>CM033474.1:50081050-50681050 GCA_019447015.1 Hymenochirus boettgeri | reverse complement strand
TCAAAGTCTCTTGTTCTAGACAGACTGATTGCTAATATAGATTGTCACAGCGCTCTCATTGAAAGCCAGCGAGTTAAACATAGAACTTCCCGAGTATAAGTTTTCTCTCATTTTGCTGCTTCCATTTACACTCTGTCCTGTGTGTGGTAGAAATTCAAGCTCTGTGGCCTTCAAGTCCTTCAATTAATGACTTCAAGCAGAAGTAAAGCTTCAGTACAGGGATTTCAATCTTAGTAATCTCTGCTCTGAAATTTCTGAATAGATAATAGGATCAACAGAATATCCAACAAGGGCAACCCTGTTAAACTGGAGACATCAATTCTATAACACCAACATACTATCGCAACCGCTACAAGGGGTTTTGATAAAAGCCAGCTTTGTCCCCAATTGCTGCGATCACCTATCAAGCTTTTTTCAAAGTACATATCCACCAAATAAAACCCACACAACTAGTTATTTATATGCCCCTAAACTCCAACTGCTATCATTAGCCCTGTATTACATACATTTCTTTCTCAACAAACATTTAATGATAAGTTTTTCCCTCATTTTCTCCCTTTTTTGCAAAGATTGCCATTCTCTGCTCAATGAGCTTTTAGGACAAGGGTGCTCAACCTGGCCGATGCTGGGGACCTCACTGGCGGCACCCCATGCTGTGAGTGGGCCGCGGAGGGTAACTCCACCCCTGGCCTGCCAATTATGCCCACAGCCTGCCCTGCCACACCCTTAACACACCCACCTGTGGCTCTGTGCGGGATGCAAAACAAAATGAGGTCAGGCCATGGATTGGGTATCACTGTTTTAGGAACTTGATGCAAATGAGGGCAGTAAGGGAAAGAGCAGTCAACCATTGGCTGTGATGTCAGTAGTCACAGTCTTGATTGACTTGCATGGAGGGAGGAGCCAGCTTCCTGTGCCAGAATGGATGCAATAATTATTCTTAAATATCTGTTACAACTGATAATGTGCTGAATATATTGGTTGGTGGCAACTGACATGTGACAAGTTTTTTGTTTGGGCATGCTGTAGCTAAATTATAATGTAAAAACTAAAATATGATTCATCAATGTACCCTTTGATTGATGAGCACATGGAAAGCATTGACCAGAGGAATACAGGTTGGTGAATTAATAACCTATACCGGTGATCCTCAAACTGCGGCTCTCCAGATGTTTGAAAACTACAACTCCCAGCATTCCTCAACTACTTCCTCAACTACATTCCTCAACTACAGAGAGAAGCATAGGAATGCTGGGAGTTGTAGTTTTCAAACATCTGGAGAGCTGCAGTTTGCCCATCAGTGACCTATACCAACTTGATGGGTCAGCTCCTGGAACTGGAAGGAAGCTGATCACTAACATCAATGTGCACAGCACACACACACGTTCCATTTGTTCTATATGGGGGGGAGATATATTGGTGGATGGGACATAACAGGTTAGATTAATAATGATTCAAAAAACAAAAGACACAACCACCTGGGCATACTAATTTAAAGGGCATCTATAGAGGGAAAATTTACTTTTTTTCTTCAGTTTCCTCCTTTGTTCGGAGCTATATAAGTTAAAAGAAATACACCATTCCTGCTTGAGCTGTCAATCAAACCACCTAAAAGCATGCCCGTATAGTGTCTAGGCTTACACAAGTTTTACAGCAAGTCTCCCAATGACTCCTTCCTGCTCACTAAAGCTTTCACCAATTTATTGCCTGTCAAAGGGAAATCGGGGTGCAGTTAAAAGGCAGAATTCGGGTCTCTCCTAACTCAACCAGAACAACAGAGATACTTGCTTTCTACAGGCTTACATACCAAGGTTTTTTTTTTATTTACAAATAAAAGAGTGATGTGTCATGCGTAGGAGGATTGATGCGCATGAGCGGCTTGTTTCACAGGCTTAATTTATAGCCAGACTACTTGAACAGGGGAATGACCAGAGAGGGGAGGGGGAGTGAGGAGTTCTGCAGTAAATCAGGCTGTGTGCAAACACAGAGCCACAGAGGAAGGTGGGATAAGGCAGCATACACTAACCTTTTTTTATGCCTGGATTGGAGCACTGTATAAATTTCACTATAGATGTCCTTTAAAGCACAACCACAACTATACTGGGCTTGGTATTGCCCAGGGATGCCCCGGACCTTTTTAGACCCTTGCAATGCCCCTTTTGGTTAAAAAAGCATTATATCATCACAACTATTTCATAGTGTGGGTACCTGTAATAGGGGTTGAGCATGTCTGTGTAAGTGGTATATAGACCATTATGGTGCATTTTCTATATACAGTAGGCTGAGATGTGTGAAATAGGTGTATAAAAGTCAGATGCACATTATATGTATGTAAAGCTTTTTGCCAAAGGGCATAACATCAAAAGTTTACAGTGTGATGCACAGACAAAAGGCTAAATAAGTCACAGTTTAGACTGGTCTTAGTAGGATTGAAGGTTCACTGTAACTTGACAAGCAAATTGTTGCTGTTCCAAAAGAGGCTCTGAGGTTTATGCTCTAATGCTTTTTCCATGTATGTTTAATGAGCCGTTGACTTGAAGCTCTGTGAATTTAGATACCTGTAACTAAAAATAAGTGTATAGGGCACGTTCTTATCTATTCCAAAATGGGACAGGGGTTTTCCTTCTGCTCTTTTTAATTAAGACCAGGCTTCTTCTCCTGGGACATTATAAATAAAAAGTCAGGAAAAAGGCCACAATCCACAGATGTGTGTGACTGTGATTTCAGGGATCTAGTTAACCAATTAATAAACTCACTGGGATCTAGTTAACCAATTAATAAACTCACTGTTGATGTGATCACCAAAAGGCACAAATTGTTACAATATATCCAGGATGTATATATATATATATATATATATAATATTATATATATATATATATATATATAAAATTATAATCATATAGTCATGTCTGACTCAGTCTTTCTTTTTTATATATATTTTCGTGGGTGCTTCAAGGAACCAGTGCCTCAAATCTGTCCATACAATAAGTCAAAAAAGTAAAAGTTCCGAGCACTCCTTCTTCACACGAAAGTTTTTTATAACGTTCGGTGCTTCACAGAGACACCTCATCAGAACTTCTGATGAAGGTGCTCGTGAAGCACCGAAACGTTAATAAAAACTTTTTTGGTGAAGAAGAAGTGCTCGGAACCTTTTACTTTTTTTGACATATATATATATAATATATATTGGAATTTAGGTAGGGAATGAGTCATATTAGTTTGTTAGACAATTTATTTTCTATAAAGCAATAAAAATAACATGTTTAAAATGATCACACGAATGAGAATTGAACCGTACAAATGATTATTGTTCCCTATAATCACTGCAGTAATGAATGCAGGTTATTTCCACCATAAAGTTCACAGTTTATATCTGTAAAAGCTCTTTCAGTATTGGTAGTAGTAGCTACTAATTAGGACATTGGTGAAACATAATCTTTTGCCTTAATGGTAAACTCAAAGTACTGGGTGTTAATTAGTTTCTGATCAACTACTAATCAGTATCTGATAATAGTCTATAGGATTCATAGCAAACAGAATTGTATTATAGTATTATGGATACTGGATTTGAAATCTATATTTAGATAAGCAGACATTGTAGGTAACGCAGGGTGATAACATTGTAGGTGACACAGAGTGATAACATTGTAGGTGACACAGGGTGATAACATTGTAGGTAACGCAGGGTGATAACATTGTAGGTGACACAGGGTGATAACATTGTAGGTGACACAGGGTGATAACATTGTAGGTGACAAAGGGTGATAACATTGTAGGTGACACAGGGTGATAACATTGTAGGTCATGCGAGGTGAGAACATTGTAGGTCACACAGGGTGATAACATTGTAGGTGACACAGGGTGATAACATTGTAGGTGACAAAGGGTGATAACATTGTAGGTGACACAGGGTGATAACATTGTAGGTGACACAGGGTGATAACATTGTAGGTGACACAGGGTGATAACATTGTAGGTCATGCGAGGTGATAACATTGTAGGTCACACAGGGTGATAACATTGTAGATGACACCAGGGTTGATAACATGTAGGTGACAAAGGGTGATGAACATTGTAGGTGACACAGGGTAATAACATTGTAGGTGACACGGGTGATAAGGTGATAACATTGTAGGTGACACAGGGTAATAACATGTAGGTGACACAGGGTGATAACATGTAGGTGACAAAGGGTGATAACATTGTAGGTGACACAGGGTGATAACATTGTAGGTCATGCGAGGTGAGAACATTGTAGGTCACGCTGTGTGACAACATTGTAGGTCATGCAGGGTGACAAAATTGTAGGTCACGCTGGATGACAACATTGTAGGTCACACAGGGTGACAACATTGTAGGTCACGCAGGGTGATAACATTGCGACTGCCACGTCCACAATACGAACAATGTACAAATAGGTACCGCACACACAAATGTGAAATGGGTCCTTAGCCTATTTATTTAGTGCACTAAAAATGGCTAAGGCAACTTTCACAAGCTTTGTGTGTGCGATACCTATTTGTACATTGTTCGTATTGTGGACGTGGCAGTCGCAATGTATCACCTGCGTGACTACATTGTAGGTGACACAGGGTGATAAACATTGTAGGTCACACAGGGTGATAACATGTAGGTCACACAGGTGATACATTGTAGGTCACACAGGGATAACACTGTAGGTGAAACAGGGTGATAAATTGTAGGTGACATAGGGTGATAACACTGGAGGTGACACAGGGTGATAACATTGTAGGTGACATAGGGTGAATAACACTGTAGGTGACACAGGGTGTAACAGTAGGTGACACAGGGTGATAACATTGTAGGTCACACAGGGTGATAACATTTGTAGGTCACACAGGGTGATAACATTGTAGGGACACAGGGTGATAACATTGTAGTGACACAGGGTGATACATTGTAGGAACACGGTGTTAACACTGTAGGTCACACAGGGTGATAACATGTAGGTGATACAGGGTGATATATGTAGGGGACACAGGGTGGTGAACATTGAGGTCACACAGGGTGATAACATTGTAGGGCACACAGGGTGATACATTGTAGCACACAGGGTGACAACATTGTAGGTGCACAGGGTGAAACATTGTAGGTAACACAGGGTGATAACATTGTAGGTCACACAGGGTGATAACATGTAGGTTACACAGGGTGATAACATTGTAGTGACACAGGGTGATAACATTGTAGTGAACAGGGTGATATGACATGGATAACATTGTAGGTCACTCAGTGATAACATTGTAGGTCACACAGGGTGATAACATTGTAGGTCACACAGGGTGATAACATTGTAGGTCACACAGGGTGATAACATTGTAGGTCACACAGGGGATAACATTGTAGGTCACAACAGGGTGATAACATTGTAGGTTACACAGGGTGATAACATTGTAGGTGACACAGGGTGATAACATTGTAGGTCACACAGGGTGATAACATTGTAGGTCACACAGGGATAAAAGAGGAGATACGGTGATAACATGTAGGTCACACAGGGTGATAACATTGTAGGTCACACAGGGTGATAACATTGTAGGTGACACAGGGTGTGATAACATTGTAGGTCACAAGGGTGAAACATTGTAGTACACAGGGTGATAACATTGTAGGTCACACACGGGTGATAACATTGTAGGTCCACAGGGTGATAACATTGTAGGTGACACAGGGTGATAACATTGTAGGTGACACAGGCTTGATACATGTGAGGTCACACAGGCTGATAAACATGTAGGTCACACAGGGTGATAACATTGTAGGTACACAGGGGGAACATTGTAGGTGACACAGGGTGATAACATTGTAGGTGACACAGGCTGATAACATTGTAGGTCACACAGGGTGATAACATTGTAGGTGACACAGGGTGATAACATTGTAGGTGACACAGGGTGATAAATTGTAGGTCACACAGGGTGATAACATTGTAGGTCACACAGGGTGGGTGATAACATTGTAGGTCACACAGGGGGATAACATTGTAGGTTACACAGGGTGATAACATTGTAGGTGACACAGGGTGGAAATTGTAGGTCACACAGGTGTAACATGTAGGTCACACAGGGTGATAACATTGTAGGTCACACAGGGTGAAACATTGTAGGTCACACAGGGTGATAAACATTGTAGCGTGACACAGGGTGATAACATTGTAGGTGACACAGGGTGATACATTGTAGGTGGACACAGGGTGATAACATTGTAGGTGACACAGGTGTGTGGTGATAACATTGTAGGTCACACAGGGTGATAACAGTAGGTCACAGGGTGATAACATTAGGTCACACAGGGTGATAACATTGTAGGTGACACAGGGTGAAACATTGTAGTGACACAGGGTGGGTATACATTGTAGGTACACAGGGTGATAACATTGTAGGTTACACAGGTGGATAACATTGTAGGTACACAGGGTGATAACATTGTAGGTCAACAGGGTGATAACATGTAGGTCACTCAGTGATAACATTGTAGGTCCACACAGGGTGATAACCTTGTAGGTCCACATGGGTGATAACATTGTAGGTCCACAGGGGGATAACATGAAGGTGAACAGGGTGATAACATGTAGGGCACAGGGTGATAACATTGTAGGTCACACAGGGTGATAACATTGTAGGTCACAAGGGTGATAACATTGTAGGTCACACGGGTGATAACATTGTTGTAGGTCAACAGGTGAAATTGTAGGTGACACGTGAAACATTGTAGGTCACACAGGGTGAACATTGTAGGTACACAGGGTGGCAACATTGTAGGGACACAGGTGATAACATTGTAGGTCACACAGGGTGATAACATTGTAGGTCACACAGGGTGATAACATTGTAGGTCACACAGGGTGATAACATTGTAGGTCACACAGGATGATAACATTGTAGGTCACACAGAATGATAACATTGTATGTCACACAGGGTGATAACATTGTAGTTGACACAGGGTGATAAAAATTGTAGGTCACACAGGGTGATAACATTGTAGGTCACACAGAATGATAACATTGTAGGTCACACAGGGTGATAACATTGTAGGTGACAGGGTGATAAACATTGTAGGTGACACAGGGTGATAACATTGTAGGTGACACAGGGTGATAACATTGTAGGTCACACAGGGTGATAACATTGTAGGTCACACAGAATGATAACATTGTAGGTCACACAGGGTGATAACATTGTAGGGTGACAGGGTGATAACATGTGTAGGTGACACAGGGTGATAACATTGTAGGTGAACACGGGTGATAACATTGTAGGTGACACAGGAATGATAACATTGTAGGTCACACAGGGTGATAACATGTAGGTGACACAGGGTGATAACATTGTAGGTGACACAGGGGTGATACATGGTAGGTGACACAGGGTGATAACATTGTAGGTGACACAGGGTAGATAACATGTAGGTGACACAGGGTAATAACATTGTAGGTGACACAGGGTAATAACGTTGTAGGTCACACAGGGTGATACTTGTAGGTCACACAGGGGTGCTAACATTGTAGATCACACAAGGTGATAACATTGTAGGTGACACAGGGTGAAACATTTGCAGGTCACACAGGGGTGATAACATTGTAGGTCACACAGGGTGATAACATTTGTAGGTGACAAAGGTACGGGTAATAACATTGTAGGTCACACAGGGTGATAACATTGTAGATCCACAAGGTGATAACATTGTAGGTGACACAGGGTGATAACTTTGCAGGTCACACAGGGTGATAACATTGAGGTCACACAGGGTGCATAACATGAAGGTGACACAGGGTGATAAACATTGTAGGTCACACAGGGTGATAACATTGTAGGTCACACAGGGTGATAACATTGTAGGTGACAGGGTGATAACATTGTAGGTGACACAGGGTGATAACATTGTAGGTGACACAGGGTGATAACATTGTAGGTGACACAGGGTAATAACATTGTAGGTGACACAGGGTAATAACATTGTAGGTCACACAGGGTGATAACATTGTAGGTCACACAGGGTGATAACATTGTAGATCACACAAGGTGATAACATTGTAGGTGACACAGGGTGATAACTTTGCAGGTCACACAGGGTGATAACATTGTAGGTCACACAGGGTGATAACATTGTAGGTGACACAGGGTGATAACATTGTAGGTCACACAGGGTGATATGATGCTTGATTAGGAGACAAAATGAATAATATACGTTAGCTACGATAACAAAGTTAATTGAATGAGGTACCACTGTAAAGACCTATGAAATTTAAAGGGGTATTCAGAAAGCCATTTTCTTGATACACTCAATCATGGCATCGCTGCTTCTGAAGACCAGTGATTTAGTTAAAGCTGAGACCATTATTATGATAAGGAATCATAGTTGAAATACCTATTTACTTTATTAGGCATGCACACTATTTGGTAGTGAATTGTTACATCACAAAAGTGTTTCCTATTAAACAAACTGAGGCCTATACAAAGGGTAT
Source organism: Hymenochirus boettgeri (assembly GCA_019447015.1). Lineage (NCBI taxonomy): Eukaryota > Metazoa > Chordata > Amphibia > Anura > Pipidae > Hymenochirus > Hymenochirus boettgeri. Next base: position 50,672,561 of record CM033474.1, on the reverse strand, counting down.
GGATAATGCCAGGCAAACAAACTGCCCATGCCTATATTTATTACACAAGGAGCATCAGAGCAAATCTATATTACTGCCTTAGGTTGGCCATTCAATGGCACACATTTTGAGGGAATCCTGTCTGTGTATGGACAACTTTTAAGTATTATGTATTTGCACATTTTAAAAAATATATATTTATTGCCAATCAGCAATAAGTACATCAGATAAGATAATAAGTGTCTGACATGATATGTTATACTTACAGGATGATGTAAATGAAACAATAGTATGTCACTGTTAAATTCAGAAAATAGAATCATTGGTAAGTATATTGTCCAGAAACAAATAATATATATAACTATATACAGTTCAGTTGGCCCTTATAGGTTACCTGCATGGGTATTCATCAAGGAGTCTTGTATCCCAGCAACCAGTGATCCGTGCCAGCAGCTCCATACCTCTAAAATTACTGTAAAGTGTGTCTCCCTGTACTCGGGGGAGATTAACAGGTCTTCTACAAGAGAATAAGTGGACCAGGTTGACTACATTTTAGAGATTTTATCTGCACATCCTCTATGTTTATAGTGAAATTACAGCAGAGGGAGGTCCCCATTGATCATTTTAATCCAGTGCCACCTCATAGTTTTCACCTTTCTGAGCATAAAATGGTGCTGCTTGCAGGAATAGAAGTTCATATCTGGACCAAATGTCCTCTGCTGTAATGCCAAAGAAACACAGGTTGGTATTGACAGGGAGAGGAGACTGGGAGCTTAAGAACTGAGTCAACTCTGACCAAAATGGGTCAACCATATATCCCAGCTGTTGGGGGTGTAGTATGCCTGGTGGAGAATCTTAAATTTAATTAGCTTATTATTCACTGCGGGCAATGCTTTTGTGTGTAAGCTAATGTCTTCCTGCCATTGTTTGCCAGCTAGATCATTCAGACAGGGGGAACATTTATTTTAACAAGGGTCAGAAGCGGCTGCAATTCAGCCTGTATCAGGTAGTTATATAGCCAAAAGATCATTCCGCATGGGCCCTAGGTGCAGGCAATTCCAATAACTGGGTGTTTGATGATCTGTAAAAGGGGAGTGGTGGAGACATGATCTTAATGCATATCTAACTTGCAGGTAACAAAAATGCATTGAGCTAGGGAGACTAAATAATGGCTGCAGTTCTCTAAAGGGGATGAAACTACATTCTCAGTGTAGTGACACCAACGTAACATTGTAAGGGAGACACAGAGGTCTGCTAGCAATCTATTGTTCCAGAGAGACGTGTTCACAGTGCCAAGTTATATTGAGTTCCCAGTGCCCTTGATACTGTATGTAATTTGGAGGCAGCTTGGTATGCCATATAAGGCCCTGATAGATAAGCAGATGTTATTTTATCCAATGCTGTTGGCAGGGTGAAAGGAATGCCCAGCACTGTGAAATGCCCAGAAATATAATTATATTATATACTGTAGATTGGGTAAGACAAGACTTTAGGGAGTTTGTAATTTAGTGAGATTAATTTTGGATTTCTTACTGTTCCATATGAATTATAGTATACGGCAATTAATCGTTTTGAAGAAGGAGTATGGGACATACTGTAGGTGAGGGAGTGTTGTAGGGGCATAATCATTTTTTTTTGGCACTAAAAATATTTACTCCCCAGTTTAAGCAGTACATGACCCCAAGTTTTGCGGTTTCATATGTGTAAATTCCAATAACCTGGAGATATTTAGTAAGTAGAATTGTTGGGGCAGCTTGGTTACCATGATTTCCAGATATTAAAAATAAGGTATAGGGACTGGACCAGGGCATATAAATCTGTGAGAAAGAAGATCCTCATATAGTTCATTAATATTCAGTCCTGAGTAATACATATTTTTGTAGGTGCGATTCAGTCAGGTCACATATAAATCTTTGTAGAAATAAGCAAAGGTTACTAGAATCTGGGGTGCTGAGTGGGTCAGGGTACACTGCGGGGACAAGATAGTCAGAATTGGATTGGATTCGGTAGGGATTTTTTACCCGCTTTATTAAAGCCAGGACAATGCACTATAAATACAACATCTCAATTTAAAGTAAGATATTAACATGGGACAATGCAGTGTCCGCCATTAAATAGATATATTAGAATTTAAGAGATAATGATTTAGAGTCAATCATGTTACCCGTATACATTTATACTGACAAAACAGTCTAACCGCAACAGAAAAACCCAAACTTAGCAGCATTAATAACAGATCTGACACTTTAAAAAACGGATTTTTCTGGTAGGATAAAACATTATTGATTTGGGAATCAATTGTGATACTTTAGGGAGATCTGCCGAAATCCCTTTTAGTTTCTCTCAGAAATCTAGATTTGTATTTACTAGAAGGTTCTTCATTTACAATTCCCAATAACAGTAGTTTACGATCTTGATAATATTGCCACCTGGAGTTTTAATATTCTGTTCCAAAAGATTAAATGGCAAAAATCTTCCAGCTCTTGGTGACACTTAGGGCATGAGGAAGATTTACTCAGGTCTATATGGTGCAGTCGTTTGGGGTACATGCAGGACTGATGCAGAATATAAAGTTGTATAATGTATTATTAGCTGCTGGGGAGACTAGCCAATGCGATTGGGCCTCCCAGTCAGCTTCATCTAATGTGGGTACACAAGGAAAACCAGTTTCTTTGTTAACTCCTCTTTTCTTGCAGTACTTTGCTGTTAATAACTATATATCCTTGATGTGAGGCCCTGTTTTCTAAGGATCTCTATGACAGGGTGTTATCACATGACCCAAACGGAGGGTAATGGTCTTTAATCAGGAAAGTGAGTAGTTTTGTGGAGTAGCCCCAATTTTTGAATTGAAGTTCTGCCATGTTTTCTGCTCTGCAATCATATTGTTAAACATACGTTGAGCCTGTAATCAAGCTGTCTGAGTAGTGTAATGTGTTGTTGGATTAGCTCTCTACATATGCACATTTTATTTCTCCTTTAAAAATTAAATGTAGTATAGCCACATAAACATATGAAGGTAAGTAAATTTAAATCTGTAAGCTAAAATGCCCTATCAATTACTTACTAGATTATTATTACTGTACATAATTATTTAATATTATTAAATAATGCATCCCATTCAGGGGCATAGCTACCAGGAGTGTTTGACCACACAGGGCCAGGGGTGGGATTGATTTTATACCCTCCTTGCCAGGATAGAAGGCACTGCCCCAGCAGCCTCTGTAAACAAAACAGCAAGGTGCCCATTCTTTCGATTTATGCCCTGACAACCCATTTGCCCTAATTTATTCCTTCCAACCCATTTGACAAATTCTGTATTATAAAAGGGAATCTATTGTAGTATTTTTGCCCACATGTTCTCATGTGTGTGGGGAGGATTGTTGAGTTGGGGGGCTTGAGTATGGGGCCAGTGCTGTTTTGGGGCCAGAGCTGTTTCTAGCCATCTTGGTAACCTAGGAAGTTAAAAGGTATATCAATGCTATGGGAAGTGCAGAAATGATGATCTAATTCAAAGCCTTAATATGGTGCTATCAATAAGCTTCTTCTCTATTACGGTTTTGCCTTCCTTTCTACAGTGTGTGGGTTTGCCAAGCATTCTACTTGTTCATTTATTATATAATGGCAGTTGTATCAGATGAGGGGGAAATTTATTGTTTTAAGCAGTAGCTTCACGTATCAAATTAAAAAAAAAAATCTAATTTTCAGCTTAATGTACAGGGACGATGAACCTTTAAATGAAGCTTTTACTTTGAAAGTGGATTTTGTGATTAATTTAGGATTGTACAGAAGCTGTTAGTCACGAGGGAGCCTGCTAAATAAGTATTTCTGTATCCAAACTATTGAAGTGCGGTATACAGAGTATACAGGGCAGCAATCATTCGGCTAATGAGACATAGCGGGAATGGTGTTCATGCCTATGCCTCTTGGACATGATTGATTGAAGGAATGATAGATTTTCTGGGAGTATGTACAAATGTATATTAAGCTGCGCTTCACAGTGGAAAATGTTTCAAGCTTACATTTTAAAACCAAGAAGAAAGTGAACTTTATCCTATTTTATCTGGGCTAGATTATGGCCCTGGCAAATTTTGTTTTTAATTAGATTTTGTTCTTTATCTGAATATTTATCTTAATGTTATTATCCAGCTACACTGCAGGGGTACTTTTTCTGCTATTTGTGTATCTCTAACCCATTTATTAGTCAGCATAGTAAAAACCTTCTGAACAAATATACAACTGTATATTCTTGCACTAAAGTCTCCCTTTGAGGCAATGTACACATTTTTCTCATGAGACAGGCTACTGATTGGTAGGCAGTAGGCATTAAAGCAGCACTGCTTAAATTTCCACCAAGCCCGATTCCTGAAAAGAAAAATGCTAAATCAGCTTTAAAGGGTATCTCCACCCAAAATGTATACTTACCTATTTTCAGTTTAATTGAAGAATGGGAAGTAAAGGAGCTATGTGTTATCTCTTATTCTTTAATTAAACAGCCAGGAGTGAACAGAGAAAACTTTCCTGTGATCGTGCTCCGGTACTATTCCCCTGAAAGGTCCCAATACTCCCTAGCACTGTATGCGCATGCTTATAAGGAAGGCTCATCAGGACCTGTCAAAGGAACAGCGCTGGATCGCGATCGCGGGTAAGTTCTCTCTGTGCGCTCCTGTCTCCTGGCTATTTAATTGAAGAACGGGAGGTAAAAAAAATAGCTCCTTTGATACCCATTCTTCAATTAAACTGAAAAAAGGTAAGTATAAATTTTAAGTAGGCGGTTGTCCAGAATATTGCAGGAATGTGCAGTATGCAGGTAAGGGCTAGTGTATGGGCACCTTAAATAGGTTAGGTTGAAACAATTAGACATTCTTCCTTATGCTATTTCACAGTATTAAAAAAAAGGCGCTGCCAGGAAACCACATATGTGAAGCTAAATATCAAAAGCAAATTTTTTTTTGATTGACAATCATTTTAAAATATGTGCAAATGACATAAAACTATTTCTGCATCACGATACCCTTATAACTACCTGCATAGGTTATAAAGATTAATTTAAAAAATAAAGAAAAAATATATCATCCTGGTCATCAGGGGCATCTCTAGGGTCTGAGAAGATCAGGGGCACTCTTGGGCACTCAATGTGCCATGCCCCCAATCCCATGGGGGCATATACTAAATACTAGTAGCAAACTGGCATTTTCAGTGTATACTGGTAGCAAACTGGCAATTTTATTATATACTGGTAAGAAACTGGTAATTCCATTATATAATGGTATAGCAATTTCATTATAAACTGGAAGCAACCTGGGAATTTCATTAAATACAGGAAGCAAACTAGGAATTTCATTAAATACTGGTAAAAAACTGGGAGGTTCATTATATACTGGTAGAAAACTGTGAATTTCTTCACATATTGGTAGCAAACTGTGAATTTCATCATACTGGTAGCAACCTGGGAATTTCATTAAATATTGGTAGCAAACTGGGAATTTCATTAAATATTGGTAGCAAACTGGGAATTTCATACCATCCTGGTAGCAACCTAGAAATGTCATTAAATACTGGTAGCAAACTGAAAATTTCATTAGATACTGGTAGCAAACTAGGGAATTCATTAAAGAACATGTCCACCCCCAAAACTATAATCCCCCAACTACTGGCCCCATCATGTAGTGCAGTTTAATCCTTACCTCACATCCCAGCTCCATATGGTTCTCCTGTAGTCCCCCCCCAAAGTCCCAAAAACTGCCCACCAGGAGGATAGCAGGACTCTGCCTCCTACCTGGCCTCCGGGAGAAGTTTGGCATGCGTACTGCAGCCCTTCTCCCCCTCCCTCCCTCTCAGGATTCCCTCCCCCTAGCATCAATCCCTTTAGATATAGTATTCCCCCTGTCCCCCCAGCCCCAACCGCTACATTTTTATTTTTAGAAAGTGCCCCGAACATTAATTACCTCCCCTCTTTCCTCCGCTGCACTGAATGACCGGAAGCCACGTCCGTGATTGGATGCTGCTCTGCCAATCACAGACGCGACTGCCGGTCCCGCCCCTCTGCTTGCATTATCTCGCAAGCAGAGGGCCGGCAGCACGGCGGGGGAAAGAGGGGAGGTAAATAGAGTTTGGGGCACTTTCTAAAAATAAAAACATAGCGGTTGGGGCTGGGGGGACAGGGGGAATACTATATTAAAAAATAGTTTTAAGGGTGGACATACCCTTTAAATACTGGTAGCAAACTAGGAATTTCATTAAATACTGGTAGCAAACTGGGAATTTCATTAGATACTGATACCAAACTGGAAATTTCATTAAATACTGATAGAAAACTGGTAGCAAACTGGGAATTTCATTTTATACTGGTAGCAAACTGGGAATTCCATTAAATACGGATAGCAAACTAGGAATTCCATTATATACTGGTAGCAAATAGAGATGTAATGTGGGTTCGAATAGAAGCCAGTTTCAAATCGAATCTGAGGGTTTCAAAGTCCCGACGAAACTTTTGGAACTCCCGGATTTCACAGAACCGTTTTTTTTTTAATTTTCATTTTTAGCGAAAATCGAAAGTAGCCGATTATCGAAAATCGAAAGTAGACGATTATCGAAAATCGAAAGTAGACGATTATCAAGAAAAATTTCAGTAACCCTCAAAAATAGAATGCAGAAGCTCAAAAACAGCTCAATCGAGAGGAAAGATAGTGTTAAAATACGTTTTGGTTATATTTACGGGTTCCCCAGACCATTCCCCAGGTCTGTGTCATTTACAGTAACCTACTATTACAATTTGTCCCTCAAAATGGACAGAAACTTTTGAATTTTTTTCTCCCTTCTATGGGTCTGTTTTCGAATCTTCGAATTTTCCACAAAATTCGAAAACGGAACGAACCTCAACAGTTTCGAACATCTCTAGTAGCAAACTTAGGAATTGAATTAAAGGACAACTGTACTCACCAAATCCACTCTTCCTTGTCAGAAAGTACCCAGGATGAGGCTCTAAACCGCACTGTCCTCATCCCTGGCTTCACTTTCTTACTTCGGTACTCCGCTCCTAGAGTCCATCGGCGACTTCGGCCAATGAGGAGACACGTTCTGAAGAAGCATGTCTTCTCATTGGCTGGATTGTGAACCTGGAAGTGGGAGCAATACACCAAAGGAAACTTCAGGGGAGCAAAGCTTATTTTCGAGTTAAAAAGCAAACCCAGAGGTGCGGACAGTGCAGTTTAGGTCCTCACCCTGGGTAGTAGAGATGTCACGGATCCCCCCCGCAGTAGCGGGGTCTAGGTGTGTATAATTGTCCTTTAAATAATAGTAGCAGCCTGGGAATTTCATTCAATACTGGTAGCAACCTGGGGATTCCATTATATACTGGTAGCAAACTGGGAATTTCATTAAATACTGGTAGCAAACTGGGAATTTAATTTCATACTGTTAGCAAACTGGGAATTCCATTACATACTGTTAGCAAACTGGGGATTTTATTATATACTGTTAACAAACTGGGGATTCCATTATAAACTGGTATCAAACTGTAAATTCTATTACATCCTGTTAACAAACTGGGAATTCCATTATATATTGTTACCAAACTGGGAATTTAATTATATACTTGTAGCAAACTGGGAATTCCATTTTATATTGGTATCAAACTGGGAATTCCATTGTATACTGTTAACAAACTGGGAATTCCATTACATACTGTTAGCAAACTGGACATTTCATTATATACAGGTATCAAACTGAAAATCCCATTACATAATCTTAACAAACTGTCAATTCCATTATATACTGGGAACTCCATTATATACTGTTAGCAAACTGGGAATTCCATTACATACTGTTAGCAAACTGGGAATTCCATTACATACTGGTATCAAACTGGGAATTCTATTACATAATGCTAGCAAACTAGGAATTTTATTACATCATCACCACTATTGGGACTTAACTAACTTGTGGTCACCAAACAAGTTAGGGTTAAATGAAAGTTTGCAGTGTTTTCTTTAAAATGAACCAACAATCACATCTCTGGCTGGAGCTTGTGAGAAATTTTATTGGGGTGAAAATTCTAATTTCCTGGTCCCAGTTCGTTGAGTGACATCACCTGACCTCTGCCCTTCCCCTCCGCCCTGGGGGAGAAGCATGCTCAGTGAAGCAAGTTGTGGTTACAATCTTAAGGAGACAGTGAAATAACTCACACTGATTAACAGGTGGTCCGTGTGCTAATGTCCTGAACTCTTCACAAACTTCTGTCCTCTCCACTTAGTACAACCAGCCCCGAGCCCGTAGTTCAAGCCCCACAGTAATCGGAAAAAGAAACACAGAAGGAGCGTGCACACCATAAACAATCTAGATCTCTACGATTAGTTAAAACATGCAGCATAATAGAAACATCTAAACACAGATTCACAGACCCATAATGTCGCCTGACACGTTTTGTGTCCTAAAAGACACTTAATCATAGGTAGAGACGCTCTCGGGCATAAGACACACTAACTTCTAATTAAAGACACAGAAAACACATAAAGAAAATATTAATAAATATAACTGATAAAGTACAAGATGTCAACCAAATAACTAACACTAAATAAATAAATAAAAGTCAAAATGACAACAATGAAATTATCTGTAAATGAAAAAAAGTAAAAGAAAAATAAAATCCCAAAGCTGCTGTAAAGGCTAAAAGGAGTGTTGCTGTATTTTATTGTAGTGCCTCTCAGCTAAATTGCATTATAAGAATGTGGTGTCTGCAAACTATAATGAAGAATATAAGATAAATGAGAGGATGAACAGAATCTTAACTCCATCCGAAATACGAATCAAGTAAAAGAGTGAAAATGCTGCATCATTAGCTGTGGCATAAGCTCTGCCCCAACACTCCTTATCATTTTTAAAGTTTTTCATAAGTTTCCATAGGCAGAGGAAATCTTAGAGAATGATTTTAAGGATAACTATACTGTAAAAATTAACTTTTCAAAAATTAAAAGTACCCGGGGCAAGGGGGTTGGATTAATTATTCCTACCTCCCAATATTGTTTCATTGAGGATCTAGAGCACATACATTTTTCATATGCCAAGTTATGGCCACGGGCCTTCCTATATCAAATATGGTGCTAAAGCACTCAGGAAACCTGGCAGAAGCAATTTGATGTGCATCTGCTTCTCATAGAAATGTTATTGGGAGATAGAACTTACCAATCCTACCTCCCTGCCCCAGGTTATTTTCATTCTAACAATTTAAAAAAAGATATACCGTATATACTCGAGTATAAGCCGACTCGAGTATAAGGCGAGGCACCCATTTTTGCCTCAAAAATTAGAAAATATGATTGACCTGAGTATAAGCCGAGGGTATACAGTAACCCTAATACCTTTCCACTGTAGATGTTTGGAAACTACAACTCCCAGCATGCTTTGGTTGCTGGGAGTTGTAGTTTCCAACCACCTAGTAGAAGTTATTGGGGGTTACTGTATGGCATACTGTCCCCCCACCCTAATCCTTTCCAATGTAGATGTTTGGAAACTACAACTCCCACTGCTGTTGGTTGCTGGGAGTTGTAGTTTCCAACCACCTATAGTAGAAAGGTATTGGGGGTACGTATGACATACTGTCCCCCACCCTAATACCTTTCCACTGTAGATTGTTTGGAAACTACAACTCCCAGCATGCTTGGTTGCTGGGAGTTGTAGTTTCCAACCACCTATAGTAAAAAGGTAATGTGGGTGTCTGCATGGCTACTGTCCCCCCACCTCCCCCCAGTACCCCCAGCCCTCCCCCCAGTCCCCCCCCAGCTCACTTACCCGTACCTGGTCTTCAGTCTTCCTCTCTCTCTCAATCCAGAAGCAGCCCGAGCCGGTCCGGCAGTTCCCATTACTGCTTCGCGGCTGCGCGATGACGTCATCCCCGCCAGTGTGCGTGATTATGTCATCGCGCACCCGCGAAGAACTACTGGGAACTGCCGGCCGACTCGCGGCTGCCTCTGGATTGCAGGTAATTCCTTGTGACTCGAGTATAAGCCGAGTCAAGGTTTTTAGGTTAATTTTTAAACCTAAAAACCTCGGCTTATACTCAAGTATATATGGTACTCATTATAGTCCTCCTTTAAGGTTATAACTACATAGCTTTAAAAAAGATCAAATTTAGGGTGGATGGCGCCTATCACAAGTCTCATACTAGGAAGAGAAACCTTGAATGCCTGTATCTTTGGATCCACTGCAACTAAACACATCATTCTAGGCTTGTTTGAAAGACATGATCTCTTTTCAAATGACATTTGTGTATGAAGACCACGGTTCCCTTTTGATAACCTTTAAATCACAGCATTAGGGTTAAAATTCCTTTGTATATTATATAAAGAGCTATAGGCAGTTTCTTAATTTCAGTGAAAAATTACCTTGGTATAGAGGTTGATATCCTAGCTTACAGATACAAACCAAACTACTGTAGGGTTAAGTAACCATTGTCATGCAATCTACTGTATGATAAAGAATCTTGGTATAAACTAAAGTCTTTTTACTCCAGTAATGTACTGTAGGTGGTTTCCACTCCAATATTGCTAGAGGGTAGACACCGTTGACCCCTTTCTTGCAAGATGATTTCTCCTTTTTAAAGATTTTCCCATTGATCATTATTTCATTGCTCTGCCTGTGTCAGTTTCATTGACAAATTAGCTTTCAGTTTTTACACTGTGAAAGAAGCAGTATAGGTCAATCTCCATATAAAACCTATTATTATTATATTTCACAAAGAAATTGAAGTTAAATCTGTTAGAAAACAACGTTAGTATATCTTGTATATACTGTAAGCTACTGTAGGAATATTAAATACCTTACCAGATCTGAAACCTGCAGCTTTCCTCCCATTCTGTTTCAGTTGTTTTTGTTACTGAATGATACAGATAAAGTTACAGATTTCAATATATCTGTAATGGAAAATAACTTTGTCATTCAGAGTTACTTTTTTTGGTTTACCACCTGTATGCAAAGCAAAAAGTCCCTATTTAACATAAAGCCTACTTACACTGTAGGCTTTTTAAAGATTTTTCTAAATCTATGGCCCTCCTCCTTTATTCTTCTGGTCTCAAAAACTACTGTAGTGGCATTGTCAAAATGAAAGGTGAACTTAAGGCTTGTAGAACCACCACCCTTCCTTTTGTGGTACATAGGGTGAGGGCCTACATTGTGGGGTAACAAAGTAACATAGTAATTGAGGTTGGATAAAGACATACGTACATCTAGTTCAACGTTTCACCCTCCTTTTTAACCCTACCTAACAATTGATCCAGAGGAAGGCAAAAAAAAAAAAACAGCAAAAAAAAAAAGGGGGGGGGGGGAGATTCCTTCCTGACTCCAAACGGCAATCGGAAAGTATCCCTGGATCAACTAGATCTACAGTATGTGTATTAATACCAGTAATTGTCAGTATTATATAGTATCCCTGTACCGATCAGAACTGCAGTATATGTATTAATACCAGTAATTATCAGTATTATATAGTATCCCTGTACCAACCAGAACTACAGTATATGTATTAATACCAGTAATTCTCAATGTTATATAGTATCCCTGTACCAACCAGAATTGTAGTATATGTATTAATACCAGTAATTCTCAATGTTATATAGTGTCCCTATACCAACCAGAACTACAGTATATGTATTAATACCAGTAATTCTCAATATTATATAGTATCCCTGTATTAATACCAGTAATTCTCAATATTATATAGTATCCCCATACCAACCAGAACTACAGTACGTGTATTAATACCAGTAATTCTCAATATTATATAGTATCCCTGTACCAACCAGAACTATAGTATATGTATTAATTCCAGTAATTCTCAATGTTATATAGTATCCCTGTACCAACCAGAACTACAGTATATGTATTAATACCAGTAATTCTCAATATTATATAGTATCGCTGTACCAACCAGAACTGCAGTATATGTATTAATACCAGTAATTCTTAATATTTTTTAGTTTTAGGAACATATCCAGTCCACTTAAAGCTATTCAATGAACTTGCCATTGCCACATCTGCTGGAAGACAGTTCCACAGTTTCACCAATGAAACTTCTTTTCTTCCAATCTTAAAGGATGTCCATGTGTCCTCTCATATGAGTTATCAGTGAACAATGCACCAGAGAGTTTATTGTATGGCCTAATATATTTATATAAAGTGATCATATCCCCACACAAATGTCACTACTCCAATGTAAACAGCCCTAACTTGTCTAATCTGCCAGCATAGTCAAGACCCTCCATTTTAGTTGCCATTCTCTGAACTGCTTCCATTTCCAAGATGTCCCTTTTGTATATGGGATTCCAAAACTGCACCAATGTATTCCAATTTTTCAAGGCACACTTCCTGCATTTGTAAACATATATTTTAGATTATCATTCAATTTTACTTTCTATACTTGGATGTACATGCCTCCTTGTCTTCTATACTCCCCCCTCCCCCATCCCTCCCTCCATTATCTTATTAACCCCTTAATCCCTAGCCCCTCTATCTACACCTGTGTTGTCCAACATATCAACCCCCCCATACCTAGTTTAAATCTCCTCTAGCCCTCTAGCCATCTTCTTCCCAAAACAGCTGCACCATCATGAAGGTGCAGTCGACAAGCTGGGAAAAAGTGACCTTACTATTCCATCACCACCTTATCTGTCCCATTTCCACAGTTTACTGGCCCCTGCCAGTACCTGCATTTCCCCCCTGGGTTTGCCAAGCCCTGTAATGCTGCAACTTTCCCCTTTATATTCTGCACCTCAGATTCCAACCCACTCACATCTGACACATACATAGGTCCCTTGGTGCGGCTGCTCCAAGATCTCATACATGTGTCAGGATGCACAATGCATGGCCCCAATAAAACTGTCCATACTAAACAGCAATACACAGCAATAAACAACAACAGAAACAGCACTACACAATGACAGAAACAACAAACTTGTTCTTAAACCCTTTGTTTCTTAATGCACCCCTTAAAAACAGACAAACCAAAGACACTACGGTGCTCAGGCAATTTAAACCAATTAGCCACACCCTCATTTAATCATATAGGAAAATGCCTTTCTTTTGTCTCTTACCAGCCCACCCTACAAGTAACAATACAGTTGAAAACAAGTAATTATTTTAGAAAATGTGTGCCTAAAGTTTACTTTAATAACCCCCACCACCTTATTCCAATAGTAAGCAGTAAAATACAAAAAGTGATTTTATTACTTACTCTCAGGCACCTAGTGCTAGGTTAGTACATTCACTCAGATTACAAAACATTTTTGTTTCTTAACAGACAAACCCCTTTAAAACAGAATAACCCCTGTAAAAGAAAATCGCTCAGAGCTCTCTGTAAGCAGGACTTATATGTGAGTTCATTGTCCCCTTGGGAATACAGCAGATTGTAAGCAAGCTCACCTCACCCCTTACTAGGTAGGTTGTCCAATCTAAAGAAGGATGTGCTCTGCATAAAGTGCATCCTCCTATAGGGAAAACGTTCCCTGGCCTTCTGGACCAGGAGAGGGGGAAGGACCAAAGCACCAGGTTTGAGGTACAGTATGTTTTTTTCATGATCTGCTGTATTATCAGTGATGAGGATCTAGCATTTAGGTCCATAATGGTTTCTCCAAGCATGCTTTCATGGCTTATCTGTTGTATTCAATTTGATTTGATGAATTCTGTTGTCATATACATTTAACTAATTATATCATGCAGGATGCCAGATGCTCCTATCAGTCTGACTTCTGATCAGTGACAAGTAACATATGGAATTCCATAATTGGATTTTCTTTACTGTTTGACCCTAGCTACTGAAGGTGGATTGAGTTAAATGCTTTTGACTAGTTAATCGCACAAACCAAACCTTTTCTTGTACAGAATAAACAGTTTAATAGCATTCATCTCTGTCTTTAAAACATTGTTGTTCACAGTCTTTCTTTTTAATGACAATATATTAATGTTAGTAGTGTTAATGCATAATATATTTTTCAGTTTTCCTGAGGAAAGTTCAGTTCCACATTCATCAATATATTGGTAGGATAATGTAACCTCTTAATATGTAATACACGGATGATAACCTGGGACAGACTGGGAGGACTCAATAGCAACACCCCAGAAACTGGGACTCTTGTTTGTTCTGCCCAACCTTTCCAGGACCTGTCCAAAGCATGCCATTAACATGCCCATAACTATGCCCAACCCTGGGTCACATCTTTTACTAACAGACTGCAAGTGGTTTGCGAAACCATGGGTTGGGCATCCATTGTGTTATAATATTCAAGGTATAGCTGTTGTATTCAAGTAGATCAACTGGACTTGAAGTTTAGTTCTTGATGACGTTTCGCTAGACATCCGACTGGCTTTCTCAATTCTGAATTGAGAAAGCCAGTCGGATGAATAGCAAAACATGTTCAAGAACTAAACTTCAAGTCCAGTTGATCTAATTGAATACAACAGATATACCATGACCTGGATGAATGAGAACCTTCACAAGCTTTCAAGGCATAGTTTACAATCAATAAGGATATTGCGAATCACCAAGGATCTCCATGACTATATTAAATCATAAGGCCAGGTCATAAAGTTGAGAAAGTTAAGGTGTACATTAGGCCATGTTTATAAACCCATGAAAACAGTTATTACTGATACTGCAGGTTTGTTTTACAATGGGTTTGTAAATTACCATGCAATATTGGTAGTTTACAGGTGCATCATTGTTTTACACCTGCAGTTGCAAAAATCTTACTGTGGATGTAAAATACCAGTGGTTAGTAAACACTGCAACAGTCTTCTACTCTGGGGCTTCTAGACCTTTTGGCACATGAGCCAAACTTTTCAAGCCACACCTACATTTTCCTGCGGCTTTGCAAAAAACAGGGGTCATGGCCTGTGTGAGTGGGTGTTGTCTGTGGTGGACAGTGTCTGGTCAACTGGACAGCTGGCCTAACAGTGGCTGCTGAAACCTCCAGTCCTTCAGTTCACCAGTCACTATTAGGTCATTCCTTCATTTCAGCAGCCACTGTTGGGTCAGACCTCCAGTTCAGCATGCACTGTTAGGACAGCCCTCCAGTTCAGCATGCATAGTTCGGTCAGCCCTCGAGTTCCCCAGACACTGTCAGGTCAGCCCTCCAGTTCACCAAACACTGGTGGGTCAGCCCCCCAGTTCAGCACATTCAAGTTTGCCCACTGTGTGACTGGTACATTCAAGTTTGCCCACCGTGTGACTGGTACATTCAAGTTTGCCCACCATGTGACTGGCACATACAAGTTTGCCCACTGTGACTGGCACAAGTTTGCCCACTTACTTTGGTAGAAGGCAGGCAGAGGCAAGGTGAGGTGGAGGCAGGAGAGGCACACTGTCCGGAAGCAGAAACTTTTTTGTTTTTTATTTTATGATTTTGGTAAGATAGAAATACCGATCTATATTTTACAATTTTCAAATAGTTCACAGGCATGTGATTACTACTGGTTTGGTTTCAGCTTTTTTGTTAAAGGCTTTGTTAACACTACAAAGTGCGGTAAAATGCATGATAAAGCATATGCATTATTCTGCAATGGAGTGTGCTTTTTTTTTTTTTTCTTTGCATTTTCCTTTGCCTCCAACTACCCCCATCCCAAAACAAAACAAAATGGTAATTGTGTAAACATCTCACACAAATGGCATAATAAGCGTTATTGTGCGATTTTCTCTAAAGTCCTATTGACTTCTATTGGTGTCCGCAATGCATACAAATGCATGCAGCTTTGCGGTAAAGCAGCACTCTTAAATGCTATACACTGACGGGAACAGGGCACATTGAATTGTCTAGAAAAATTAATGTCTCTGCGTTATCGCATACTCTGTCTGTTAATTAAGTGCTGCACAGTTTATTTTAGTCTATACAATAGTCAGTCAGCAATGAAGATTTAGGAGTGTAGTAGTGACTTTTTGGCCACTTAGTTCATGGATGCCCAACCTGTGGCCCCTAGAAGATGTGGCCTGTTTGATGTGGCAGGTTGGGGTGGGTATGCCATGGGCATCTCCTTGGTGGGCCAGAAATCTCCTAGGCTGGGCATCCTGCTTTACACTGACAATGCCATCATAGGTGTGCTGCCTTGATGGACAGTTACCAGATATTAAATGTTGCTCTTGACAGTCTAAAATGTCTCCTAAATCAGAAATAAACAGAGAAAATGTATATATTGAGAAACAAGTACAACTTTTCTTAAGCAGCTGATCTGTCTTCATGATTTAATTCCCATTAACTTATATATAAGACTGGCCACAGTGTTGGCAAAGGATAGTAGAAAAGAGGAGACAGCATTCACATGAATATTGTAGCTTATGTTAGATTTTTTTTATTTTCTCTTCTCTTTTTTTGTTATTTTGTATAAAAATTTAAATTATTGTGGTTTGGGTCCCCATTAGGACATCATCTCCGCTAAAGTTTGTTTGTTGACCGTTTACTTGTCCTTGAACACATTTTATCTTTGATTGCAAGTTAACAGAAAGCTGCTTAAGAGGATGTGCCTACTAAAGTTTGGAAAATTGCCCAATTGGGTTGAAATTGTAATATAAAAAGGCTGATTTACTGCTGGCAATATCTGTGAACAAAATGACCAAGCCCAATTCAATTACGTTGCCTGTTTGATTTGCTTTTCTATCATCAAAACATAATGCTGGTTTACTTTGTTTCTAATCTTAACAACAATGCAAGCTTTGCCAAATAGTCTTAAAAAAGAAATCAATACAACAGAAGATGCCATGAGCAAATCTCCAAACCTCTCAGGATGTAAAGAATGGCCCTATATTTAGTTCAGTGTTTACTTGCTATCAATCCACCCAGGATTAGCAATAAAGATGGAATCTAATTATGGGGAAGGAGAGGCTTTGTTCTTCAGTAGTCTTGTTGATTAGGAACAAAATTTAGCATTCATTGTTGCATTTTTTTTTCATGTAGTAGGAATGATACACACTGGAAAGTAAAATTAAATAAATGCACATTTATAGACATTTTAGTTCATATGCTAATTGTAATTAATGATAAGATAAGGGAAGAAATCATTCAGAGGCTGACATCCTTTGCAAAAACATTAAATGTACTGTCCATTCACTTGTACATCCATTTTAAAGGAGAACAAAAGCCATAAGAACGCCCACTCTAGTAAGCTGTACCCAGTAACAGGACCTTAAGTCCTCGCCCTGGGGTTACTAATGGTACAGAACACAGAAACCAACCCACACAGACCAGTATTTGATGTTTGACTCCTTTAGATCACAAGCTGGGTGTCTTGTGGATATCCAGACTGGGCCTTTGTCAAAAGAAAAGAATGCGGATATCTACAGTGAAGGGGGAAAGCAAGACAGGAGAATGAACATGGTCATGCCATATGTAGCAGGGATGACCATGTTCTTGATATGTTTCTATGGCAACCACACCTATGGTCATAAACATAACACCATACCACCAAGCGACACCACTTACAGGTACACACACACCTGCTGGTGCACCCCTACCCCCATCCTTTCATTTTCATGGCAACCATACACGCAATTATAAAAATATATGTATTTAGTAAGAATTCATTTTGGAATTCCTCTTTCATTGCCACAGCAAAATTGAGTTTTAAAATCTGCAGCACACAAACACATATTCCCTTCTTAAATGTGTCCAAGTAAATTTCAAAGTTTATGCTTTCTCTTTCTAGTTTATATTACCATATCTCACAATCCTGGTTGTCTAGACACAACCTCCCCTATCCTAACCAGTCCTAAATTCACCAAACCCCTTGTCTTCCCATTGTGGTACAAGCCCGGAAGATCTGGAATTGTTTGACAGGACCCCAAAAAGAGGAATTATCTAACTGAAAACGGGACAGTTGGGAGGTATAGAGAATGCATTTAACTTCTTTTGACTTTTCCAATCTCTAGGGAAATGCAGAGAGGTTTGATATACTGTAGATGTATATCACAGGTTTTTATTCTCTGGTTTTGGTGTAAATGTGTTGTATGAATTTTTAAAAAAAATGCTATAAATGCTAAAATTGAAAGGAAAACTAAACCCTGAGAACATCGCTGAATCAGAAGGCAGGGCACCTTCATATAAAACAGTAACCCGTGTTTCTCCTCATTTTGATGTGTATGCTGGGAAATTTACCTTACCAATATGGGGTTTGTGCTTTCTCCCCAGCATTCCAATATCACACAATTTGGTCACTGACCATTATGTTCTTCGCACAGGCCCATCCCATATCTGATGCAGAAATTTGTTCTACCATGACACTCCCACTAGTATTATTAGCCAACCCAACCCTCTTACATCTTAGGTTAAGCAAGGGATCATGTGACTCAGAAGGTGTGTCCAGACTGTGCACATACAAATAGTTATTTCCATTTTTCCAGTTCCATTTATATTGGTGCCATTTACTGGAGTAGTATTTTATAGTTCATTGAAATGAGGACCATGGCCGTGATCTTATATTCTGCCTAATAAAAAATATTTATTTTTATGCTATTTACATACTTGTAGGTTTATTGGCATTCTGTCTGACTTTTCATTGTGAATGTTTGCATGTATATGAGGTAGGGTAGCTACATTTATGTTAATCAGAGCAGGGACTAATGTGCATGAATAGTCTAATGCTGTGTAAATTATGGACTTTCAAATATCATATGGAGCATTATGGTAAACCCACTGATTTTATAATATTGGTTGTTGCCTGAAATTATTTTCTGTCTTGTTTTATAGGGTAATAAATGCAGGTAAAAGCACACATAATGAAGATCAAGCATGCTGTGAGGTGATGTTTGTGAAGAAGAAAACTGGAGTCCAGTCTACCCCAATCAAAACTTCTGCAAGCAAACGAAGAGCATCTCTGCCAAATGGAGAAGGCTTGCAACTAAAGGAAAATCAGGTAAGAAGAATAGAAAGGAGGTAAAAGAGGTCAGAGCAATACAGAATTAGACAGTCATAATTATCTGAAGAATATAATTTCACAGGTAAATATACTGAACTCTCTGGGTGCTATGTTTGAAAATGAGTTGCACTACAATTCTCCTGTTAAGTCCAGCAGAGATGCACATACATTTGACAGATTGTGAAAGATCCAGGACAACCTCCTTAATGGGTTGTACACAATAACCATTGTCAACAAAACTTGTAAGATGATAGGTCTTTTGCCTGGGTGCAATGGAGGCAAAAGGGAGGAGGGTGCTGTACAATTGCCCTTAAAAGGGTTTGTCCACTCCCAAACAAAAATCTAACCCAATTACCCCCCAAATTATAGACCTTGCTAGGTTTTGAATTGTGTACGAGGCTCCTAAATATACTTCCTGGATTGGTTCCCTTGACTCTCTGCACGGAAAAGGCATGGGACAGCAGCAGCAGAGGCACTACGGGTAGAAATGTCAGTGATTGGCTAAGACATCCCCTCTTGACTGAAAATTTAACTAGAACTTATATCTGGGAACTTTGGAGGAGATGTTTCTTGTCTTAAAGTCACACCAATATGAACCAAGGGTTTGCATGGACTAGCTGGACATTGTTGCATGTTAACCAAATCTTATCCAGCCTGCAAATTAATTCGGGGAGCAGGGGGGCCCCATCTTCTTATTTTTCCTATGACCGATATCGATTCTCCAAGAAAACCACTGTTGGAGGCCATCATAGTTTTGCAGTGGGGCCCAGTAATTCCTAGTTACTTTTGTTTAATATGTGATTGTTTAATGTGATTCAGCTGGATGTGTCGGTGTCATGAAAATAGTCACAGCTCCTTCTACAAAATCAGTTTTATTTGTAGATAATTAAGAATATTTCAGAGAGAATGAACTGTTAAAGCTTATAGATTTGTGGTATAAAAATCAGAAGATTAGATAGAAAGTTAAATTATAAAGTATATTTTGCACTTTGGATTGGCGATTTTCTTGTTAAATAAATAGATTGAGAAGTACAGAGTCTCTAAAACCTAGAAAACAAGTCTGGACGACACAGACAAACACACAAACCAGACTGTGACCAGGGAGTCCTGGAGGATTAGGCCTATTTCTTTTACTGCCTCAAATCACCAATCATAAACACCCTTTGGACTTTATCCCAGATTTCAGCACCTTGGAGGAAGTGAGAAAACCTGGTGGCATCTGTCACCACAAATGCTGACTACGGTCATTCGGCGGCACTACGATTGGTCTGGAAGAGCCCCTACACTTCTAACCATTTTAACCTTTGAAATAAAAATAGTTTAGAAGTTAGGACCTTCTAGACTGGGGTTACCTTGACGTGGTTAGAAGGCTTTTCATTCATGTGATCACAGTAATGTATACAAAAACCCCTTTGTTCATAATGTATGCCAGTGTGCAGATATGATATTGTATGGGGCCTGGAATGTGCATTGATTATCTTTTCTATGTTTGTATAAATGTTTGACCAGATCAGTAGCACTTCCGCTAAATGTAGTTGTAAATTAGCCTAATTGGAGTGCTTCCACAATCCTTGTACCATACACTGTATAGACTTTTGATAGATTTCACTTTTGATCGTTGAATATATCAAAAGTCTAAATACAGTCTTTCCTGGATGGTGGTTTAACTGACTTTCCCCAAAAGGCACATTCATTTCTCAAGTTCTGCCCTGGTAGTCCTTCGGACATTGCAGGAATGTCAGAAGTTAAAGTTATAGTGTACAGTCACCTTTAGGCTGAGGCCACACTATGACGCACAAAAAATCGCTATGCGTTTCTGTCCACTTTTGCCATCCACTTGTGTCCGCTTTAACATGCACTGCGTTTACATAAACAAACGCATGTCATAGTAATTGTGTCTGCTTCTGTCCGCTTTTTATGCGCTTCCATAGACTTGTATTAAGTGTGATTTTCACAAAAACGGACCAAAAATGGTGATCGTGTGCGTTCTAAAATCGCAACGGATCACATCGCACACAGTGGGGCCTAATTCCCCCGATTTACATTACAAATAAAACGACATTGCGGATTGTAAAATGTAAACGGATCGCAAAATGCAGAAAAAACGCTCTAGTGTGGCCTCGCCCTCAGTGCAGTAGCCAAGAAATTGTACTTTTACTTCTATACATAACAAGTACTGCTGCAACTCAATCTTTTTATTGTAAGAGTTGTTAACTGGAGAAGTGGGGCACAATTAATCTGATTTACTAGTTATGCATGTGTACAGTCAGCATAAAAAAAAATACTTCTAGTATTACCGTAATACATGATTTCAGTTTCCAGTTGGCTTTTGGAAGGAATATTGTACTTTTGGTTATTGTTGGCTGGAGCAGCTGATCAATGTCCAGCATCCAACACTTCAGCTAACAATCTGTGTGAATGTTTCCATTTTTGTTGTTTAGCGATCTGGGTCACGTCTCACACACGTTAAATTGTCTTTGGCTGTTCATTGGCTACTCTGGCTGACTATCTAACGTGTACAAGGCTTAAAACTGAATGAAGTTTTGGGTTGGTACACCCAAGAAGATAATGGGGTTGCTATTTTTTTCTTTTATATTGTTAATATCAAAATACCACAGGATAATAAAAAAAAATAATATAGTTTTGGAAATAACAAATGACTAATCAGTATAAATGCTACTAACTATTTCCCCCTTTCTGGTTATCAGGAAGCAGATGGAATAACATTCCATTATTGGGCATTGTTTGATGGTCACGCTGGCGCAGGAGCTGCTGTTGTTGCATCCAAACTTCTACAACACCACGTAACAGAACAGCTGCAAGACATAATAGATATTTTGAAAAATTCTGCTGTTTTGCCGCCTACTTGCCTTGGGGAAGACCCAGAAAACACTTCAACCAATAGCAGGACACTGACAAGGGCAGCTTCTCTACGGGGAGCAGCTGGTGCACCGGGCTCACCCAGCGCACCACAAACACGTTTTTTTACAGAAAAAAAGGTTCAGCATGAAAGTCTGGTCATCGGAGCTCTTGAAATTGCTTTCAAGGAAATGGTAAGTACCAGTTACAATGTTTTAATATTTAAACTTGTGGTAGGTATTTGGGTCAGTTTGTATACAACTATTCTATTTGTAAAATCAAATGCCATTTAAAGAGGAAAGTTGCCATCCAAGCTACCCCCAATCAGATGTTACCTTTCTCTGGTCTACTATTGTTACAAAACATTTGATTACATCTGATTTGTTTTTAATAACTCGTGTGCCTGTGAAAAGAATATACCCTACAATGCATAATAAGGAATATTCATGATAAATATTTACTTACTAATGTAGAGTCTTATATCTGTTGTATTCAATTAGATCAACTGGACTTGAAATGTAGTTCTTGAAGACGTTTCGCTAGTCATCCGACTGGCTTTCTCAATTCAGAATGACTTGTACAAGAATCTGTGGCAATTATGTACCCTGGAAAATCCCAATTAGCATATCACAGCCAGGTGTTAAGGGTGTGATTAGATAGTGGCTAAGAGGTGTTATAGGAACGCCCAGAGTAAGGTGTTAAAACAGCATGAGGCTTTAACAAGGGATCCCACCAGCCGTTACAAGAAAAGAGTCATAGACTTACTACAACAGCTTCAAAAGGATAAAGCCATTGACCGAGCAATGTATCATCGCCTCTACCCTGGTGAGGCACATCCATGCATATATGGACTCCCAAAGATACATAAGGAAGGGGCCCCACTAAGACCTATAGTCAGCAGCATCAACTCTGTAACATACAAGGTGGCAAAATATCTAGCTAACATCTTAGGACCTTTGGTGGGATGTTCTAAGCATCACATCCAGAACTCTCAGGATTTCACCAACAAGATTGAAGATATAGTACTCGGTGTAGAAGAAACTATGGTGTCCTATGATGTGACATCTCTCTTCACTTGTATACCCACCAAGGAGGCTGTTGACATGGTGAGCATCTGACTGGCTTTCTCAATTCTGAATTGAGAAAGCCAGTCGGATGACTAGTGAAACGTCTTCAAGAACTACATTTCAAGTCCAGTTGATCTAATTGAATACAACAGATATACCATGACCTGGATGAATGAGAACCTTCACAAGCTTTCATGGCTTGTGATTCCATTCTTCACAGTAGTCATCCCACCATAACTGACATTTCAATGAAACAAACATTTCACCAAATTGCAGGAGGTAAGATAAACAAATAAAAAGGAGAAGGCATAATCTAGTTTTTTTAGTGATAATGTATGCAGGAGGTACTGTAGTCCATGCAATAAAAATTATGTTTTGTACCATTGTTTCCTTAAGTACTTTGCTTTTTTGCACCAGAGATACTGTACAGTATCATACTTTTAATATCCCAAAAAATCTTCCTGTAGACTTTATGTTTGTTACCATCAGCAGAAATAGTTTAATACAAATACAGAGAGTAAGCTGCAAATGTATTTACCCCAATAATTTATAGGAAGCAAGAAATGACTTAGGTCCACTGGAATCTGTGACAAATGGAATTGTTCCTTTTTGAGTTATACAATGTTTTATCTCAATCCATACCCCTTCTCCTAGTCTGGCCTTCTCTGAACTAGTGACTGAGGAGGCTGCTGCATCTTATAAACACTGTATTGCTGCAGTTCTGTCTCAACAAACTTATCGCTATGTAACACAACTGACCTAATGTATGGGGAAACTTTCTGAAATTAGAACTTTTCTTTTATTTCTCTAGTCACAACCTCCTGACATTAAGGGTCTGAAAAAATATTAAAGGCCTTACTAGCTGTGTTCTCTCCCTTATATTATTAAAATTAATTGTTTTTTAATGATCTGTTCTTTAACATTCCAAGCAGTTTGCTTATACTTATAATGAGCCAATTAAAGAAAATAAAGTTGATGCAGAGAATATTCACAAATACGGGAATAAAAGAATATTTAAACAAAAACAGGAAATAGGGAAATCAGGAGACCTAAGATGTTGGGACACTTATACTGGATGCATGTTACATAATTTCATTTTAGATGCCTGTTATAGAGCAACCATTGTTGAGAACAAACACAACAGGTCCGTAAACTTATTTTTAACTTTTTTAGGCTAAATGACTCTTGGATAAGCAATTGTGTTGCTGCATCATACCACTGCAAGAGTAAGGACGCAGCTTCTCCAGTGTATCAAACAAAACATAGTGGCTGACCCTGACTGCCACTTCCTCACCCTTGTCACACAGCGAGGAGACTTTCATTAAAGGGCATGTCCACCCCTAAAATCGTTTTTTAATATTATGCTCCCCCATGTCCCCCAGCCCCAACCGCATGTTTCGTTTTTTCAAAAAGCTCCCCAAAACTACTTAACCTCCCCTCGACCCTCCGCCGCCTGCCGGCCCTCTGCTTGCGAGAATGCAAGCAGAGGGGCGGGACCGGCAGTCGCGTCGTGATTGGCTGAGCGGCAGCCATCACGGACGCGGCTGCCGGTCATTCAGTGCAGCGGAGGAAAGCGGAGAGGTAAGTAAGAGTTTGGGGAGCTTTTTGAAAAAAAAAAACATGCGGTTGGGGCTGGGGGACATGGGGGACATAATATTAAGGGGGATAAATGCTAGGGGGAGGGATAGTAGAAACGGGAGGGAGGGGAGAGAGGGAGGGGGGGGGAGGGGGAGACGGGCTGCAGTGCGCATGGCAAATATCTACAGAGGCTAGATAGCAGGCAGAGACCTGCTATCCTCCTGGTGGTTAGTTTTGAGACTTTGGGGGGGGGGTTTACAGGAGAACCACGTAAGGGGGTCTTGGATTTGGCAGGTACGGATGTAATAGTTTTGGGGGTGGACATGCCCTTTAACAAACACTAATGCTCCAAACAAACAAGAGATATGAGATCTAGCTACACATTGGAAGACATAAAGGCTACTTTGCATGAATGCACATAGGTATTCAATAGAGTATATTGCCCCATCCTTAACAGAATTATCTAAAGGAACTCTGGATCCATATTATGAAACTGGTATGTATCATACATTTGTATAAAGGAGAACAGAATCATTCTTTAGCAGTCTTAACATTTCCCAACAGCTTATTATCAGCTTCATATCATGTGGAAGTACAGTGTGTGAAAGGTTGTACTTCTATTTAGTTGGTGCCACTGGGTTCCCCTCTTTGCAAAATTCTGGAAAGGCCTCATTTTGCGATGCAGTTTTGAAAATCCTGTCTATAAAAAGGACATGTTAGAAATGAGTAGGGTTCAGAGGGCCTTTTGACACTGGAGTGATGACTTATCTCACTTAGCAGTGTCAGTCATTCAAAAATTTCAACCCGAGAGGAACTCAAAGGGTTAATAAAACCTCTGCCAGACTGTATAGTACCATTTGCCGTTTGTTCAACTCAGCAGGGTATCTGGTTCAAAAGGCAATAGGTGTTAAATATCACGCAGCAACTTCAGCATCCCTAGACATTTGGGTGCGATAACAGCAAGAGGCCCAGCTTTAAAACAAAGCTAAAGGAATTTCAATTACATTTCAAAGTCGGTTCATATTTCATCATAATTCAGGGGAAGGATTTATGTAATATTTTTTGAAATAATGTCAGCTGATGTTGGAACGAAGGTGCATCGGTAAATCTATTTTATAGGATGATATCACAAGGGGAACTTAAGACATTTTACTTCTTGGTCATACAAACTTGTAAATATATCATGTTTGGTATCTTTGGATTGCATAATATTAATCAATCACAACAAACTGTTAATATTTTGTATGTGGCATGTACTGTGCATGTTGTGCACATATAAGGGGAAATACATACCAAAGTGTCCCTCTAAAAAGCAAGATACACCTCCCAGGGAGGGAACAAACACGCCCTCTAGGGAGCAAACCTCTCCCATTTTCAGTATAATGCATAAATATTAGTGAAATGGGAGGGCAAGCAGTTTGCCATTTTACCATACATGCATCAAAGCCAATTGGGCAGACTGTATATTGGCTACCATTCTGGGCTGTCATATTAGACTTTGTCATTTTTTTCTACTTAAATTACCAAAAATTTTTCATGGACTTTGTTCGTGGACTACACAGATGTAGTATTCTCTATTCTCTAGTATTCTCTTCTTTATCCCATTTACTCATAACTGTGTACTACATTTAATGTTCAATTATTTACTATGAGAAAATCTCATAATGTCGGAAATTTTCGAAAATACGTATTTTCGAAAATACAAGAAATCCTCATAATTTCGGAAATTTTCGAAAATACAAGAAATCCGCGGTTCGGAAGTTCGGAAGGCGGAAAATCCGTAAAAGTCCGCCGTTCGCGAATGGGATAAATCTGCGGCGTATCTGGGTTGGATCCGCGAATCGCCCATCCCTAGTAGTAAGATATATTTTAGTGTGTGCTGTATTTATGTTTACTTTCCCTCATCTGTTTTACTCAACTTTTCGGTGAGTTGGAGTATATTTTTCGAAAAATGAGATGCGGGTAGACAGACATAACAGGTAGGCCCAGTTAATGTGAGATTATATTCTGTACATATATCACTCCAGGAGTGATAGATAGGAGTAGGGTAGCTAGTGAGTAGCCTGAGCTCCAACAAGGAGATTTAGTAAGGATTAGAGTCCTGGGTATACCACCCATGAATAGGGACATAGTGCCAGACATAGGGGTAGATGATTCCACTACAGTGACCTGAGAGCTGGTGTGGCACTAACAAGCTGATTATTTATGTTGTTTCTGATTCCTCTGGTTTGCGAGTATTTATGTGATATCTGCGCCATGCTATGTCACCTCTATTATGCTAATTGCAATGCTTTATTAATATTGTTCTGTTAATAAATAAAATACTGATTAATTTTAAAGGGTATCTCCACTCATAATATTGACTTTTAGGAATCCAGTTCTATTGAAGAACGGGAAGTAAAGGAGCTGTGCCTTACCTTCCGTTCTTCAATAGAACAAACAGGAGCCAGAATAGAAGGTAAGAAACTTACCCGCTCGTTCGCTCCCCCGGCGCTTAGTCTGACAGGTCCCGACTGATCTTGTCTTCTATGGACATGCGCGATCTATGCGCATAGAAGACAAGATCAGTCGGGACCTGTCAGACTAAGCACCGGGGGAGGCGAACGAGCGGGAAGTTTCTACCTCTCACCAGTCTTGTTTGTTCTATTGAAGAACAGAAGGTAAGGCACAGCTCCTTTACTTCCCGTTCTTCAATAGAACTGGATTCCCAAAAGTCAATATTATGAGTGGAGATACCCTTTAAGAACCACTGGCATCCATTTATTGCATTCTACCT
This sequence comes from Hymenochirus boettgeri, assembly GCA_019447015.1. Taxonomy (NCBI): domain Eukaryota; kingdom Metazoa; phylum Chordata; class Amphibia; order Anura; family Pipidae; genus Hymenochirus; species Hymenochirus boettgeri. The sequence goes on along the minus strand of CM033474.1, from coordinate 50,645,414 downwards.
AGAGTGTTAGTTCAGCACCCTGCCTCCAACATATGCAAGGGCCCACTCTGATAAATAAGAGTCTTGTGCATAGAATTTTAATAAGGTTGACAGTCTGGAGCAAATTAAGTTCCCCCAGTTTACTATCTCCTTACACTATCAAGCCCCAAACAGAAAAAAATCTTTATTCATATAAGCTTTCCTGTTGGGAGGTAGGTGGACACACACAATAGCCATTCTTGTCCTGCACTATATGTAATATATATGCAATATTATAAAAGTTTAACTCTTTGTATGTATATTTTTTAATATTGTTTGCTTAAAAGTATTATAACTTTTTTAATTCGGATACTAAACAATTTTTATGTACAGGTTATGCCATAAATGTGTTTATTCCAATCCAGTTGCCCTACAGTTAAGATAACCAACTGTTAGGATAACCAAGACACAATTTTTTTTGTCATGGGTGACAATGAAAAATGATGATAAGGATAAATTACTAAATCATTTTAAAGGAGACATGATGTTCAATGCTGACTCCTACTTCTCTCTGCAGCCTTGATCTTCTCCGGGGGAATCTCAGCTGATCATGTGACTGGGACCATTGCAATCACTGCTAGTCATAGGTCCCAGTTTGGAAATTAAACTGGTTTCGATTTGGAACTGCCATCTTCATATATCCACAGATCCAATAGAATTTTTTAAATTTTTAAAACTCTGAACTTGTAACTGCTGTTGGAATGAAACTTGCCAGTTTTGTTAATCTCTAATCACTGCCAGCTGAATGGCATAAATTGAAATGGTACTGTGTTAATTAACCACAACAGGAAACAAATACCGGGGAGCAGACCGCTCCGAAACTAGGAATCAGCCGCGGTGGATAATATCATGATGTTATTCAATCACACACATGTGTACATCAAAAGGCAGTGCAGTAAATCAAAAACAACAGAGGTGCAACAAGTCAGTAGTCTCACGCGTTTCACAGCGTCATGGCCGCTTCATCAGAGACTCACTGAGGGAGAGCCACAACAGTCTGAAGTATTCCAAAAGAGGCCATTTAGCCACCAAAGGTCAGTGATAAAACACCGCAAAGACTGGCTGATTTAGAAAAACAAAAAAAATTTTTTTTCGCTAGCCATGTTATAAATACTAAAAATGACAACAACAAAATTCCCATTCCCAATATCCCACTGTTTCTTGTATTTTTATAACATGCGGAGACAAAGGGACGTATTTATAAAGGTGCAGTATCGCTTTTCAGCGATACCGCGCCTTTAACAATCAGTAAAACGATCATTAATTTACGATCATTATCATAAATTACTGATCGTAAATCTACGATAACGAAATTGTAGATTTACAGTCCCCATAGAATACCATTGCGATAGTTTACTACCACACGGTATTCTACCACCGAGCCTTTGTTAATTAAATGTATGATTGTAATTGTACATTAATTAACCCATGGTATCGCTAAAAAGTGATACCGCGGGTTTATAAATATGGCCCAAAATGACCATCAGCATTACCTTAAGACACATGGAATTTTGTATCACCATGGTTAGATCTTCAGTGTGTTATTTACCAACTGAAATCACAGTGGCTGTTAAGGTTTTTATGGTCAAGTCCCTTCATGCTTTTAGCATTTTCAGCATGTTTTATTATTATGCTTTATTTATACTGATGTTGTTCCTTGGGCAGCCATTAAAATACCCTAATAACTTGTACATTTTAAAATTGTACAATGACAGCTAATGCATGTATTTAGTTTGGCGTTGATTTTGTTTGTTTTTGGCCTTGAGACAATTTAAACAATGTGGGAGCAATAGATTGAATACTGTATTAAAGGAGTGAAAAGAAGAAAACTATTAATCACATTTTTATCCCCCGCTTTGTCTTTCTTTATAAAGATTTAGATTGTAGAATAAGCCGTGGGCTTTGAGCTTTTGTGATGCTCGTTTTTTTGTGCTTTACAATAAAGGTGGTTGTAGGATATTTCCCATTTATTAAGCTATTTGTCCATGCTCAGTTATACAATTTCCAGGAACTTTTGGGCCTGGAAGAAATACTTAAAGGGCATGTCCACCCCCAAAACTATAATCCCCCCCACTAATGGCCCCACCATGTAGTGTAGTTTAATCCTTACCTCACATCCCAGCTCCATATGGTTCTCCTGTAGTCCCCCCCCCCAAAGTCCCAAAAACTGCCAACCAGGAGGATAGGAGGATAGCAGAGTCCATATAGGACCTACCTGGCCTCCGGGAGAAGTTTGGCATGCGTACTGCAACCCTTCTCCCCCTCCCTCCCCCTCCCTCTCCCTCCCTCCCGTTTTGCGATCCCTCCACCTACCATAAAACCCCCTGCCCATATCATAGTATATCTTCTCCCAGCCCCAACCGCTTAAAAATAATTTTAAGAAAGACCCCCGAACTCTACTTACCTTCCCTCTCTCCCCCGGCATTCTGAGAAGCCGGCAGCCGCGTCCATGATTGGCTGCCTCTCAGCCAATCACAGACGTGGCTGCCGGTCCCACCCCATGCTTGCAGTGTCTAGCAAGCAGAAGGCCGGGCCGGGCGTCGGAGGAGAGAGGGAAGGTAAGTAAACATCGGGGCACTTTCTTAAATTTATTTTATAGTGGTTGGGGCTGGGGGAAGATATACTATGATATGGGGGAGATTTTTTATAAGGGTGGACATGCCCTTTAATAACCTTACAGGTCAAAGACACAGTTCTTAAAATTTGTTAGGGCTTTACCTCTTCCCAAAAAATAAAAAAAACCACAGCTACGGAAGTAGAATTACAATGACCTCAGCCTAAGATTGCAATTCACTTTCTACAAAGTCACAAACACTATCCACTGCCAAGTCTAGTAAATACCCCACGTCTTAAAGGAACACTATATACAGTAAATATACAGTAAGGTCTAGGCCACACTAGTGCACTTTCTAAAAGAGCACGCTAGTGTAAGGAAATGGGGCTGGCCCCATTAGTCTTTTGAGTTCTGCTGCAATCCAGTTTTGGGGAACCCATGTGATCACCATTTTATTGCACAATCGCGTGCGCTCCCATATTGCAATATTGAGAAATCACAGCGCATCATCGCACCAGTAACACACAGTGACCTCCCCTAAAAAACATTGCTCTGAATTTTTCCAAGTGTGCCCTCCTTTTCATTATGCCAATGTCAGTAAACGGAGGAGTGTCAGCTATTCTCCATAGGGAGGAGTAAAGAAGAAATCAGTTACTGCATGCGTAGTGTCCCTTTGAAGAAATTCAAAAACCTCCTGTTAACATTCCTGTTCGCCTGTTATACAGAAACTTACCAAACTAGCTCTGTGCTGGAGATAACATCAATTTCCCCCCTAATTCAGTCAGAAACATTTATTTTTATAGCCTGCAACTTAACAAATTGTTAAAATGTATTATATTTATTTTAAAAAATGTAATGGATGCTTGTTCAGCTTTAGCGTTAGTTCCCATTACCCAAATTCACTTGCGTGTAGGCTGAATAATATTAAACGTCTAAAAATAACCTTACATTAAATACCGAGGCACAGATGCTGACCTGTAATCAACAGCTGCACAATTAAAAAAAAAAAAAAACTTAGAAAAACTGTAGGACGTTTGCAAAGCCCAATTATTAAGTATAGGAAAAGACATCCTTCTAAATAGAGGTCAAATACATTACATGCTGTGCTATAACAAAATAAAGGCTCATTTGTTTGTTCAATTAAGAAGATGCATTTGGCTTAGTTGTGGAGCGTACAGTATGTTGAAAGCTTTAAGAGCAATAGATTCTTAGTACAACATTTTAAAACAATATGGTTTGGGTTTATGACCTGTATGAATGGAAAAAGTTTTTAACTGTATTTTTTAATCATATAAAAAATATTAATTATCACATCAAATTAATTTAGCGTGATTTTCTCCTTTACAATTAATGTTTAATTTATAAGAATGTCAACATACATGTAGACACCAGTCATAGACAGGACAATGTAATAAAAGATCTTTTCGTTATGAATGGTGCTTATTTTACCCTAACCAATCAGATGTTAGCTTTCAAATGGAAGCAAAAATCTAATTGGTTAGGGCAAAATAAGCACCATTTTTGTGATGATTAGAACTTTTATTACATCGCCCTGAAAGTCTTTAAAATATTCTGGGCGTTCCAAGCAAGACAAATAACTGAGGTTAATAGGTAATGGCAGTTAGTGTGTGGGCTCTGCTTGTAAATAGAACAAATGGGCACATCCACACAACCCCTTCTAGTAATAGAGGTTGGGGTAACTGTGAATGAAATCAGATGCAATATGCAGTTAAATAACGTTTCCCCTTTAAACAAAAACTAATTATTGCCTGCAATCCCAACCAATTTTTATTACCAGTTTATTGAATACATTTGTAACCAGATATTTAATAAGATCAATTTTTAAAGGGTATGTCCACCCTAATCAAAAATCAGAGGATCTCACTATAATCAATTTAAAGTCTTTATTGTGAACCACACATCACAAACACAACGTTTCGGGGGAATCACGTGCGGTTATATGTGTGGTTCACAATAAAGACTTTAAATTGATTGGAGTGCGATCCTCTGATTTTTGATGCTTACTATCACAGTTATGGTTAAAGGGAAAACCAATTGAGGCATCTGCACCCGAAGTTTGGATAAGAGTGCACCTCCTGTTGTATTACGTGCTGTATTATGTCCACCCTAAAAATTATTTTTTAATATAAGATTCCCCTGTCCCCCCAGCCCCAACCGCTATATTTATATTTTTAGAAAGTGCCCCAAACTTTACTTACCTCCCCTCTTTCCTCCGCCGCGCTGCCGGCCCTCTGCTTGCGAGAAAATCGCGGACGCGGCTGCCGGGAGTGCATTTCGGCGGGGAAAAGAGGGAAGGTAAGTAAAGTTTCGGGAGCTTTCTAACAATATAAATATAGCGGTTGGGGCTGGGGGGACAGGGGGAATCCTATATATTAAGGGTTTGACACTAGGGGGAGGGAATCCTGAGAGGGAGGGGGAGAAGGGCTGCAGTACGCATGCCAAACTTCTCCCGGAGGCCAGGTAGGAGGCAGAGTCCTATATGGACTCTGCTATCCTCCTGGTGGGCAGTTTTTGGGACTTTGGGGGGGGACTACAGGAGAACCATATGGAGCTGGGATGTGAGGTAAGGATTAAACTACACTACATGATGGGGCCAGTAGTTGGGGGGATTATAGTTTTGGGGGTGGACATGCCCTTTAATGGCAAAGGCATCTGAGTCCTCCATCTGCTCCAAGAGCTTTTTAAATGTGTAAGCATGTGCAGAGGAGGCAGCAGGTAAACAGCAGTCTATCATTGGTTGTGAAGACAGCAGTCATAGCCTTGATTGACTGCATGGAGGGAGAAGCCATCTTACTCTGCCAAAATGGGGACACCAATTATCCTTAAATACCTGGTTAGTAATGAAGGTAATAAAATGTAAATTATATCAGTTGGGGTTAGGGGAAAGTAACTGACAATTTACCTGTTTTTTATAAAGGGTGAGAGCAATGCAGCATCCTGTTAGTGAAGCATGTTAGATAATACAAGCATTAAAGGAGATATAGGGTAAGTATACATATGGCTCTGCTGACAGCTCTGACTGCAATCTTCTGACCAAACAAGTTCATCAATGAAAAGTACACATCTGCAACTGCAGCTATTGTCCCTTGGATAAACTTCATATAGTGCCTTCTTTCAGGTCTTATTTCTAAGATTCCAGGGTAAACACCAAGAGGGTAGTTTTAAGAGAGGGCCTTCCTGTCCCCCCTCATGCTAATGGTTTCTTGTATCTCCAAATAAAATGGCATGTTATGAACAGAAAGAAAGCATAATAATTTCAACAAAGGGCACTCATCCTGGATCCCATGCTAATCATATTGCAAACTTATTATGCTTCTTAACAGCAATTGGTTCTTGTGTAAGACCTTTCATTTTTCATATGTAGTGTTCAAAGCTAATTAATTATTGTTGTAAGGATGATGGTTTGCCTAATGGGGCATGTATGGGAAGTCAATCCTGAAAAGTGAATGCACAGGATCAATTTAGACACAATAAACCTGCATAGCCAGATGTACAGCCAGAAAAAAATATTTGATTTTATTTTGGATAATTTCAGAAGATCACAGGTTATTATGTTTGACTCTTTTAGATTGTGAGGGATCTGTCAGTTTCAATTTTGGCCACAAGTAAGAGAGTTACTATTGTGTCTATCCTATTTTCTGTATGTGGTTATTTTTGTTGTTTTCCCCTAGCATCTCCTGAATTAGATTGTCCAGGCCAGTTTCCCTCTAATATGAGTGTCCTCACTTCATTACTTTATGTACTGTATAAACGATTTGTGTGCAAAATAGTCAATCTAGTTATGGATACAAAAACTAGCTTAAACATAATGCAAGGAGAAGTTACTTGGTCATTCTTTAACTATTGTGTACCATGGAATTGTTTACTAAGGTAACAAAACTTATTTTAAAAACAATTAAAGGGCATGTCCACCCTTTATAAAAAGTTTTTATATAATATAGTTCCGGTTCCCCCAGCCCCAACCGCTATAATTATATCATCAGAAAGTCCCCCGATCATTACTTACCTTACCTCTCTCCCTCACCGCACTGCCCGGCCCTCTGCTTGCACAGAACTGCAAGCAGGGGGCAGGACCGGCAGCCAATCACGGACGCGGCTGTTCACAACAGTGAAGGAGAGAGGTAAGGTAAGTAATGATCGGGGACTTTCTGATGATATAATTATAGCGGTTGGGGCTGGGGGAATATGAACTATATTATATAAAAACAGATTTACGCTAGGGGGAGGGAGACCAAAGCGGATAGAAGAGGGAGGGGGGGAGGGCTCTCCTGCGCATGCCTCAAACCTTGTCGAGGTTGAGGCAGATGCAGGAGCAGGACAGATCCTACACTGCAGTTTCCTGGACTTTGGAGGGGCATAGCAAGAGAACCATTTGGGGCAAAAATGTAAGGTAAGCATTTTATTAAACTACAGAGTGGGGCCAGTATGGGATTAAATTTTAGTTTTGGGGGTGGACATGCCCTTTAAAAATGTAAGATTTTCAAAGACAACATCTTCTGCTTGTTGTAGATCTACTCGTAGATAACTAGACCTAGGGATACACTTCACAAACTTATTGAAAGATTAGTAATGGAATTGAAATTGTAGCAATGACGGATACTTTGATAGACAGATGTACAATGTTAATATTATTTGACATTCAATTTGTTTGGCAGTTAATATCTGTCGTCTATTGTGAGGTTACATTACATTTACATTTGATCGGAAAACATTTTGATCATTAAACCAAGTTTCCTGACCATATGGGCACGGCCACACTGCAACGCAATCGCACACGGAATGCGATTTCATGTGCGATTTTGTTGCGTTTGCGCATGCGTTTTTTTCATTAAGTATTGGAAAGTGTGATTGCAATTTAAAATGCGGAACGCAAATCCCAATCGCAATGCACCCGAAAACACGCATTTTGGGTGCGTTGCCGTGTTTTCAATGATCTGACATAGTAAAATCGGAAAAATTTAAAATTTTTGGGCTAATCAATGGAAATGTCTACTCGCATGTCGGATTGATTGTAATATCTTTAATAGTTTGTTCTCCTAAAGACAGACACAGCACAACTTAACGAGTATTTTACTTGGAAGACCATTGAAAGGATTACATCTACATACAGTATGTTCAGCAATACCTCCGTTTCGGTTTTGTGAAAATTATTAGGTTTCTGCAGTGTTCTGGTATTCGGTAGAAGTGACTATTTAAATCATTAGTAAGCACATTAACATACCTTGTAACAGCAAACAGTAATCCTGCCTTGGCGGAATAACCTGGAATAATACTATATGAAATAAGACCACAAAGGCCCCTCCATTCAAATTCATTCTCAATTACTATTTACATATTTATCACAATTATTCCAGATAGCGGGGAATTTTATTTTAGCAGCAGATGAAATACTGCAGACTGTAAATCTAAAATGTAAAAAATTGTAGCCCTGTGTTGCTTTAGAATAAAGAACAATAAAAATAATTTTTGATGGTTTTAGCACTATGGCAGAACTACTAAAATACTATGAATCAATACATTATGTATTGATGACCACATAGGGGAGGACTGTTTTATAGTAATGAACAGAGAGAATTTTGGCAAAACCTTATTTAAGGGATTTGCCTCATGGTATAGGGTTAACAAGTTTAAACCTTATGTAGATGCGGTGTCAGGCAATGAAAGGGTTAAAATAGCCTAAGTATGGCAGGTTTGGCTTAAGGGGTGGAAACTTACCTGTCCCCCAGTGGCGGGAACATCCCGAGGGCTTATAAGGCAGTCCGAGTGGGAGAAGAATTGCAGTCTGAGGCAATTCTTATGAGGCAAAAACTCTCGCGCTTATGGAGGCTGTCAGCACCGCGAATATGGTATATATTGTGCAAGTTAATATTGCTTTGTCAGCAAAATCTCCCTGTGTGTCAAAGTTTTAAGGTTCAAAGTCCTGAAATCTTTACAGTTCATTATTTGGCTAAAAGCCAGACATGTACCAGGCCATACAAAGATAATCGCTGACGCACTGTCCCGTTCCCAATTACAGGAGTTCACAACCCTGGTAGGTCATGCAGAAGAAACAGGTCAGGTGATTCCTGAAGAGCTCTGGTGCGATATTCTTCCGATTTTTGGTACTTGATAAAATGTTCAATATCAAAAAGAACTTGGCTGGTTTATAATGTGGCCTGGACAAGCTGGTTGAATTTTAAACTGTGCAGTAATCCTCAAGTTAGAGAGGTTGATCTGTTAATTTTCTTTATGTTGGAGCTGGCTCAGTCAGAGAAAGCAATAGCTACCATCAAAAAGTCCCTTGCAGATATGTCATTTTTTCATAGGTTCCTATTTGATTACAATGTGACCAGCTATCAACCAAATGTTGAAGGGTTAGGCACGGCAGAGGCCGCTTAGTGATGGTAGGAAACCTTTCACATTACAGGTTTTAGATAGAATAGTTAAGATTTTACCTTTAATCTGCAATTCCCAGTACGAAACCAGTTTATTCAAACTGGCATTAATTTTGACTTTTTTCCTGGCCCTACAGGAGGGGGGAATTGGTATCAGTCAGAAGACTCCCTGGGTGGTTTAGACAGTTCATGTGTACAGGGTAAAATGAGGATCCTCATTCAAAGATCAAAGACAGACCTGGAGGGGAAGGGTAAAGTGTTGTGGCTGGGTTCCTTTCCTCACTTGGACTTGGACTCCCATTCAGGCATTTTTGCCAAGATTAGGCAGAGATCTCCGGGTCCTTTATTAATACACTCAAATAGTACTTACCTGTCACGTTTTTAGTTCTCCACAGTTCTATTCAAGTGTCTTAATGCAGCTGGTTTCAAAGGAAAGGATTATAGGGTAGGTGCAGCTACACAGGTTTTTATTTTTGGTTTCCCTACTGCTAAGATAATGCAAATTGGCAGATTTAAGACATATATCTGCCCAAATCTGGAAGACTTAATTTAATCCTCTTTTATTACAGGTTTAAGGCAACTTAAAATATGGATAGTTGGCCACTCTTATTTTTTGGGCCAGATGATCGGCAGAAAACAGGAAATATGTCACAAATTTATCATTTGAGAATAAAATGTTAAGAATTTTCTGGATGAAAGTCCCCGTGGGGCGAAATGGCAGGACTTGTTTGTGTTAATATCTCAGCTAATGTCTAAATGGGGGAGACCATACCTAGGTACTCATGGTACTCGAATCCCAATTTAAAGCCACTGGAGAAGGCCAGGAGAAAAATCAATTACAGTGTATCTAAGTTTTTAAAAAGTATTATTATTGTTTCATTTCGTCAAGTGGAAGTGAAGGCGTGTACTGAAATGATGGGACCCTCTTATATATTTTGTGAAAATGTTTTTTCAGTGGAGAATGGCCTCAGACAATTTTGTGGTTAACAATGTCTGAGTCGTGGAGTAAATGAAATTTAATAGGCTTATTGCCTTAAAAAGGGCATCGATAGTGAAAAAAACACATTGTCCCTTTGCAAAGTTAAATTCATGTTCTCTGTGCTGCCTTAATCCTATCTCTGTCAGTGACTTTGTTTATCCATGGTGTTAGATCTCTGTGCAGCACTCCCCCCTTCCCCCTCCCCTCTGTCTCAACATTGGCTAATCGCCAAGCTTATCATGTGCAGTAGGAGTTAAAAGTTCAACATCCTGAAAAACACACCCAGGCACAGTGGCCAATAGAAAGCAAGCTGTCCTGGAGACACGGAAGAAGAAGGAGATCAGTACAGTTTATGATCTCTCTGTGACCCATCATCAATCAGTGAAAGCTATTAAGAAGGGGGGTCAAGTGCAGCCTTATATCTACCATCAAAGCTACCTCTCTCCCCCTGCTAATGCTCTTATCTCTATGTTTATTACAGAGCAGGGAGGGGGATCTTGATTGATAGTCCAAGTAGGAGTAGAGGAATGCAATCATGTATTCTTCTAACTGGTGTATCTCAGAACAGAGAGGGAATGTGAAAAAAGTGAAGACACTCTGAGGATTGTGGGGAATTATAAAACACATGGAAAGAAAGAAAAAAAAGTTCATTTTCCCACTACAGATGCCCTCTAAATAGCCTTAAAAATACATTATGTGGCTGCCTGCAATTGGGATAATTTCTCTAAAAGTGTATCTGTTGTATTCAATTAGATCAACTGGACTTCAAGTTTAGTTCTTGAAGATGTTTCGCTAGTCGTCCGACTGGCTTTCTCAATTCAGAATGACTTGTACAAGAATCTGTAGCAATTATGTACCCTGGAAAATCCCAATTAGCATATCACAGCCAAGTGTTAAGGGTGTGATTGGATAGTGGCTAAGAGGTGTTATAGGAAAGCCCAAGGTAAGGTGTCAAAACAGCATTGTACATGGCAGACAGTTGGTGTCGAACCCCCCCACCTCTATTTAGGCTTGGTTTTTTTATTTTCACATAAATAGCCTCCTTAACACCTCTCTTGTACCAGTCGAGTTCCTTTGCCAATATGTTAACATTACAATCTTCAAAGGTATGTCCTTTAGCCTTAAGATGCAGGTACATGGCTAAATGCTGACCCGAGGAATTGACTCTTCTGTGCTAGGCCATACGTTGATGCAGTTGCTGTTTGGTCTCCCCAACATACAAATCAGAGCATTCTTCACTGCACTGCACTGCGTATATGATGTTGCTTTTCTTGTGTTTGGGTATTGGGGCTTTCGGATGTACCAATTGCTGCCTTAGTGTGTTGTTCGGTTTAAAGCAGACAGCTTGGCTTTTGGAGTCAGGAAGGATCCCCCCCTTTTTTTGCCTTCCTCTGGATTAACTGTTAGGTATAGTTAATGAGTAGCATATAAAAGGGACTAGATGGATCTTACTATGTTACTCTTTGGCCAGGTCCTGAACTTTAGAGGAAGACTATTTTGAAGTGTATTGGTGATCTAGTTTAGGTCGTCACCCTAGGTACCTTTATTGTGAGGGGGGTTGGGGGGGACTGTAAAGGTCTCCTTTAACAAAATAATGTTTTTCTTTTTAGGACATATTTGTCTATATGCTTTTTGTAAAATGCAGTGATGCAGAAATAAAAGGAATTTCTTGATTATAGTGTGCACCCTACTCCATCTTTTGCTTACTACAAAAGAAATTTTTATTTTAACTCAAACATCTGTTTAAGAATAATCTTGTAAGGCTGTCAGATGTAAGTGGGCAGTGATCAGATACTATATAAACACTTGTTTATTTATGGAAAAAATAACTTTATTTTTATATCTGGCTTTTAAATCATGACATTGTATAACAATATTAATTGTCAAATCAAGAGGTCACATACTGTATGCCCCTTCTCTAGGGATTATTGCATTCCCATGCCCCCAATGTCCATTTATGCATATCATTGGTGCCCTATGGAAAAAAGTTGCGACCCACAGGAACAACTGAATATATAGCTCTCTGGGCAGAAGCAGGCAGAGTCCGGGTGTGTTGGGGCCAGAGTATGGTAGATTGAAGTCACACTTAGTGGCCAGTCATTGACTTAATTACCGCAAATGTGGCCCCCCAATGGCAGCCAGTTTGGGCATTCCTGATTCATGTAATATAGCCCTGAAAAGTTATTTGCATTTACAAAAACTTGCCCAGATAATGTATTTATGGAAAACAATACAGATTATGGTTATCCCTCTGTCAATAATAAAGTGTTAACAAAATATTATTTTCTTTTTAAGGGTAGCAGTGAAAAGAGTGATTTTTTTAATATAATGTTGCTGAGCTCATAGCCATGTCCCAAGGCATGTTGCTTCTTAATATGTAGGTTAGTCTTTAACTAGATAAGGGTTAGTTGATTATAAAATGCATGGCTTTTAGTTTGGTAGAGTGAAGGCTTTTAGCTATTAATGGGCATCTCCACCCTTAGTAAACACTTTTTATATATTGTAGTACATGCCCTCCCACTAATCAACCGCTATAATTGCACTTTAAAAATTGATTGCAAACTTTACTTAGAGCTCCTGGTTCCAGTGTCACTCTGGTCCGGCTTCCCTGCCTGCCGGAACTACAAGCAGGGGGCCTAACTGGCAGCCGTGGCTGTGATTGGCTGAGAGGCAGCCAATCAGAGCCACGGCTGCCAGCAATAGAGAAGACGCTGGAACCAGGAGCAGTAGGTACAGTTTGGAATCTATTTTTAAAGTGCCATTATAGCAGTTGGGGGTGGGAAGGCATGCCCTAGGATATACCTAAAGTTTTTTACGCTGCATGATTGGCAGCCAGGGAGGGATTGGGAAGGAGGGCTCCCCTGCGCATGTCATAAGCAACTGAGAGGACACAACAGAGGCAGCAACATTTTGGACAGGAAGACAGCTCCTACCCTTCAGTTTTCAGGACTTTGAAGTGGAACTACAGGGGAACCATAAGGAGCATGTTGGGATGTAAGGTTAGGATTATTTTAAACTGTACAGTGGGGCCAGTAGTGGGTTAAATTTTAGTTTGAGGGGTGGACATGCCCTTTAATATACCCTTGGTAATAACTACCCTACAAATTATTATTGCCCTGCTAATTTTAAAATACTGTTATTCCCAGGGCTATGCCCAAAAAACCCTGGGAAATGCCAACCAAATGTCCCTCTTTTATTAAGACACTCCTCCTTGTTGGCACCCTGCCTGGGCCAAAACACTCAATTTGCGAGCAAGCAACGAACCCCGACGGGTGTGTCCTGGTGTATGCGTTCGCCAAACGACCCCCGACCGAATGCATACACATAGGCGATTATCGGCCGAAACGGACATTCTTGGCGTGTAGCGCTTGGGCTGTCGTGGGTCGTTGCTTGCTCTCAAATTGAGCGTGTGTACGAACCTTTAGCTTGTTCTCATTCCTCAAGCTTTTGTTTTTTTGCACAGTTGAATTAGAAGCACAGGTTTTCACATATTCAAGTTTAGATAGTCTCCATTGCAATTGCTGAACTAAATTAACAGATCTATGACAACATAACCAAATGAGTTTGTGCAACTCCATATCCTAATTCAGTAACACAGCAGTGCACCAAGCCATGCTAAATAATGTTATCAATGTAACAGAAGTTATTTTGACTTTAATGACTTAAATATTTGTTTTGCGGAGGCTGCATGGGTTTTAGAAAATGTATCTTCCGGCTACTATAAGCAATGTAATTAATCAATAGCTCAATAGCTTTATTACATTGCAGGTACAATAGCTCTGGAGTGTAGTGGCAGCTCTCGGTGTATTACCTAGTTTGTCTTTTATTGCTGTTTATCATAAAACAAAGCATAATTACTAATTCATATTCAATCAGAGAACGGCAACAATCACATAAACATATCTTGAGTGTTTATATAATTCACAATCATAAAACAGAACAGTAAAAGTATTGTTTACAGAATAATAGTGTCCAGTAGCAGAAAGAGGTCTTAACACCAGAGGTTGATGACCAAACAAACTAATACATGAGCATCTTAAAATACCAGTTGGTTATTAAACTTTTTATTGGTTTTCCAGGGATATTTTCTTCCCAAGGGGGCCTTCCAATAAGACCATGTATTCGTTCAGTGGTCCATGGTTTCATCTTCGCTGCTTTGAAGAAAATCATCATCTACATCCTCAAGGTCACCATTTTCAGCATCCGAATCTTCCAAACCTTCCTCCCCACCCAGCTCACTTAGTAGCTGCTCAATGTGCTTCAGGAGTTGGGAATCATCACACTTCAGCTTGTTGTAAAGCTACAAGTAATACATAATGAGGCATGGTTAGCAAGCAGCAGCATGCAGTGATAATAATTGCACAAACTTCCTAATGGAGTGAAAATTGGACAGACTTAAAAGCATTTGCCAAGTTTAATGCAAGGAAAGAAATCTGCAAACATTTCTTACAATTTGGAGGAAAAGAAATATGCAGGAACGTTTGTGGAACACTAATTTGCTTCTAGCAGAAACATGAAAATAAGACACCAGCTGTGCTAAGACTTTTATGTACATTTATTTTAAAACACAGTACTTGCACCAACACTGCCTGTATTATTACTAAAAAGTTTTAGAACCATGTAAGACCAATTACTAATAGATGAATATTCATTTATAGTTCTATTGTACAGATGCAAGGGGCAGCCTTACATTGTATTTACAGAGCACAATTGTCAATAGTTATGATCTATTATACATGGTGGTATGTAGATCATTTCTACTGATATATTAGACATAGATATGTAGTAATAAATATTATACCACAGAAAATGTTATTATTTTATTAAAGGACAACTGTAGTATTGCTACTCTGCCCCTTTCTGGTGCAAGGCCTAACCAATAGGAAGAAATGATATGCAAGAAGCGCCTTTTCCCACTGCATAGATCCCAGACTGAGGGGGGACGAAGCTTGGAAAATACAGTTGTCCTGGAATTGTGTATCACAATACAAAACTAATATAATAATAAATAATAGAAACAACACTCAAATCACACTACTAATCTGGTTAGCTATGCTACACTGCGTGCATATAATCATTGCCTGCTTACCTAATAAAATATTAAAGGAACACTAAATCCAGTTTTTTAAGTATTTGCTATCCATTTCTATTATTCACAGGGAGGTGAGAACGCTTATTCCCACCTCCCTGTGAATAATAGTACATTCGGGGGACCTGGAACTTACCTTACCGCGTTCCACTCGCAAGCCGCTCCTGCATCTAACAGATGTTCTGTCCCGATCGCATGTCCTATCTTTTGTATTGGCGTGCATGCGCCTAAGATAGGGCGCGTGGTCGGGACAGAACAGCTGTCAGTGCAGGAGGGGCTTGCAGCAGAGCGCCAGTAAGGTAAGTTCCAGGTCCCCCGAGCGTACTTTTATTCACAGGGAGGTGGGAATAAGCCTTCTCACCTCCCTGTGAATAATAGAAAAGGATGGAATATACTTTAAAAATGGATTTATGTGGGTTTAGAGTCCCTTTAAAATACCTAAAACTTTAGAATAAAGAGTATTAGAGAAATATATTTTTTTCCTTAAACCAATACATATGTACTTAAGAAATCAACAATATTAGAAAAAGGCTGAATGTTTTGAATTTAATCCCCAAGTTAATTTTGCTTTTATGAGCATGCTTAAATAAATTCCATGTACGACAATAAAAACCAACGTGTTGATATATATATTGGCCATTTATCTAGATAAGCACAACTGTATAAAGTATTTGTCACTGTTTTTCCAGTGTAATGTTATCATTTGATCTGCAGTATGTTTGGCTAGGTACATGTAAACAGATTTTTGCTCCAATTGACTTCCAATCTGACAATATGATCTGATTACCAAGAAATCTGAAGGAAATAAACAGGTGGCTGACTAACAAACTGATTTTTGCATCCTTAGAAACATTGGTAAACAACAATCTAAAAAATGTCAATTGTGACATGTGTATGTACAATCTGGAGGGAAATCTAAAGCAGGGATATGCAAATTGGGGCATCAAGATGTTTTAAAACTCCCAACATTCCCTTGCTGGGATTTGTAGTTTCCAAATATCTGGAGGTCCAAAAGTTGTTTATCCCTGATTTAAAGGGTATCTCCACTCCTAAAATGTTTTTTTTTTCTGTAGTGTCGTTCCCTCGGCTCTCTGCCTCTATTGCTACTCTGTTCCTAGAAGTATCAACAGTATCAATACTACAGTATAAGAAAGTTATTTACACATGATTCTAATTAAAGGGCATGTCCACCCCTTTTTTAAAAATTTCATATAAGTACATTTTTTTCCAACAGGTTATTGGTTTTGGGGAGGTATTTCTATCTTTAACATTAATAATTAAAGTAATAGATGTTTTTTTGTGTATATGGGAATGTCAAGTAAGTTGAGTAGTAAGCTGGTCAGGTGCCAGCACCCCTGGCTGACCGTGCCAGGGAAGAGAAAGGCACAGCAGATGTAACGGAGCAATGTCAGATGTCTATTCCTATCACCATTATGGTGGTGCACACCAGCGACTGCTGGTAAACTGCAAGTGCTCAGTCAGCCCTCTGTGACGTCACCTAAGCTTAACCAACTTCAGTTTTTTTACTGCTGTTTTTTTACTTCATTGACTAGTGGGCTTTGTGCCAGTCCAGCTGCTAACTATAATTTATCACTGCCAAGTTGTCAAATATTTACCTATGTCTGGCATGCATTGGTAAAATGGCAAATTGGCAGTTGTAAATGGTTGGCAAGTTGGCATATAGACATTGGTAAAATGGTGGACAAGTTGGCAGTTGTAAATGGTTGGCATTGTCTGTGTGTCAAGTGCCATTTACCACCCATTTTACCAGTGGTCAGTGTGCCAAGCATTTAACCAGTGTCTGTGAGCCAAGCATTTTAACAGTGTGTGTCAAGCATTTTAACAGTCTGTGTGCCAACCACTTACCAGTGCCAGTTTTTTAACCAATTTTATAGTGTCTGTGTGCCAACCATTGCAGAGTACAAAGCATTTTTACCATTCTGTGTGCCAAGTTGGCTTACAGACATTGGTAAATGGTTTCCACTGTCTATGTATCAAGTATCATTTACCACTGCAAATTTTCCAACCATTTTACCAACTTGGTATACAGACACTGGTAAAATGGTTGGCAAATCGTCAGTTGTAAATGGTTGGTATTGTCTGTGCATCAAATGCCATTTATCACTGCCAATTTGGTAAACTATTTTACCAATGTCTGTGTGCCAACCATTTTGCTAGTTCCAGTTTGAAATGATTTTACCAGTGTCCATGCCAATCATTTACCAGTGTCTGTTCTCCAACCATTTTACCAGTCTGTGTGCCAACCATTTTACCAGTGTCCCATTTACTAAGTATTTGTACCATTGTCTGTGTGCCAAGCATTTAACCAGTGTCGGTTGTCAGCTATTTAAAAAAAAAATAAAATAAAAATATATATATATATATATATGATGAATTTGGATGTTTTTATTTCTGGGAATGATTATTGGGTATGCGGTGGTGATTTGTGTTTTTCCATATTTTGTATCAGGGCCCATAGGTCTGTAGCTACGCCACTGATGACTACCTTCATAGATATCTTACGGGCTAGGCCACACTGAAGAGTCTTTAGGCGCGATCCGATTGCGCTTTTAAAAGCGCACACTAGTGTGGCGCAATTTCATGCACTCCGATTGCAAATCACTGGGTGATCGTGAGTGAACCCAAAAAGCGCTCGCGCATTGGGAATGCACGCACAAACGCAGTACAGTGTGGCCTCAGCCTAGAAGAGCTTGGAGAGTGGATATGGAGAGTGTTTTTCAGTTTTTACTTCTCTGTCATTGTAAGAAAGGCCCAAAGGGGAAAAACTGAGCAAAACAGACCAATAAATTGTATGTGTCTGGGAAACTACTAACTAAATTGTATCCCTGTGTTTTTAAAAACCTCAACAACACTCTACACAAAAAACAGGGATCTGTGAAAGGAAGACAACACCAGAGGTAAGGAGGTCAGCATCATTATTTCCCATAAAGTTAAGGACAGGAGACTGCATAAGATGTTCAAATATATATTTAAAAAAAACGGTTTACTATAGGAAAATATATATATGAATAGACAAATTCATAAAATCCCTAAACAGGGGTGGCGATCTCTGAACCACCTTTCAGCAATGTTCCCCCTAAGCTGTGCGCTCATGCACAAGCACGCAACTCTGGAGGTCTGCGCACACAAAAATATGCTGGCACTCAAGATTTTATTTTGCATGCATACAAAAAATATATATGATTTGCGCACACTTCTGATTGAAAATAGAAGGGAACATTGCCTATCAGGTCTGTATAATATTGCACTTACATCTTTACCAAACAGTTAAACAACTATATATATACATATTTTTTTTAACAAATAACCTCCCATGTTGACTGTATTCTGTTAATTTTGACTGTATTCTGCTAACTTTTGGTTTGATATACAAAATGTTATAAAATTGTTAATCTGGTCACATACATCATATAAAGCCTGTAAAGAACACATGGTTCTTTGGGAATAAAATGCCTGTTAAAACAGTGTACTCTTAATTAACCTAATGATGATCACTTGGGACTGTTTGGTTTAACTCAGTCACTCAGGATGAAAGCTATTACAGAATGAACACAATGTTGTTTCTTATCTACATTACCAGGCAAAGGGTTTTACTTTGTTTACGTTTTGATTCACCTTTTTCTAAGATAAAGCTTTCATTTCTTGAAGACAAATACCAACTGTCATTGATTTTACGAATAAAACGTCAATTTACAGTAGGTCAACACACAAATATAGATGAAGTTGGCTTCATGAAATGTGTTCTGAACACATGAAAACAATTGTTTTCACAAGGAAAATAATTCAGGGCAGTGTCCATTTAGCATGAAAATACATTTACACATACTTACTGTTTGAGCCTGTGGGCCTCTCACAATGTCTAATCCCAGTAAAACCATCAAGTAGACTGTAGAAGCTGTAGTCCCATTCTTCTCGTTTTGAATATTCATATAATACATAAGGAGTTTAAATGGGGAGCAACAGTGGAATATATTATTTAACAAATCACTCAGCTACGTAGCTGTTGCTCCCAATTCCCTTAAAAACACTCTGCCTGCCTACAGAAAGTAACTAAAACAATGGGATTCTTCATTTTTATGTAAAGGAAAGTAACAGGTTAACTTTGCTTGCTTTCTACCTTTACATAAAAATGAAATAATCTGATTACTTTAGTTCATTTCTGTAAGCAGGCAGGGTTGTATAGCAGGGTTAAAAATGTCTAGTAGTTAAAATGTCAGTGTGAGTAACGGGGTGGGTTGGGATACTTTGGGAAAAGAAGTTTAACCATTTAGTTTCTTTTATAGCTTTTCAATAAAAATACAAAACACCCCTAAAAAGAAAAACTATTGTCACAGTATTGGAATCTGCACAAACCGGGAGCACAAAAGACAGTCCACCGTGATGTTAAAAAGCCTTTATTGTCTGGACGCGTCTTTTTGAATTGTAACATCACGGATTCCAATACTGTGACGATTTCTGAAGGATTGCTGCCTCGCGACGGGCTTGGGGCGTCTTACACCCGGGCCACAGAGACTCATAGGTAAGACATTCACCCATAATATATTCTGATACATGAGATTTTACATATCCTCCGGATAAAGACACAATTGTGTGAAGTGACGGGCCCAGGGTTTGCACACCTGGGTCATAGAGCATATAGAGTAAGCAGGTGTTAATCACCCTTATTAGATGCTAAACAGTGCTTACGTATTGTACAAGTGTTTTTGAGCCCATGTGATTATATATAATAGTGTGTTTGTAAAAAGAAAAACTTAACTAAAAAAAGTTAATTGAGTAAAACGAAATTGAAAAACAAACTAAAAAAAAAAACTGAAAAAATAAAAACTAATCACACTCATGTTATAAGAAATAATGTGCCCCATAACGATATAATATAAGGATATAAACTCACCCTGAAGTTCCCTGCCTTGTACAAAACATTTGGCCTGCGGCCTCGAGTTTTTATATGGTCATGGAACTCCTCTGTGACTTTATATCCTTATATTACACTGCAAAGGGGCTCATAATCCCTTATAAAGTACTATAATTATAATTGGTATATTTCCTTATAAAATCATTCACCTACATAAAGGAGTGTTTTATTTTTTTATTTAGAAATGTTATATTCCATTGCTGCTACCATTGCTCCTATCTAGCTATTCCACTACCCACCTACCCCCCAAAAAAGAGTAAAGAATACTGACAATGAATTAAAAACAGCAGAGGTTCCGATTTGTTAAGAGTCTGTGAATCAGCATGAACGGTGGTTCAGTGGGAGGACACAGCACGCACTGCTAGGACTCATTAAACAGGCATGTTGCATCCTCCCACTGAACAGCCCTTCATGCTGCCTTTACTGAAATGGAATTTGCTTGCAAACTTAACAAACTGGAACCTCTGCTGCAGATAAATAAATAGCACAGGCAAATCCCTGCATTTCTTATTAAATAAGCCCTAATGTCTTAACTGATTTAGAGTGACAAACATAATGCTCTCTTGCATATGATAAAACTGTGAACAACATTAAACATCTATATATTTTAGGTCAGGTGCTATATTTGTCATGGGAATATGCAAAGAGAGAAACAGCTGACAGATCAAATTTTATAAGGCTAAATAATCTTTTGATTTGCATGAAATTGATGGCTTACTAGAATATTTCAAACATCTGCGTGAGAATTTTTTTCTTTTTTTTACTGTAGCCTCTAAACAACCCATATGCTGGTAACTGCACAGTGAACAATTTCTTTAGACTTGAACATTTCAGCATTTATTCACCTTCATGGAGAAATATGCTACAGTACATCTCTGGATAAAACACTGCACCTGTTATAGACCATAGCGGGAGTTAGAGATTCTCATTCTTACCTACCTGGGAAATGTAGATTTTAATATATAAGAAGTTGTTTTGAGCACTATAGATGCCCTTTAATATTGTCAGGCTTATTTAGCAATAGGTGCAAAAGTGTGTCCATGCTGTTAATTTGCAGCAATCAATTAGATATTACTCTTTTACTGAACTACAGTTAGAAAACATCTAATTGGTTGCTGCAGCATGCAGTGTTCACTTTATCTAGTTGTTTATTTAAAATATATGTGGTCAGTTATTAGAGATTTAACTTTATCTGAACAGCACAGCTATTATCCACTTGCTAAATCCATACTTTTTATTTGTATACATCCTTCATGCTCACTGAACTCAAGTGCACAGCTAATTATCATTGATGTTTTTTGCTGTATTTATATGCTTTTTGAAAAGCCTTAAGCAATACAAAATGTAACATTCAGAAAAGCAAATCTCCACATAGACACATTAGTAACATATAAGTTAATTCTGTAATAAGTTTTAAAAAATGTCTGTCTTAACCCCGTGGTGCTAAGCCAGTTTTTGTATGTGGTTCTCTGCTGTCTGCTGCAGTTTTTGTATCAATGCAATCATACTTGTACCTACTGTAAATGCTGAATGGATTTAAATAACAGCAGGAACTTTTTGCTTTATGTTATAGTTACAGCAGGGTGTCTATAGTAATACAAAAATGTCAGAAGGAACAATACACACACAAAGAGGTGTAGAACATAGGCATACACATTCTAAAACGTATTGGGATTATAACTGCAAAGTAGGGGGACAAAATTGATTGAGGACAGAAGGTGGAGTGATTAAATGATGAAAGAAGGTGGAGCAGATTAAATGGAAGGAGAAGGAGGAGCCGACAGGGCCACATCTACCATTAGGCAGAGTGAGACACTTGTCTCAGGCGGCACCCTTGCACTGAACAAGAAAGGCGGCAGACAACAGTGGTTAGCTTTAGTTAGTTTGTGAGGCTATGTTAGACTAATTAGGTTAGTTAGGGCCCTGCTGAAAGAGTCTACCTTGATGTGGTGGCAGGCTTACAAATCTTTTGGCCAAAATCTTTTATACTACAGAAAGTATGGAATTTCTAATTTACTGTAACTGTTGTACCAACATGTATAGCACAGGCTATAAAATAAGTTGATTTGAGCAACAAAAGCCTGAAAGGAGTGATATGGTAGTGGCAACACAAGCTGTTTGAGAAAGGGATGTAATATCTGTTTCTAGTAATTTACATTATTGCCAATTGACTGTCTGAGGAACTGTTTAAAAACCTATGTGATAGGAAGTTCAAAATTGAAAACTTTAACAACGTCCATCCACAAGGCCACGGGCACTTTAACATGGTGGCGGCACGCGAAAGGGTGGAAATAAAAAGTTTAGATCAGGCAGCAAAAACCCTAGAAGTGCCCCTGGGAGCCGAGTACATAGAAGGAGGTGCAAATTAAATGGAAGGAGAAGGTGTAGCATGTTGAGAAGGAAAGCAAATAGAATGGAGGTGGAATTGCAATGGAGGATGGATTGAAACAAGGGAGTATTTTGGAAGGAAAAGGGAAGCAAATTAAAATAAATGGGGGGTTATTAGGAGAAGATTGGAGATGAAAATTAGAAGGAGAAGGGAGAGTATATTGGAAGAAGGGAAAATATTAAAAGGAGATGGGATAGTAGATTGCAAGAAGGGAAGACAATGAAAGGAGAAGGTAGAGTAAATTGCCAGAAGGGAACATATTAAAAGGAGAAGGGAAAGCAAATTGCAAAAAGGAAACATATTGAAAGGAGAAGGGAGAGTAGATTGCAAAAAGTGAACATACTGAAGGAAAAGGGAAAGTATAATGGAAGAACGGAACATACTGAAAGGAAAAGGGATAGTAGATTGAAAGAAAGTAACATATTGAAAGGAGAAGGTAGAGTACATTGCAAAAAGGGAACATATTGAAAGAATAAGGGAAAGTATATTGGAAGAAGGGAGCATAATGAAAGGAGAAGGGAGAGTAGATTGCAAGAAGGGAACATATTGAAAGGAGAAGGGAGAGTAGATTGCAAGAAGGGAACATATTGGAAGGAGAAGGGAGAGTAGATTGGAAGGGAACATACTGAAAGGAAAAGGGAGAGTAGAATGGAAGAAGGGAACATACTGAAAGGAAAAGGGGGAGTAGATTGAAAGAAGGGAACAGAACACACACAAAGAGGTGTAGAACATAGGCATACACTTTCTAAAACACATTGGGATTATAATTGCAAAGAAGGGGGGATAAACTTGATTGAGGACAGAAGGTGGATTGATTAAATGATGAAAGAAGGTGGAGCAAATTAAATGTAAGGAGAATGAGGAGCAGAGTACATGGAAAAGAGTGTATTGGAAGAAGGAAAAATATTAAAAGGAGAGGAGATAGATGTGGAAGAAGGAACATATTAAAAGGAGAAGGGAGACTAGATTGGAAGAAGGGAACATATTGAAAGGAGAAGGGAGAGTAGATTGCAAGAAGGGAACATATTGTTGGGCTAGGCCATACGTTGATGCAGTTGCTGTTTGGTCTCCCCAACATACAAATCAGAGCATTCTTCACTGCACTGCACTGCGTATATGATGTTGCTTTTCTTGTGTTTGGGTATTGGGGCTTTCGAGGATGTACCAATTGCTGCCTTAGTGTGTTGTTGGTTTAAAGCAGACAGCTTGGCTTTGGAGTCAGGAAGGATCCCCCCCTTTTTTGCCTTCCTCTGGATTAACTGTTAGGTTAGTTAATGAGTAGCATATAAAAGGGACTAGATGGATCTTACTATGTTACTCTTTGGCCAGGTCCTGAACTTTAGGGAAGACTATTTTGAAGTGTATTGGTGATCTAGTTTAGGTCGTCACCCTAGGTACCTTTATTGTGAGGGGGGTTTGGGGGGGACTGTAAAGGTCTCTTTACAAAATAATGTTTTCTTTTTAGGGACATATTGTCTATATGCTTTTTGTAAATGCAGTGATGCAGAAATAAAGAATTTTTGATTATAGTGTGCACCCTACTCCATTTTTGCTTACTACAAAAGAAATTTTATTTTAACTCAAACATCTGTTTAAGAATAATCTTGTAGGCTGTCAGATGTAAGTGGGCAGTGATCAGATACTATATAAACACTTGTTTATTTATGGAAAAAATAACTTTATTTTTATATCTGGCTTTTAAATCATGACATTGTATAACAATATTAATTGTCAAATCAAGAGGTCACATACTGTATGCCCCTTCTCTAGGGATTATTGCCTTCCCATGCCCCCAATGTCCATTTATGCATATCATTGGTGCCCTATGGAAAAAAGTTGCGACCCACAGGAACAACTGAATATATAGCTCTCTGGGCAGAAGCAGGCAGAGTCGGGTGTGTTGGGGCCAGAGTATGGTGATTGAAGTCACACTTAGTGGCCAGTCATTGACTTAATTACCGCAAATGTGGCCCCCCAATGGCAGCCAGTTTGGGCATTCTGATTCATGTAATATAGCCCTGAAAAGTTATTTGCGATTTACAAAAACTTGCCCAGATAATGTGATTTATGGAAAACAATACAGATTATGGTTATCCCTCTGTCAAAATAAAGTGTTAACAAAATATATTTTCTTTTTAAGGGTAGCAGTGAAAAGAGTGATTTTTTTAATATAATGTTGCTGAGCTCATAGCCATGTCCCAAGGCATGTGCTTCTTAATATGTAGGTTAGTCTTTAACTAGATAAGGGTTAGTTGATTATAAAATGCATGGCTTTTAGTTTGTAGAGTGAAGGCTTTTAGCTATTAATGGGCATCTCCACCCTTAGTAAACACTTTTTTATATATTGTAGTACATGCCCTCCCACTAATCAAACCGTATAATTGCACTTAAAAATTGATTGCAACTTTACTTAGAGCTCCTGGTTCCAGTGTCACTCTGGTCCGGCTTCCCTGCCTGCCGGAACTACAAGCAGGGGGCCTAACTGGCAGCCGTGGCTGTGATGGCTGAGAGGCAGCCATCAGAGCCACGGCTGCCAGCAATAGAGAAGACGCTGGAACCAGGAGCAGTAGGTACAGTTTGGAATCTATTTTTAAAGTGCCATTATAGCAGTTGGGGGTGGGAAGGCCTGCCCTAGGATATACCTAAAGTTTTTTACGCTGCATGATTGGCAGCCAGGGAGGGATTGGGAAGGAGGGCTCCCCTGCGCATGTCATAAGCAACTGAGAGGACACAACAGAGGCAGCAACTTTTGGCACGGAAGACAGCTCCTACCCTTCAGTTTTCAGGACTTTGAAGTGGAACTACAGGGGAACCATAAGGAGCATGTTGGGATGTAAGGTTAGGATTATTTTAAACTGTACAGTGGGGCCAGTAGTGGGTTAATTTTAGTTTGAGGGGTGGACATGCCCTTTAATATACCCTTGGTAATAACTACCCTACAAATTATTATTGCCCTGCTAATTTTAAAATACTGTTATTCCCAGGGCTATGCCCAAAAAACCCTGGGAAATGCCAACCAAATGTCCCTCTTTTATTAAGACACTCCTCCTGTTGGCACCCTGCCTGGGCCAAAACACTCAATTGCGAGCAAGAGACGAACCCGACGGGTGTGTCCTGGTGTATGCGTTCGCCAAACGACCCCCGACCGAATGCATACACATAGGCGATTATCGGCCGAAACGGACATTCTTGGCGTGTGTAGCGCTTGGGCTGTCGTGGGTCGTGTGTGCTCTCAAATTGAGCGTGTTTCGAACCTTTAGCTTGTTCTCATCCTCAAGCTTTTGTTTTTTTGCACAGTTGAATTAGAAGCACAGGTTTCACATATTCAAGTTTAGATAGTCTCCATTGCAATTGCTGAACTAAATTAACAGATCTATGACAACATAACCAAATGAGTTTGTGCAACTCATATCCTAATTCAGTAACACAGCAGTGCACCAAGCCATGCTAAATAATGTTATCAATGTAACAGAAGTTATTTTGACTTTAATGACTTAAATATTGTTTTGCGGAGGCTGCATGGGTTTTAGAAAATGTATCTTCCGGCTACTATAAGCAATGATTAATCAATAGCTCAATAGCTTTATTACATTGCAGGTACAAAGCTCTGGAGTGTAGTGGCAGCTCTCGGTGATTACCTAGTTTGTCTTTTATTGCTGTTTATCATAAAACAAAGCATAATACTATTCATATTCAATCAGAGAACGGCAACAATCACATAAACATATCTTGAGTGTTTATATAATTCACAATCATAAAACAGACAGTAAAGTATTGTTTACAGAATAATAGTGTCCAGTAGCAGAAAGAGGTCTTAACACCAGAGGTTGATGACCAACAAAACTAAACATGAGCATCTTAAAATACCAGTTGGTTATTAAAC
Organism: Hymenochirus boettgeri; assembly: GCA_019447015.1. NCBI lineage: Eukaryota > Metazoa > Chordata > Amphibia > Anura > Pipidae > Hymenochirus > Hymenochirus boettgeri. The sequence continues at coordinate 50,619,174 of CM033474.1, read as the reverse complement.
TTTTTATTGGTTTTCCAGGGATATTTTCTTCCCAAGGGGGCCTTCCATAAGCCATGTATTCGTTCAGTGGTCCATGGTTTCATCTTCGTGCTTGAAGAAAATCATACTATCTCATCTCAAGGTCACCATTTTCAGCATCCGAATCTTCCAAACCTTCCTCCCACCCAGCCACTTAGTAGCTGCTCAATGTGCTTCAGGAGTTGGGAATCCTCACACTTCAGCTGTTGTAAAGCTACAAGTAATACATAATGAGGCATGGTTAGCAAGCAGCAGGATGCGTGATAATAATTGCACAAACTCTAATGGAGTGAAAATTGGACAGACTTAAAAGCATTTGCCAAGTTTAATGCAAGGAAAGAAATCTGCAAACATTTCTTACAATTTGGAGGAAAAGAAATTGCAGGAACGTTTGTGGAACACTATTTGCTTCTAGCAGAAACATGAAAATAAGACACCAGCTGTGCTAAGACTTTTATGTAATTTATTTTAAAACACAGTACTTGCACCAACACTGCCTGTATTATTACTAAAAAGTTTTAGAACCATGTAAGACCAAATACTAATAGATGAAATATCATTTATAGTTCTATTGTACAGATGCAAGGGCAGCCTTACATTGTATTTACAGAGCACAATGTCAATAGTTGATCTATTATACATGGTGGTATGTAGTCATTTCTACTGATATATTAGACTAGATATGTAGTAATAAATATTATACCACAGAAAATGTTATTATTTATTAAAGGACAACTGTAGTATTGCTACTCTGCCCCTTTCTGGTGCAAGGCCTAACCAAAGGAAGAAATGATATGCAGAGAAGCGCTTTTCCCACTGCATAGATCCCAGACTGAGGGGGGACGAAGCTTGGAAAATACAGTTGTCCTGGAATTGTGTATCACAATACAAAAACAATATAATAATAATAATAGAAACAACACTCAAATCACACTACTAATCTGGTTAGCTATGCTACACTGCGTGCATATAATCATTGCCTGCTTCTAATAAAATATTAAAGGACACTAAATCCAGTTTTTTAAGTATTTGCTATCCATTTCTATATTCACAGGGAGGTGAGAAAGCTTATTCCACCTCCTGTGAATAATATACATTCGGGGGACCTGGAACTACCTTACCGCGTTCCACTCGCAAGCCGCTCCTGCATCTAACAGATGTTCTGTCCCGATCGCATGTCCTATCTTTTGTATTGGCGTGCATGGCCTAAGATAGGGCGCGTGGTCGGGACAGAACAGCTGTCAGTGCAGGAGGGGCTTGCAGCAGAGCGCCAGTAAGGTAAGTTCCAGGTCCCCCGAGCGTACTTTTATTCACAGGGAGGTGGGAATAAGCCTTCTCACCTCCCTGTGAATATAGAAAAGGATGGAATATACTTTAAAAATGGATTTATGTGGGTTTAGAGTCCCTTTAAAATACCTAAAACTTTAGAATAAAAGATATTAGAGAAATATATTTTTTTCCTTAAACCATACATATGTACTTAAGAAATCAACAAATATAGAAAAAGGCTGAATGTTTTGAATTAATCCCCAAGTTAATTTTGCTTGTATGAGCATGCTTAAATAAATTCCATGTACGACAATAAAAACCAACGTGTTGATATATTTGGCCATTATCTAGATAAGCACAACTGTATAAAGTATTTGTCACTGTTTTCCAGTGTAATGTTATCATTTGATCTGCAGTATGTTTGGCTAGGTACATGTAAACAGATTTTTGCTCCAATTGACTTCCAATCTGACAATATGATCTGATTACCAAGAAATCTGAAGGAAATAAACAGGTGGCTGACTAACAAACTGTTTTTGCATCCTTAGAAACATTGGTAAACAACAATCTAAAAAATGTCAATTGTGACATGTGTATGTACAATTGGAGGGAAATCTAAAGCAGGGATATGCAAATTGGGGCATCAAGATGTTTTAAAACTCCCAAACATCCCTTGCTGGGATTTGTAGTTTCCAAATATCTGGAGGTCCAAAAGTTGTTTATCCCTGATTAAAGGGTATCTCCACTCCTAAAATGTTTTTTTTTTCTGTAGTGTCGTTCCCTCGGCTCTCTGCCTCATTGCTACTCTGTTCCTAGAAGTATCAACAGTATCAATACTACAGTATAAGAAAGTTATTTACACATGATTCTAATTAAAGGGCATGTCCACCCCTTTTTTAAAAATTTCATATAGTACATTTTTTTCCAACAGGGTATTGGTTTTGGGAGGTATTTCTACTTTAACATTAATAATTAAAGTAATGATGTTTTTTTGTGTATATGGAATGTCAAGTAAGTTGGTAGTAAGCTGGTCAGGTGCCAGCACCCCTGGCTGACCGTGCCAGGGAAGAGAAGGCACAGCAGATGTAACGGAGCAATGTCAGATGTCTATTCCTATCACCATTATGGTGGTGCACACCAGCGACTGCTGGTAAACTGCAAGTGCTCAGTCAGCCTCTGTGACGTCACCTAAGCTTAACCAACTTCAGTTTTTTTACTGCTGTTTTTTTACTATTGACTAGTGGGCTTTGTGCCAGTCCAGCTGTAACTATAATTTTCACTGCCAAGTTGTCAAATATTTACCTATGTCTGGCATGCATTGGTAAAATGGCAAATTGGCAGTTGTAAATGGTTGGCAAGTTGGCATATAGACATTGGTAAAATGGTGGACAAGTTGGAGTTGTAAATGGTTGGCATTGTCTGTGTGTCAAGTGCCATTTACCACCCATTTACCAGTGGTCAGTGTGCCAAGCATTTAACCAGTGTCTGTGAGCCAAGATTTTAACAGTGTGTGTCAAGCATTTTAACAGTCTGTGGCCAACCACTACCAGTGCCAGTTTTTTAACCAATTTTATAGTGTCTGTGTGCCAACCATTGCAGAGTACAAAGCTTTTACCATTCTGTGTGCCAAGTTGGCTTACAGACATGGTAAATGGTTTCCACTGTCTATGTATCAAGTATCATTTACCACTGCAAATTTTCCAACCATTTTACCAACTTGGTTACAGACACTGGTAAAATGGTTGGCAAATCGTCAGTTGTAAATGGTTGGTATTGTCGTGCACAAATGCCATTTATCACTGCCAATTTGGTAAACTATTTTACCAATGTCTGTGTGCCAACCATTTTGTAGTTCCAGTTTGAAATGATTTTACCAGTGTCCATGCCAATCATTTACCAGTGTCTGTTCTCCAACCATTTTACCAGTCTGTGTGCCAACCATTTTACCAGTGTCCCATTTACTAAGTATTTGTACCATTGTCTGTGTGCCAAGCATTTAACCAGGTCGGTTGTCAGCTATTTAAAAAAAAAATAAAATAAAAATATAATATATATATATGATGAATTTGGATGTTTTTATTTCTGGGAATGATTATTGGGTATGCGGTGGTGATTTGTGTTTTTCCATATTTTGTATCAGGGCCCATAGGTCTGTAGCTACGCCACTGATGACTACCTTCATAGATATCTTACGGGCTAGGCCACACTGAAGAGTCTTTAGGCGCGATCCGATTGCGCTTTTAAAAGCGCACACTAGTGTGGCGCAATTTCATGCACTCCGATTGCAAATCACTGGGTGATCGTGAGTGAAACAAAAAGCGCTCGCGCATTGGGAATGCACGCACAAACGCAGTACAGTGTGGCCTCAGCCTAGAAGAGCTTGGAGAGTGGATATGGAGAGTGTTTTTCAGTTTTTACTTCTCTGTCATTGTAAGAAAGGCCCAAAGGGGAAAAACTGAGCAAAACAGACCAATAAATTGTATGTGTCTGGGAAACTACTAACTAAATGTATCCCTGTGTTTTTAAAAACCTCAACAACCATCTACACAAAAACAGGGATCTGTGAAAGGAAGACAACACCAGAGGTAGGAGGTCAGCATCATTATTTCCACTAAGTTAAGGACAGGAGACTGCAAAGATGTTCAAATATATATTTAAAAAAAACGGTTTACTATAGGAAAATATATATATGAATAGACAAATTCAAAATCCCTAAACAGGGGTGGCGATCTCTGAACCACCTTTCAGCAATGTTCCCCCTAAGCTGTGCGCTCATGCACAAGCACGCAACTCTGGAGGTCTGCGCACACAAAAAATATGCTGGCACTCAAGATTTTTTTGCATGCATACAAAAAATATATATGATTTGCGCACACTTCTGATTGAAAATAGAAGGGAACATGCCTATCAGGTTGTAAATATTGCACTTACATCTTTTACCAAACAGTTAAACCACTATATATATACTATTTTTTAACAAATAACCTCCCATGTTGACTGTATTCTGTTAATTTTGACTGTATTCTGCTAACTTGTGTTTGATATACAAAATGTTATAAATTGTTAATCTGGTCACATACATCATATAAAGCCTGTAAAGAACACATGGTTCTTTGGGAAATAAAATGCCTGTTAAAACAGTGTACTCTTAATTAACCTAATGATGATCACTTGGGACTGTTTGGTTTAACTCAGTCACTCAGGATGAAAGCTATTACAGAATGAACACAATGTTGTTTTATCTACATACCAGGCAAAGGGTTTTACTTTGTTTACGTTTTGATTCACCTTTTTCTAAGATAAAGCTTTCATTCTTGAAGACACAATACCAACTGTCATTGATTTTACGAATAAAAACGTCAATTTACAGTAGGTCAACACACAAATATAGATGAAGTTGGCTTCATGAAATGTGTTCTGAACACATGAAAACAATTGTTTTCACAAGGAAATAATTCAGGGCAGTGTCCATTTAGCATGAAAATACATTTACACATACTTACTGTTTGAGCCTGTGGGCCTCTCACAATGTCTAATCCCAGTAAAACCATCAAGTAGACTGTAGAAGCTGTAGTCCCATTCTTCTCGTTTTGAATATTCATATAATACATAAGGAGTTTAAATGGGGAGCAACAGTGGAATATATTATTTAACAAATCACTCAGCTACGTAGCTGTTGCTCCCAATTCCCTTAAAAACACTCTGCCTGCCTACAGAAAGTAACTAAAACAATGGGATTCTTCATTTTTATGTAAGGAAAGTAACATGTTAACTTTGCTTGTTTCTACCTTTACATAAAATGAAATAATCTTTACTTTAGTCATTTCTGTAAGCAGGCAGGGTTGTATGAGCAGGGTTAAAAATGTCTAGTAGTTAAAATGTCAGTGTGAGTAACGGGGTGGGTTGGGATACTTTGGAAAAGAAGTTTAACCATAGTTTAGTTTCTTTATAGCTTTTCAATAAAAATACAAAACACCCCTAAAAAGAAAAAACTATGTCACAGTATTGGAATCTGCACAACCGGGAGCACAAAAGACAGTCCACCGTGATGTTAAAAGCCTTTATTGTCTGGACGCGTCTTTTGAATTGTAAACTCACGGATTCCAATACTGTGACGATTTCTGAAGGATTGCTGCCTCGCGACGGGCTTGGGGCGTCTTACACCCGGGCCACAGAGACTCCATAGGTAAGACATTCACCCATAATATATTCTGATACATGAGATTTACACTATCCTCCGTGATAAAGACACAATTGTGTGAAGTGAGGGCCCAGGGTTTGCACACCTGGGTCATAGAGCATATAGAGTAAGCAGGTGTTAATCACCCTTATTAGATGCTAAACAGTGCTTACGTATTGTACAAGTGTTTTTGAGCCCATGTGATTAATATAATAGTGTGTTTGTAAAAAGAAAAACTTAACTAAAAAAAGTTAATTGAGTAAAACGAAATTGAAAACAAACTAAAAAAAAAAACTGAAAAAATAAAAACTAATCACACTCATGTTAGAAAAAAATGTGCCCATACGATATAATATAAGGATATAAACTCACCTGAAGTTCCCTGCCTTGTACAAAACATTTGGCCTGCGGCCTCGAGTTTTTATATGGTCATGGAACTCTCTGTGACTTTATATCCTTATATACACTGCAAAGGGGCTCATAATCCCTTATAAAGTACTATAATTATAATTGGTATATTTCCTTATAAAATCATTCACCTACATAAAGGAGTGTTTTATTTTTTATTTAGAAAAGTTATATTCCATTGCTGCTACCATTGCTCCTATCTAGCTATTCCACTACCCACCTACCCCCAAAAAAAAGAGTAAAGAATACTGACAATGAAATAAAAACAGCAGAGGTTCGATTTGTTAAGAGTCTGTGAATCAGCATGAACGGTGGTTCAGTGGAGGACACAGCACGCACTGCTAGGACTCATAAACAGGCATGTTGCATCCTCCCACTGAACAGCCCTTCATGCTGCCTTTACTGAAATGGAATTTGCTTGCAAACTTAACAAACTGGAACCTCTGCTGCAGATAATAAATAGCACAGGCAAATCCCTGCATTTCTTATTAAATAAGCCCTAATGTCTTAACTGATTTAGAGTGACAAAAATAATGCTCTCTTGCATATGATAAAACTGTGAAAACATTAAACATCTATATATTTTAGGCGTGTGCTATATTTGTCATGGGAATATGCAAAGAGAGAAACAGCTGACAGATCAAATTTTATAAGGCTAAATAATCTTTTGATTTGCATGAAATTGATGGCTTATAGAATATTTCAAACTTGCGTGAGAATTTTTTTTTTTTTTTTACTGGAGCCTCTAAACAACCCATATGCTGGTAACTGCACAGTGAACAATTTCTTTAGACTTGAACATTTCAGCATTTATCACCTCATGGAGAAATATGCTACAGTACATCTCTGGATAAAACACTGCACCTGTTATAGACCATAGCGGGAGTTAGAGATTCTCATTCTTAATACCTGGGAAATGTAGATTTTAATATATAAGAAGTGTTTTGAGCACTATAGATGCCCTTTAATATTGTCAGGCTTATTTAGCAATAGGTGCAAAAGTGTTGTCCATGCTGTTAATTTGCAGCAATCAATTAGAATTACTTTTTACTGAACTACAGTTAGAAAACATCTAATTGGTTGCTGCAGCATGCAGTGTTCACTTTATCTAGTTGTTTATTTAAATATATGTGGTCAGTTATTAGAGATTTAACTTTATCTGAACAGCACAGCTATTATCCACTTGCTAAATCCATACTTTTATTTGTATACATCCTTCATGCTCACTGAACTCAAGTGCACAGCTAATTATCATGATGTTTTTTGCTGTATTATATGCTTTTTGAAAAGCCTTAAGCAATACAAAATGTAACATTCAGAAAAGAAATCTCCACATAGACACATTAGTAACATATAAGTTAATTCTGTAATAAGTTTTAAAAAATGTCTGTCTTAACCCCGTGGTGCTAAGCCAGTTTTTGTATGTGGTTCTCTGCTGTCTGCTGCAGTTTTTGTATAATGCAATCATACTTGACCTACTGTAAATGCTGAATGGATTTAAATAAACAGAGGAACTTTTTGCTTTATGTTATAGTTACAGCAGGGTGTCTATAGTAATACAAAAATGTCAGAAGGAACATACACACACAAAGAGTGTAGAACATAGGCATACACATTCTAAACGTATTGGGATTATAACTGCAAAGTAGGGGGACAAAATTGATTGAGGACGAGGTGGAGTGATTAAATGATGAAAGAAGGTGGAGCAGATTAAATGGAAGGAGAAGGAGGAGCCGACAGGGCCACATCTACATTAGGCAGAGGGAGACATTGTCTAGGCGGCACCCTTGCACTGAACAAGAAGGCGGCAGACAACAGTGGTTAGCTTTAGTTTAGTTTGTGAGGCTATGTTAGACTAATTAGGTTGTTAGGGCCCTGCTGAAAGAGTCTACCTTGATGTGGTGGCGGCTTACAAATCTTTGGCCAAAATCTTTTATACTACAGAAAGTATGGAATTTCTATTTACTGTAACTGTGTACCAACATGTATAGCACAGGCTATAAAATAAGTTGTTTGAGCAACAAAAGCCTGAAAGGAGTGATATGGTAGTGGCAACACAAGCTGTTTGAGAAGGGATGTAATATCTGTTCTAGTAATTTACATTATTGCCAATTGACTGTCTGAGGAACTGTTTAAAAACCTATGTGATAGGAAGTTCAAAATTGAAAACTTTAACAACGTCCATCACAAGGCACGGGCACTTTAACATGGTGGCGGCACGCGAAAGGGTGGAAATAAAAAGTTTAGATCAGGCAGCAAAAACCCTAGAAGTGCCCCTGGGAGCCGAGTACATAGAAGGAGGTGCAAATTAAATGGAAGGAGAAGGTGTAGCATGTGAGAAGGAAAGCAAAAGAATGGAGGTGGAATTGCAATGGAGGATGGATTGAAACAAGGGAGTATTTTGGAAGGAAAAGGGAAGCAAATTAAAATAAATGGGGGGTTATTAGGAGAAGATTGGAGATGAAAATTAGAAGAGAGGAAAGGGAGAGTATATTGGAGAAGGGAAAATATTAAAAGGAGATGGGATAGTAGATTGCAAGAAGGGAAGACAATGAAGGAGAAGGTAGAGTAAATTGCCAGAAGGGAACATATTAAAAGGAGAGGGAAAGCAAATGCAAAAAGGAAACATATTGAAAGGAGAGGGAGAGAGTAGATTGCAAAAAGTGAACATACTGAAGGAAAAGGGAAAGTATAAGGAGAAAGGAACATACTGAAAGGAAAAGGGATAGTAGATTGAAAGAAAGTAACATATTGAAAGGAGAAGGTAGAGTACATTGCAAAAGGAAAATATTGAAAGAATAAGGGAAAGTAATTGGAAGAAGGGAGCATAATGAAAGGAGAAGGGAGAGTATGATTGCAAGAAGGGAACATATTGAAAGGAGAAGGGAGAGTAGATTGCAAGAAGGGAACATTGGAAGGAGAAGGGAGAGTGATTGGAAGGGAACATACTGAAAGGAAAAGGGAGAGTAGAATGGAAGAAGGGAACATACTGAAAGGAAAAGGGGGAGTAGATTGAAAGAAGGGAACAGAACACACACAAAGAGGTGTAGAACATAGGCATACACTTTCTAAAACACATTGGGATTATAATTGCAAAGAAGGGGGGATAAACTTGATTGAGGACAGAAGGTGGATTGATTAAATGATGAAAGAAGGTGGAGCAAATTAAATTTAAGGAGAATGAGGAGCAGAGTACATGGAAGAGAGTGTATTGGAAGAAGGAAAAATATTAAAAGGAGAAGGGAGACTAGATTGGAAGAAGGGAACATATTGAAAGGAGAAGGGAGAGTAGATTGCAAGAAGGGAACATATTGAAAGGAGAAGGGAGAGTAGATTGCAAGAAGGGAACATATTGGAAGGAGAAGGGAGAGTAGATTGGAAGGGAACATACTGAAAGGAAAAGGGAGAGTAGAATGGAAGAAGGGAACATACTGAAAGGAAAAGGGAGAGTAGATTGAAAGAAGGGAACAGAACACACACAAAGAGGTGTAGAACATAGGCATACACTTCTAAAACACATAGGGATTATATTGCAAAGAAGGGGGGATAAACTTGATTGAGGACAGAAGGTGGATGATTAAATGTGAAAGAAGGTGGAGCAAATTAAATGTAAGGAGAATGAGGAGCAGAGTACATGGAAAAGAGTGTATTGGAAGAAGGAAAAATATTAAAAGGAGAAGGGAGACTAGATTGGAAGAAGGGAACATATTAAAAGGATAAGGGAGAGTAGATTGGAAGAAGGGAACATATTGAAAGGATAAGGGAGAGTAGATTGGAAGAAGGGACCATATAGAAAGAAGAAGGGAGAGTAGAATAGAAGATACAGAGGGGCAGATTAAAAGGAGAATAAAAAGATGGGAATCCAAATCACCTGAAATGAAGAAGGATAATAGTTACCCTGCTACACATCTAAGTGACTAATATAAGGAAATATTTTAATGTTGCTCTCCTTGTATTTTTGATCATTTATGTAATATATACATATAGGGGGTGAGTAAGAATGTTACAGATCAAGGATGATTTTATCATTTGCTTTTCAGAAACACAAATACAGCTTTGCTGCTGGCCTGAAGCATTTAATGTGAGTTCACCTGTTTAACTGTAAATCAGTTCACGAAAAGAACAGCTTGAAATTGGATAAAATAAACAATATGGCCACACTAAGCCAGTACTGGATCTAATTTATGTTCTCAAAAGGAAGCATGTATTTCAGGTACAAAAGTTCAACAGTGTGCTGTAAGTCGATTACCTCTCTCATCTTCCAAAAAATTCTCTTTCTAATAAAATGAACAGGGATCACCTTTTAAAGAATCCCATGCATAAAAGTCATATTTAGTTATCATGTTAGCAGAAGGATAAGCCTAATGTCTGTAAAGATTGGGGGAAAAAAAGGTTGTGCTATTATTCAAATACATAGTGGGTTCTGCACATAGAACCAATAATATACAATAGGATTAAGTATACAGTACAGCATAACAAAGCACACTGTCGTGTTTTCTCACGTGATAACGATAACGCTTTCATTTGGGCGTGGGAATCACAGAGAAGTGCATGTCAATGAGGGTGGCCACATTGCATGTGATGCGATCCTTTTGTGAAGTGCATGCGAGCACCCTTGTCTTTGCGAATCGCATGTGATCCGATTACAGACTATTGTACACAGACTTGCTTTTTCGATATGAAATCCATTTAAATTCTTCTTCTTAAAGTTCCTATTATGAATCCAATCATAATATAATTGGGCATTTTACTCTTGCTTTGGAAGAACTACTGTAATTTATATAATTCAGAGTTTCTCAACCAGGAGACCCACAAGCGTCCCCAAAAAGGTTGCTTTGGGTTCCTCCAGAGATAGAAAAAGAAACTGTATGGTTCACGCTTTTTTATTGATTTATTGATCTATCAGTGAATATCTTTTGTATTCAATTAGATCAACTCGACTTGAAGTGTAGTTCTTGAAAATGTTTCGCTAGTCATCCAACTGTTTTTCTCAATTCAGAATGACTGAGAAAATGGATGAGAAAGCCAGTTGGATGACTAGCGAAACGTCTTCAAGAACTAAACTTCAAGTCCAGTTGATCTAATTGAATACAACAGATATACCATGGATGAATGAGAACCTTCACAAGCATCTATTAGTGAAGTTTGTGTGATGTGCTTTGATGAATCGATGAGTGGGGCTCCCCAAGGCATAAAAATAGTTTCAAGGGTTCTGCAAAGAGAAAAAGGTTAAAGGACATGTCCAGCCCCAAAACTAAAATTTAACCCACTACTGGCCCGACTTTGTAGTGCTAAAAATCCTTACCTTACATCTCTGCTCCAAATGGTTCTCCTGCAGTATCTGTGCAAAGTCTGGGAAACTGTAGGAGCTGTCTTCTGGAAAAAGGTTTCTGCCTTCTCTCTTGCCTCTAGGAGGGATGCCTCCCACCCTCTGGATCCCTCTATGGCTGCCCTTCCACCTTTCTTAAAAAACTTTTTAATAGCTTGTAGGGCACCCCTGCCAACTCCCAACCACCAAGTTACAATTCTAAAAAAAAAAATCAGAGACATACTTACAGCCCTTCGCTCCCACGGCTGTCTTCATAGCCAGCAGCTGTGTCTGTGATTGGCTGCCTCTCAGACAATCACAGGCGTGGCTGTTGGTCCGGCCTCTGTTTGCAAGTTCCCGGAAACAGGGAGCCCGGGGAAGACAGCCGTGGGAGCGAAGTGCTGTAAATGTGTCTCTGATTATTTTTTTTTTAGAAATGTAACTCGGTGGTTGGGGGTGGGCAGGGGTGCCCTAAAAGATATTAAAAGTTTTCATTTAAGGTGAAACATGGTTATAATTTATAGATTATATTTAAAATGATAGTTATTCATTGGTAGATATAAGAATTACATAAACTGTTCATCTAATTTCTAATTCAAATTTCCAATTTGTAACATGCCTTATTCACATGTAGTTATATTAATTGAAATAATCCACAATGGATATCAGACCAACAAACTGCACTTGTTTGCTATCCTCTGATCTATATTGAGGGGAATAGACTATATGAAAGGACATTATGCTAAAAGTAACACTTAATATAGACAGTAATTCCTACAGTAAGCAGGGCTGGGCTGTTATTGCGTCAGTCACTAAAAGAGACACAGTTCGACTATATACAGTAGGTGCAAATGTGTAAACAATAACAATATACAGTAAACATACATAAATATATTTCTATACACATATTTTATATTTACTGTATTTCAATCTACTTCCAAAGTGCATGAAAAAAAAATGTTACGCCTACATGGTCTTCGAGAAAGACTATGTAGATTATGCATTATATACATATATAAACATTCTTCTGTATGTTTCCAATGTACAAACCTAACAATAAGCATCACTTGTAAGAGAAAAAAAAATTCTGGAATGATGATCACGCTGCATTTGTTTTAATCATGCAGCACACTTTACCCAAACAGACATACACTTCTTCTGACCCGGCCTGCTGCCAGCTTCAAAAAAGGTCAGTGTAATTGAAGTAAACACATTGCTTAATGCCGGTTAGAATGAATGGCTTGCTGTGAACCCAATGCAATTATAATACAAATTCCATCACATTAAGATAGAGAGTAGTGCTCAAGATTTAAATGTATTACTTAATTTACAGCAATGGAAACAGATCCATAACGTTTCTGGGAATATGCTTTAGGCATGTTCATATAATCAATTTATAATGTTTTCATTTTGGGGGCTTTATGCCGCCATGCCCATAGCTGTCATTGTAATGAGATCAAATGTCTCAGAAGATAAAGAACTTATAAATGGACATTAAACATTCCTACAAGTAGGTTGTCCATATATTATATGTAACCTTTCTTTTTAAAGGTAAGGATGGCAACACAGAGAGGAAGTTCAAAATTAATGGTGCAGCTTTGTTCTATCCCCTGGGTCAGTAAGGCACCTATTTAGAAATGCTGATATTTCTGAAAACAGCATGGAGCTGTATCATGTGGCGTGCTGCTGGGATCCTCAAAAGAAAGGAATATGCTATATTTTAGTCATTATATGTCAATGTAATCTAGTCCCAACAATAAGTAATTATCCCAGTTCCTTTATAAAATAAAATAATGTAATCATATCCCAATGGGCTGCACTACTGAAAGGTAAATAATCACAGCACACGTTTTGCAACGTGACACCTTGGTTAAAGATATGTCTATTTCTCATTTTGATGGGCAAATGTTTTTACCTTTTAAAACTAACCTCCTTACCTCTGAATGATTAATAAATTCACAAAGAGAATTTGACATAAGATAAAAGGATATTAATGTTCTGTAAATCTTTATTTATGCAAAATGTCATAATGGCTATATGATAATACTACACTGTTTTAAAACGAGTCTGATGGAATATGGGCAGGACCCCAACATCTGTTTTTTTTGCTGGAAAGGGCCTGTCCCACTGTACCCTCTCTCAGAGGGGGCAGGACTGGGCAGTTTGTGGCAGGGCAAGGAGAGCATAAGGTAGTAGTACTGAATCTCAACAGGGCAAAATTATGCCTGGACACCAGAGAATACAATGAAGCCAGCAATTAGAACACCTTATGCATATACCATCCTTCCTGCATGGAGCAAGTTGAGAAGTATGAAATGCAGCTTCTTAATGGAGTACTAAGGTTAAAGTATAAATTACTGTACTCTGGATGAATTTTATAATTGCTATTAATTTTTTTTTTAATTATTAAGTTTTTACCGCTCTCCCCTGGCTCAGTGACTTCCGACATGCTCAGTGAAAGAGAAAAAAATCTTTAGTTTTAGTCATGAGTCCTTGAAAAGTTTATTTAATAGGCAGCTATGAAAATCTTAAATTTTCACTTAGCCTGCTGTAATATGAAGTTTGGAATCCACAAAAGAAAGGACCCAAAATGGTGTTTTCACTTAGTCTGGCTGCTATTCTTGGCTCAGAGCGTAATGCAACAAAAGTGGGAATTTACATAGCTGCAGCCTGGGCCACATTTAGAATTGTAGTTATAATAGGGAAAAACAAGACATTAACTATTTCTATGAGATTGCAAAAGATATATATTTTTTTTTAGTAAAAGAAAATTACAAGTGGTGAACATTCTACAGACTTGTTGTTCTTCATCGAACAGAAGGAAATAAATGTACAAGTCTGGTTGAAGCAATTATTTCCTGGAAATTAAGATGATGTTTGTGATATAATGTAATGCTCATTAGGAGACAGTAGAGGACTATAAAGGGATAGTAATTCGGGTTATTAATAGCTCATCTGAAATTACAGGAATGCAGGATTGTGCATGCAAAATGTTTAGAGCCTGTACTATAGGGGGTTCTCACACATATACATATATTTCTAATGAATAATCCCATTTTTATTATAACATTCTGCATTATTACATTGTCATTTGCTGTGCTGAGAGTTTACATCAGGGAAATGTGGGAAGGAAAAAAATGATTTTCCTTCCTGTGACCAGGTTGAGGGATCTCTAAGGCTCTAAGGAAAGGACTGGCTCCATGTGCAATGGATCACTGTCAATATTTGCAACAGCAAAGAAAAATCTAGCGTATCCGTTACAAATAAGAAAAATGTAAACAGTATTGCTTTATGTGTGAATAAACAGTCTCCAAAAATTGTCATAGGTTATTAATTCGCTAGTAAAAAAAATTAAAAAAATTACATTTATAACGTTCCCTGATCAGATATAAGCTGACGGAAAGAAAACGAATGTATTTCACTTTATTAAAACAAAAAGATACAGCACTGTAGAACCTTTAGAACAACAGAATTCCAGATTATCTAGAAATGCAGAATAGAATGAACAGAATGAACAATTCATTAACCGTTACCTTAAAAGGGAAGCACAGTAAAAGCTTAATAAATGGCACGTCCGGATGGCGTCTAGGGCACCTCACTCTTCTGCTCCCACTCTTGCAGACCATAAGTATATCAAATATATAAAATGAGGAGGCGTCCACTCAGCTGTAATCTGCTGATATTTTTATTGCAACATGTTTCGGGTCCACACCAACCCTTTCTCAAGCACTTGAGAAAAAGTCGGTGTGGACCCGAAACATGTCGCAATAAAAATATCAGCAGATTACAGCTGAGTGGACGCCTCCTCATTTTATATATTTGAAGCACAGTAAAAGGTTTTTACACATACCTGTGATTTTCTATATTCTCTTTAATATTTTTAAAATCAATTGATTTTATTTCCTTTTCTATGCCCTGCTATTTAGTAGTGAGGTACCATTTTACATCCTGCACCACCCTTTCTTCTTTCCAGTATGCTCCCCTCTTTGGAGTGTTTCTAACAGTAATTTCTTCAAAATTGAAGATGATGTAACCGCTCCGCTTGATTTTGCTGGGCATTTTGCAATAGTAGTTGAAATTTCATAATTAACATGTTTATTTCAAAGGCTAATGGCAATATTAAAGTGTACTAATTGCATGGGAATCTAAAGAATTGCACGGAGAACATGAACAGGAAGATGCCATAATGGCCAAAAAATGGCCAATATAGTGTTTGTGAAGGTTCTCATTCATCCAGGTCACGGTATGAATGTTGTATTTAGTTAGATCAACTGGACTTGAAGTTTAGTTCTTGAAGACGTTTCGCTAGTCATCCGACTGGCTTTCTCAATTCAGAATGACTTGTACAAGATTCTGTTGGCAATTAAGTACCCTGGAAAGTCCCAATTAGCATAGGACAGCAAATGGTTAGGGACTGTCTGAATACAACACCTGTTGAAACTTTTTTGACCATCAATGACAAACTCACCAAAACCTTCATCCTAATCAGACGAAAGTTCGATCAGACATATATATAAATTTTGGCCGTTCTTGCAGCCTCCAATTGACTGCACGTGACTTAAGTTATTTCGGCCCAGCCGACTGATATCGGCGATTGGTCCATTGGGTTGAAATATTGACCCGTGTTTACCTAACCTATGGTTACTAAAATAAGAGAACAATAAGAGAGAATTCTTTCCTGAAAGCATTTGGAATTAAGCTGAACTTCCCCCTTTAATTAACCCAAATCATAAATTCCACATACAAAACTAAAGACTATTAATTAAAAGGGAAGCAACCCCCCTCCCACACACAAACACTGAATAGCTATATGAAAATACATTACATTTTCTTCAAACAATTAAAAAAAAACGTTCTATTCTAGTTTGTGCTATTTCTTTGTGGCTATTTTAATTTTCGGCAGCAAAATTGATGTTGTAAAACATTCACATTTTAAAGCAAAGATATTCACACCCCTTTAAAAGCCAAATCTGACATGACATCTACTGTATAAAGAGCTCATGTCTGCAATCTTGTTTTCCCCAAAGCCGATACCTTAGTAATCCCAAAGTGTTAATCATCCCTTAACATGAAACCAAGGAACCATTCCATCTATCACACGCAGAGACTATAGTAAAAATAGAGAGATCTGGAAAATAATGTCCATACCAATCATGCTACCCACACAGGGAAATACATCTATTTAATGGACTCCTTTTTATAGAGAACATCCCTGAGGCAGTTCTTTAGCACATTGTGGAGCCATGGCTGTATGAAATACTTAACATCAATGTAACGTGAATATAAAAGTTAATGTTTTGTTCCCACAGGAGAAAAAAGTAAATGAATTGAAGTTAAATATGTTAAATATTATTTCAAACTGAGGTTTTTCAACAAACAATGGTAAATGCAGAATTATCCATAAAATAAAAGCCTTATGGGCAGAACCAACACATGTTCCTAAGAAACTGTCTTAGCCTCACTTGCAGTAAGAATTGGGAGAATGGTCAGATTTAACCTCCTGCAGTAGACTGCTGCACAATGTGCTAATTATATTCTTAACAAAAGGGTTTTGGATCATATCACATGTACATCACAACAACTATTACAACCCATAGAAGTGGGTTTACTTAGTAGTGTATCTAAGAATCACTGGGCCCCACAGAATGATGGGGCCCCCTTCCGTGCTTCATCCAAAGTAGTTTTCTGGGAGGAGGCTATAACTGTCATAGGAAAAATAAGAAGATGGGGCCCCTGGCAGTTCTGACCTTGGGTTTACTTCATGTTGGAATTGTCTTGCAAATCTAAGGAAAGTCTGCTTATCAAAGAATGAAGGCAAAGAATATTAATAAGAATTTTACTACAAACAGAATGTTTTTGATTTAAGGGCATGCCTACCCCCCAAACTAAAATGTAACCTATTACTGGCCCCACTGTGTAGTTTAAAACATCCTTACCGTATATCTCTGCTCCACATGGTTCTCATGCAGTGCTTATCCAAAGTTCAGGAAACTGAAGAATAGGAGCGGTCTTCTTGTGTTCCTCTAAGAGGACAGAGGTATGTGCAGGGGAGCCCTTTCCCCCTCCCTCCCTTCCTCCAGATCCCTCCCTGGCTGGCCATCACCTATCATAAAAACACTTTTCAGTAGTGTAGGGCTCACCTGTCCACCCCCAACGCATTGTCAGATTTCTAAAAAAAAAAAAAAAAAGATTTTTAACTCTACCTACAGCCCTTAGTTCCTGCAGTGCTCTCCATAGACGGCAGCTGCGTGTATGATTGGCTGCCTCTCAGCCATTCACAGATGTGGCTGCCGGTCCGGCCCCCACTTGCAAGTTCTGGCAAGCAGGGTCTGTACCAGCAGCCGCATCTGTGATTGCCTAAGAGACAGCCAATCATAGAACCAGCTGCAGTCAATGCAGAGCACCACAGCTCAGAACGCTATGAGAGCGAGGGGCTGTAACTAGAGATGTCCGAACTTCGCAAAATCCGGTCTGCTATAGGATCCGCGAATTTTAAAAAAAAACACGAAAATTCGAAAATCCGCGAGCGGACCCATTAAAATGAAAAAATTCTCGAAAACACGAGGATTCTTCGAAAATACGAGGATTCTTCAAAAATACATATTTTCCTGCATTCTAGAAAATACGTGAAATCCTTGTAATTTCGAAAATTTCCAAAAACGCGGTTTGGAAAAGTTCGGAAGGCGGAAAAACAGAAAATCCGTGAAATCCGCCGTTCACGAACGAGGTAAATCTGCCGCGGATCCGGCTTCGGATCCGCGAACTGGGCCATCACTAGCTGTAACTAGAGTGCAGAATCTTTTTTTTTAGAAATCTGACAAAGAGATGGGGGTGGGCAGGGGAGCCCTACATTACACTAAAAGTTTTTGTTTAGGGTGGAGATACCCTTTAAAATTTTGCCAATGCATTTTAACATGAGCCTACATGCTAATACCAGTAACTTGCTGTGTATCTCTGCACTGAAGAATCAATGAAATGTTATAAAAATGCAACACCAAATGGCTGCAGCATATAGTAATATATTCAAAGGTGATTAATAGTCATAGTCTATGGTTACCTTAGAAAACATGTATTTAGAAATGTGTACAAAACACATCAATAACAAGTACTTATGTCCATTTTGTCTTCGAGGTATCCCACCAACCTGAGTTCAACAAGCTCTGGACATGTGCAATGGTGCAGAGTGATTTGCTAGAGCTGTCAATCTGTACACAAATGTATGTATACATTAACCATGATGACCCAATGCAAAGATTGACTGAAAAAATGTTATATATTATCAAGAGTCTTCTAGAAATATTACAGTTATATCTACAATAAAGAACACCTGGGCAAAGTGTATTTTAAGTGTGGACCTGCCCTTTAAAGGGCAACTATAGTAAAAATAAAATATGACTTTGCCTCTACAAATAAACACATATAATTTAAGTAGTCCTTACTGTGGGTGTGCAAACAAACTTACTACATCTGGTCAGGTGGGAACGATATCCATCAAATTAGGCCAGTGCTCCTCCAGGCCTCCATAAAACACTGTCTCCTCCACGGTCAGAATACATAAAGTCAAAGACAGAACCCAAAAGGTAGAAAGGAGTCGGGCAGCCGGACTTCAGTAAAAAACTTCTTCAATCGTTTATTAGGAATCGTTTAAAACCATACAATAGTAGCCATCACTATATGTGTAGTGATGGCTACTATTGTATGGTTTTAAACGATTCCTAATAAACGATTGAAGAAGTTTTTTACTGAAGTCCGTCTGCCCGCCTCCTCTCTACCTTTTGGGTTTTGTCTTTGACTTACTGTGGGTGTGTTTGTTGCTGCATGACTTCAATACAGTACTTGCTTTGCTCAGTATTCCCCTCCGACTCTAAACCAAGAACTCTTTCAATCTAAGCTGACTTTTTGTGGAGTGAACCATGCTCAGTAATCACTTTGAGATAGCACTGGGAGAAGGTATTTCTCACCATGCAATGTACATATATTAACTGTCACTATTTCAGTTACAGCAAAACTGCATGTAGCATAAGTTATGACAATAAGGCACTTGATTGACACCTGCAGATTGATTGTCCCGACCAACTGTTCGCCACTAGCAATCGGTCAGGTGGGACGAATCACTATCGGTCGTAGCCTTGGACGCCAGTTCTCTGTGAATGGTTGTGCGGTCCATAGAGTAAAGTATAATCCACCATTCTTTTTTCACCATGTCCTTACGTCTGGTCCGGACAATTGATTGCGAACACCCACAAAAACAACTGATTTTTCATGCTGACTGACCAGACAGCGGTCGGTCTAAACAAATTCCAAAATCGTACCCAGTCTAAGATGTTTCAGATAGGATATCTAAAGAAATAGGATACAACTCTATAAAACAAAAAATGGTGCAGTGATAGTTGGAAAGTAACTATCTTATAGAGGGATATCAAATGGCCAGTGCAAAGCTATAAGATATCTTTTTTTTATAGATATGTTATGTGAGATATGTATGAATGTTATGAATATTTTTTGTATTCCTGCACAGATTTTGGTCTGCACTTGGGGAAATGGGCCCTAAATGACAGTTGGAGCACTTAGGGCTAGGCTAGGCCACATTGCATGTTTTAACACCTGATCCGATCGCGTGTTATAAAAGGCACACATGGTGCGCTGCGATCCGTATAACCGGAACTCATGTGATCTGCATTCTTTGCACAATCAAATTCACTCCGATTGCCCAAAGTGTACCAGGGAGTGAGAAGGAGCCCCGAAGATGGCGGATGTTAAACACTGCCCAAAGTAAAAAAAAATTTGACCATAGAGATCACCCAAGATGAAGGTTTGGCACACAGAGTGTAATGTTTTTGTGTTACCATTTTCTTTGTTTTAGACAATATATTTGTCTAAATATAGTTTTCTTTTATTTAAACATAAAAGACTGCTTGAGCAGTGTTTTTTTATTCCTTTCTGCTATCTACCAAGCCGATTCCTACAGTAGTTATATTCGAATACAAAACCCAGGACAAATATATGTAGTGTAAAATATAAAGATACAGATAGTGCAAAGTTCTACTCAGCAATTTGAGAAGCGGAATTATTTTCAATGCATTGTCTATGCGGTTTCCTATGTCTATTGCTGAAAGACATATTAAAGTTTCCTGGAGTATGAATTGGCTGTCTTTTTGTAATCTTCATTGCCTAGTATGTACATGGAGGCGAGAAGGGACATATTGCAGCCTGGAAATTGATTTTGCATGCATTTCAATATATTTCAATATATTTTATAAAATAGCAAAGCAAGGAGAGAACAAGTTAGGGTATGTCCATCCCCCTCGACCGGCATCCGCTCCTGTGATTGGCTAAGACATCGCGCCAATCACAGGAGTGGATGCCGGTCGAGCCCCTTCTGCTTGCTTCCATGCACGAAAAAACATATGGAAGACAAGCAGAAGGCTGCAAGGAAACAAAGGCTGTTAAGTACATTTTGGGGACATATCCTTTAAAGGGCAAAAAAATGGCAAAGGGGTTTTACGCTAGTGGGAGGGAGGGAGGGAGGCCAAAACGGGAGAGGGAGGGGGCTCTTCTGCGCATGGCAAAATTCTCCCGGAGGAGAGACTCTGCAGTACTCCTGGTGGCCAGTTTTTAGGACTTTGGAGGGGGATTATAGGAGAACCATTTGGAGCTGGGATATAAGGTAAGGATTTTACTACACTACAGATTGGGGCCAGTAGTGGGGAGGGATTATAGCTTTGGGCGCAGACATGCCCTTTAATTACTTTTCTATGATTGGATTCTATAGGACTATGATGATAAATACAAAAATATCAATGTGTTTGGTTACAGTTAGAACGATTATCAACATGCAGATAAAATATATATATATATATATATATATATATATATATATATATATACACATTGCAAGGAGGCTCAGTTGTCTCAACATGGCATATTGGCTAATGTATGAACATGAAAAGCTATGCATGAAAAGTCAATTTGGTTGATTTTTATGAGGTATAAACATAACATATTTAAAGGGTATGTCTACCCCACAAATTTGGTATTCACCATAAAATATCTATAAACCTTGACCTCACGTTATAGCTCCTTGGCTAAGGCGCAATCCCTTAGCCAATCACAGAGCGGATGCCAGTCGAGCCCCTTCTGCTTGCCTTCCATGCATGGAAAAGGCAAGTAAAACAGGCAGAACGTGGTGAGGGAACTAAAGCTGGTAAGTACATTTGGGGAGGTCTTTGAAAGCTATAAACCTTGCGAGGTTGAGGTTTTATAGCTATTTCCAGCTGAATACCAAAATTTAGTTCGCTTAACGTATTTTCCTAAAACTGATCAAAATTAAAATCTCCAAACACTTCTATATAAATTGTCAAACAGTTCTTAGAGGAGAGAATATTAGAGAGGAAACAAAATAAGACGCATCTTTTAAAAGCTTCATAAAAGAACTTAAGTGGTTTTCAGATTTAATCACTTAAACATTTCAAAGCTCTGATTGTTCTAGAAGTTTACATGTACTTAATATTCAATAAAATGAAATAAGGGAAGCGTTGCCTTAATGATAACTTAAGGGCAAAAAAGAAAGGGGATGTGGATAGAATTAAATCAGGACCCTCAGCAAATACAAATGTCTAAAATAATCAAGAATAACAAATAAAAAAATGATCCTGCTTTGAGTTAAAGGTAAAACCCTCAGGTATTAGAGTCGAAGCAATGAATTACATTTCTAGAGCTCTTGTAGTTTTATTACAATACAGACAGAAGGGAAAGGAGCAAATTGATGAAAAGATTAAAAAGTATTTGGATTACCAGTCACATACACAGAACACTATTACTTTCATACAATTTTAGTGCAGCGCTTGCTCTGTAATGGCTTTTGGGCAGCTGTACATTGTTGTGTACAATGTAGCACATTATTGTTTGTGACACCCTTCAGATGCCAATTTACTTGTCTGAAGATTACAACCTAGGCCCAATAAATCTTTACTAAAACCATCAAGGGTAGCTGGACAACATCAACCTTCAGTTCTTACTGTAAATCACATTTATAACTTGGTATAATTTACCAGTAGAGTTTAAGTGCTGAAAAAAAAAATCTGTAAATATATCATATGTAAAAACTCTAAATGAATTCCCACATCCTGTAAAATATGCAACTGGTAAGCGATTTTAGTGGGTAATTACACATGAAACTTGACAGACTTTTGTTCTTTTTACCTGCATAATGTAAATTGTGTGTCTGTAATCTGTACTGTATATACATCATAGAATTAAATACAAATATTAGTCACTGCACTGAACTAGCGCAACAATGATAGAATTCTACTTCAAGTACATACAAATCATTCTTACTAGATGGATTTCACTGACTAACTTAATTATGGGCTGATAAAGAATCTTTATGTATTTACAGGAAGTGTGAAGGTTTTCCATTTATCTAACTTAACAAAAATTAAGTAGTATGGAAAAAAAAGACATTGAATTACGATTCCCACTATGCATGACTGTGGTCATCATACAAGTGGCCTTTATTAAAAATAGCACACTACCACCTTAAAATGCTAACACTGTGGGCTGTGTGAGATCACAAGCATCACTGGTCTTCTGCCAAGATTAAGGTTGGAGCATGGCCACTGCCGGAGCAGTGCATCATAAGCCCTGCCCCCCAAACATCTTAATCCTTTTTAAAGATACCCACAAGCCTGAAAATACATCTCTTCCTACAGTGTCCAGGCAGAGGAAAGGACAGAGAATGGTTGCAGGCCTGTAACTAGCTTCAGAAAAGATTCATTTTATGGGTGTGGCTTTTCACGTTTTATCATTTGCCTGTCAAAGATTCAGCCAGACAGGACAGACAAAGAAGTGTAACTTTACAAGCTTATGATTTTAGATCCAGAGAAACTAGAGGCACACACTGTAATCCTAGACTTGTACTGTATGAAAGAGCTTTTTTTTCAATAGAGACCCCAGTTACCCTTTAACATGAGTCAAATGTATTTGTGTATTTAATTCAGTTCTACATCAACCATCAACAATCTTTTGGTCAAATATTTAGCCTTGAAATTCAGGATGGCTTATATACTGAACTCACATGGGCCAAATTGTTGGCCCTTTATAAAAAGGTTATTCCAACATTGACCAAAAGAAAAATAACTTTTCAAGACAGAAATGATTGAGAAATAGAAATCTAGTCCATACAGATATGTAGAACTTAAACCCTGTGAATCTGCTCTTCTGAATATATTAAATTTGTAAATTTCTGCCTGGAAGTACAACACTGCCAAAATATATATTCTCTTAGAAAAATAAACATATGTGTCTCACAAAGTTATGTTTAAAATCTGGCTACTACAATACCGATACACATCCTACATCCATTTCAATGGACACTTTTAGGGAACAGAAGTTGAGTGCAGATGCCTCATTAAACTCACAGCATCCCTTCTTTTCTTTTTAGCCACACATCAAAAGAAGCTTCGTAATTCCCCAGAGCATGTCAAAGATCCTGTTAAACCTTCACTTGTTACAAGTGAAGGAACACGTTGGCATGGTTGATAAAAGGTAGCGTATTTTTTATCAGGTTTATGCCAACAAATAAAAAAGGCAACACAAGATGAAATATGCTCACATAAATGGATACCAGTTGGAAATTTTCAACACAAATCATACTTCTTTATTGACATATTATTATTATTATTATTCTCAAAAGATAATTGCTCAAAAAATGTGAAAATATCAAAAATGATAATGGCTACATCTGCTGTATTAATTCACAGTGTAAGGGACTGAGAAGGAGCAGCAATGATGTCAGCAGTTCCTTTCACAAGAAGATTATTCTAAATTTTATATACTGCATCTCAAGAACTAGATAAAATATCCAGGTATGATACCATTGACATACTATTTGATTCAGTTAAACACAGTATAGGCAATACACACAGAAAACGCAGTTTTCAACCTATACTTTAGCCCTCCCCGGATATTAAAAACTGTATTTAGGTAAATTACACCTTTATACCACAATAGTTACAAACCCGAGAGACTAACCTGATATGAAGTGCAATTTTCTGCCCCTTCTCCTGCCTTCCCAAAAGGTGGACACATTCTCTTTAAGCTGTATGAGCTCTTGCATGTACAGAGGAGCTGGCTCAGGGAAAAGCGGGCAGTAATTGGCTGTGATGCCAGCTGTCATGGCCACGACTAACAGGTGCTATCCCAGAAGAAGACAGAGAGAAGGGGAAGATCATCATGATGTATATGGGTATAGTCTTATATCTCTCCTCTTTTTAGTTATTGAGGTTTGGGGGCTGAGTTACCAAAATACAATCTTTTATTTAAGGGGTAAACTTGTCTTCTAAAAAAGCAAATGAAAAAAGATTGTGTCTAATTCATGCCCTGTACATTTTTATAAAATGATGGGCAAGATAAGTGCAATTCTCTGGATAGGATTATAGAATGCCAGTTAATTGAGCCGTGCTGTGGGCAGACTATTTTTAACACTCCCTGAAATCTACATTTTCTGGTATTTCCATAAAAAAGTATTAACAACAAGCCCTATAACTAACAAAATATTATTCTTGTTTTTATATTGTGGAATTCTGCAAAGTGCAAACATAAGCAATAAAATTAATAAAGTTTAAGCTATTAGTTTTGGCTACTGTTAATTTCCCCTTACTCATTATGGCACAACCATATATAGTGGGCACGCTCACCATCTTCTGAAACTGTAGTTTTATGGCATTTATAAATAAATACTTTTTACTGGTATATTTCTTATCCTCTTTATTAACAGCAGGTGTTTGGGCTATTTGTGCTAGAAACAGAAAATAGTCCATTGGGAAGTGATCCTTCACACAAGGATCTGCTGCTACAGCAATTATCTCTTCTTGAAAGAATGCCCATTGAAACCAAAGTAGCTTGTGTCATTGAACTAAGACTGGTCAAAAAAAATCACCTTCATAAAAGAATAAAAAAAAAATAAACTACACATAAAATAGCATGGTTTATAAGGTAGCAGAACTGTACAGTATGGGAAAATCAGACAAAGGTAATAAATAATATAACAAAGCAAAAAAACAATAAGACAAGGGAACAGTAAGATCCTTATCTAGAGAGCGGGGGGGAAGAATACACAGAAGATGATGGTATTAAAGAGGGATGGTGGCAAGAGATTGGAATGCGTCATTAAAGGTCATTAAACTTAAATAAAAAAGTAATTAAGCAAGATCTTTGCAGGGAGAGTTTGAAAAGCTCCTCTCATCCCTATTTCCCTAAGTATATTAAAATTGAGAAGCAAGAATTATCCAGTAATGGTTCAGTAAAGAAGTAATAGTTTGTAACACCCAAATATCCAGCTGAATAACTAACCAATACATGTGCCTTATTAAAATAACTACAGCATTTGTTCCGCTTTCTCTTGAATAAGCGGAGTCATTCATTATACTTCAAGTCAGTTCCACTGCAACAGCTAATTGTTCTTTTAAACTCAAAGAAATACTTGGGTGCAACTTGGAAGTATGTCACAAAGCTGAATATATTGTTTGATTCAATAATGATTTCTGTTGTATTTAGTGAATTTAAAACCTGGACAGTTTATTTTATCTTTGACCTCATGTAGGTGGTAGAACCACAGAATGGTTGTCAACTAAAGTAAATTGTTAACCATATACTCTACTTTTTACTATCGGCATGATTACTATTACTGTAATCCAATGTCAGTTCTGGCATGCCCCATATTCAGATGATCACCATCTTTTATTGGTTTGCAGTTGCCCTATGTTGGTCAGATAATAGCTGTCAATAATCTTTACACCATTTACGTTATGTATGTGAAGTCACCTATGTGTATATACTAGAGGTTAATCAACAAGTGAGAAAAATGTTTGTAGTCAAAAATATTTACTGCTATCCATAGTGGAAAAATCTAAGTTTTAGAATTCAAGGTGGGGCTTAGGCACCCATGAGTGGGCGGGGCTTAGGCACCCATGAGTGGGTGGGGCTTAGGCACCCATGAGTGGGTGGGGCTTAGGCACCCATGAGTGGGTGGGGCTTAGGCACCCATGGGTGGGCGGGGCTTAGGCACCCACGAGTGGGTGTAAGGGAATGAGCCAAGGGGGGCCTGCAACTGGAGGGACCATGGGGTCCATGATTGGGAGGGACCAGGGGGGCTGCAAAGGGGAGGAGACACAGAGCAGATTGACTGACAGGTTTCAGAGCAGGAAGTGCAGGGGACCTGGTGATGTTGCTGCCATATCAGACACAAAAATGTAAATATCTTCAAAACTATGTAAAATAAACAATGGAAATATATTGGAAAAACTATCAGGAAAGCAATTCCTATCAATTTACCTAAAGTCATTTTTGGACCACAGTCCCTCTTTAAAATATACTGCAGATGGAAACACAATGGCCTTGTTTTCCTCTAAATTCTATTCACATACTTACATTCTGGAATAATAAATTGCATTTCACATACAGAAATACCTGACAATCAATTCACTTTGTAGCAAATATTTTAACATGTCCAGCATTCACAACAGGTTTTACAAGTAAGGCTAGGTACACACCAGCCGATATTTTCGACTGAACGACCGATTCATTCGTCTGGTGTAGAGCGGGTGGCCGTAACTGGCCTTGATCGTTCGTTCTTCCGGATAGGACGAACGAATGATCGGACGTATCAGAAAATTACACTCGATCGATCGTTTGCATTTTCGTCCGCGGCCGAATTTGCCACAACCGACGGACATTTGTCCCGGAGGAGCACTCGCTTGTAGCAAGTGCTTGGTCGGGACAAATAGTCCCTCCGTGTGTACCCAGCCTAAACATTGTAACAATATTGCTACAGCTTTTGTGAAAATTTACCAGATTTACAGCCCATTGCAATACAGTCCTACCACATTCTTCTTCCTTCCAGGTTTTTGATGCAGTACTCACTTAGCACGAGTTACTTAATAGCATGAACCAGGCATATAAGGAGCGTGGAGGGTAACATGGGCTTTTAACGGTTTGTTTTCGCACAAAAATGACTGGGAACATCAGGAAGAGTGGGCTTAACTCCATTTTACCTCCATATTACAACTCCCTGATAGTGTAACTTAAAGATGGGATTTGCAGCATGATTCACCAACTTGTTGGGGGTAGTTAAAGCCATCTTATATGCAAATCTTTCAATGTTTTGTTATTGTACACTTGTATCTACACAAAATTTTAGTTATTTTTTTAGTTATTTTTTATCATCTTCTTCTGGTTTTCCTTTCCTCCTAGTTCTGTTATACAAAGGGAATCAAATTACATCTTAAGGTTCGTACACAGGGGCAGATCGCGTGGCAGACCCACAAAGCACGATAGTGTACTGAACACCATTGTGCGCCACGGGTCGGGCCGTGAACGCAACTCTGTACGAAGTTTTAGTCTTGAGCGGAGTACACACTAACCAATTTCCCAAACCAGTACTCAGTAAACCATTTATGGCCCATTTGAAACCAAGCAATGAAACAAGAACTTCCATTGATCCCTTTTAATGAAAAAAAAAAGAACTTTGACAAAAAAAAAAAAAACACAACCGTAATTTTGGTAAATTGAGCCACAAAATATCTTCCTGTTTGTATACCACCCAAGTGATATATTAGACCCTTCTAGACGACTCCCTGGTATGCGTTAACAGGCATGCCTGCAGCCTAGATCTGCCTCTTCTTGAAAATGTCTGGCACATCATGAAGAAGTGAATCAGACAACGGTGACTGTGGATCGTTGGCTGCATCAATTCATTTTTTTAGTTGCCAATTAAAGGGGGATTCAATACAATCAAACATTTAACTGGCTGCTATTGATTAGTGCCTGGAGCACAGAAGAGTTTGGTTAACCTGATAAGGGTTTAATAAAAACAAAGCATCCGTTCTGTCTGTGCATATCTACAAAACAAAGCTGACAATTTACAAAGCCCAGAAGTTACAGCCTTAAGGTGGCCATACACCAGCACAATATTACTTACCCGACCGACCGCTCACGCGACGTTCCTGCCGGAACCACCTCTCCCGATCTTATATACGACCGACATGCGATCACAAAATGAATGGGATTTTGCGATCGCATGTCGGTCGTATATAAGATCGGGAGAGGTGGTTCCGGCAGGATCGCAGGAACGTCGCGTGAGCGGTCGGTCGGGTAAGTCATATCGTGCTGGTATATGGCCACCTTTAAAGCTAAGTACACACATTAATGGTAAAGTTTAATCGTTGACGTGTGTATCGGGAAAAACAACCGTTCCCGAGGAAGCCATGTGTTTACCATCAGCCTCGGGAATGATTGCTACTTCCCTAAAATTTCACTCATGCGAGGTCGGCCCCCTGTACTGAATTATAGGAAGTCGACCACGGTCAAAGGGAATGCAGCAGTTTCAAACATTGTCCCTATACTTTATATGGGGAGAACTTATCTTTGAATAATTCAGAAGACAAATCTATTAAAACATTATGCTATGAAGAAGCATTAAAGGGCAATTATAGTGAGAAAATAGTTTTTTTTTAATTTCTTCTAATGTATCCTATAAGTCATCCCATCCACCAGGGTACCTTTAGTTTCTTTAAATTCTACATAGTCCCCGAGATATAAGCCTTTGAATATGCTGTGATTTGTAGGAGCTGCTACACCTCATCTGTCACTCAAAGGCACACACCCACACAATCCAAAGCTCCCCTGCAGTACTGTCACACACTCTCTCACCCACACTATATGTACCATGTGCAACATATAGTCAAATGCTGTAGTGCTAAACACAATCAATAAACCATTAACCCAGCAATATGAGCATAACACACTATAAAACAGCCCCTCCCCCCAAAAAAATCTTATATACATACAAAACCAGTGACTCAAATGGAACACTAATACAGTATATATAATACAGTAATACAGACTATATACCAAACAAGACACACAGTGCAATCTATGAAATATATAGACTAAAGCAACTGAAATGTAACAGGACAACAAGCAGTGTCACTGTGTTTGTGAAGGTCTCACTACAAGCTGCTGTTACACTGACTCTCTCTTCAGTGATTATGATCTCAGCTAAGCAGGGGGAGAGATATGAACTTTAGGTAAAAGTAAATAACAATTAGCAAAGTTAGAGAACAGGGAGAGTTCAGTAACTTACTTGTAAAGAATCTCAGCACCACTTGTCCTCTCTCCCCCTCTGCCCCTCCCTTCAGCATATTGCTACTTTATTCCACACTTTCATTGCTTGCAGTCTAGCTCTGAAAGGGAGGGGTCAACAGGATGTCAGCACTTCATTTAAAGTCCTTTCAACTGACAATGCTCGGACTCTGTATACAGCCCGTCACTGCTTGAGGGGGAGTAGACAGAGAGGGGAGGGGGACTACACAGCTTGGTACAAACTTCTGCCAGTGTGAAGAAATGAAGCCACACAGAAACATGAAAGTAAGGCAGCTTATACTAAGTGATCTATACATTGTATACAGACAAAGTTTTTTTTTCACTATAGTTGCCCTTTAATGTTTTACAATCAAATGTTATTTTAATAAGGCATCATCTATATCCATTTAGAATTTTGTGTAAATTGTCAGTCAAGTCCTGGTGAACTGTTTCACCTGTAGGACATCAATATGACTGTATCATTTCCCCCATTTTAGGATGTTATTCAATATGTCTAGTGGACATATTAACATCATTTTTGTGGTAAGGATTATAAGAAAGAGTTGATTATTGTTGCTTTAATTAATCAGCTGTTGCCAGTGTGATTCCTAAATAAAAAATAACTCAAGATATTGGGATGAATTAGGGTTTTTTTTCTGGTCAAATAGCAGTGCAA
The DNA here is from genome assembly GCA_019447015.1 of Hymenochirus boettgeri. Classification (NCBI taxonomy): domain Eukaryota; kingdom Metazoa; phylum Chordata; class Amphibia; order Anura; family Pipidae; genus Hymenochirus; species Hymenochirus boettgeri. The sequence goes on along the minus strand of CM033474.1, from coordinate 50,589,174 downwards.
GTAAACAGAAATAAAACATTAGTAGTATGAAAGTTATTTACATTGTTTTATAAATGAGCATAATACATTTTTGATCTTGTATGCAGCATAATAATGAACATTGGAAGGTTGAGTGTATAGTGCATGGGCAACTTTAAATCCATCATTTTCTTCCTTCTGCAAAGATTAATTAAGTCTCTCTTAAAGGGCATGTCCAGCTATAAAATAAAATTGTATCTATAGGTTTACCACCCCCAAACTCATTTAAGTTTTACTTCTTCCCCTAAAGATGCCCCTGAAGATATTGCCTGTCAGTCTAAAGTGCGCCAGAAACATCATGTCCAATAGCTGACAGCCACGACCAGGAAGCGTTTGACTGCTGCTGTGCTTGCTCCAAACCAGCACACAAATGCAGCAGGAAACACCCACCCAGGCAGCAACGGACCGGGTCTTGTAAGTATCTTCAGGGACATCTTTGGGGAAAGCAAGAAAAACTAAAATGGAGTTGGGGGGGGGGTTACTGCACCTATAGGTATAATTTAATTATATGGCTTGACATGCCCTTTAATCAGCAACTAACTGCACAATGTTATCCAGGACTATTGTATAATATGTGACTTTCCAGAATCCCTTTCCCCTTTTTAGCACATCTTATATTTTGTGGACAAAATTATTTTGTTTAATTCTTAGGGAGAACTAATGCTGGCTACACACAGTAGATTCTTTATCCTAACTGACCTTTGGCACTAGCGAGCGGCCAGCCAGGATGAATTACTGATGGTCATGGCAAAAGTGAACACTGCCGCAACCAATCGTACTTCAGTTTTTTGTCCTTTGGCCTGTTAAATAAATAGGATTTCCAAATTAGAGATTTAGTTTTTATCACGTTTTCAGAAATTGGACCAACGTTTTTGGAAATGGGGTATCTGCACATGTTACACTATGCTTGTGAAGGTTTCAAGAACTACACTTCAAGTCCAGTTGACCTAATTGAATACAACAGATACATGTTACACTATGTCACATTCTGGGCCCATACATGACTATTTCAAAGGAGAAAAGAAAATATTCCAATACATAGCACCAGATTATATCGCCTTCAATACAATCAAACATTTGACTGCCTGCTATTGATTAGTGCCTGGAGCAAAGAAAAGTTTGGTTAACCTAATAAGTGTTTGATAAAAACAAAGCATCCATTCTGTCTGTGCATTTCTACAAAGCAAAGCTGACAATTTACAAAGCCCAGAATTTACAGCCTTAAAACTGGGTTCACACATTAACGATATAGGGACAATTTCCTCGGATCAGAAACAGAATCGCCTCTTTATCCTTTAAATGTTAAGACCCAGTAAACTGTTTTACCTATAGGTCGTCTATATGAGCGCATCATTTTCCAAGTATTGTTAGTAATTTGTGATTCAATACATAAAGTAGACGCATTCCTTTGAAATTTCGCAAAGATCAATTATCTTACTTAAGGCCCTCATACACAGCATTGATATCCCAATCAATTCTGTTAATTCCATCAAATTGATCGTAATCTCAAAGACCTTTTTGATCGGGAAAAATTTACCAACCAAGCAATAGATCGAATTAACGGTTGGTTGGCCCTAAAAAATTGCATGGTGTGATCAGTCCCTTTTTGGTTGGGATTCCCACAATTGCAGGGGCAAAATTCAGAGTCCTGCTGTCAGGGCTAAAATCACATCCTACAGAGGGACCTGGTAGTCCCCCTCCCCATAAACCAATGAATTGATTAAAAAATAGACTTTTACCTTTAAAGCCTTTACTTACTGCACCATCCTACATTTTCCCTCATATCCCTTTTATGTTCCTATTGGGTGTCAGAATCATGAACAAACAGCCAACAATGGTTTGTACTGTAGAGAAATTTGGTTAACATTCACAAAACTATTAGATTTATAAAAATTAGTCACGGAAAATTATTTTTACTTTTAGAAGATTCTGAGACCATCTAATTCAGTACATTCCATCCACTACATATCGCAGAGAGAAATTTTCACACATCTCTACAGAAATCTGCTACCAACATTATGTTAGTTACGAATTATGAAAAGTAGATACACAGGTTTTATATTAATGCGATTTTAAATGGTTTGCTGAAATTCTAGGAGGCATTCCTCCTACCTACTGTATATCTTAAGCAAGAAACTGAATCTAATTTAATATCTGCCTCTTCACATCTTAGTACTTGACAGACAACACAAGCAAACGGAAAGGAAACACATTTTATTCAAAAGATGGAACAATATTTCACAGCTGAAAATAAATCATTTATATGTTAATAAGAAATAAAATATATTTCAAATTGGTACAATGACAACGTATGCCAAATCCATATTCCCTGTAATTATACAAATGTACTACTTACCAAATCCACTAGTTACTGACTGAAAATATTATGATTAAAGTAGGTAAATATAAGAACTTGGGGCCTAGGGCTAGGAAAGAATCAACATCTAACCCTCCCTCCTACCAAAACAGCTCTACTCCCAGGACTCCCATTTAAACAGTACTAGGAGGGAGATTTAATTATAGTTTTGGTGGGGGTCCCCATATTTGGGGGCATGGTAAAAATATCTGGATGTGGGGGGAGGGGGACTTTCTTTTTACTTGACTGTCTTGAAGTAGGGAGAAGAAATACTTACCTTTCCAGGCTCCTCTTCCTTCTGGGTTCTTGCGATGCAGTACTCAGCTTGAGTAACTGCATCTCGGGAATTAGACAGGTAAGGAATGCGGAAAACAATGTTATCTTTATTGCATCAATTGCCTGTGCCGTCAAAAGAAAATGGCACGCTAAACAGATATTACATTGGGAAGCGAGGGTTTAACTCGATTTTACCCCCATACCCCACATTTTACTTCTCGCTGATATTGTATTTAAAAAAAAAGAAGCAAAATGAGGAGCTGTGCTAAAGACCCACACACAAGTAATATTGTAGACTGCTGGCAAACATCCAACTGATTCAGCCTATGAACATCCAACCATTTCAGCCAATAATTATTTGTGTGTGTGGCAAGAAAATAGCAAGAGGTTAGCAAAGAACACACGATAAGTAAAACAACCGGAACGTTATTATTCACACCATCTCAGCAACGGTGTGGCAGCTGGCATCTACGTCATTCATTAATTTGCCAATAGAACCTGCCACATACATACTATTGTTGTGTGCAATGATTTAACAGAGGCTTTCAATTGAGAAGTATCTCTGTTCTTTTTAATTCAAAAAACTTTTTATTTGGTTTGTATACCCAATAGTAGTGAATATAATGTTAAAAAGTGGCGTGTGTCCCATTATCCCTATTCAGAGATAAAGAGAATGGCTTTTTAAAAACAGCTTAGCAGTCGTGCCCTACTAGAGTTATCTACTGCTAGGATTCCAGTTATCTATGACCTAAATACCCTAAAAGCAAATACTGTTTTCCTTTTCCGAGTCAATTTGTTTTTAGTGAAAAAAGAAAAAAGAAAGATAAGCAAGATTTTATCATGGCTATGTAATCCTATTTTGTTTGCTAAAACTATTTGATATGCATAAGCTTCTCTTTCGTATCATTTTGATGAAAATGAAGTGAAACAAAGGCAGCGTCACAGAATGAAACAATAAAATTATTTTCTAAGAGAAACATAACACAAAGAAATAGAAAATCTTGCTGGATCTGCTACTTTTTAAGAGCCTTATTCATTCTTCTCTTGCTGTGCATTTCTCATTTAAAAACCAGAGAACTTGGAGCCCTTATTCTCTGTGACAGGTAAACCACAGGGGATAAAATAGATCAAGATATGCATAGAGCAGCTGTCTTACCTTTTTGGCTTTTCTTAGATACGTCCTGGCAGAGTCCTTGAATGCTTCATCCTCATCAGGCGCCTTGGCTTGAAGATAGCAAACCCATCCCAACAGATACCATACCTACAAGACAAGGCCATTCTTTAGGTCACAATGTATGTAATTACTGACTATGAACCGTGTGCAACAAAAAAGATAGCTGCAGCAGCCATTAAAGGGAAATATACCCTATTTGTAGTAATGTGTTCCTGACTGTTTTTTCCTGCAGTGAACAAGAAAGGTTAACAATGAGAACACTGCATTATGCTTCTGCATCTTACATGTACACATGAAAGGTGTCATATCTACAGCCTTGGCAGCACAATAGAAAATAGGGCCGCTGGAGAACTTAAAGGAGAAGTTATTGGTAAAACATGTTTTCCTGACTTGTACATCCAAGTAAAATGATGTCTCCTGTACTGGTTTCTGATTGGGCAAGATAAGGAGAGCGAGTGCAAGTGATGGTAGGGTGTCCTTTTCCCCCGGTAAATACAAAGAAAAACAAAGAAAACTCCTGTAACTCAATTGCGTTGCAATAATCTTCCTGCTTGCTTGTATTTTTCTGACTTATAGTCAAGAAACAGCTATTTCTCTTTCTTCCCAAGCCACTGACTCAAGCATGTTCAGGGTGGCTCAGGGTAGAGAGAGAGAGGAACTAGCTAATGAGCTACATTGTATCAGCATGGGATATTTGAAGGGTGGAAAGTAGGGAGGGAAGAGGCCTTGACGCTAGGAAAGATTTTCTTTGTTTTACACAGGTATATCTTTATTTAGGAATTGCAAAGAATACACAGTTTTAGCCTGCAGTTTATAAACTATAATACAGTTGATGCCATTGTTTCTGTTATTCGGAATCCTTACATGTGATGGCTAGTTGATGAAAAATGCAAAATGAAAAACAAAAATTTGCATTGCCTACTAAGAATTTCTTCTGACGAGCATAGTAACAACTAAGGCAAATAAGTTGCAAATAATCATAGTAGTCCAGTATGTCTACAACAGCAATCTGGATCCTCTCTGTACAGTTGGCTGATGCAGGTGACAGTCAATATAACTATAGCAATTTATACCAGGTAAGGTTTCATTGAGACACTAGAGTACACATGCCAAACTTCTCCTGGAGGGGAGACAGGAGGCAGAGTCCATCTGCCATTCTACTGCCCATTTTGATAATCTATCTAGGTCTGCTTGAGCATTCTTCACTGCACTGCACTGCATATATGATGTCGTTTTTCTTGTGTTTTGGTATTGGGTCTTTCGGATGTACCAATTGCTGCCTCAGTGTGTTGTTCGGTTTAAAGCAGACAGGGATACGATGTTTTTTGAAAATTCTTCTTAATTTCTCGGAGACCCCTGCTACATATGGGATGACCATGTTCTTCCTCCTGTCTTGCTTTTCCCCTTCACTGTTGGTATTCGTGTTCTTTTCTTTCCTTCTACTTCTTTTGACAAAGGCCCAGTCTGGATATCCACAAGTTTTAAGGGCTCCTCTGAGATGTTTCATTTCTTTAGCCTTCGCCTCTGTGCTAGTGGGGATGTTCTCGGCTCTGTGTTGCAGGGTTCTGATGACCCCCAGCTTGTGATCTAAAGGGTGGTGGGAGTCAAACATCAAATACTGATCTGTGTGTGTTGGTTTTCTGTAAACCTCTACTTCCAGTTTACCATTTTCCTTAACTTCTACCAAGCAGTCCAAGAAAGCCAGTTTGTTGTTTTGTACCTCTTCCCTTGTGAATTTAATGTTTTGGTCCACCGCATTAATGTGTTCTGTGAAAGCTTGTACTTCCTTCTGGTGGATTTTATGGATAATTTTAGCATATCTGGACTCCCAAAGATACAGAAGGAGGGGCCCCACTAAGGACCTATAGTCAGCAGCATCCAACTCTGTAACAACAAGGGGGCAAAATATAGCGCTAACATCTTAGGACTTTTTGGTGGGAAGGTATAAGCCATCACATCCAGAACTCTAGGAGTCTCACCAACAGATTGAATATATAGTAATCGGTGTAGAAGAAACTATGGTGTCCTATGATGTGACATCTCTCTTCACTTGTAACCCACCAAGGAGGCTGTTGACATGGGAGGGAAAGAAAACGGCTGGGGGGGACCAAGACAGCACTCTTACCAGCAGAACTGACTAACCAAGAACAGGGTGTTCCTTGTAGACTTGTGCCTGAATACCACTATTTCAAATACAGGGAAAGTTCTTAACAAAAACATGGATGTGCTATGGATCTCCAGTTTCACCCATTGTGGCCAACCTTTACCTGGAGGAGGTTAGAAAACACAGGCCGCTTAATAACTTAAGGCCTAGCACCCCAGCCCATGGTCCGATTGTTGAGACACCTGGGTTAAAAATCACCAGAAGAAGTAAAAGTTTCACAGAAACCACAATTAATGCGGGTTAGACCAAAACATAAATTCACCACGGAAGAGGTACAAAACAACAAAACTTGCTTCTTGGACTGCTTGGTAGAAGTTAAGGGGCAAATGGTAAACTGGAAGATAGAGGTTTACAGAAAAACCAACACACACAGATCAGTATTTGATGTTTGACTCCACCACCCGTTAGAGCAAAAGTGGGTGTCATAAGAACCCTGCAACACCGAGCAGGAGAACATCCCCACTAGCACAGAGGGAAGGCTAAAGAAATGAAACATCTCAGAGGAGCCTAAAAAACTTGTGGATATCCGACTGGGCCTTTGTCAAAAGAAAGTAGAAGGAAAGAAAAGAACACAAATACCAAAAGGTGAAGGGAAAAGAAAAAGCAAGACGGAGGAAGAAAAGAACCAGGTCATCCCATACTGGTAGCAGGGGTCTCCGAGAAATTAAAAAGAAACTTTCAAAAAAACATGTATCCGGTGTCTGCTTTTTAAAAACCGAAACAACCACACTGAGGCAGCAATGGTACAGCTGAAGACACCAATACCAAACACCAACGAAAAAGCGACATCATCTATGCTGCAGTGCAGGAAGATATGCTCTAGGATTTGTATGTGGGGAGACCAAAACAGCAACTGCATCAAGTATGGCCCAGCACAGAAGAGCCATTCCGGGTCAGGAACCAGCCGGTTGTATCTGCAGTTCTTAAGGATTAAAGGACATACCTTTGAAGATTGTAATGTTAACAACATATGGCGAAGGAACGTGACTGGTTCAGAGAGGTGCGTTAAGGAGTGCCATTTATGTGAAAATAAAGAAACCAAGCCTAATGAGGTGGGGGGGGTTCGACACACATGTGTTGCCATGGTAACAATGCTTGTTTTTTAAAACCTTACTGGAGTTCCTTAAACACCTCTTAGCCACTATCTAATCACAACCTTAAACAGGCTGCTGCCTGTGATATGCTAATTGGGATTTCCGGACATAATTGCACAGATTCTGGTACAAGTCATTCTGGAATGAGAAAAGCAGTCGGATGATAGCGCAACTGTCTTCAAGAACTACATTTCAGTCCAGTTGATTAATGCCTACAACAGATTATATCCAAACAGGGAGCAGCAAAATAACAAGATGACCTAAGCTATAATCATGCCAATTTCAAATTAAGTACAGAGTAAGAGTGTGATACTTGCAGACATTTCTAACTACAGGTTAACAGTTGGTAACTAGTATATTGGAGGGTATTATAAACCCTGAATGAAACCAAATGAGGAAACAAAAAGTAACTGGGACTTCAAGCTATCTAGATAACAAGACAAAAAAATATGAGCATAATTGGAAAATTACAATAATTAGCAAACCGTTGCCACGGTTCATCGGTTTATCTGCTTACCTTGTGGATACAGTTGAGTTTTGGAAGAACATCTTTGTTTTACCAGGATTTTCCTGCTTATTGTAAACTTTTGAATTTATTGTTTTTTTTTTTTTAGCCCCCTGTGCTTCTTGCGATATTAAGATTGTTTGTTGTGATATGGGCGTGTTCACCACCCCTCTGAGTTTTATATCGCACCACGGGAGTAAGCACCTTATGAAAGCACACTGTCATGGTGGATCCTCCCCTACGTATCACCGGCTCTCTGAACTCCTGGTAGGGCCTTCTTCACAATTAAGGACCAATCTTAACAATCAATAACATGGCCTTCACTATAGTTTATCATGACATGGATTATCATGATATCAGAAAATCTGGTACCATCAGTGACCCAAAATTTCCATGTTCCCTGCAAAAAGTACAAGAAAGTAAACATCCGTTTCATTTAAAGCAATATCTGTAAATTGACAAAAAGAATAAACCACAGCCTATGCCTGGGATGGCCCCCTCCGTACAGTCTACAGGGGACTTCTGAGTGCAGGAATGACTATACTTTAATGGAAAAAAACATGAAACAAGGAAAATGGCCCAAGCACAAAGAGTAACGCAATTAAATGAGATTTGGCCCAAATTATATTGCTATAATTTATAGGAAAAAAATTGTAAAACGCACTAGGACTAATAATGGGTAGTCTAAACATGCTCCAACACCTAAATGAATCATATAGTATGAAGATATTTATGGCAGACCAGATCATTCGTTAGTCAGGATTCAGCAGAAGGTCCATTAATTAGCAATAATAAAGGGATGAGCTACACGATAGGTGCGCTGGGGCCCATTGTGCTGCAATCTCGATGATCGGAACACAGGCAATCACCATTTTTGGTTGCGATTCACTGTGCCTCGATTCGCGAAATAACAGGGAAGGTAGCACAGTCAGTCGCCAAACACCATGAAGCGCACACACTAAGTGTTATACAAGGATATAGATTCAAGGGAGAAAAATATAATCCTACCTCTTGTTACAAAGCACTGATAAGGCGTCATTGGAATATGCAAGGCAGTTTGGGGAAAATACACATATAAAAAAACACATCTGGAATGGAATAAGTTTAGAAGGCAACTAAAAAATAAGGGGAATGGAGGGGCTTGACAAGCGGACAGATGTGAAAATTAGAGCTGTTTAATGAAGGAATCATATCCACCTCTCTTCCAGTGTAAACTACTAATGGACCCTACAATAAACTCTGTGGTGCAGGTTCTAGGTCAATCAGATGACTTGTGGAAATAATTTAGAAGAAACTAAATTTCTTCGTCAGTAGAGTATAGTATTTGAGTTGGAATTAAATACTATATATCCATCCAGGTCCTACTCATTAGCAAATATCCTCATTTCCTGTCTAATATTGATTCCAGAGGAAGGCACAAAAAAAAAAAACACACCAAAAGTTCTAGGAAAAAAAATCCTTTCTGACTCCAAGTGGCAACTTTACTTTATGTATTTAATACCGAACTTTGCAACATCCTTGTTTGCAGAAACTCATCCAGCTTTTATTGAAACTGACCAATGAACCTGACCATCATAACAACGTCCACTGAAGAAAGACCCGGTCCATAGCTTCCTGTTCTTTCCGTTCATAGCTATTAAACCTCTTTTCTTCAAGTCTTAAGGGGATGTCCCGTGCCTCTGACCTGTTCTATTGGCGAACAATGCCCCAGAGAGTTTAATTTAAGGCCAGTTAATGTATTTATACACGTAATCATATCCCCACGCAAGCGCCTGTCACTCCAGCTACATAAAGTAACTTTGCCGTCATATCAAAGTCCACCAAACCCCTTATTTAATTTAGTGCCATTCTCTGAACATATGCAGTAACCTGATAGGTAAAATCCGAGGTGCACTACTTGGAAACCTGTGCCACTGCAGGTGAATATTCATCAGTAGGATTAATTTATAGGTAGGCACACTCCACTTCAGTATGTCAACGATAACTTATTTATAAAGTGCTGAAGAACAACCTGCCAAATGACACACTGTATTTGGCATGATTGTTACTTTCAGCACTTTAATAAAGAAGTATCGTTGAAATACTAAGTGGTGTGCCCTTACCTATAAATATATACGGACGGAGCACTTCTCTGAACCATTTCCATTTAAAGATGTCTTTTTGTCACAGGATTCAAAAATTGCCTACTTGCAATTCCCCCCCAAAATGAGGCTTACCAATGCTTTATAAAGAGGGAGAAGAACATTTTACTCCCTTGAATCCATACCTCTATTTAACAGACAATACCATGCTGGCTCGGCTGTTGCCACCTGGCACTGCTTGTTAACTTTAAGTTTGATCACAAAACTCCAAGATCCCGTTCCAAACGGGATTCACTTAGCACAGAGCCATTTATAGTAAAGCAGCACAAGGATTTGTAAGTACAAAATGCATCACCTTACATTATCTACCATTGAATCTCATCTGCCACTTAGCAGGCCCAATGGGACAATCTTTCTCGAAACCCCGCAACGATTGCAACCTCTAAATTTTTTTATGGTTGACAAAGTTTTGTGTCGTCAGCAAACACAGGATCCTTGCTGACAATACCCACTTCTGAAATCATAATCGATTAAAATTAGTAGCGCCCCCCCCAAACCACAGAACCTAGTGGCAACCCCTTAGCACTTAAGTCCATAATGATGAAGCCCATTTAAAACTACTCTCTGCATCCTATTCATTAACCCAAATTTTCTATCCATGTACAAATGTGACTCCCCAGACCAACAGACCTTAGTATACATTAGTCGCATATGGGGCTGTACAAAAATCCTTTGCAAAATCAAGGTAAACACTCTACTGCTATGCCAGAGTCTAAATTTATAATTACTACCCTAGGTTACAAAGGTTCTTTACAGTAAGAATGTGAAGCTTTTGGAAACAGTCTTCCACAGCAGAGGTTGAATTAAAGTGGGTTGGATCCATTTCTAAAGGAAAGGTTCCACACAAAAAGTGAACTATTCTGTTAAAGTAGTGATTGAAGACCCGGGAGGGTAAAGACCTATTTCTTTCCTTCTGTTCTTCAATCAATTGACAGGAGCGAAGGGAGGAGTATATTTTACCTGGTGCTCGATCCACCAAGGCTCAGTTGGAAATCATTAAGAACCATGGAATCAATAATAAAAGTCACCATGTACTGGTATCTGTTTGTACCATAGATGACTTTTGCAAACAGATCAGTATCCTATTTAGAATGGATTATACGGTATTGCCCATGTTCCTACCATGGGTCTTGAGGTATTCCAATCCAATGGTTAATTAGCCGTCAAACCCATGTTAATATAGAGAGAGAGGGAGAGAAGAGAGAGACCACACCGCAACATGACAGCCATATAACTGTTCACAGCCAATCATGGTTTGACTTTCAACCAGGAAATGCTTGTAAAGGGTTTTTCCCATTAGATCCTTGATAAACATTGCAACTAAATGGGCCAATCAGATATGGTTTCCTTCTATTCTAAGCCATGCACAAAAATTATTAAAAAGTACTGTCTCATGGAAAATATTTAAAGAATATTGCCAGAAAACAAAGAATTATTTAAACAAGCCGTCTATCCCCTTTCATGTACTGGCTCCTCTGATATTTGCAGAAAAATTATATTCTGTTTAATGAAATCCCATGACTTTACACTACTGGCAATTTATACTTTAGCAAAATTACATATTAGCGGGCATTAAAACCTGTGCAGATCAGAAATATATGGGTTGTTAAGTTCAGACGAGTATGGTTACAGAGGTATGCCTTACAGCAGTGAACTGAAGCCTTTGCTGTGAGAATTTTATTGTGACCTTTTTGCACTCTTTTCTTTAATATACTTTCTACTGTGCTGTCGCTTGAAATAGTAATAAATTATTCAGTGTGTAAAGAGATTAATTACAAATACTTTATTACACTGTGCGTTGATGAAAGGCAGACAAAATATAGAACAGACAATATTACTTTTACATAGTAAGGGCACAGCACACCACTGCGCCGACAAACGCAATTGCACACGGAATCGCATGCATTTCATTAGGTATAGGAAAAAACGCATGCGATGCGATTGATTAAAAATGTGGAACGCAAAATTGCAACGCAACCGAAAATGGTGGTTTTCCGGGCGTTGTTGATTGCATTTTCAATGTCTGAAAAACCGCAAGCGACAAAAATGCAGCAGTGTGCTATGCCACTGGATTGCACGTTAAGGGAGACCCTGGTGACATCAGAGGATTTTGCTCTCTGCACCGGGTCTTCATTAGTCTTTCCCCGGCCCTGCCCCTGATGTCTACATTGAGGTACGCCACTTTAATCTCCATTCAGAATGCCAGCTGCAGGGGGATTGTCAGCAAGGATTTGCCCCAACCATATTAAAAAACTGAAGAGGATGTAAATTGTTGCAGGAGGATCTAGATAATTGTCACATTGAGTTGCTACGGCAGATGAGATTCATGTGATAAATGAAGGTGATGCATTTGAAATTAAAAACCTTGAGCTGCTTAAAATATAAATACACAAGCTCATTAAGCGGTTTTTGCAGCTTTCTGGAGTGAATGAAAGCATTGCAATTATATTGGTTGGTCATCGCATTTACCAAGTGCCAAAATTAATTTATTATTGGGGTGGACATTGCCTTAACAGGGATTTGTATGTGAAATTGTGATGTCGCATGCTGAAGTAAATGACTTAGGCCCGTGTTTTTCCCCAATCTGCCACAGGAGGGCTCTGTAGTTAAGGACAGGCATAGAAGAGTATTTCATTACAATAAAAATTACAGAGAAAAGTAATTAAAGTTCTTATCGTTAAAAATGGTGCTAAGTTTGCCCCAACCAATAAGATGTTCAGATGGTGGCTTTTAAATGGTTAAATACAATTATTATTTGTAAAAGTTACTAAAAGGAAACCAGCATTAGACATAAATAGTATATTTAAAGTGTGTTAGTCTTTTCCAGCATTCTCTCGGACAGAAAAAGGTATAGATAGAGGGAAGGACTAACAATAGCGTTTGAAAGGCAAATCACAGTTTTTAAAGTCATGATAACCAAAAGACAATGATAAGGGACTATATGGACACTTAATAATCAGATGAGGACACTAACAATTTTAAAATAATATTATTTGGGTGTTAAGTTAAAAGAGTAATGAGGACAATTCCTAAATGTTTAAGGGAAGTGCCTTAAGTTTTAAATGGCACACTCACATTGATGAATGTTGACATAGGACCAGACAGTTGAACACTGTTTTACAATAAGGGTTAAAGGGCATGTCCACCCCCAAAACTATAATCCCCCCAAACTAACTGGCGCCCAACATGTAGTGTAGTTTAATCCTTACCTCAATTCCCAGCTCAGAAGGTTCTCCTGTAGTCCCCCCCCAAAGTCCCAAAAACTGCCCACCCGGAGGCTAGCAGGAGTCATATAGGACTCTGCCTGCTGGTAAAAAAAACCCCTGGCCTCTGGGAGAGTTTGGCATGTGTACTGCAGCCCTTCTCCCCCTCCCTCCCCGATTCCCTCCCCCTAGCGTAAAAACATAATATATAAGCTTCACCACTGCGGCCCCAGACCAACCGCTAGTTTTTATCTTTGAAGCTCCCAAAAATATTATTACCTCTCCTCTTTCCTCCGGCGAAGTGAATGCCGGCAGCCGCGGCCGTGATTGGCCGCTCAGCCAATCACAGACGCGGCTGCGGTCGCCCCTCTGCTTGCCATTTTCCTCACAGAGACGGGCCGGAGCGCGGCAGAGGAAAGAGGGGAGGGAAGTAGAGTTGGGGGTCTTTCTAAGAAAAAAACATAAGCGTGGGGCTGGGAGCCCAGGGGGGGAATCTTATATAAAAAAATGTTTTTTTGGTGGGTGGACATACCCTTAATCTCAATTGAAATCTCCATGATACTTGTTCTAAAAGGGACACATGATAATGCAGCCAAAGCATCAATTGTGCCACCATAAGAAGCATAACGGAGATCTCTGAAATGTTAGCCAGTCTGACCAAAGTGAGTACGAGTCCATTAAAAAAACTAAATTTCCCGATTTTACCTCAAACCATATTAAAACCAATTTACCATGCGCTTAAAATCGAAGGTAAAATTCAGCACTAAAAATAGTTGTTACTGCTGTTCATTGAAGACTGGAAGATTCAAGTCCTTGGTCTCTCTATGTAAAACTCACTGCTATTAATTGTAGATAGATTTCAGAACACGCCAAAAAAAAACACCAAATATACACATGAATATTACCAATTTTAAGTGTTGCATTAAAAATAAAAAAAGAGAGAGATTGGTGCATTTGATCTACACGAAGATATTAAATTCACTTTGAAAGACAAGTTCAGAGAAATGCTGTGAAGGTTTTTTCATCATCAGGCATAGCTATCTGTTTAGTTAGATCAACTGATTAAAGGATACCTAAAACAATTAAATATACTTTTTAAAAATGGGAAAGAAAGTAACACATATACTCGTAAACAGAGATTTTTACGTCTAAAAAAGACCTTAAAAATCTGTCTCAGTTTCTACGCGGGTCATGCACAAAAGACGAAAAAAATCGTTTAAAAAATACACCGGCAAAAACGTAACTCACATCGCCAACACTGAGCGCAATTTCAAGCAAGAGCCGTTTGTTTGTTGTTGTATTTACAAGAAGGAGACCAAGGAGTGCGAAGGAGAGGAGACTGGAGTGGTCACAAGCAACGGAAGAAGCAGAGGCGCGGGGAAGCAAAGTTACGCAATTTGCTTACCAGTAAATCAGGAGGTCTCCCAGGCATTAATGATGGAGGAGCAGAACAGTCTCCAAGGAATCTGTCAGCCCTCATTACATCCTTAACTCTCTAGTATGGAGTGATTCTTTTTCTATTGGTGGGCTCTCTAGTAAGGAGGATATCATATGTTTAGGGGGACTTTAAGTATACCTACTTATGCAGTTAGGGGAGGAAAGGAGGGGCTGGGTAGCACTGTATTAAATTATTACAATATTTATTTACCTTTTATAATAGTGAATGGCTTTCTGCAGATTTATTTAGAAACTATAACTACCAGCAACAAAAGCATTGCTGGGTTGAGTTGTAGTTTACAAAACATCTGAAATGCCATGGAATTGTTGGTGTGGGTACTGGATATTCCGGTACTGGCCATTGGGGCCAATAGGCTCTTCTACCACTGTATGGAACTAAAAAGAATCCATGTAAAGGTTAAATCAAGCCTCAGAAACCATACTGAAGAGTGAAGGCAGAAGACCTTTGATATAAAAGCAGTAATAAGTGCCTCGCTTCTAATTTTAAGGTGGTGCTGAGAATTTTTCTACGGTCTTCTGTTTTTTTTAAAATCTGTTAGAAACGGTTTGAGTGTGGAAGAAAAAAGAAAGAAAATCACGCAAGATCATTACGAAGCTGGAGGGATTTAAAACTGAAGGTTGTGTCTGAGTTATGAAAACCAGGTGAGGAGACTGGTTGAAAAATAAGAACATGGCATTGGAAACACGATGGCTGAAGTCAAAAAAGGCTTGCGTGGTTTAAAAAATTCATATGGGGCTCTAGAGACTCTGAATTCATAAATGGGTTGTGGAATGTCTTCTAAATGGATTCGTGTAACACGTATGGGAATTCGATTACGTGCCTTCAAATGGCTAAACATGAGCAATATAAAAACAGTGGGTATTGAAAAAATGTGTTGCATCAGCTGGATGGTGTGTACTGTGTACCCGCTTCATGAATCGGTTTGGGACTTTTGCTTGCAACAGGAGGAGAACAAAGATTTATCCCAAAAGTTGCCACAAAATCTGGAAGAAAAGATCGTCTTTCCATCATTCATTATAAAACCAAAGAAAGCTTTATAATGATGACCGCGGAAGTATCGGGAATATGATGAGAAAAGCAATGATTTGATCTTCCCAAGCAACAGAATACGAACAGGAAAAAAAAACGATTTTCCTTAGAACGACAGGAATGAAAAAAATAATTTCACAGTGGTTTGGCATGGTTGGACCAAGAGTAGTCACGCTGGGCCTGTGATATTTAAAGGAAGCTGGCATAAGATGCAAAATTTCCCCCCGCAAATTACGGTCCGTCAAAGGCGGGATGGATGAAAAGGAACAAAAAAGGCTAGAAGAATTTGGAATGGACGACCAGGAGTTAGTATCTGAAAAAAAACCCTCACTGCCTAGTTTGGGGATATGTTAAGAGCCCATCTATGCGAAGAAAGTACAAAAAGGCTAAGTCATTTCGAAAAACTGGCTGTTATCCAGGTGGGTTACATCTGTTTTTACAGGCTCTGGATGTGTTATATAAACAAACCTTTTTAAAGACCGTGTGCAAAATGTGGCACGAATGGATGTCATCTGGTCAGCAAAAAAAGGAAATAGGTGGAATGGAAATTCTTATGAAGCCTGGGTAGGAGATGCATGGTGAGGGACATGATCAGATAGACAACATCCAACGCGCTTTCAGGAAAGCGGTATAAGTAATGCCAGGGATGGCACAGCGAAGACTAATGTTTTGTATCAGCACAGCAGCGAGCGCGAAAGGTGATGGAGGGTATTGATGAATGGTGGTGATGATATGTTATGCAGTGACATTACACAGCTAAAATTTGAGGGCAAATATTTGGAGAAACTGATGATGAGGAATCAGACTTTGAAGATTGTACATGTGGTCTTATATGCTGTCAAGAAGGTGTGAAACTGGGTCTCCCAGTAAAAATATTTACGTACCATTCGTATTAGTTACCATAGTTATGTAACAGTTATGTAGATGTTCAGATAGTTGGACCTTTACATTTTATGTTGCGTAGGGCATATGCTTCTGAAGTGAAAGTGACTACTGTACAAGGGTTTTTATAAAATGAAAAAACTTTAACAGAAAGAAAAACATGGACTTCCTGTATTCTTATCATTTTTACTAAGTACCGGTTGATTAGTGGTCGTATTTCACCCTCGGTTTATACTCGGTCAAGTTTACTGGTTGTCAGGTAAAAATAGGTACCTTGGTTTATACTGGGGTCAGTTTATACATCTAGTATATACGCGTACCTGTTTTAAGGAGGTAGGTAGGATTGATATTCCTACCTCCCAATATCGGTTCGTTTTATCAGGAGATACGTACAGTTTTCATTTGGCCAGGTTAAGTCCTGAAGTCCTTTAAAGATAATGCTAAGCCAGGAAGAAAGACTGGCAGCCAGAATCCGTTTTCTTTGGGCTGATTGCTCCTCATTAGAAACCAATATGGGAGGTAGGAATTAACAGTGCTGTCCCAAGTCCTTTCATTTTAACCATTTTTTTAAAAAAAACTTAATTTTCAAAGATTCGGAACACACAGTCCCAACCATTCGCCCTTACACAGCATAGGGAGAAGGTCGGGAACAGTGCGTTTCCCTCTTTGAGTTTTCAGTCTTTCCCAAATGATGAGAGGCCGACCCGAACGGTAGTCGACGTACACTTGTTAAGAAAGAAGCTACACACATGCCTGAACAGCCCTCTAATTTACCGTCAGGCTTACGCTAGTGTGTGTACCTAGCATTAGCATAGCCAACATTGCAATCACACCGTGCATTCAGAAGGTCCACGCCGCTGTCTATATTCGTAATCTGGGACTTTATAGGGTACTCACTTGCCAACAGGTGGTAGATAAAAATCAATCTGTTTTTTTTTTTAAATCAAAAAGTCGGATTTTTTTTCATTTAAATCGGATATTTTAAAATAAATCTTTTGGAGGAAAAATATCATTATCATCCAAAGTTGATTCATCATGAAAAAAGATTATTTTTTTAATTATGAGAATAGCTGTTGTATAGGTTTAATGCTGTGGTAAATTAAACCATTAATCCATTCACCTCAAGATATTGGGCAGTAGTTTTCCTGGACCTTCAAGCATGCTTGGTTTAATTTTGCAGTTAACAAAACGAATTCACTCAACAGAGATCACATGCCTCTTCACAGCAAAAATGTTATGAACATGAAACAGAGTTGAGAAAAATACCTAAAGAAAAAATTTAAAGCATCAGAACATCAAGAATTAGAAGGCAGATCTCCTGTTTAAAAGCAATAATCAGTGTCTAACTTCAAATTTTTAAAATGGGTATTGAGAAAGTTAATTATTTTTTACTCTTTAGTAAAAAACGAGGTTGGTAAATAGGCTTTGTTTGATGATGCCAGTGCAGACGTTGGTGTTTGTGGAACTGGGGGCCCGCAATGAACAGCCTGGTATTGGCGAAATCAGCGGAAGTTGGTGTGACCGGGCTGAGACAGAAAGAAGGAACCCCCAAGGGCCTTCTAAGAGCCCAATGGGGGGTCCTGTTTGTGAGCGCAGGACACCCACCAATAAGTGTGCGTGCACTTGTCAGTGCCATGAGAGACCTCTTAAGCCCAAAAGGCCCTCTTCAGGTTCAACAAGGGCCCTTTCCAAGGGGCCAGGGAGGGGGGATCCTGGTTAAGCTGCGGGACCCCTAAGCCCTAAAGGGCCCTTCTTAAGGCACAAGGGACTTATAAGTGCCAGGGAAGGGGAGTACTGGATCGTGGCTAACGTGGCCGCCTTTTATAAAAGATGCCCCTAAGTGTGGGGAGGCGGGCAAGCAGGCCTATCAGTTACTGATAGACATACATTTATTTAATTAAATCTATTAAATTTAATCTAACATCTATTTAAATTGTTATTATTCAAAAATCTTTCCTACTTGCATATTAAAAGTTATACCAGCAGAAATTCATCTTTATGTAGAAAAAACTAGGATTTTATCAAATCCTATGACTAGGTGATTAAATTGTCGTTAAATCAGTTGATAAATCAAAATGCCACCCTCTGATTGCCAACAGATTTCTTTTACAGTCCTTCTGGAAATGAGAAAATCCAGTGCAGATTGATTAGCGAAAATGTCTTCAAGAACTAAACTTTTAAGTTGAGAATTAGAGAAATTACCATGGAAAACAGATAGGGGGATAAGTTAGTAATGGAGGATGGAGAATAAAGGCAAATGTCTTGAATAAACTTGTTTTACTTTGTATACACAAGAACAGATATCAATGAGTTATAGTAGATACAATAATGGTACTAAAAGATTCAGTGCACTTTGGTATACAGAGAGATATGGTACAGAAAGATCTAAATATAGTTAATATTATAAATCTCGCTGGACAGATAAAAACATCCTCGGGACTTAGGGAGCTAGTTCAGTTTTATCTAGGCCATTGTTTCTTATTTTGCAGATTCCCTCATGTCCGGAGGTGTGTCTGGATTGGAAAAAGCTGATGTTATTCCAATATTCAAAAGGGTGTCGTTCACAGCCGGTAATTACAGGCCTGTAAGTTTAATTCAGTGGTGGGGAAGATCCTGGGAGTTTAATAAGGGAACATGTTTCTAGAGTATGTTCAAGGACTGACATTATAAGTAGTAACGCATGGATTTAGGAGGAATAGATCTTGTCAAACTAACTTGCTTGGCTTTTATAGGAAGTAAGTAGAAATTAGACTCTGGCATAGCAGTAGATGTAGTTTACATGGATTTGCAAAAGCTTTTGATACAGTCCCCATAGGCACGAATGTATAAGCTTAGGTCTGTTGGTCTGGGGAGTACATTTGTACATGGATAGAAAATTGGTTAGAGAATAGGATGCAGAGAGTAGTTGTTAATGGGGCTTCATCATTATGGACTAAAGTGCTAAGGGGGTGCCACGGGTTCTGTGTTGGGGCGCGTTCTATTTATTATTATTTGGAATGGCATTGTTCATGTAAGTTCTGTGAATGGGGCTATGCTAAGTTGGCAGATGAGATTCAATGTTGATAACTAAGTAATGCATTTTGGACTTAAAATCCTTGTGCTGTTATACTATAAATGGCTCTGTGTCAGATGCTGTGAAGCCCTGTTGGAACAGAGGCAGGATTCGTATAGTTATCCCCACCTTTACAAGCATTGGTAAGGCTCATCTTGGAATATGCAGTTGCAAGATTTGGAATCCTGGTGTACAAAAGACTCTTTGAAATGGAAAGGGTTCAGAGATAGGGAACTAAATAATAAGGGGAGGGGAGTTTATATCAGTTACAATATGTACGCATGAGAAAAGGCGCTTGCGTGGGGATATGATTTGTGTATAAATACATTAACGGCTAACAATAAACTATCTGGGCATTGTTCACCAAATGAACATGTCAGAGGCACCGCGGAAATCCACTTAAGACTTGAACGAAAAAGTTTAGGCTTCAAGTTCGGAAGGGTTTTTCACTGTGAGAACGGTTAAAGCTATGACCGGTCTTCAAGTGTGTTGTCAGGTGTGTAGCGGGTTCATGGAGTTTAAAAAAAAGCTGATGATGTTTCTGCAAAGGAATGTTGCAAGTGACTGGTATTGATATATAAATTAGAGTTGATCCAGGGAAATTTTTCGCGTTGCCACTTGGCAGTCAGGAAGGAATTTGTCCCCTTCATAAATTTGTTTGTTTTGTCTTCCGCTGGATCAACAGTTTAGGCGATGAGAGATATTGAGATGGGTTGGACTGGATGACGTAGCTGTCTTTATTCAACCTAAAATACTATACTATATGCAATTAGAACCAATGGTTTATAGAATAGGTAGATTAACCAAGCGAGCAGCTGAGGCTGGATATGCAAAGATATGATGGGAGCTCAGCCTCCAATGACTGAACCAAACAAATTAATTGCTCATGTACAGACACAGTGCATCAGCCCGTGCGGATGACATACAATAAAATTCAGGAATGTTGTCTTCTTGTAGAACAAAAGGACGTAATCCCTTTTTATTTAGGACATTAAGCAAGGCCTCCTCTATACAAATTATAGAGCATGTCCACTTATGTAAAAGACAAAAAACACCCCGAGGACTCACTTTCCCGCGGCTCATGGACTCGATGCCATCACTCGGTCTCCTACTCGTTGCTACTTTAATCAGAAAACTTTGATGATTCATCTAAACAAAATGAAAAAAAAAAAAATCATTGTTTCCAGCCATATTTCAAAATTACACAATCGTTGCTAACCAACAGAAAGCCAAAAATGCAATTTGACCTCTAACGGGATTAAAAAATATAGATATCTAAAGCGCTCAGAGCTTATATATAAAATGACATCTTTTAAAATAAAAAGATTGCTGTTAGCTTAATTCTATATTAAGGAGACAACTACCTCTTAAAGAAAACTTTAAAGGGCATCTATAGTGGAAAAAATGAACTTTTTTTTTTTCCATTGAGTTCTACAATCCCCTACCCCCAGCGTGTCATCACTTTGTTCAGATTCCCTCTGTTACCTGAGATAAACA
Organism: Hymenochirus boettgeri; assembly: GCA_019447015.1. Classification (NCBI taxonomy): domain Eukaryota; kingdom Metazoa; phylum Chordata; class Amphibia; order Anura; family Pipidae; genus Hymenochirus; species Hymenochirus boettgeri. The sequence continues at coordinate 50,568,324 of CM033474.1, read as the reverse complement.
GTAGAAGAATACGTGATGTCATTCCGGTATCCTACTTGTGCTGTCAATCAAATTCCTGTGACGTGATCCTCTTCCCTGCGTAAGTCCCTCCCTCCTCTTGTAATAAACGAGAGATAAGAGCAGTAGCAGGGGAGATAGGTAGCTTTGATGATAGATTTAAGGCTGCACTTCTGATAGACTTCACTGATTGATGACGGGGTCACAAGAAAGATCAAACAAAGAGAGATCCAGCTTGCTTTCTATTGGCCATGTGGGGGTGTGTTTTTTTCAGGGCGTTGAACCTTTTAAAACTTCCTAATGCACATGATAAGCTTGTCAGGTAGCCGGAGTGAGGACACGGAGGAGCGTAAAAAGAGGGAGGGGGAGAAGGGGGGAGTGCTGCACACAGACTGACCACCATTAGAAAGCAAAGTCGATTGACAGAGATAGGATACAGGCCAGCACAGGAGTACATGAATTTCATTGGCAATGGACCAATGTGTTTTTTTTCCACTATAGATGCCTTTTAAGGCGAACTCTAATCTCACACAATACAAATGATGGATGTCCCTTTCTTTTGTATCCACAGACCTCTGTGACTAGGTCCTTACAAGCCAGATAATTTTTAAACTTTGCGAGGTTTTAGTAAAAGACCAAGATTTTGCACTAGTTTAATTGACAAGTTTCAACTTGTTTGTTTCTGGAAACAATAGTAAAGGGCAGGTCCACCTCCACCACAATTTTAAGAGCAACTTAAGCCACCCACCCCACCACACCTTTACCACATTTTTTATTATTCTTACCCTTTCACGAAAAATATATCTAACATTACTTTACTTAGACTACTAATAATTAAAAAAACATGGTACATACCATGAAAGGGCCCTTATGCTCGGGACATACCAGTCTAAAACTATCCTCTAAAAGTTCCCCAATTGGGCATGGAAGGACCCAGGGCCATGAGGGAACGCCACGGAAAACTATTCATATCATGGTAATGATACAAAGAGCCAGTAAAAGTGCAAAGTTAAAGGGCAGCCCCCCCAAGCGCTGGCCCTTGTATAGTTTTAAAAAATCTTTACCTTACATAGTAATGAGTTGAATTAAGAAATATGTCATCAAGTCCAACCATTCACTTTTTTTTTTTTAAACCCACCCACCAGTTGATCCAGAGGAATGCAAAAAAAAACAAAAAACCACAAAAAAGCTAAAAACACAGGGATGGGGGGAAGAGATTCCTTCCCGACTCCAAACGGCAATCGGAAATATCTATGAATCAACCAGTCTACAGTATATGTAATTAAATACAAGTAACCACTCAATATTTATTGAGGTTTAGAAATTACAGGCCTTTTTTAAAGCATTCAAGAACTTGCCAATACCGCATCTGCTGGAAGACCGTTCCACAGTTGTCACTGTCTCCAAGTAAAGAAACCTTTTCCAACTGATGATGATGTGAAAATTCTTCTTCCAACCTAAAGATGTCCACGGGTCTTCTGAAATAGAAGTCTCGTCTGCTTCAATACTCACCCCCCATTAACTCACAGCGGTCACCAGGGGGCTGTCATGTTTAGAGAGGATCACTAGTGGTAAAATGTGAGGTCCTAATGAAAGAACCAGGAACTATCCATCAGGTTTCATCTTATACATGTAACATTTGCACAGATTCACGGCATCCAATGTTCTCCTGAAGTTTCAGGAAGTCTCCCCTTATTTTAACGGCAGATCCCGGATCCTGAACTAATATACAATCTCCCTGAAATGTGTTGTGTTGGAGTGAGGGAAACAATGATGTTGAACTCAATTACCAAATGGCTGGAGACAGTTCCACAGTATCACCGTTCTCACTGTAAAGAAACATTTCCTAACCTGAAGGTGAAAAACTTCTTTCTTCCAACCTTAAAGGATGTCCACGAGTCCTCTGTGATATGAGATATTAGTAAACAATGCACCAAAGAGAGAGTTCATTGTAGTGACCATTATATATTTGATTATAAGCGTTATCATGTCCCCACGCAAACGTCGTTCGCCAACTGTAAACAGCCCTACTTGTCTAATCGGCCGGCATACTTCCAGCCCCTCCATTCATCTTATTATTTTAGTTGCCTTCTATGAAACTGCCTCAATTTCCAAGAAGATGTCCCTTTTTATTATGGGGATCCAAAACTGAACCGCCATATTCCAAATGAGCCTACCAGTGCTTGTAGAGGGAAAATATTTTTTCTCTCGGGAATCTAATTCCTCTCTTTATACAAGACCATATTCGTGCTAGCTTAGCCGTTGTACCTGGCATGGTTTGCCGATAGCTAAGTTGTAATCAACCAGAACCCCCAAATCTTCGGCCGGGGACGAAAAAACAGGACCCAAAAGAAGGGAGGGAAGGGAACGGGCGGATGGCACACTCAAGGGAACCTGGGGATAGAATAGGGATGAGTGGATGAGAGGAGGGGGGGGGAGGGAGGGGGGATGAGCAGGACACTAGATACACATAGCCAACACCACTCTCTGAGGAGACAGACTTAAGCCTAATACCTCCTGCTAACCTCCTGTGGCCAGTTTTTGGGACTTTGGGGGGGGGACTACAGGAGAACCATATGGAGCTGGGATGTAAGGTAAGGATTTTTACACACTACATAGTGGGGCCATTAGTGGGTTAAATTATAGTTTGGGGGGTGGACATGACCTTTAAGATAAAAATAAAAATTACACTATCAGTAAGGATCATTTCAGTTTGTGTATACTGAATATACGTGTGTATATATATAGTTAGTTACATCCAGTGCACACATGAGGACTTGGCTTTCATATTCAAAACAAATAACTTTTATTCACATATATAAAGTGCAGACAGCCACTGTCTGCACTTTATATGTGTGAATAAAAGTTATTTGTTTTGAATATGAAAGCCAAGTCCTCATGTGTGCACTGGATGTAGCTAACTATACTTTGAAGCTCTCAAACAGTAGCACCATAACTTCAGTAATAAATGTCCGGGTGCCGTCCACAACTGGAAACATAGGGAAGGAGACGGAGGCACTCTCGGATCAGAATTTTATTGATACAAAGAATAGAAAGGTGTAGCATCAATCAACGCATTTCGGCTCAGACACAAGCCGTCTTCAGGATATGACGTACCATGCAAGGATCCGGCATTTAAACACAATCCATGACAGATCACTGAAACTGAACACAAACATTCCACAGATATGTTTCCCATGGAAGTGTTAGTACAGACAGCAATCCGCTCCAACGAGGTCAAGTCGGGCTCTTTCGGGGAGACAGAACAAACTCCTGTATAATAATAGTTTTTTAATATTAACATTTTTTATGTGTTTATTTCTATATTGTCACAGAGGGTTTATCACTAGTTGTGTTTTGGGGTGGGTTGGTGATGGGAGGAGATTATTTATATGTCTCAGATACTAGGCGCACGTAAAATCCTGAGGATGGCCTGAGGGCTGAAACGCGTAGATGTGACACGCTGTTATGCTACAATAAACAAGTTTTTCAGAGAAGTCCTATGAGTGCTATCAATCTCTTTTATGCATTGTATAATATAGTGAGTGCCGGTCTTCCCTTTGATATATATATATATATATATACACTGTACATATACACGTGTGTGAGGAACCGCGCAGGGTAATGGGGCAAACCTTGAAGCTCTGTTCATGGCAACTGCAACATCTGTTTCATAAACAAATCATATTTCAAAGTCTCAAATTTAAAGAAAATGAATGCAAAAAACAGAGATTTGGTAAAATAATATTAGATTTGAACATATTCTCAGGGGGAGCAGGGCCTGCCTTGCATTATTTTAAACTGGGTAATTATATTTTTCAAATGAAGCTGCACATTAACATTGGGTCAATGCCCTACTAATCTCTCTAGATAATTACACATGCACAGAAGCAGTACTCCCTCCCGTTTAATTTAACAACAAATATGACAGCTTTGCTTTGTATGCAACGTGGCTGTATTCACATTATAGTATTTTAATTATGTAGTTTGTGGCACATTTAAATCTGATGGACTATACAGATGGAGTAGACATCATGGCTAATTTAGCACAATACAAAGCAAGGTGCTGCACTCTTTTCTGTTCTGATTGCACTATGCTATTACTGGATGCATCATTAATTTAAATTAATTTATCAATCAAGGCACCAAAATAACTCTATACAAGGCTTACAGCTGAAGGAAGATCGGTTGAGTGACTGAATATAACCAGCACTACAGAATGTATTGCAAAAAACAGTCAAAATTATCGGTAAATTACAGCTGACCCAACCACTTCAATAGGCCATGCAATCAGATTGGACAAAATATTGGTGCTACCATTTTATATAGTGTCTGACAGAATACAGGATGGAATATCTATTAGCAGATTTAGCCTATGGGTGTCATGGACACGTAAATAGTTATTTTCCAACTAATCACAGAATAATATGGATAAATTGCTACCAACCTTACATCTGCTTTCTCCCTCTTCTCTAATCATCTCTTATTTTTAGCTTTTTTTTTTTCCAAGTAAAGAACTGTCAATCACCCATTCCCTTTGCATAAGCTAGCCACTGGCCCCATATGAGTAAAAACGTATGCTTTCTATCAAGCAGTGATAGCAGCTGCCAGAGTGCTTACCTCCATTAAGCAAGGTAGTTACATCTGTTGTATTCAATTAGATCAATGGACTTGAAATGTAGTTCTTGAAGACGTTTCGTAGTCATCGACTGGCTTTCTCAATTCAGAATGACTTGTACAAGAATCTGTGGCAATTATGTACCCTGGAAAATCCCAATTAGCATATCACAGCCAGGTGTTAAGGGTGTGATTAGATAGTGGCTAAGAGGTGTTATAGGAACGCCCAGGATAAGGTGTTAAAACAGCATTGTACATGGCAGACAGATGGTGTCGAACCCCCACCTCATTTAGGCTTGGTTTCTTTATTTTCACATAAATGGCCTCCTTAACACCTCTCTTGAACCAGTCACGTTCTTCGCCAGTTTGTTAACATTACAATCTTCAAAGGTATGTCCTTATCCTTAAGATGCAGATACACGGCTGAGTCCTGACCCGAGGAATTGGCTCTTCTGTGCTGGGCCATACGTTGATGCAGTTGTGTTTGGTCTCCCCCACATACAAATCAGAGCATTCTTCACTGCACTGCACTGCATATATGATGTCGCTTTTTTGTGTTTTGGTATTGGGTCTTTCGGATGTACCAATTGCTGCTCAGGTGTTGTTCGGTTTAAAGCAGACAGGGATACGAGTGTTTTTTGAAAATTCTTCTTAATTTCTCGGAGACCCCTGCTACTATGGGATGACCATGTTCTTCCTCCTGCTTGCTTTTCCCCTTCACTGTTGGTATTCGGTTTCTTTCTTCCTTCTACTTCTTTTGACAAAGGCCCCAGTCTGGATATCCACAAGTTTAAGGGCTCCTCTGAGATGTTTCATTTCTTTAGCCTTCGCCTCTGTGCTAGTGGGGATGTTCTCGGCTCTGTGTTGCAGGGTTCTGATGACACCATCTGTCTGCCATGTACAATGCTGTTTTAACACCTTACTCTGGGCGTTCCTATAACACCTCTTAGCCACTATCTAATCACACCCTTAACACCTGGCTGTGATATGCTAATTGGGATTTTCCAGGGTACATAATTGCCACAGATTCTTGTACAAGTCATTCTGAATTGAGAAAGCCAGTCGGATGACTAGCGAAACGTCTTCAAGAACTACATTTCAAGTCCAGTTGATCTAATTGAATACAACAGATATACCATGACCTGGATGAATGAGAACCTTCACAAGCAAGGTAGTTACACTTCTACTATAACACACAGTTCATCTTCACTGTACATGCTCCCCAAGCTAGCAGAGTTTTAGCTTTTGGGAAGGTCTGGGCACAGAGAGGGGGACAATGCATACTAGGAATGAGCTGAACAGGACATGAGGAGATCTGGTGAAATGGGAGTACTAGGAACAAAAGGGATCAAGTTCCTGGCAGTTCAAAAATATATAGAGAAGGATAACGGCAAGTATTTATTTTCACTTTAGAGTCCCTTTATGTCAGCTAAATAACAAATCTGCTCAAACAAATTATTACTGATTAACTTTAGGGTCTAGCTGTAAGAGGGACCATATATCAGGACTAGGAATGGAATCCCTGTCTGATTCGGACCTGGCCCCGAATCGGCACTCCTTGTTCTGAAGTTTCATAGAAACTTTAGTATTTTAGATAATTACCGAATTTAAAATCCTACGGTTATCGAAATACGGAGATACTTTTGAGGGTTGCCAAATATACAAGACTACTTTCTAGGGTTATCGCAAATGCTATGCGGCAGCTCAGAAATAGCTTGTATGGAAAGCAAGTTTGTTTTTAATAAGGTTTTGTTGATTTGTAAGTGTTCCCCAGACCATTTCCGAAGGGTCCGAGACATCTTTTGTTTGTTAATGCTATTTATTTATGCCCCATTGACTTCTATTGGTCTGTTTTTTAATTTTTTCAGATTTTTTTCTGAAAATTCAAAAATAGACCAATAGACCATGTCTAATCAGGATTACATACACTCCAATACCTTCCCACATCTCCATAAATCCTTCATGCAGATTATAGTAGCTAGCAGACAAAGAAGTATTTTTTATGGGAAGTGACCTTTGTCCAGAGCTATTTTTTTTTTTTTAATTCACACTATAGGATCAATAGCCCACTAGGAATTTCCTGTACCACTCCAACCCTGATCTCTAAAATCTCTAATATGTAGTATTTTATCTAAGAACTTTCTCTTTCCCATTAGTTATTAGACATCCAAAAAAACGCCCTCTCATGTATTAAAAAATAAACCCAAGATTATATTGGACTCTACACACCTTCAGCTACACATGGTGTGATCTTTTATGCATCCAAAATGTTGGCGCAGTGTTGTACAATTTTGCTTTCTTACCAGATGTTCAGAAAAAATGTTTAAAAATTTCAAAGTTAAAAAATCATGGCAAATTCCATGTCATGTAAAAAAACTTGTAATTACAAGAAAAAAATCAAAGTGCTCTGTCATAATTCAAAGCCCTAAATCTTGAATGCCCCCCACAAATAAAACCCCCAATAGAATATCATCGCCACCATTTTGCTGAGTCAAACGGTAGACTGCCATTGCTTGGATGCACCATAGAGACGTGGCCACACAACTAGCTCCAAATGGACGCATGCACAAATGCATTTACAAGAAAAAATCAAAATGCTCTGTAATTTGAACAGCCTACCCTTTTCTAAGGAACAGTCCCGAAACATGAAATTCCCCCACAAAACTTATATTTTTGGAATCTAACACACTTCACGTACTATTACAGTGCCATGCTTCATACATCAACATGAAAATTCCAGACCCTGATCAAAGAACTCTCGTTTTATGAGTTTTGTGGAAAATAAAATGAGATGATTCAAGGGTTAAAATCCTACCTAAACCCACTGGACAAGCAAAAAACCCACTAATAGCAATCTCCCACATGTCCTAATCAAACGGTGAGCCATTTGCTTGGTTCAAACGAGAACGAGGCCACCAACTAGCTAAAATGGACGCATGTAGAAATGCAGTTACAAGAAAAAATTTAAAAACCAACCCACCCCCCCCCCCACACACACACTCTCCCTTTAGTGTATTTTAGTGAAAACCAGTTAGTACGGAGAGTTGCACAACGTTTTTGCACACTTTACTGATCCTAAAAATTTTAATAGTCTTTTTTGTGTACTCTGCAAAATTTCCTTATAAAAATAGCTTAGTTTCCCTTGAAATCGTGCAAAATAGTATCTGCATTTACTTTCCGATATCACCGGGACATTGGGAAGCTTGAGAAGACAACGTTTTTTTTCTAATTTTAGTTTTAGGGTAAAAAAAAAGGGGTGTGTATCACTTTAAGAATTTTTTGTGTGTATTTCCCCTTTTCCCCCCGATCATTCCCAAGATAATCATCAGATCATCTTAGGGAATGTAAAACTTGGATACGGGCATAAATGCCCATTTTCCAATTCGAATCCGATCGGAAAATCATTCTACTCGGAAATCATTTCCGGAAGTGATTTTCATTCATTGGCAAAGATCATAATTTGGGATCAGAAGTGTCTGAATGGAGATTGCAGTGCAGTACCTCCACTAGAGACCACCAGCCTCCTACCACTTCTAGGGAGACCCTGGTGAGGAGGAAGCTCCGTGACATCACCGGGGTCTCCCTTTCCGGATTTAGAAGAACTCCACGTGGGACTGGCTTCCTCCTCTATACGGTCACGGCAAAAAGGTACCGTAACTTCAGATCCCCCCCCTCGGATTTGGACACAACGTAGGGGGATTGAGGGGCTAGGGGGGCGTGAATGCTGTTTGTGCCATTCTCTGAACAGATCGTGAATATACGATCTGTGGCAGTTAAAGGTTAGATGTTTTTGTGCGCCCAAACTCTTCAGGTGATTGCCTCTGTGCCCTGGTGATGTTGCTGCGACCCACCACTATATATAACCCCTAATGTGGTTCTCAGCTCTTTCTTTTCTTTCAACAGTAAATGTTACCTTTTTACTGGTCTACTACAGTTATAAAAAAAATTGGTAACATCTGATTGGTTGTGCATTAATAGCAGAAGTCCCCTTTGTGTATCTAAGAAGGCAAAAGAAAATAGTCCTAATAAACTTTAAGATAGGTGCCAGCATGTTTGTCCGTTTTGGCTTATTGGGCTGTTTGGATGTGATGCTCGGATATTGTACTGTATAGTAATGTATGCACTTGACTTAAAATAACCACAAGGTTTAAGGGAAAAAAATTTAATTTACTAATTTTATTAGTAAGATGCTGGTAATTGGTAATAGGCCATTCTTCCTGATACAGTTGCACTTCTTAAAACAAATTACTTAGTTTTGTCTATCTCTACATATTAATTAATTTGTCTAATCCTGTAAAGTAAATGTGATATATCAGTTCTATTCATCTGTATCAAAGTCATTAACTGTGAGCCCTTTACTGTGATTTCCTCTGGTGATTGGCACTTAATATATATTAAATATCCTGACCCAGTGAATGTTAACCAGCCAGTAGTCGGAAAAAATACATTGTAAGCTGGCCATACACCTTCTCAACATCACCCTCAATCCAAAATGAATGATTATTATGTCACATTATCCTCTGAGCCTTTTTAAACTATAAAACAAAGTTTTCCTGGTTAAATCTATATAGTGAAACAGTTTTCTCAAACTGAATACTTTATCCAAAATTCTTCAAACATCGATAACTAAATATTTGAGAAAAGCCCAGGTTCCAGGCAGGAATGCTGCAAAACATGGCTTGGTTTTATTCCTTTAGACACCACACAAACAATTTTTTGGGTAAGAACCCTTTTTTTAAAGGCATGTCCACCCTCAAAACATTTTACCCACTACTGGCCCCACTCTGTTGTTTTAAACAGCCTTACCTTACTTTCTGCTCTAATAGTTCTCATTTTATGCCCTCCTCCAAATCCAGAAACTGCAGTGTAGGATCTCTGTGTGACTCATCCTGCTCTGTGTCTGCCTTACCTCGACAAGGTTTGAGGCATGCGCAGGAGAGTCCTCCCCCTCCCTCTCCCTCCCGTTTGTGCTGTCCCCTCCCCTAGCTCAAAATCCATTGCTATAATATGTTATAGGTCCCCAGCCCCAACCGCCATAATAGTTTTTTCAGAAAGTGCACAGATCTTTACTTACCTTACCACACTCCCCCTGGCGTTTTGAGCATCCAGCAGCCGCGTCCCTGATTAACACTGCCGATCCCGCCCACTGCTTGCAAGAGATAGCCGGGAGAGTGCGGCGGGAAGGGAGGTAAGGTAAGTAAAGATCTGTGCACTTCTGAAAAAAACTATTATGGCGGTTGGGCGGGGGACCTATACCTATTATACAAAAGGACCAAAGGGGTGGACATACCCTTTAAGACCCTCTCTGCTCTCCTTAGCGGATTCCAGAGGTTTTGCGGCTCTGTGTGAATCTCACACCACACAAGTATTAACGCTACCTATCTGCAATCGGCCGTGCAGCCTCGAGTAAATAGGCTTGTAACGGGCATGAGCGTTTCTTATGGTTTCGCGCAGTTGCCGCAAACCGAATCAATCGTAAATTAGTAGCGCGACTTTACGAGGAGAAAGATCGCGATGTGCCCTGGGTAAATTTGGCTGCTATAATGCTAATTTATATAATATCTATAACACCAATATTGTCTAAAAAAATGTTCTAACGGCAGGAATTTTTTAATGAATAACAATTAATTTAAGCAATGTAATTAAAAAAGGATTGTGAAACAAATATAAAAGCTCTAAAATAGAACGTCACGTTGTTTGCCATTTCAGAAACTGCTTATGAATTTGTAAAGGTTAATTCCAGATTTTCATGAGTTTTATCCATAAAAAATATGAAATATCTCTAGGTGTAATCTTGCTTGTGCTCTGTTATATATTGCGAATCGAACCCTTTAAATGAATTTTGCAGTCTTTAGTTGAACACATGTATTGAAGTCCCTAAATTATTTAAATATCCAGAAAGGTATTTTCAGGTGAGGTTAAGAAGCCTAGTTAAAACTGGACCCTGATATTCTAGCGTACGTACATCATGCTAAGCTTGACTGGATGTAATGCGAGCTCCTGTTAATAGCCCAGTGTATCTTAATTTATTGGTGGAATTTGGAGCTTTCACATTCATTTGTGCGAAGCTTTTCAAGGCGCTGAAACTTTCTACCTACTCCCATTTTTTTTCTTTCATATAATTGTCCCATAAATAATAGTTACATTTGGAAAGAATAAAGTAGTTGATGGCAATGGCCCGTGATTTTCTCTTCTATAGATTCTTTCCCTTGGTTATATTAGTTACAGTGCTGTGCCAGACAAAATATTTTACAAGGTAATCTTCTAGGCTATGTGATGGCGAGACGTTAGAAGTACATTAAGAACAATTCCCTCTGAAGGAAACACTTCAAATACCACATTCAGGAAGAATGAACAAAGGTTCTGGCTCATGAAACAACACAATTTTTATATAGGGAGATATCATAGAATTTTCTTGTACCAGTTGTTTGAGTGTTGCCCTGTATGTTTAATATCTGTATTATCACCCGGAGCTACAACTTCAATAAAAAGTGGATTTTATACAATAATCTTTCAAAATACTTACTGTGATGCTTATGGAATGAAAGAAATAATAATAAATGTGCGTAGAACCAAAAAACCTAAGAAACACAGATCCCTGAGATCCTCCCTCAGGAAAGTGACTAAGCGAAAACACGCAACATCCACCCAACAATAAAATACACTAGCAACCTGTATATACAACAATCTACACAGTTTATTATATAAATAATCAATATAGGATGCCCAGCCATAAATAAAACCAACGTATCATATACATCATTTAAAAATATACATGTATGAAAATATTCCTATTTGTATAAAAAGTCCTGTAAGGCGCAGTCCATGTAATCCCTAATTCAGGTAAAATCATATGGTACCAAAAAAAAGAGTTAAAAAAAAAGTGTATCCCAAATGAGATCTGTGATAGGAAAGAATATCCAAGCTTATCATGTTCAGTTATATATATATATATTATATATATATATATATATTATTAGAGTGTGAAAGTCAGTAATCACACTCTTAAAATGTATAACAAATTTATTTATCTATGGTTGTGTTTGTATGCAAATTGCATCTCACCATACTCCAGCCCCATATATCATCTCCGGTTCGCTGCTACCTTGGATCCCCCAGACCGCAATAGTAGAGCGGTTCTTGGCCGCAGGCACTTGGGATTCCTCCACAGGGTACACATCGTGCACCCGGTTCGCAGTTGGGACGGCTACACAAAAACCACGTGGTGCACACACTAGTCCTGAGGACGGATGACGTCAGTCAACGCGTTTCGTTCAGGTTGAACTTCCTCAGGCAATGACCTATGTCCGGGATTTCCAACATTTAAACCATATTCTTTTGAATGGTGTAACTTTATTATCCTAGTCATCCATATTTTAGCCAATTATCACGGAGTAAAGCACCCCTCAAGATAATCCAGTGTGTCCATTAGTTGCAGTTAACATGGCCACCAGCCAAAAGTGACATGCCCACATGTTATTAACCCCTCTGGTACGGTTGTGTATAAGTGATCATTCATCAAATGTCACAGAGCTTTATTTATTTATACCACAGTACCGAAGTTAAGTGATAAAAGTAGTTTATGAGTAAAAATACAATATAATAACCATATAGCTCGTAAATCAGTCCATAGTTAAGACTTGTAAAGTGTGAAATCCAATTTGGGGCTATTTAATATGACGGGCAAGTATGCATGTGCTGTTTATCTGCCAACCAATATGATGTTTTCTAACTGCAGTAACCAGTAAAAGAGAGGCCTCTGATTGGTTTCTGCAAATTAGATACCTGCAGTTTTTGTGCACCTCTTATTTAATAATCCCCTTTGTCATTTTCTACATTGAAGATAAAAATGTTTTAAGGTGGGTACACACTGTACCAGTCCTTCAAAGATGTGACAAACAGAATCTGCAAGATTCTGCATCTTTGATAGATGTGACCACACCAATTACAAGCTTCTCTCTATATAAAGTATAGGGAGATTGTTCGTGACTGCTATTCTCCCTTCAATTGTAGCCGACTCCTCATACTTTAGTACAATGACCGCAGACCGTTCATCAGCGTCAGAAACATGTTTGGCCATACTACTTTACTGATAAAGGGCCATCCTGGTGTCGATGGTGCCCTTTATGGGAATGTGTACCCATCTTAAAGGACAAAAATACCCAAAAAAACAACATTTCCCCTATTACATGTCCGCAGCTGAATTGCTTACTCTCATTTACAACCGTGCTGCCTTCCCTTAGATATCACCAGCAACGATGAGTGCTAAAAGCCCGCCTCCTAGACGGCCCAGGGCCATGATTAACATATCACTTGTCATTGTCTGGTGGATGTCTGTTACAACCTCTCTCCTCCCCTCTGCCAGTCAAACAATTTGAACTGTTCGGTTGCTAGGATACAGCCTAGATAATCAAGCTGATCAAGGATGGGTGGAGTAGTGTTTCCTCACTGCTAGTTTTGAGTGACAGTTACAGGCAGACAGAATTGTTACACCCCCTTTACAGTGTGGCTAATTGAAGGCAAGAGAAGCTCGAAATCAGGAACCAACATATAGGGAGGGCTGCATACCTTTACTCTTTTGACAGCAGTTTTTAAAAAAAATCTTGAGGCAATACAGTTATCTTAAAGCTGGTATACATTAGCGATTTAGGGCCAATCCCATTGATTCCACGATCGTAGGGAGAATGGCAGTCGCAAACGATCTCCCTATAGTTTATATCATCTTTGACAAATTGGTACAATGTGTACCCACCTTACTCAATTTTACCCCCCATTGTTTACAAACAGTAATAGTAAAGAATAGCCATTTCAGCGATAATCTTAAAAACAAAAGGTCAGACGGAGGTCATAAAAACCATTGAAACACACAGCAAAAATGCCCTTTTTCTCATTAAAATCTTTTTTGTGTAGTTTTCTTTAACATCATTTTTTGGGGTAATCCAGAAGTACAGTTAAAATTGGAATATTTGAACTAAATAATCCTTCTGGATTTATGAATCTAAAATAACATAGTATGTTTGAAGTGCTTTGTGTCTACATTAGTAATAGCTCATCTTTGAAAAACCTTTATACAGTTAAGATTAGCTATTCATAGTTCACATAATTTAATGATGGCTAGGGGAATTGTCTTTCAAAAAAACCAATTAATGTTTGCACACAGTCATTGTTATTTATATATGGTTATAAAATTGAATATTCATATAATTTATTTCATTTTTATTCTCTTTTTTTTTGCTGACAGATTTTACAGCTTCTTGTAGATATGCTATTTACAACTTAATGTTTTCTTTTTGTATTTTTTCAATCCTAAACCATTTTAAGCATCTGATCATCAGTAATAAACAATAAAAAATACTGTGATCTCAAAGAAACTTACACTGAATATAGTGTAAATTTCATCCTTATAAATACTAAAACCTGATTTAAATTCGGAATTGAGATTTTGAAACCTGCAGATCACAAAAAGTTTTAACTTGTGATTGAAAATTGATATTAGAAAATTTAAAATTTGATGGAAAAATTGTGAAAAGTATAGTATTTGAGGTTGAATAAAGACATATGTCCATCCAGTCCAACCCATCTAGCAATATCTTCATTTCTGCCTACTGTTGATCCAGCGGAAGACAAAACAAACCCACCAAATTTATGAAGGGGAAACAAATTCCTTCCTGACTCCAATGGCAATCGGAAATTTCCCTGGATCAACTCTAATTTATATATCAATACCAGTAGCTTGCAACATTCCTTTGCAGAAACTCATCAAGCTTTTTTTTTTAAACTGACCAATGAACCTGCCATAACAACTGAAAAGACCGGTCCATAGCTTACCGTTCTCACAGTGAAAAACCCTTTCCGAACTTGAAGCCTAACCTTTTTTCTTCAAGTCTTAAGGGATGTCCTTGTGTCCTCTGACATGTTCTATTGGGTGAACAATGCCCCAGATAGTTTATTGTATGGCCCGTTAATGTATTTATACACAGTAATCATATCCCACCAACGCCTTTTTTCCAGCGTACATAATTGTAACTTTTCCAGTCTCTCTTCATATTTAGCTCCCCCAATCCCCTTATTTATTTAATGCCCTTCTCTGAACCCTTTCCATTTCAAAGTGTCCTTTTTGTACACAGGATTCCAAAATTGCACTGCATATTCCAAGTGAGGCCTTACCAATGCTTTGTAGAGGGAATAACATTTCCTCCCTTGAATCCATACCTCTCTTTATCCAGACAATACCATGCTGTCTCTGGCTGTTGCCACCTGGCACTGCTTGTCCTTTAAGTTTGTTATCCACCAAACCCAAGATCCCTTTCCAACAGGGATTCACTTAACACAGAGCCATTATAGTATAAGCAGCACAAGGAATTTTAGTCCAAAATGCATCACTTTACATTATCAACATTGAATCTCATCTGCCACTTAGCAGCCCAATGTGACAATCTATCTAATCCCCCTTCAAGATTGCACATCCTCTGAAGTTTTTAATGGTCAACAAACTTCAGCAAACACAGCAAACACAGAAACCTTGCTGACAATACCCACTTCCAAATCAATAATAATAGAAGCGGCCCCAACACAGACCCTGTGGCACCCCACTTAGCCCTTTAGTCCATAATGATGAAGCCCCATTAACCTACTCTCTGCATCCTATTCCTTACCAATTTTCTTCCATGTACAATTGACTCCCCAGACCAACAGACCTTAGCTTATACATTCTGTCGCCTATGGGGGACTGTATCAAAAGCTTTTGCAAAATCCATGTAAACTACATCTACTGCTAGCCAGAGTCAAATTTCTACTTACTTCCTCATAAAAGCCAAGCAAGTTAGTTTGATCTATTCCTCCTAAATCCATGCTGGTTACTACTTATAATGTCGACCTTGAAACATACTCTAGAACATGTTCCCTTATTAAACTTCCCAGGATCTTCCCCACCACTGAAGTTAAACTTACAGCCTGTAATTACCCGGCTGTAACGACTACCTTTTTGATATTGGAATAACATCAGCCTTTTTCCAATCCAGAGGCACACCTCCGACATGAGGAATCTGCAAAAATAAGAAACAATGGCCTAGATAACTGAAACTTAGCTCCCTAAGTGCCCGAGGATGTTTTTATCCTGTCCAGCAGATTTCTTAATATTAACTATATTTAGATCTTTCTTTACCATATCTTCGGTTAACCAAAGTGCACTTGATCTTATACCATTATTCTATTACTACTCTATGACCTGTACTTTTTCTTTTTTCGTGATGGCAATTCCACTACACCAATCAATGCCAGGTAATTGAAGTCCCCCATAATGAGCACACTCCCCAAACTTGCAGCCCTTGCCAACTGCATATGAAGCTGACTCACCTCCTCTCTGATAGCATTTGGCGGCTTATAGCAGACCCCAACAATTACATTACCCCCTTTCCTGTTGCCTAATTCCACCCATATTGCCTCCACTTTAACATCCTATCGCCAGTTATCACTTCTTTTAAATTTGGCTTCAATCCTTTTTTAACGTAAACACATCCTCTTGCCTTTTCCTTTTTCTCTGTCCTGCCTAAACACGGCATATCCTTCTAAATTTACAGCCTAGTCGTGAGAACTGTTCAACACTTAAACTAAATTTATTTGGGTATGATTTGATCTTTGGAACTTCAATTGGTGCTGCCATACAAAACATCTCTACTTATAAATGGTGCTTAGCTATGTCATTGGTTATAGATGGTGCTTATCTGTCAAGTCCTAAAACGTGGGTATTAGAAGAAGTAGGCACCTCTACATTAAATGATATGTATATTATGTGAGCTGTGGTATTCCATTATCTGTATAAAAGCACAAGCTCTTATACTTATTATTTTACAATAGAATTGTTTATTCACATATCGCCATGTCTGCATTCTGTTTCTATTACTGTTAATATTCAGCTTTGTGCACTCAAGTAATACTTTTTCAATACATACACATGTACACACTATTCTATCTTTTAGAAATACTTTGAACTAATTTTCATTACTGTAACTTTCCTCTTATCTACTATTCCCGGTAGTTGTGCCTTATGGATTTTGGAGCAACAATGTTATTATGTATTATGGCATCATACTCAGTTTTTGCTTTGCATAGTATGAACATTTGATCAGACAAAATATGGTCACATAATTAATGACATGGTTTCCCAGATCAGCAACCTATAACTACTGGTTATGTGCATCTCGTAGAGATAGAGTGCTGAATGAGCGTGTCATTATATGTTCTTGGCATAACACTAATTTATATATTTATTCTTAGTTATATACCATATATACTCAAGTATAAACTGGAAATTTTAACTTAAAATCATCCTGAGAGTTTATACTCGGATCTGGGCTGATCTGGAAGCTTAAAGGAGAAGAGTGCTTTCACATAGCTCTGGAAAAACACTTCCTGTACACACAGAATACTCTAGATTTTGGTGGGTTACAATTGTTGCCCTGCTCCCTCAGATCAGCCTAGACAGTAATAAATCGTAGAAGTAACCGGATCAACAAACAGGTTCACAGAAAGGTATGCAGGGCACATCTGTGTATGGGGCTGTATTGGAATTTCTGTGGGCTGTGTATTGGACTTTCTATGGGGCTGTGTATTTGACTTTCTATAGGGCTGTGTATGACTTCTATGGGCTGTGTATAAGACTTTCTATGGGGCTGTTGTATAGACTTTCTTGGGGCTGTGTATTGGACTTTCTATGGGGCTGTGTATTGGACTTTCTATGGGGCGGTGTATGGGACTTTTTGGGGCTGTGTATGGGACTTTCTATGGGCTGTGTATGGGACTCTCTATGGGGCTGTGTATAAACTTTCTATGGGGCTGTGTGATAAGACTTTCTATGGGGCTGTGTATGGGACTTTCTATGGGCTGTGTATAAGACTTTCTATTGGGCTGTGTATGGTACTTTCTTGGGACTGTGTATAAGACTTTCTGTGGGGCGTGTTATGGGACTTTCTATGGGGTTGTGTATAGGGCTTTCTATGGGTGTGTATGGGGCTTTCTATGGGGCTGTGTATTGGGCTTTCTATGGGGCTGTGTATTGGACTGTCTATGGGGAAAGTCAACCCTTGGTTTATACTTAAGTCAAGCAGTTTTCTTGGTTTTCAGTTAAAATAAGTACCTCTGTTTATATTCGGCTCAGTTTATCCTCAGGTATATACGTCTTGCGACTCCAAAGAAACCAGGCAGGCTACTGGACATTCAGGAACTTAAAACATCTCTTTTTTCAAAACTTAAAATCATGGGAACGATGACCCAATCCACTAAACGAACATCAACAGCTCCGCCATACGTTTCGTGGCTCCATACGCCACTTCCTCCTAATAAAACCATTTTAAAGCGATATTATAGTTCCCTTAGATAACTTGTATCACAGACCAAAACCGTGTTAGTCTATATTTATATTCTCTTCCACTTTCATAATACTGTACATTCATAAGTTCCATGCATATCCTTTTGTGTTTCGTTTGTATCCTCCACCAATGCCCAATTTATTACACCATTGTTTTTGTCTGAACAATGAATATTCTTTAGTATGTTCAGATTATTATTTTAAGCATTTTTTTTCCCCCCAAAATATTCAGTGATATATAAAGTGTCACTGCCATTGTTTATCCTCTTGAAATAAACAAGCAGCTCTGCCATTAGGCCCCAACGCATTGACATTTTATCTTCTTGTCGGCACATTACTTTTGATTAGCTAGAAATCCAAGAATTAGAGTAATTGTAATAAACAAAAAGCATGGAAGGAACCTTTTTCCATCACTACGGAGATAACTTTAGAATACACAAAAATAGTACATTTTGTTTAGAGCATCCTTTTTTATTCTGCCTGATGTTATGGGTCTATAAAGCTTGCACATATTTTTGTTAATGATAAAGAATTTATGGTTAGAAATAAGTATGATTAGAGAAATGTTGGTTAAACATAGCAACATCTATGTAAAATGTAATCTTTTGACTAGCACATGTACCTGGTAGATTGGTGACCTTTTTGCTGTCCTTACCTTTTCAAAGATGGTGGACGATGCTCCATTATTCTTTCTCCCCCGTACTCCTTCTCTGACATATGAATATGTGTGCCCATATCTCTGTTGGGGAGGGGAAGGAAAAGAGAGCTGTCAGCTGCAGCAATAAGTGTCCATTTTGAAAAGGTATATCATTAAAAAGGATGTAAAAATGGAGTTTCTTTCCTCCTTGCAAAATCTTTTTTTGAATGTCACTTTTAAATTTAGCGGCTAGGCTAGCAGGATAATGTTGTCACCAATATGGTCCAAACTTTGCTCTGATTTCATTAGCACATTTTTAAACAAAATTTAAGTTCTGATAAATTTATTGACAATTCTGACATTCATCCAACCTAACTAAGTAATAATTGATAAGCTGATAAGAGAAGGTATTCCCAGCAGCATTATGCAGTTAAGTTATAGCCATGTTCCCTCTAAGCTGTGCATGGGCACTCAATTTACCTTTACGCACAGGTAAAAAATTGTGCATGCAAAATCACTGGGATGTGTAGTACAATCATTTAATGTTGTATCTGCATAGGTGATAAATATCTGCACACATAAAGGATGCATATTACTGGTAAACATGATAAGAGGTATTGGAGTTGTATCTTTTACTTATTTATATGTTCTTTTATATTCTGATATATTGTAAAAAATAGCCAGTAAATAACCAGTAAAATGTAGTTGATCATTAGTTTGTTTTATTGTAAAGCTAGGACCACAGACAATGATAACCATAACAGAATGTCTAATTTATACATGTATGCATAGGCTTCTTTCTGTCTTTGGGAAGTATTTTTTATCCTTTTATTTTATTTCATTACTTAGTTGCTTTGGTTATAACTTGCATTTTGCGACTGAGGTCTCGAAGCCCTCCTAGAAGAAATGATAAGTTATTCAGGTAAGTTGAACAGTAATTCACTTTTCCAAATGTATGAAAGTTATTAATACAAACGAAGAAATAGGTGAACATTGTGAATGAAATTTTCAAGACGTTATTTTGCCAACCAAATCAAACTACATTTGATCTGACAACTGCCCTATGCTCACCTATGTTGACTACCTGAAACGTTTGTTGATATGGTTGGCACAATTAAGTTTACACAGTATATGCTTATTCATCCAGGTCAGGTATATCTGTGGTGTTGAATTAAAACAACTTAATTTCAGTATAGTTCTTGAGGACTTTTCGCTAGTCATCGCTAGAGAGGAAGCCAGTTAAATGATTAGCGAAACGTCTTTAAGAACGAAAGTCCAGTTGATCTGAACTGAATATCACAGATGTTTACAGTGCACTTCTGCATTTATTTGTATTCAGGTTTGCACCTAAAAGACTTGGAACGTTAAAGAATATTATTGATGAAAGTATTAAACAAACCTTTCAAATCCTCTCTTGGTTCTTATTACCTCTTATACCTTTTAAACTTTCATTACTCTAGCCATTATTCACAAAATGTTCATGAGAATCGCCACTTTATTACCAAATATCTGTAGGTCTATGGGCACTTGGTCAGACTGTTTAACTGTTGGGATGGGCGGTGTTGATGATCAATGATGCCCGACCAAACGTACATAGACCTACCGATACTTACCCGAATGCCCTTTCTTCCTACAGTTGTGCACCATGGGTTGACCCTATATTCAGTGTTTACCTTCAGTATATTTTCATAGACTGATGCACAATTCCTATATGCATACCTGCATTCACTTTTAAAAATTATTGCTATCTTTAAAGGCAATGTGCGCGCATTCATGCAGTTAAATGTATGGAGACCCTGTGCCTACTACCGTTTTGCCCCTAAGCACATGATGAGCTGTTAAAAAGTGTTCATGAAGAGGCTGATAGCTCATGCTCTCATTGCCAACTGGTTTGACACTCACCCCTGGGATCAAGGAAAAATGGGAGGTAGGTAATTCATAAATGTAATTATAATGTGAGGGTGCACTGTATAAGCTCCATTTAAGTACATATTACCCCTCAGTCAAAATAGATAATTAATTTAACATTTAACATTACTCAAAGTAAATACCATCAACAGACTTAGTAGCTATTGAGCATATGTTCCTCGGTTATCATGCTTACTTACTCCATACAGCCAAAACATTCAATCAACAGGGCTGCTTACTAGGGAAAAGATTTGAATTATTTACTGTTGCTTAGTTCTGTTGAGTTGTCTCTGTGTGTGAATATACAGTATATAACATTTAATAAAACACATTTATAATCTAGTGGGGTGTTTGCAAGAATTATGACAACACAAAGCTTTTAGTAAGCGTAACACCTGTTGCAATTAAGCAGAATAGTAGCAAGCACTGTATCATCTGTAACACTTTCATAAATAATTATTTTCTTACGGATATTATAATTTGATTTTATCTTTTTATTTTTCATTGCTAGTGGTCTACTATAAAATACTTATACACATTTTAAAAAAATAATATATGTATATATATATTATGACAAGATTTTTATCTTTTTTGAAAAAAATACTAATTATATTTTAAAACTAGCTTATCATTGATGCTTCTATTATTCCTGTTTCCTGTGGGGCTTATGGATACCAGTTCTATTCAACGTATAGGCTGGTGCCAAATAAAGATTTGTCCATCCATATTACCAGCAGATGCAGAAAAAGACTTACATCATTACAATTGTTTTATATTGTTAAGTGGGAGCATTTAAAAAAAATATAATAGTTTAATTTCTAAAAATGTATGGAATCATCTGAAGTGAGTCATGGTAAACCTAGAGCCCAACATTAGATGATTAATTGCTCACAGTTCTGTATTAGGGGGTCATAGTTGTGCATGGAGGAAGTTGACAGAAAGAAAGATTTGACCTGCACACATCACTGCAGTAGATTATTAATGCAAATTAAGAAGGAAAAAAGTGTTAAGTTCCAAGGATAAATCACAGTACAGCTTCGAGATCAGAAACCGAAGATAAAGAAAAAGAAAGTCCAAAACAGAATGAGGTAGAGGATTTCTTAAAATCCTGCAGAGCTCAGTTGTAATAAGTTTCTCTCTCATCAGATGTTACTTGTTATTTTATCCACGAAGAGAATCATTTCCATATCATGCTTAGTCAGGAGATTTGCCAGCAGCTGATGACTATAGCGAATACCACAAGCTAAATCAATAACATTAATTTCATTGGCTAGCACTTCGGACATTCAGCAACTAATAATTCAAAGTAGATTCAACAGATTAAAACCCTTGATGGACTGTAGGTTTTCAATAGCATTGAATTGCAAAGAATGCAAGTAATTAGAGATTAAAGAATAGTTCACTGCAATAGTGAACTATTCCTTTTCTACATTGATTAAAGCCAGGAAGTTAAGGAGTTATTCCATTACCTCCCTTCTTCAATCAATGTTTGGATAGCCAGGAACGAACTTCAGAAGATCTTACCTTTCACGCGATCCAGCGGGCCGCTCTACGTTCCCGACTGCTTCCTGCTTCTGTTACCTATAACACCCATGCCCGATAATGTGCGCTATAGCAGAACAAGGCGAGAAGCAGTCGGAAATTTCACAGCGGCCCCGCTGGCTTGCGTGAAAGGTAAGATTTCCAGAAGTTCGTTCCTGGGGGCTATCCAAACATTGATTGAGGAACGGGAGGTAAGGGATAGCTCCTTAACCTCCCTAGCTTCAATTAATATAGAAAAGGAATAGTTCACTATTGCATTGAACTATTCCTTTAACATTTACTATGGCATATAACTGCTTTAATATTTTCTCTCAAATATTCACAGTCACTATAAGATTTGTTGCTGCTATTTTTTTAATTTACAGTATAGGATAAACGGCTCACTAGGAATTTTCTCTGTGTACCTGTGGACGACTCCAACCCTGATCTCTAAAGTCTTTAATATCTAGTATTTTATCTAGGAACTTACATGTCTAATAACTAATGGGAAAGAGAAAGTTCTTAGATAAAATACTACATATTAGAGATTTTAGAGATCAGGGTTGGAGTGGTACAGGAAATTCCTAGTGGGCTATTGATCCTATAGTGTGAATTAAAAAAAAAAAATAGCTCTGGACAAAGGTCACTTCCCATAAAAATACTTCTTGTCTGCTAGCTACTATAATCTGATGAAGGATTTATGGAGATGTGGGAAGGTATTGGAGTGTATGTAATCCTGATTAGACATGGTCTATTGGTCTATTTTTGAATTTTCAGAAAAAAATCTGAAAAAATTAAAAAACAGACCAATAGAAGTCAATGGGGCATAAATAAATAGCATTAACAAACAAAAGATGTCTCGGACCCTTCGGAAATGGTCTGGGGAACAATACAAATCAACAAAACCTTATTAAAAACAAACTTGTTCATACAAGTATTTCTGAGCTGCCGCATAGCATTGTCGATAACCCTAGAAAGTAGTCTTTGTATATTTGGCAACCCTCAAAAGTATCTCCGTATTTCGATAACCGTAGGATTTAAATTCGGTAATTATTAAATACTAAAGTTTCTATGAAACTTCAGAACAAGGAGTGCCGATTCGGGGCCAGGTCCGAATCAGACAGGGATTCCATTCCTAGTCCTGATATATGGTCCTCTTACAGCTAGACCCTAAAGTTAATCAGTAATAATTTGTTTGAGCAGATTTGTTATTTAGCTGACATAAAGGGACTCTAAAGTGAAAATAAATACTTGCCGTTATCCTTCTCTATATATTTGAACTGCCAGGAACTTGATCCCTTTTGTTCTAGTACTCCCATTCACCAGATCTCCTCATGTCCTGTTCAGCTCATTCCTAGTATGCATTGTCCCCCTCTCTGTGCCCAGACCTTCCCAAAAGCTAAAACTCTGCTAGCTTGGGGAGCATGTACAGTGAAGATGAACTGTGTGTTATAGTAGAAGTGTAACTACCTTGCTTGTGAAGGTTCTATTCATCCAGGTCATGGTATATCTGTTGTATTCAATTAGATAACTGGACTTGAAATGTAGTTCTTGAAGACGTTCGCTAGTCACGACTGGCTTTCTCAATTCAGAATGACTTGTACAAGAATCTGTGGCAATTATGTACCCTGGAAAATCCCAATTAGCATATCACAGCCAGGTGTTAAGGGTGTGATTAGATAGTGGCTAAGAGGTTATAGGAAAGCCCAGAGTAAGGTGTTAAAACAGCATTGTACATGGCAGACAGATGGTGTCATCAGAACCCTGCAACACAGAGCCGAGAACATCCCCACTAGCACAGAGGCGAAGGCTAAAGAAATGAAACATCTCAGAGGAGCCCTTAAAACTTGTGGATATCCAGACTGGGCCTTTGTCAAAAGAAGTAGAAGGAAAGAAAAGAACACGAATACCAACAGTGAAGGGGAAAAGCAAGACAGGAGGAAGAACATGGTCATCCCATATGTAGCAGGGTCTCCGAGAAATTAAGAGAATTTTCAAAAAACATCGTATCCCTGTCTGCTTTAAACCGAACAACACCATGAGGCAGCAATTGGTACACCGAAAGACCCAATACCAAAACACAAGAAAAGCGACATCATATATGCAGTGCAGTGCAGTGAAGAATGCTCTGATTTGATGTGGGGAGACCAAACAGCAACTGCATCAAAGTATGGCCCAGCACAGAAGAGCCAATTCCTGGGTCAGGATCAGCCGTGTATCTGCATCTTAAGGATAAGGACATACCTTTGAAGATTGTAATTAACAAAACTGGGAAGGAACGTGACTGGTTCAAGAGAGGTGTTAAGGAGGCCATTTATGTGAAAATAAAGAAACCAAGCCTAAAAGAGGTGGGGGGTTCGACACCATCTGTCTGCCATGTACAATGCTGTTTAACACCTTACTCTGGGCGTTCCTATAACACCTCTTAGCCACTATCTAATCAAACCCTTAACACCTGGTGTGATATGCTAATTGGGATTTTCCAGGGTACATTAGTATTTTATCTAAGAACTTTCTCTTTCCCATTAGTTATTAGACATGTAAGTTCCTAGATAAAATACTAGATATTAAAGACTTTAGAGATCAGGGTTGGAGTGAACTTACATGTCTAATAACTAATGGGAAAGAGAAAGTTCTTAGATAAAATACTACATTTAGAGATTTTAGAGATCAGGGTTGGAGTGGTACAGGAAATTCCTAGTGGGCTATTGATCCTATATGTTGAATTAAAAAAAAAAAATAGCTCTGGACAAGTCACTTCCCATAAAAATTCTTTGTCTGCTAGCTACTATAATCTGCATGAAGGATTTATGAGGATGTGGGAAGGTATTGGAGTGTATGTAATCCTGATTAGACATGGTCTATGGTCTATTTTTGAATTTTCAGAAAAAACTTGAAAAAATTAAAAAACAGACCAATAGAAGTCAATGGGGCATATAAAAGCATTAACAAACAAAAGATGTCTCGGACCCTTCGGAAATGGTCTGGGGAACACTTACAAATCAACAAAACCTTATTAAACAACTTGCTTTCCATACAAGCATTTCTGAGCTGCCGCATAGCATTTGCGATAACCCTAGAAAGTAGTTCTGTATATTTGGCAACCCTCAAAAGTATCTCCGTATTTCGATAACCGTAGGATTTTAAATTCGGTAATTATCTAAATACTAAAGTTTCTATGAAACTTCAGAACAAGAGTGCCGATTCGGGCCAGTCCGAATCAGACAGGGATTCCATCCTAGTCCTGATATATGTCCCTCTTACAGCTAGACCCTAAGTTAATCATAATAATTTGTTTGAGCAGATTTGTTATTTAGCTGACATAAAGGGACTCTAAAGTGAAATAAATACTTGCCGTTATCCTTCTCTATATATTTTTGAACTGCCAGGAACTTGATCCCTTTTGTTCCATATACTCCCATTTCACCAGATCTCCTCATGTCCTGTTCACTCATTCCTAGTATGCATTGTCCCCCTCTCTGTGCCCAGACCTTCCCAAAGCTAAAACTCTGCTAGCTTGGGGAGCATGTACAGTGAAAGGAACTGTGTGTTATAGTAGAAGTGTAACTACCTTGCTTTGGAAGGTTCTCATTCATCCAGGTCATGGTATATCTGTTGTATTCAATTAGATCAACTGGCTTGAAATGTAGTTCTTGAAGACGTTTCGCTAGTCATCCGACTGGCTTTCTCAATCAGAATGACTTGTACAAGAATCTGTGGCAATTATGTACCCTGGAAAATCCCAATTAGCATATCACAGCCAGGTGTTAAGGGTGTGATTAGATAGTGGCTAAGAGGTGTATAGAGAACCCCAGAGTAAGGTGTTTAAACAGCATTGTACATGGCAGACAGATGGTGTCATCAGAACCCTGCAACACAGGCCGAGAACATCCCACTAGCACAGAGGCGAAGGCTAAAGAAATGAAACATCTCAGAGGAGCCCTTAAAACTTGTGGATATCCAGACTGGGCCTTTGTCAAAAGAAGTAGAAGGAAAGAAAAGAACACGAATACCAACATGAAGGGGAAAAGCAGACAGGAGGAAGAACATGGTCATCCCATATGTACAGGGTCTCCGAGAATAAGAAGAATTTTCAAAAAACATCGTATCCCTGTCTGCTTTAAACCGAACAACACACTGAGGCAGCAATTGGTACATCCGAAAGACCCAATACCAAAACACAAGAAAAGCGACATCATATATGCAGTGCAGTGCAGTGAAGAATGCTCTGATTTGTATGTGGGGAGACCAAACAGCAACTGCATCAACGTATGGCCCAGCACAGAAGAGCCAATTCCTCGGGTCAGGACTCAGCCGTGTATCTGCATCTTAAGGATAAAGGACATACCTTTGAAGATTGTAATGTTAACAAACTGGCGAAGGAACGTGACTGGTTCAAGAGAGGTGTTAAGGAGGCCATTTATGTGAAAATAAAGAAACCAAGCCTAAATAGAGGTGGGGGGGTTCGACACCATCTGTCTGCCATGTACAATGCTGTTTTAACACCTTACTCTGGGCGTTCCTATAACACCTCTTGCCACTATCTAATCACACCCTTAACACCTGGCTGTGATTATCTAATTGGGATTTTCCAGGGTACTAATTGCCACAGATTCTTGTACAAGTCATTCTGAATTGAGAAAGCCAGTCGGATGACTAGCGAAACGTCTTCAAGAACTACATTTCAAGTCCAGTTGATCTAATTGAATACAACAGATGTAACTACCTTGCTTTATGGAGGTAAGCAGCTCTGGCAGCTGCTATCACTGCTTGATAGAAAGCATACAGTTTTTACTCATATGGGGCCAGTGGCTAGCTTATGCAAAGGGAATGGGTGATTGACAGTTCTTTACTTGGAAAAAAAAAAAGCTAAAAATAAGAGATGATTAGAGAAGAGGGAGAAAGCAGATGTAAGGTTGGTAGCAATTTATCCATATTATTCTGTGATTAGTTGGAAAATAACTATTTACGTGTCCATGACACCCATAGGCTAAATCTGCTAATAGATATTCATCATTGTATTCTGTCAGACACTATATAAAATGGTAGCACCAATATTTTGTCCAATCTGATTGCATGGCCTATTGAGTGGTTGGGTCAGCTGTAATTTACCGATAATTTTGACTGTTTTTGCAATACATTCTGTAGTGCTGGTTATATTCAGTCACTCAACCGATCTTCCTTCAGCTGTAAGCCTTGTATAGAGTTATTTTGGTGCCTTGATTGATAAATTAATTTAAATTAATGATGCATCCAGTAATAGCATAGTGCAATCAGAACAGAAAAGAGTGCAGCACCTTGCTTTGTATTGTGCTAAATTAGCCATGATGTCTACTCCATCTGTATAGTCCATCAGATTTAAATGTGCCACAAACTACATAATTAAAATACTATAATGTGAATACACCACGTTGCATACAAAGCAAAGCGTCATATTTGTTGTTAAATTAACGGGAGGGAGTACTGCTTCTGTGCATGTGTATTATCTAGAGAGATTAGTAGGCATTGACCCAATGTTAATGTGCAGCTTCATTGAAAAATATAATTACCCAGTTTAAAATAATGCAAGGCAGGCCCTGCTCCCCCTGAGAATATGTTCAAATCTAATATTATTTTACCAAATCTCTGTTTTTTGCATTCATTTTCTTTAAATTTGAGACTTTGAAATATGATTTGTTTATGAAACAGATGTTGCAGTTGCCATGACAGAGCTTCAAGGTTTGCCCCATTACCCTGCGCGTTTCCTCACCACACTGTTATATGTACAGTGTATATATATATATATATATCAAAGGGAAGACCGGCACTACTATATTATACAATGCATAAAGAGATTGATAGCACTCATAGGACTTCTCTGAAAAACTTGTTTATTGTAGCATAACAGCGTGTCACATCTACGCGTTTCAGCCCTCAGGCCATCCTCAGGATTTTACGTGCGCCTAGTATCTGAGACATATAAATAATCTCCTCCCCATCACCAACCCACCCCAAAACACAACTAGTGATAAACCCTCTGTGACAATATAGAAATAAACACATAAATGTTAATATTAAAACTATTATTATACAGGAGTTTGTTCTGTCTCCCCGAAAGAGCCCGACTTGACCTCGTTGGAGCGGATTGCTGTCTGTACTAAGCACATTCCATGGGAAACATATCTGTGGAATGTTTGTGTTCAGTTTCAGGTGATCTGTCATGGATTGTGTTTAAATGCCGGATCCTTGCATGGTACGTCATATCCTGAAGACGGCTTGTGTCTGAGCCGAAATGCGTTGATTGATGCTACACCTTTCTATTCTTTGTATCAATAAAATTCTGATCCGAGAGTGCCTCCGTCTCCTTCCCTATGTTTCCAGTTGTGGACGGCACCCGGACATTTATTACTGAAGTTATGGTGCTACTGTTTGAGAGCTTCAAAGTATAGTTAGCTACATCCAGTGCACACATGAGGACTTGGCTTTCATATTCAAAACAAATAACTTTTATTCACACATATAAAGTGCAGACAGCCACTGTCTGCACTTATATATGTGAATAAAAGTTTTTTGTTTTGATATAAGCCAAGTCCTCTGTGTGCACTGGATGTAACTAACTATATATATACACACGTATTTCAGTATACACAACTGAAATGATCTTACTGATAGTGTAATTTTTATTTTTATCTTAAAGGTCATGTCCACCCCCCAAACTATAATTTAACCACAATGGCCCCACTATGTAGTGTGTAAAATGCATAGCACTTCGGACATTCAGCAACTAATAATTCAAAGTAGATTCATAACAGATTAAAACCTTGATGGACTGAGGTTTTCAAATAGACATTGATTGCAAAGAATGCAAGTAATTAGAGATTAAAGGAATAGTTCACTGCAATAGTGAACTATTCCTTTCTACATTGATTAAAGCCAGGAAGGTTAAGGAGTTATTCCATTACCTCCCGTTCCATCAATGTTTGGATAGCCAGGAACGAACTTCAGAGATCTTACCTTTCACGCGATCCAGCGGGGCCGCTCTGACAGTTCCCGACTGCTTCCTGCTTCTGTACGCTATAACACCCATGCCCGATAATGTGCGCTATAGCAGAAACAGAGCAGGAAGCAGTCGGAAATTTCACAGCGGCCCCGCTGGCTTGCGTGAAAGGTAAGATTTCCAGAAGTTCGTTCCTGGGGGCTATCCAAACATTGATTGAGGAACGGGAGGTAAGGGATAGCTCCTTAACCCCCTAGCTTCAATTAATATAGAAAAGGAATAGTTCACTATTGCATTGAACTATTCCTTTAACATTACTATGGGCATATACTGCTTTAATAATTTTCTCTCAAATATTCACAGTCACTAAAGATTTGTTGCTGTATTTTTTAATTTACAGTATAGGATAAACGGCTCACTAGAATTTTCTCTGTGTACCTGTGGCGACTCCATAGATAAAATACTAGATATTAAAGACTTTAGAGATCAGGGTTGGAGTCGTCCACAGGTACACAGAGAAAATTCCTAGTGAGCCGTTTATCCTATACTGTAAATTAAAAAAATAGCAGCAACAAATCTTATAGTGACTGTGAATATTTGAGAGAAAATTATTAAAGCAGTTATATGCCCATAGTAAATGTTAAAGGAATAGTTCAATGCAATAGTGAACTATTCCTTTTCTATATTAATTGAAGCTAGGGAGGTTAAGGAGCTATCCCTTACCTCCCGTTCCTCAATCAATGTTTGGATAGCCCCCAGGAACGAACTTCTGGAAATCTTACCTTTCACGCAAGCCAGCGGGGCCGCTGTGAAATTTCCGACTGCTTCCTGCCTCTGTTCTGCTATAGCGCACATTATCGGGCATGGGTGTTATAGCGTAACAGAAGCAGGAAGCAGTCGGGAACTGTCAGAGCGGCCCCGCTGGATCGCGTGAAAGGTAAGATCTTCTGAAGTTCGTTCCTGGCTATCCAAACATTGATTGAAGAACGGGAGGTAATGGAATAACTCCTTAACCTTCCTGGCTTTAATCAATGTAGAAAAGGAATAGTTCACTATTGCAGTGAACTATTCCTTTAATCTCTAATTACTTGCATTCTTTGCAATTCAATGCTATTTGAAAACCTACAGTCCATCAAGGGTTTTAATCTGTTATGAATCTACTTTGAATTATTAGTTGCTGAATGTCCGAAGTGCTATGCCAATGAAATTAATGTTTATGATTTAGCTTGTGGTATTCGCTATAGTCATCAGCTGCTGGCAAATCTCCTGACTAAGCATGATATGGAAATGATTCTTCTTCGTGGATAAAATAACAAGTAACATCTGATGAGAGAGAAACTTATTACAACTGAGCTCTGCAGGATTTTAAGAAATCCTCTACCTCATTCTGTTTTGTGACTTTCTTTTTCTTTATCTTCGGTTTCTGATCTCGACAGCTGTACTGTGATTTATCCTTGGAACTTAACACTTTTTTTCCTTCTTAATTTGCATTAATAATCTACTGCAGTGATGTGTGCAGGTCAAATCTTTCTTTCTGTCAACTTCCTCCATGCACAACTATGACCCCCTAATTACAGAACTGTGAGCAATTAATCATCTAATGTTGGGCTCTAGGTTTACCATGACTCACTTCAGATGATTCCATACATTTTTAGAAATTAAACTATTATATTTTTTTTAAATGCTCCCACTTAACAATATATAAACAATTGTAATTGATGTAAGTCTTTTTCCTTGCATCTGCTGGTAATATGGATGGACAAATCTTTATTTGGCACCAGCCCTATACAGTTGAATAGAACTGGTATCCATAAGCCCCACAGGAAACAGGAATAATAGAAGCATCAATGATAAGCTAGTTTTAAAATATAATTAGTATTTTTTTCAAAATAAGATAAAAATCTTGTCATAATTATATATATACATATATTATTTTTTTAAAATAGTGTATAAGTATTTTTATAGTAGACCACTAGCAATGAAAAATAAAAAGATAAAATCAAATCTATAATATCCGTAAGAAAATAATTATTTTATGAAAGTGTTACAGATGATACAGTGCTTGCTACTATTCTGCTTAATTGCAACAGGTGTTACGCTTACTAAAAGCTTTTGTGTTGTCATAATTCTTGCAAACACCCCACTAGATTTATAAATGTTGTTTTATTAAATGTTATATACTGTATATTCACACACAGAGACAACTCAACAGCAACTAAGCAACAGTAAATAATTCAAATCTTTTCCCTTAGTAAGCAGCCAATGTTGATTGAATGTTTTGTGCTGTATGGAGTAAGTAAGCATGATAACCGAGGAACATATGCTCAATAGCTACTAAGTCTGTTGATGGTATTTACTTTGAGTAATGTTAAATGTTAAATTAATTATTCTATTTTGACTGAGGGGTAATATGTACTTAAATGAGAGCTTATACAGTGCACCCTCACATTATAATTACATTTATGAATTACTCCTACCT
Organism: Hymenochirus boettgeri; assembly: GCA_019447015.1. Lineage (NCBI taxonomy): Eukaryota > Metazoa > Chordata > Amphibia > Anura > Pipidae > Hymenochirus > Hymenochirus boettgeri. The sequence continues at coordinate 50,536,823 of CM033474.1, read as the reverse complement.
CCCATTTTTCCTCTGATCCCAGGGGTGAGCTGTCAAACCAGTTGGCAATGAGAGCTATGAGCTATCAGCCTCTTCATGAACACTTTTTAACAGCTCATCATGTGCTTAGGGGCAAAACGGTAAGTAGGCACAGGGTCTCCATACATTTAACTGCATGAATGCGCGCACATTGCCTTTAAAGATAGCAATCTAATTTTTAAAAGTGAAATGCAGGTATGCATATAGGAATTGTGCATCAGTCTATGAAAATATACTGAAGGTAAACACTGAATATAGGGTCAACCCATGGTGCACAACTGTAGGAAGAACGGGCATTTCGGGTAAGTATCGGTAGGTCTATGTACGTTTGGTCGGGCATCATTGATCATCAACACCGCCCATCCCAACAGTTAAACAGTCTGACCAAGTGCCCATAGACCTACAGATATTTGGTAATAAAGTGGCGATTCTCATGAACATTTTGTGAATAATGGCTAGAGTAATGAAAGTTTAAAAGGTTATAAGAGGTAATAAGAACCAAGAGAGGATTTGAAAGGTTTGTTTAATACTTTCATCAATAATATTCTTTAACGTTCCAAAGTCTTTTAGGTGCAAACCTGAATACAAATAAATGCAGAAGTGCACTGTAAACATCTGTGATATTCAGTTCAGATCAACTGGACTTTCGTTCTTAAAGACGTTTCGCTAATCATTTAACTGGCTTCCTCTCTAGCGATGACTAGCGAAACGTCCTCAAGAACTATACTTGAAATTAAGTTGTTTTAATTCAACACCACAGATATACCATGACCTGGATGAATAAGCATATACTGTGTAAACTTAATTGTGCCAACCATATCACACAACGTTTCAGGTAGTCAACATAGGTGAGCATAGGGCAGTTGTCAGATCAAATGTAGTTTGATTTGGTTGGCAAAATAACGTCTTGAAAATTTCATTCACAATGTTCACCTATTTCTTCGTTTGTATTAATAACTTTCATTACATTTGGAAAAGTGAATTACTGTTCAACTTACCTGAATAACTTCATCATCTTCTTCTAGGAGGGCTTCAAGGACCTCAGTCGCAAACTGCAAGTTATAACCAAAGCAACATAAGTAATGAAATAAAATAAAAGGATAAAAAATACTTCCCAAAGACAGAAAGAAGCCTATGCATAACATGTATAAATTAGACATTCTGTTATGGTTATCATTGTCTGTGGTCCTAGCTTTACAATAAAACAAACTAATGATCAACCTACATTTTACTGGTTATTTACTGGCTATTTTTTACAATATATCAGTAAATATAAAGTAACATATAAATAAGTAAAAGATACAACTCCAATACCTCTTATCATGTTTACCAGTAATATGCATCCTTTATGTGTGCAGATATTTATCACCTATGCAGATACAACATTAAATGATTGTACTACACATCCCAGTGATTTTGCATGCACAATATTTTTACCTGTGCGTAAAGGTAAATTGAGTGCCCATGCACAGCTTAGAGGGAACATTGGCTATAACTTAACTGCATAATGCTGCTGGGAATACCTTCTCTTATCAGCTTATCAATTTATTTACTTATGTTAGGTTGGATGAATGTCAGAATTGTCAATAAATTTATCAGAACTTAAATTTTGTTTAATAAAATGTGCTAATGAAATCAGAGCAAAAGTTTGGACCATATTGGTGACAACATTATCCTGCTAGCCTAGCCGCTAAATTCTTAAAAGTGACATTCAAAAATAAGATTTTGCAAGGAGGAAAGAAACTCCATTTTTACATCCTTTTTAATGATATACCTTTTCAAAATGGACACTTATTGCTGCAGCTGACAGCTCTCTTTTCCTTCCCATCCCCAACAGAGATATGGGCACACATATTCATATGTCAGAGAAGGAGTACGGGGGAGAAAGAATAATGGAGCATCGTCCACCATCTTTGAAAAGGTAAGGACAGCAAAAAGGTCACCAATCTACCAGGTACATGTGCTTTATGTCAAAAGATTACATTTTACATAGATGTTGCTATGTTTTAACCAACATTTCTCTAATCATACTTATTTCTAACCATAAATTCTTTATCATTAACAAAAATATGTGCCAAGCTTTATAGACCCATAACATCAGGCAGAATAAAAAAGGATGCTCTAAACAAAATGTACTATTTTTGTGTATTCTAAAGTTATCTCCGTAGTGATGGAAAAAGGTTCCTTCCATGCTTTTTGTTTATTACAATTATACTCTAATTCTTGGATTTCTAGCTAATCAAAAGTAATGTGCCGACAAGAAGATAAAATGTCAATGCGTTGGTGCCTAATGGCAGAGCTGCTTGTTTATTTCAAGAGGATAAACAATGGCAGTGACACTTTATATATCTACTGAATATTTTGGGGGGAAAAAATGATCTAAACATAATAATCTGAACATACTAAAGAATATTCATTGTTCAGACAAAAACAATGGTGTAATAAATTGGGCATTGGTGTTAGGATACAAACGAAACACAAAAGGAATATGCATGGAACTTATGAATGTACAGTATTATGAAAGTGGAAGAGAATATAAATATAGACTAACACGGTTTTGGTCTGTGATACAAGTTATCTAAGGGAACTATAATATCGCTTTAAAATGGTTTTATTAGGAGGAAGTGGCGTATGGAGCCACGAAACATGTATGGCGGAGCTGTTGATGTTCGTTTAGTGGATTGGGTCATCGTTCCCATGATTTTAAGTTTTGAAAAAAAGATGATGTTTTAAAGTTCCTGAATGTCCAGTAGCCTGCCTGGTTCTTTCTTTGGAGTCGCAAGTACTGTATATACCTGAGGATAAACTGAGCCGAATATAAACAGAGGTACTTATTTTTAACTGATAAACCAAGAAAACTGCTTGACTTAAGTATAAACCAAGGGTTGACTTTCTCCCATAGACAGTCCAATACACAGCCCCATAGAAAGCCCAATACACAGCCCCATAGAAAGCCCCATACACAGCCCCATAGAAAGCCCTATACACAACCCCATAGAAAGTCCCATACACAGCCCCACAGAAAGTCTTATACACAGTCCCATAGAAAGTACCATACACAGCCCAATAGAAAGTCTTATACACAGCCCCATAGAAAGTCCCATACACAGCCCCATAGAAAGTCTTATACACAGCCCCATAGAAAGTCTTATACACAGCCCCATAGAGAGTCCCATACACAGCCCCATAGAAAGTCCCATACACAGCCCCATAAAAAGTCCCATACACAGCCCCATAGAAAGTCCAATACACAGCCCCATAGAAAGTCCAATACACAGCCCCATAGAAAGTCTTATACACAGCCCCATAGAAAGTCTTATACACAGCCCCATAGAAAGTCCCATACACAGCCCTATAGAAAGTCAAATACACAGCCCCATAGAAAGTCCAATACACAGCTCCACAGAAATTCCAATACAGCCCCATACACAGATGTGCCCTGCATACCTTTCTGTGCAACCTGTTTGTTGAATCCGGTTACTTCTATCGATTTATTACTGTCTAGGCTGATCTGAGGGAGCAGGGCAACAATTGCCTAACCCACCAAAATCTAGAGTATTCTGTGTGTTACAGGATGCAGCTTGTTTTTCCAGAGCTATGTGAAATTGTCCATCTTCTCCTTTAAGCTTCCAGATCAGCCCAGATCCGAGTATAAACTCTCAGGATGATTTTAAATGTAAAATTTCTCAGTTTATACTTGAGTATATATGGTATATAACTAAGAATAAATATATAAATTAGTGTTATGCCAAGAACATATAATGACACGCTCATTCAGCACTCTATCTCTACGAGATGCACATAACCAGTAGTTATAGGTTGCTGATCTGGGAAACCATGTCATTAATTATGTGACCATATTTCTGTCTGATCAAATGTTCATACTATGCAAAGCAAAAACTGAGTCATGATGCCATAATACATAATAACATTGTTGCTCCAAAATCCATAATGGCACAACTACCATGGGAATAGTAGATAAGAGGAAAGTTACAGTCTAATGAAAATTAGTTCAAAGTATTTCCTAAAAGATAGAATAGTGTGTACATGTGTATGTATTGAAAAAGTATTACTTGAGTGCACAAAGCTGAATATTAACAGTAATAGAAACAGAATGCAGACATGGCGATATAGTGAATAAAACAATTCCTATTGTAAAATAATAAGTATAAGAGCTTGTGCTTTTATACAGATAATGGAATACCACAGCTCACATAATATACATATCATTTAATGTAGAGGTGCCTTACTTCTTCTAATACCCACGTTTTAGTGACTATTGACAGATAAGCACCATCTATAACCAATGACATAGCTAAGCACCATTTATAAGTAGAGATGTTTTGTTATGGCAGCACCAATTGAAGTTCCAAAGATCAAATCATACCCAAATAAATTTTAGTTTAAGTTGAACAGTTCTCACGACTAGGCTGTAAATTTAGAAGGATATGCCTTGTTTAGGCAGGACAGAGAAAAAAGGAAAAGGCAAGGAGGATGTGTTTACGTTAAAAAAGGATTGAAGCCAAATTTAAAAGAAGTGATAACTGGCGATATGGATGTTAAAGTGGAGGCAATATGGGTGGAATTAGGCAACAGGAAAGGGGGTAATGTAATTGTTGGTGTCTGCTATAAGCCGCCAAATGCTATCAGAGAGGAGGTGAGTCAGCTTCATATGCAGTTGGCAAGGGCTGCAAGTTTGGGGAGTGTGCTCATTATGGGGGACTTCAATTACCCTGGCATTGATTGGTGTAGTGGAATTGCCATCACGAAAAAAGAAAAAGTACAGATGTCATAGAGTATAGTAATAGCAATAATGGTATAAGATTCAAGTGCACTTTGGTTAACCGAAGATATGGTACAGAAAGATCTAAATATAGTTAATATTAAGAAATCTGCTGGACAGGATAAAAACATCCTCGGGCACTTAGGGAGCTAAGTTCAGTTTTATCTAGGCCATTGTTTCTTATTTTTGCAGATTCCCTCATGTCCGGAGGTGTGCCTCTGGATTGGAAAAAGGCTGATGTTATTCCAATATTCAAAAAGGGTAGTCGTTCACAGCCGGGTAATTACAGGCCTGTAAGTTTAACTTCAGTGGTGGGGGAAGATCCTGGGAAGTTTAATAAGGGAACATGTTCTAGAGTATGTTTCAAGGACTGACATTATAAGTAGTAACCAGCATGGATTTAGGAGGAATAGATCTTGTCAAACTAACTTGCTTGGCTTTTATGAGGAAGTAAGTAGAAATTTAGACTCTGGCATAGCAGTAGATGTAGTTTACATGGATTTTGCAAAAGCTTTTGATACAGTCCCCCATAGGCGACGAATGTATAAGCTAAGGTCTGTTGGTCTGGGGAGTCACATTTGTACATGGATAGAAAATTGGTTAAGGAATAGGATGCAGAGAGTAGTTGTTAATGGGGCTTCATCATTATGGACTAAAGTGCTAAGTGGGGTGCCACAGGGTTCTGTGTTGGGGCCGCTTCTATTTATTATTGATTTGGAAGTGGGTATTGTCAGCAAGGTTTCTGTGTTTGCTGTGTTTGCTGAAGTTTGTTGACCATTAAAAACTTCAGAGGATGTGCAATCCTTGAAGGGGGATCTAGATAGATTGTCACATTGGGCTGCTAAGTGGCAGATGAGATTCAATGTTGATAAATGTAAAGTGATGCATTTTGGACTTAAAATTCCTTGTGCTGCTTATACTATAAATGGCTCTGTGTTAAGTGAATCCCTGTTGGAAAGGGATCTTGGAGTTTTGGTGGATAACAAACTTAAAGGAAGCAAGCAGTGCCAGGTGGCAACAGCCAGAGACAGCATGGTATTGTCTTGTATAAAGAGAGGTATGGATTCAAGGGAGGAAAATGTTATTCTCCCTCTTTACAAAGCATTGGTAAGGCCTCACTTGGAATATGCAGTGCAATTTTGGAATCCTGTGTACAAAAAGGACATCTTTGAAATGGAAAGGGTTCAGAGAAGGGCATTAAATAAATAAGGGGATTGGGGGAGCTTAAATATGAAGAGAGACTGGAAAAGTTACAATTATGTACGCTGGAAAAAAGGCGCTTGCGTGGGGATATGATTACTGTGTATAAATACATTAACGGGCCATACAATAAACTATCTGGGGCATTGTTCACCAATAGAACATGTCAGAGGACACAAGGACATCCCTTAAGACTTGAAGAAAAAAGGTTTAGGCTTCAAGTTCGGAAAGGGTTTTTCACTGTGAGAACGGTAAAGCTATGGACCGGTCTTTTCAGTTGTTATGGCAGGTTCATTGGTCAGTTTAAAAAAAAAAGCTGGATGAGTTTCTGCAAAGGAATGTTGCAAGCTACTGGTATTGATATATAAATTAGAGTTGATCCAGGGAAATTTCCGATTGCCACTTGGAGTCAGGAAGGAATTTGTTTCCCCTTCATAAATTTGGTGGGTTTGTTTTGTCTTCCGCTGGATCAACAGTTAGGCAGAAAATGAAGATATTGCTAGATGGGTTGGACTGGATGGACATATGTCTTTATTCAACCTCAAATACTATACTTTTCACAATTTTTCCATCAAATTTTAAATTTTCTAATATTCAATTTTCAATCACAAGTTCTAAAACTTTTTGTGGATCTGCAGGTTTTCAAAATCTCAATTCCGAATTTAAATCAGGTTTTAGTATTTATAAGGATGAAATTTACACTATATTCAGTGTAAGTATTCTTTGAGATCACAGTATTTTTTATTGTTTATTACTGATGATCAGATGCTTAAAATGGTTTAGGATTGAAAAAATACAAAAAGAAAACATTAAGTTGTAAATAGCATATCTACAAGTAAGCTGTAAAATCTGTCAGCAAAAAAAAGAGGAATAAAATGAATATAAATTATATGAATATTCAATTTTTATAACCATATATAAATTAACAATGACTGTGTGCAAACATTAATTGGTTTTTTTGAAAGACAATTCCCCTAGCCATCATTAATTTATGTGAACTATGAATAGCTAATCTTAACTGTATAAAGGTTTTTCAAAGATGAGCTATTACTAATGTAGACACAAAGCACTTCAAACATACTATGTTATTTTAGATTCATAAATCCAGAAGGAATTATTTAGTTCAAATATTCCAATTTTAACTGTACTTCTGGATTACCCCCAAAAAATGATGTTAAAGAAAACTACACAAAAAAGATTTTAATGAGAATAAAGGGCATTTTCTGTGTTTGTTTCAATGGTTTTTATGACCTCCGTCCTGACCTTTTGTTTTTTTAAGATTATCGCTGAAATGGTCTATTCTTTACTATTACTGTTTTGTAAACAATGGGGGGTAAAATTGAGTTAAGGTGGGTACACATTGTACCAATTTGTCAAAGATGATATAAACTATAGGGAGATCGTTTGCGACTGCCATTCTCCCTACGATCGTGGAATCAATGGGATTGGCCCTAAATCGCTAATGTATGTACCCAGCTTTAAAGGATAACTGTATTGCCTCAATGCATTTTTTTTAAAAACTGCTGTCAAAAGAGTAAAGGTATGCAGCCCTCCCTATATGTTGTTTTCCTGATTTCGAGCTTCTCTCTGCCTTCAATTAGCCACACTGTAAAGGGGGTGTAACAATTCTGTCTGCCTGTAACTGTCACTCAAAACTAGCAGTGAGGAAACACTACTCCACCCATCCTTGATCAGCTTGATTATCTAGGCTGTATCCTAGCAACCGAACAGTTCAAATTTGTTTGACTGGCAGAGGGGGAGGAGAGAGGTTGTAACAGACATTCCCACCAGACAATGACAAGTGATATGTTAATCATGGCCCTGGGCCGTCTAGGAGGCGGGCTTTTAGCACTCATCTTTGCTGTGTGATATCTAAGGGAAGGCAGCACGGTTGTAAATGAGAGTAAGCAATTTCAGCTGCGGACATGTAATAGGGGAAATGTTGTTTTTTTGGGTATTTTTGTCCTTTAAGATGGGTACACATTCCCCATAAAGGGCCAATCCCATCGACACCAGGATTGGCCCTTTATCAGTAAAGTAGTATGGCCAAAACAATTGTTTCTGACGCTGATGAACGGTCTGCGGTCATTGTACTAAAGTATGAGGAGTCGGCTACAATTGAAGGGAGAATAGCAGTCACGAACAATCTCCCTATACTTTATATAGAGAGAACGCTTGTAATTGTGTGTTGTCACATCTATCAAAGATGACAGAATCTTGCAGATTCTGTTTGTCATCTTTGAAGGACTGGTACAGTGTGTACCCACCTTAAAACATTTTTATCTTCAATGTAGAAAATGACAAAGGGGATTATTAAATAAGAGGTGCACAAAAACTGCAGGTACTATTAATTTGCAGAAACCAATCAGAGGCTCTCTTTTTACTGGGTTACTGCAGTTAGAAAACATCATATTGGTTGCTGCAGATAAACAGCACATGCATACTTTTGCCCGTCATATTAAATAAGCCCCAAATTGGATTTTACACACTTTACAGTCTTAACTATGGACTGATTTACGAGCTATATGGTTATTATATTGTATTTTTTATACTCATAACTACTTTTATCACTTAACTTCGGTACTGTGGTATAATATAAATAAAGCTCTGTGACATTTTGATGAATGATCACTTATACCAACCGTACCAGAGGGGTTAATAACATGTGGGCATGTCACTTTTGGCTGGTGGCCATGTTAACTGCAACTAATGGACACACTGGATTATCTTGAGGGGTGCTTTACTCCGTGATAAATATGGCTAAAATATGGATGACTAGGATAAATAAAGTTACACCATTCAAAAGAATATGGTTTAAATGTTGGAAATCCCGGACATAGGTCATTGCCTGAGGAAGTTCAACCTGAACGAAACGCGTTGTACTGACGTCATCCGTCCAGGACTAGTGTGTGCACCACGTGGTTTCTGTGTAGCAGTCCCAACTGCGAACCGGGTGCACGATGTGTACCCTGTGGAGGAATCCCAAGTGCCTGCGGCCAAGAACCGCTCTACTATTGCGGTCTGGGGGATCCAAGGTAGCAGCGAACCGGAGACTGATATATGGGGCTGGAGTATGGTGAGATGCAATTTGCATACAAACACAACTATAGATAACTAACTTTGTTTATACATTTTAAGAGTGTGATTACTGACTTTCACATCTATATATATATATATATATATATATATATATATATATAATAACTGAACATGATCAAGCTTGGATTATCTTTCCTATCACAGATCTCATTTGGGATACACTTTTTTTTTAACTCTTTTTTTTGGTACCATATTGATTTTACCTGATATTAGGGATTACATTGGACTGCGCTTATCAGGACTTTTTATACAAATAGGAATATTTTCATACATGTATATTTTTTAAATGATGATATATGATACGTGGTTTTTATTTATGGCTGGCCATCCTATATTTTGATTATTTATATAATAAACTGTGTATTTGGAATTGTTGTATATACAGGTTGCTAGTGTATTTTATTGTTGGGTGCCTAGTTAGCGTGTTTTCGCTTCTAGTCACTTTCCTGAGGGAGGATCTCAGGGATCTGTGTGTTCTTAGGTTTTTTGGTTCTACGCACATTTATTATTATTTCTATTTCCATTGTAAGCATCACAGTAAGTATTTTGAAAGATTATTTTGTATAAAATCCACTTTTTATTGAAGTTGTAGCTCCGGGTGATAATACAGATATTAAACATACAGGGCAACACTCAAACAACTGGTACAAGAAATATTCTATGATCATCTCCCTATATAAAAATTGTGTTGTTTACTGAGCCAGAACCTTTGTTCATTCTTCCTGAATGTGGTATTTGAAGTGTTTCCTTCCAGAGGGAATTGTCTTAAATGTACTTTCCTAACGTCAGCCATCACTATAGCCTAGAAAGATTACCTTGTAAAATATTTTGTCTGTCACAGCACTGTAACTAATATAACCAAGGAAAGAATCTATAGAAGAGAAAATCACGGGCCATTGCCATCAACTACTTTATTCTTTCCAAATGTAACTAGATTATTTATGACGGACAATTTATATGAAAGAAAAAAAATGCGAGTAGGTAGAAAGTTTCAGCGCTTGAAAAGCCTTCGCACAAAATGTTGAAAGCTCCAAATTCCACCAATAAATTAAGATAACACTGGGCTATTAACAGGAGCTCGCATTACATCCAGTCAAGCTTAGCATGATGTAGTACGCTAGAATATCAGGGTCCAGTTTAAACTAGGTCTTCTTAACCTCACCTGAAAATACCCTTTCTGGATATTTAAATAATTTAGGGACCTTTCAATACAATGTGTTCAACTAAAGACTGCAAAATTCATTTTAAAGGGTTACGATTTCGAATATATAAACAGAGCACAAGCAAGATTACCCTAGAGATATTTCATATTATTTTATGGATAAAACTCATGAAAAATCTGGAATTAACCTTTACAAAAATTCTATAAGCAGTTTCTGAAATGGCAAACAACGTGACGTTCTATTTTAGAGCCTTTTATATTTGTTCACAATCCTTTTTTAATTACATTGCTTAAATTAATTTGTTATTCATTAAAAAATTCTGCCGTTAGAACATTTTTTTAGACACATATTTGGTGTATAGAATATTTATATAATATTTTTAGCATTATAGCAGCCAAATTTACCAGGGCACATCGCGAATCTTTCTCCTCGTAAAGTCGCGCTACCTAATTTACGATTGACTTCGGTTTGCGGCAACTGCGCGAGAACCATAAGAAACGCTCATGCAGCCGTTACAAGCCTATTTACTCGAGGCTGCACGGCCGATTGCAGATAGGTAGCGTTAAATACTTGTGTGTGTGTGAGATTCACCCAGAGCCGCAAAACCTCTGGTAAATCCGCTACGGGAGAGCAGAGAGGGTCTTAAAGGGTATGTCCACCCCTTCTGGGTCCTTTTGCTATAATATAGGTATAGGTCCCCCAGCCCCAACCGCCATAATAGTTTTTTCAGAAAGTGCACAGATCTTTACTTACCTTACCTCTCTTCTCCGCCGCACTCTCCCGGCTATCTGCTTGCAAGCAGGGAGCGGGATCGGCAGTTAATCAGGGACGCGGCTGCTGGATGCTCAAAACGCCAGGGGAGAGTGGTAAGGTAAGTAAAGATCTGTGCACTTTCTGAAAAAACTATTATGGCGGTTGGGGCTGGGGGACCTATACCTATATTATAGCCAATGGATTTTGAGCTAGGGGGAGGGACAGCAAAACGGGAGGGAGAGGGAGGGGGGAGGACTCTCCTGCGCATGCCTCAAACCTTGTCGAGGTTAAGGCAGACACAGGAGCAGGATGAGTCACACAGAGATCCTACACTGCAGTTTCCTGGACTTTGGAGGGGCATAAAATGAGAACTATTTAGAGCAGAAATTTAAGGTAAGGCTTGTTTAAAACAACAGAGTGGGGCCAGTAGTGGGTAAAATTTTAGTTTTGAGGGTGGACATGCCCTTTAAAAAAGGGTTCTTACCCAAAAAATGTTGTGTGGTGTCTAAAGGAATAAAACCAAGCCATGTTTTGCAGCATTCCTGCCTGGAACCTGAGCTTTTCTCAAATATTTAGTTATCATGATGTTTGAAGAATTTTGGATAAATGTTCAGTTTGAGAAACTGTTTCACTATATAGATTTAACCAGGAAACTTTGTTTTCATAGGTTTAAAATAGGCTCAGAGGATAATGTGACATAATAATCATTCATTTTGGATTGAGGGTGATGTTGAGAAGGTGTATGGCCAGCTTTACAATGTATTTTTTTCCGACTACTGGTTGAACATTCACTGGGTCAGGATATTTTAATATATATTAAGCTGCCAATCACCAGAGGAAATCACAGTAAAGGGCTCACAGTTAATGACTTTAGATAACAGGATGATAGAACTCTGATATATCACATTTACTTTACAGGATTAGACAAATTAAATTATATGTAGACGATAGACAAAATCTAAGTAACTTTGTTTTATAGAAGTGCAACTGTATCAGGAAGAATGGCCTATTACCTAATTACCAGCATCTTACTAATAAAATTAGTAAATTAAATTTTTTTTCCCTTAAACCTTGTGGTTCATTTTAAGTCAAGTGCATACATTACATATACAGTACAATATCCGAGCATCACATCCAAACAGCCAATAAGCCAAAACGGACAAACATGCTGCACTATCTTAAAGTTTATTAGGACTATTTTCTTTTGCCTTCATTAGATACACAAAGGGGCTTACTGCTATTAATATGCAGCAACCAATCAGATGTTACCAATTTTTTTTATAACTGTAGTAGACCAGTAAAAAGGTAACATTTTACTGTTGAAAGAAAAAGAAAAGAGCTGCAGAACCACATTAGGGGTTATATATAGTCCGGTGGGTCGCAGCAACATCACCAGGGCACAGAGGCAATCACCCTGAAGAGTTTCGGGCGCACAAAACATCCTTAACCCTTTAACTGCCACAGATCGTATATTCACGATCTGTTCAGAGAATGCACAAACAGCATTCAACTGCCCCCCTAGCCCCCTCAATCCCCCCTACGTTGTGTCCAAATCCGAGGGGGGGGATCTGAAGTTACGGTACCTTTTTGCCGTGACCGTATAGGGAGGAAGCCAGTCCCACGTGGAGTTCTTCTAAATCCGGAAAGGGAGACCCCGGTGATGTCACGGAGCTTCCTCCTTCACCAGGGTCTTCCCTAGAAGTGGTAGGAGGCTGGTGGTCTAGTGGAGGTACTGCACTGCAATCTCCATTCAGATCACTTCTGATCACCAAATTATTGATCTTTGCCAATGAATGAAAAATCACTTCCTGGAAAATGATTTCCGAGAAGTGATTTTTCCGATCGGATTTCGAATTGGAAAATGGGCATTTATGCCCGTATTCCAAGTTCTTTATCATTCCCTAAGATGATCTGATGATTATCTTTGGGAATGATCGGGGGGAAAAAAGGGGAAATACACACAAAAAAATTCTTAAAGTGATACACACACCCCTTTTTTTTTTACCCTAAAACTAAAATTAGAAAAAAACGTTGTCTTCTCCAAGCTTCCCAATGTCCCCGGTGATATCGGTAAAGTAAATGCAGATACTTATTTTGCACGATTTCAAGGGAAACTAAGCCTATTTTTTATAAGGAAATTTTGCAGAGGTACCAAAAAAAGACTATTAAAATTTTTAGGATCAGTAAAGTGTGCAAAAACGTGTGCAACTCTCCGTACTAACTGGTTTTCACTAAAATACCACTAAAAGAGGGAGAGTGTGTGTGTGGGGGGGGGTGGGTTGCGTTTTTAAATTTTTTTTCTTGTAACTGCACTTCTACATGCGTCCCATTTTAGCTAGTTGGTGGCCTCGTCTCTGTTTGAACCAACGCAAATGGCTCACCGTTTGATTCAGGACATGTGGGAGATTGCTATTTAGTGGGTTTTTTTGCTTGTCAAGTGGGTTTAGGTAGGATTTTAACCCTTGAATCATCTCATTTTATTTTTCACAAAACCTCATAAAAAACACGGAGTTCTTTGGATCACTGGGTCTGGAATTCTTCATGTATGTATGAAAGCATGGCACTGTAACGTAGCTGAAGGTGTGTAGATTCCAAAAATATATAGTTTGTGGGGGGAATTTCCATGTTTCGGGACTGTTTCCTTAGAAAAAGGGTAGGCTGTTCAAATTACAGAGCACTTTTGATTTTTTCTTGTAAATGCATTTGTGCATGCGTCCCATTTGAGCTAGTTGGTGGCCACGTCTCTATGTGCATCCACGCATATGGCATACCGTTTGACTCAGAAAATGTGGGAGATTGATATTTAGTTGGGGGTTTTATTTGTGGGGGGCATTTCCAAGTTTTAGGGCTGTTTGAAATGACAGAGCACTTTGATTTTTTTCTTGTAATTACAAGTTTTTTTTACATGACATGGAAATTTGCCATGATTTTTAACTTTGAATTGTATTTTTAAACATTTTTTCTGAAAATCTGGTAAGAAAGCAAAATTGTACAAGACACTGCGCCCACACCATTGGTGGTATGCATAAAAGAATCACACCATTGTGTAGCTGAAGGTGTGTAGAGTCCAAGAATATATAGTTTTGGGGGTTATTTCTAATATAGAGGGGTGTTTAGTCTGACAAATCTGAAAAGTTGCTGTAATTGGGCCACTGTTCATTGGCTCACTTTGTGGATAGTTGATTCCACGTCTGCGTGTGTAACCATACATAGGGCATACCGTTTGATTCAGAACATTTGGGAGATTGATATTTGGTAACTTTATTTACATTACTTGGGATTTTGGCATGATTTCTACCTTTGAGGGTGTTTTTTTTTCAATTTTTTTTGAAAATCTACTAAAACTGTAAACTTCTACGGAGAACTGCGCCCACACCATTGATAGTATGAATGAACAAACTACAGAATTACGTAGATAAAGGTGTGTAGATTCGAGAAATATATGGTTTGTGGGGGTTGTTTTGTGGGGAAAAACTGCAGACTGTTCAAATTCAGATTTGGCTGAAAATTTTTGCTGTTTCTGAGCCATTGTGCATTGTCTCACTTCATGGCCATTCGCTTCCACGTCCGCGTGTGTAACCACACATATGGCATACCGTTTGATTCAGGACATTTGGGAGATTGATATTTAGTAACTTTTTTTACATTCCATCAGGTTTTGGCATGATTTCTACATTTTGAAGTTGTTTTTTGTTAATTTTTTCAGACAAATGCAAACTTCTACGAACAACTGCGCCCACACCATTAATAGTTTGTGGGGGGTATTTCTGAGTTACGGGGGTGTTCTGTGGAAAAAACTGCAGACTGTTCAAATTCAGAGTTTGCTAAATATTTTCGCTTATTGTGAGCCATCGTGCGTTGTCTCACTTTGTGGTTTTACGCTTCCACGTCCGCGTGTGTAACCACACATATGGCATACCATTTGATTAAGGACATTTGGGAGATTGATATTTAGTAACTTTTTTTTACATTCCATGAGGTTTTGGCATGATTTCTACCTTTTGAAGTTGTTTTTTGTTAATTTTTTCAGACAAATGCAAACTTCTACAAAGAACTGTGCCCACACCATTAATAGTTTGTGTGGGTTATTTCTAAGTTATAGGGGTGTTTTGTGGAAAAAACTGCAGACTGTTCAAATTCAGAGTTGGCTAAATATTTTCGCTGTTTCTAAGCCATCGAGCGTTGTCTCCCTTTGTGGCTTTACGCTTTCACGTCCGCGTGTCTAACCACCCATATGGCATACCGTTTGATTCAGGACATTTAGGAGATTGATATTTAGTAACTTTTTTTTACATTCCATGAGGTTTTGGCATGATTTCTACCTTTTGAAGTTGTTTTTTGTTCACTTTTTCAGACAAATGCGAACTTCTACGAAGAACTGCGCCCACACCATTAATTGTATGAATGAACAAACTACAGCGTTACATAGCTGAAGGTGTGTAGATTTCAGGAATATATAGTTTGTGTGGGGTATTTCTGAGTTACAGGGGTGTTCTGTGGAAAAAACTGCAGACTGTTCAAATTCAGAGTTGGCTAAATATTTTCGCTTATTGTGAGCCATTGTGCATTGTCTCACTTGGTGGCTATTCGCTTTCACGTCATGGCATACCGTTTGATTCAGGACATTTGGGAGATTGATATTTAGTAACTTTTTTTTACATTCCATGAGGTTTTGGCATGATTTCTACCTTTTGAAGTTGTTTTTTGTTAATTTTTTCGGGCAAATGCGAACTTCTACGAAGAACTGCGCTCACACCATTGATTGTATGAATGAACAAACTACAGCGTTACATAGCTAAAGGTGTGTAGATTTCAGGAATATATAGTTTGTGGGGGGTATTTCTGAGTTGGGGGGGTGTTTTGTGGAAACACTGCAATCTGTTCAAATACAAAACTGGCTAATTTTTTTTTTGCTGCTACTGACATTTGGCACTGGTCACACTCTGGGTTAGTTGGTAGCCATGTCTCTGGGTACACCCATGAATGTGGCATACCGTTTTATTCCAGTTTTTAGCTAAAAATTTGCATTTGATTTTGTCTCTGATTTTACAGTTGAGGAAAAAAAGGAAAATGTGAGAAAATAACTTACAATTGGACAAAGAGCTGCGCCCGGGTATCTGCATTTTGATCGAAACTAACCTCACTCATAAAATCATGCGGGTGTGTAGTTTCTAAAAATATCTCACTTGTGGGGATATTTTAGTTAATTTGGTAGATATTCTATGTTAACAGTGAGAAGTGGTTATACATTTTAATTTGGTGTAATATTCTTGAAGGTGCAGTTTTAGTTTGGGGGGGTCTCCTGTAAAGGAAAAGTGGGGTACCTACATATATCTGGTATCGTTGTACTCGGGAGTAACAGAGCTTTTAGAAACAGTGAGATTTTTGTGTGTAACCTTAAGATAACTATAAGTAAAAATGGGAAAATCCATAAAAATTTGCAATTTTTTAATTTTTTTTACATATTTTACCAATAATTCCAGTAAAATTTCCAGAAAAGTTACAAAATTCTGTTACTGTGTTAAAGTAAACTGAAACTGAAAAAAACCCAATGTATAATATTCCTGATTTACTGCAAGGATTCCTACTGTAAAATTAGTCTAAAGCGATTAAGGGCAAAATCCTGAAAATTCTTCTGGCACTAAACGCAAAAAAAAATGAAATTTTCCTGGCAGTGAAAGGGTTAATCATAGGCAAATATTGTTGTTACCGCTTCCTCTTTTTAATTACCATCCAATAAAAACAAGTGTAATAAACACACACCCGTTTAACCCTTTTTTCTCTCACGTAGTTCAACAGATCATTATCTTTATTCTTAAAGTGACACTGCATATAATATATAAATACCATTTATAGAGACACAGCATGTAAACACAATATATAAACATAATTTTAAAGTGACATGGCAATATAAATATATTTAACAATATCAAACAGTTAGAGTGATTAGAGTTGCAATCTTAGACCAGATCCAAATAAGTCTCAGATAGGCATTTATCAGTATACAGTCTCCATTTGGGATGGTACTGCATACAAACACAATTCTAAACACAATTAAAAAGTAATATAACATGACTAGTCTGTGTTGGAATGATAGGAAGAATCTGACCCTGAAAACCTGGTTAACTACAGTGGGAAACCATAGATGTGGGGCACGTATATGTAAAACTTGCAAAGTCATGTCAGTGGGATCTGCATTCGTCTCAAGTGTTTCAGCAAAAAAATATAATATCACTGCATATATAAACTGTAATACGGTCGGAGTTGTTTACCTTATCACTTGCACCAAATCCATGAAGCAATATGTTGGTAGGACAATACGTCCATTAAAGGAACAAATAAGAGAACGTATTCATGCAATTGAAAGCAATGATAACAGACCCCTGTGGCGAGACATTTCACACATTGCTGCTCAGGGAATCTTAATTTCTGTAAAGTTCAAGGCATTGAACGGGTTTACAAAAGAATAAGAGGGGGCAACTTTTTTAGAAGTGATAAATAAGCGGGAAGCATTTTGGATCCTGGAACTGGATACAAGGCCCCCGAATGGCTGAAATAGCAAATGGGACATTGCTTTGATAGTCTGATCTTTTGAAGTTAGTTACAAGGCTATTGTAAAAACATGCCTTTTTATTGATGGATGCCTTTTTGAGACCTATAGTGTGATCAGGTCAGAGATTGAAATTGTAACTATTTGCCATATTACTTTATAATTGTGTTAATATGCAGTATCATCCCAAATGGATACTGATAAATGCCTCTCTGAGACTTAGCTTTATTTCGATCTGGTCTAAGATTGCAACTCTAATCACTTGAAATTCTGTTTGATATTGTAACTACTTGCCATGTCACTTTAAAATGATGTTTATATATTGTGTTTACATGCTGTGTCACTATAAATGGTGTTTATATATTATATGCAGATAATGATCTGTTGGACTACGTGAGGGAAAAAAGGGTTAAACGGGGGGGTGTTTATTACCCTTGTTTTTACTGGATGGTAATGCTTTTAAAAAGAAAAAGTAGTAACAACAATATTTGCCTATGATTAAGGACGTTTTGTATGCGTCTGTTCCCTGGTGATGTTGCTGGGACCCACCGGAATCTGTATTTTTACAGGTATTTAGTAAAAGATGTTTTTATTATAACCCCTAATGTGGTGCTGCAGCTTTTTTCTTTTTCTTTCTACATGTCTTTATGAGGAGTGAGCGCTCCCTGAGCTGCTTCTGCACACAGGACGGGCTGTGCAGGGAAGCTGATATGGGAGAGGATTGTAGCTGCTATTTTGTTTATTTGTCATTTTATTGTTGATGCAGATTTAAAGCATGGTTAACTTTTGCCTCTTTGTACAAAAATCGGCACAGTGAGAAAGTGAGCCAGGGGAAATAAGATACATTTGAGTAAAACATGTTAGGCAATGGAGTAGAGACAACTAGAGACAAATGTATTAATTTAGTTTCCTGAATTACGTTTTTCACAAAAAATATTACTAATTTATATTGTGCGCAACATTTGTCATTACTTTTAGGTTTGCCGACCTTTAAAAACACATGCAACAAGAAAAAATCCAATATTTACACATGAAATTATACCATTGGTGTTAAATATTAGTGAGCCTACATATATCCATCAGCACATGGGAGGCCTTAGATCCACTAGAAATGACAGGCTCATCTGTCTTCCTACCTTTCTTGGAAGTCAAATAGTAGGTCAACTAGGGGAACAAGTGCATGTTTGGTTAAATACACAATCAGTCTTATATACTGACAGTCACAATGGCGCCACGTGTGCATGTAATTGATATCACAATTGCGGTCTCCATAATTGTTAAAAAGTTGTTGGGTGGCTTATGAGAAGACTGATACTAGGGGCACCCAATCATTAAAATGGGGTCTTGGAAAAAGCTGAGAGGTTCTTGCATTATGAGGACTTTCTAAATTTCTAACATTGCTGCAGCCTCTACTTAACCCCCACACTAATCCCTGGTCAGGGCCAGATTTACACCTCAGGAGCCTGTAGGCCCAAAGAGCCTGGTGCTCTTAGCCCACCACTAAACACAGACCACACCCATTTTCTCTTTTTGGGGAAGAAAATAAACTATAAAGGGGTTGAATTGGTGGGAGGAGATTATCAGCCGCCCCTCCAACCAATCCGGCCCTGTCCCTGGTACATCACCACAAACTGGTTAGAGTAGGTTTATATTATTTTTATACTTCTTGCACTGTTTCTTTTTCATCAAACTCAAGTTCATAGCTTACTGTCTACTCCCTGATAGCTCATCCAGTCAGAAACCAACATTCATTTTCAAAGTGCCATTTCTAATATAGAAGCATTTGAAAAAGTTATTAAAAATTTTGGAGTGACAAAACTGGAAACCTTTAACCATTTTTTTACATTAATTCCAGGAAAGGGAAGATTGAGGGATGTGGGAAGCTTTAGGAAAGTAGGGCTCCCACTGAGAAAAGCAGCAAGCCCTCTGGGGGAGAGGGGAATAAGGGATGGAAGAAAAGGTGGAAAAATTGTATGACAGCATACCCAATCGCCCATTCGTCCAATCAAAAATATTGTATGGTGTGTTCCCAGCTGGGGAAGCGAGACAGAACAGAGATGTAGCTTATGATGAAAATACTAATGAACTACACTTGCATTTTGATTTTGTCCTTTATGAAACTAGCACAGGTAAAATTAGATACCGTATATACTCGAGTATAAGCTGAGATTTTCAGGCTACAAAATAGCCTGAAAATCGAGTCTCGGTTTATACTCGAGTCAAAGACTTACCTGCTCCGGCGGCCGAATGCTCCACTTTCCTCTGCTGACTGACGTCACTACTCAGCACCGGGAAGGGAGGCCAGCGCCGAGTAGTGACATCAGCCAGCAGAGGAAAGTGGAGCATGGATCCAGGGGAACGTGTGGAGCAGGTAGGAGAAGGCAACTGGGACTTTCAGAAAGGGGGAAGGCACAGTAATTCCTGCAGTGGCTATTCCTTGCCACTGCAGATGTTTGGAAACTAACACTCCCAGCAACTAAAGCATGCTGGGAGTTGTAGTTTCCAAACATCTGGAGTGCCAAGAATGAGGCTTTAATTGCCCTTTAAATGGACATAAGAATTCCCATACAGTAATAGCCAAATACAGTATGGCTATTATTGTATGGGACTTCTGATGTTCATTTAAAGGACAACTAAAGCCTAAAAACAATACAGAATATGAAGGAGAATGCTATCTATTGCTGCCTTCTGATTCTGTATTGTTTTGAGGCTTTAGTTGCCCTTTGAATGGACAGCAGGATTCCCATAGAGCAGTCCCATACAGTAATAGCCATACTGTAATAACTGTATGGTAATACTGTATAGGAATTCTGCTGTCCATTTAAAGGGCAACTAAAGCCTCAAAACAATACAGAATCAGAAGGCAGTTGTGGTTATATTGTCTACCCTCGGTTTATACTTGAGTCAATCACTTTTACTCCTTTTTAGAGGTAAAAGTGGGTGTCTGTTTATACTTGGGTCGGTTTATACTCGAGTATATACGATACAACCATTTAACTAAAAATGTATCTACTCCCCAGCTATTATATATAATATATATAATTCAAAGACATGTATAGCCACAATATGTGTATTTAATTATTATTAAACAAAATGCCAATGTGCAAATGTGGGAAGACAAAAAAATGGTAAGGATTTTATTTTTCTTCACATTTAAACAAAACATTTTTTTTGTATTATTTATATCAATAAACAATCAAGATCCCATTCACTTATTAGCAGATAGGAAAACTATAGTATAGTCAAGGAGCACAGTTCCATTGGCCTCATCTTTGACAAGGAGAAAAGAGAGAAATAAGAACACAAATCCATAAGGCATTTGATTTTACCTGGCATTTTAAAAAGAGAAATACTCCATAGGGAGCCAAAGATCAGGACCAACAACTGAACCTTTATGTTATGATCAACCAAGTATAAAATAAATTACAAAAGAGAGAATTTAAACACATTGGGGGAAACAGAAATGCTACTAATGAAAGAGCAAAAAAGAAGAATCTACCTGTGACATCCTTAGACCTATATTCCGTCTATTAAATAAAACAATACTGATAGTTATGTGATTATTATGTGAATTGGGTTTTAGACAAATCTCCCAAGATCATTTGTAGCAGAATAAAACTGTAATAATGGTAGATAATTGATAATAAAAACACAGATGCCTCCACACAGATATGAATGTTGATCATTGGTAAAGCAATGACAGTTTGACTACATGAAAGGGAAAAGTTAGTAAATATTCATCTTTACTGGTTTATTCCTTATTATTGCTAATAACCAGTTCAAGGACCAAAGCCAAATAAAATGCTAAAAAAGTGGTGCCAATATATAATATTTAATATTAAAAAGTGACTCCTTTCCCAACCAGTTCGACATCTGTGGTAGGAAAGCTTTTAAAAGGAATATTAAGGGATAAGATATTCAAATACATTTTAGATTACAAGATTATATGTAGGTCCCAGCATGGTTTTATGTAATAGAACTTGGGGGGTCAGTGGATGTGATTTATTTACATTTTTTTGCTTGTAGTGCCAGTGCTATTAGGCAGCATTATCATATGTTGTAGTTTTTTATTTATACAAATTTTAATTTATACAATACATATAAATTCACTTTATTGTCAATCTGCCATCTCTTACCAACCTTTGCTGGCAGGACCCATATAGTTTTCAGCAACTGACCCTGCCACCACTGCTCTTAATTTAGCATAGGAACTACTCAAGAACAATTAGTTTCCTTCCCTTATATGCACTCACAGTACTGTTAATTCTAACCATGAAACTGGAGAGCAGTCAGTCATTTTCCAACTCACTCTAAGTGTGAGCAAGTGAAGGAATCTCACTGTACATTAAATTGGGGAGCACCACAGTGCATAGGAGGAGCCAGAGAGCTTTGACATTAGTAGGACCATTTACAGGCTATTTTTTTTATTACTGAGGGGATAATTTTCCTTTTGCCTACTGGCCCAGTCCTCCCCGATTATAAAGCAAAATCATTTCAGAATGTTTAGCCTATTATTCTTCTTTAACAGTGTAATTTGTTATATTTTTTATATATATATAAAATATAGAAACAGAATATAAAAACAGAAAGGTAATGTATGCATAGAGCAGAAAAGTTAAACTAGAATACCTTACTACATGTAGGGGTAATAATCTGCCTGCATGATATGCAGAACTGAAGTCATTATAAAGTCATCATAAAAATGTAGTTTTTTTGAAGAGGTGTGTAAGAATTTAGATTCAGGCATAGCAGTGGATGTGGTATACTTGGATTTTGCTAAAGCTTTTGATATTTTGCAACATAAGCAACTCATGTATAAACTGACGACTGTTGACCTAGAAAAAACATTTGTACATGGATAGAGAACTGGTTATTGGATCACAAACAGAGAGTGGTGGTCAATGGAGCTACATCTATGTGGGCTAAAGTGGAGTGCCTTAGGGCTCTGTGCTAGGGCCACTTCTTTTTAATCTTTTTATAAATGACTTAGAAGGGGACATTGAAAGCAAGGTCTTTGCGTTTGCTGATTACACTAAACTATGCAAAGTTTTGGAAACTTCAAATAATGTGCAATTGCTACAAGCAGACCTAGATAGATTATCAATATGGGCAGAATGGCAGATGAAATTCAATGTTGATAAATGTAATGTGATGCATTTGGTGTTTAACAATCCAAGTGCCACCTACACCATAAATACATTGTTCTAAGTGAATCTCTAATGGAAAATGATGTGGTGGTTCTGCTAGTTAACAGACTTACCGGTAGCTTAGCTCTTTATAAAGAGGGGAATAGATTCAAGAAATATTATTCTCCTTCATCACAAGGCACTGGTAAGGCCTCGCTTGGAATGTACGGTGCAGTTTTGGAATTACATTTACAAAAGACACAGCTTGGAAATGGAAGCAGTTCAGGGAAGGACAAATAAAATAATAAAGGGAATGGAGGGCAGGCAGGTAAGACAAGTTAGGCTGTTTACATTAGAGAAGCGACGTTTGCCTGGGCATATGATACCTTTAAACAAATACCGTATATACTAGAGTATAAGCCGAGGTTTTCAGGTCTTAAAAATGACCTGAAAAATGAACCTCGGCTTATACTCGGGTCAAGCTGGGACTTACCTTAATTCCGGACGCAGCCGCGAGTCAGGTAAGAAAACCGGCAGTTCCCAGTAGTACTTTGTGCACGTCGGCGCGATGATGTCATCGCACACCCGCAAAGCACTACTGGGAACTGCCGGCTTTCCATCCTGACTTGCGGCTGCGTCTGTAAGGCTTTGCGAAGGCGTCCGGAAGGCTCTGGGAAGGTGTCCGGAAGGCTCTGCACACCAAACTGTAAGTACATTTCCCATGGCTACCAGTAATCCCCATGGCTACCAGTTATCCCCATGGCTACCAGTAATCCCCATGGCTACCAGTTATCCCCATGGCTACCAGTAATCCCCATGGCTACCAGTAATCCCCATGGCTACCAGTAATCCCCATGGCTACGAGTAATCCCCATGGCTACCAGTTATCCCCATGGCTACCAGTAATCCCCATGGCTACCAGTAATCCCCATGGCTACCAGTATGCAATAAAATGCACATGGCTACAGAAGGCAGTATTGGTCAATTTCAACCCTCGGCTTATACTCGAGTCAATGTGGTTTTCCTAATTTTTGAGGTAAAAATAGGTACCTCGGCTTATACTCGGGTCGGCTTATACTCGAGTATATACGGTATATTAATGGGCCATACAATTAACACTCTGGTGTATTGTTAACTAATAGGCTATATCAGAAGACTTGTGAACATCCTTTAAGACTGGAAGAAAAGAAGTTTCATCTTAGCTTAGGAAAAGTTTCTTTACAATGAGAACGGTGAAACTGTGGAACTGTCTTGTAGCAGATGTGGTAATAGCAAGTTCATTAAAGTAGAAGTAAAGTCTCCAGACAACATTGTCCCAGTAGACAGAGCACATTCACAAATATACAACAAGCTGTGTCTCACCTCTCCCTTTGCTGTGGCCCTGCGAGTACTAGGGGCCAGCTCCCACAATCTACCTTAGCTGGGTAAGCCTCCAGCTAAGTGTCTGCGTACAGGCACATGATCTGTAGTTCTCAACAGATCAAAACAAGGAACTTGCAGCCTTGCTTCCTAGAAGCTGACAGCCAATAACATTACAGCACAGAGATACTCCCTCTCCCTGACACAGAATTAGGATTTCATTTTTTTGTTTTCAAACACATTCAATGATACTGTCATTACAAAGATATAATTCTTTAATTTTCATACAAAAGGAAAAGTCATTTTTGCAGTATATTACATAGATAGCAAGGATGTAAGAAACGGTATACTAACACTTCAGCAAAAAAATAAAAAATAAATAAAAGTCTGGGGAATAGAACCTGCAACTTGTACATTTAATCTGTCTTGCTAAAAGCAGAGCTCTTACCTCTTGGCTAACAGAGATATTATATAGATCACTGGTACATGTAGAATCTTTTACTACATAGAGGAAACAAAAAATAAAAGCAAGCGCGGGGATTTGAACTTTCGACCTTCCGAACTGCATATTTCTAAAACTGCCGTTTTACCAGGTCCATCACCAGGGAATGAGTTAAAATCTTAGGTACATATAGAAGCCTTATCTTTTTAAAAACATAATAGAAACAAAAAAAAAGGTAAGTCTGGAGTATTGAACTTGTGACTTTCTGAACTGTGTGTTTTTAAATCTGCTGCCTTGACAAGTGCAGCAGTGAATAAGCTAATAATCCAGGAACATTTGGAAGCTTTATCTTTTGCTAGGAAAAGAATAATAAAAAAAATGAAATATGGAAGTCCCTGATAAGACTTTGAAAGCTGCTTGTTACCCTGCGGTTTATTTAACAGCCACTCACACTGACTGGTAAATAAATTGCAGGGTAACAATCAGCTTTCAAAGTCTTAGCAGGGACTTCTATATTGGTGTATAGAAAAAACACTGTGCATAGAGACAGTGAATACTGGGTTCAGGGGCCTGGTTCTTTGATGACTTCATGGGCTGTGGGTTGTACTGGCAACAACATGGAAACCTTCTTAGTTACAGAATCTATTACTTACATGTACTAAATTCAACTTACTATAGAATAATCTTACAATGTATAGGTGTTCTGGGGAGTGATTTACAAAAATATTGTAAATCACTGGTATTAATACATATAACTATAGTTTTGGTTGAGTTGAGGTAAGGTTAAAAAGGAGAGTCAAAGTGTTGGACTTAATGAATATATATCTTTATTCAACCTCAATTACTATGTAAGTAACTATGTAAGCTTCTTAGAGGGTTACCTCATGAGTAATGTGTCATGATGTCATTTGAAAGATGTTGGAACCCCCCTTAATTCTTTGGTAGTTTTGTTTATGTAAGTAACTATGTAAGCTTCTTAGAGGGTTACCTCATGAGTAATGTGTCATGATGTCATTTGAAAGATGTTGGAACCCCCTTTAATTCTTTGGTAGTTTTGTTTATCATTGGCTGAGCTTCCAAAGTTGCAATTTTCTTTTAATATAGGTCATGCCGTATGGAAACAGCTGTATTAAAGGGTATCTTCACCCCTAAAAATCCTTTAAAGTTAGTAAAGCACCCCAAACCTAGACCTCGCTAGGTTCAAAAACCCCTTTATCGTTCTCGGCCTCTTTTGCTGATCTGTGCGGAAGAGCAGCAGAAAGGTCCAGGAACGAAAGACGTGTCTGTGAATGGCTGAGACTCAGCCAATCACTGACTTCACTGCTGGTCCAGCCCCTTTGCTGATCCGTATGAAAGAGCAGCCAAGGCGATGAGCAGGGAGGGGGAGGGCTCCATAGGGCATACCACAAACCTCTAAGAGGAATAGGAAGAGGCATATACAAATTACACACAGAGAGGCTTTCTACCCTTCAGTTTCCTGAACTTTCATCAGGCCCTGCAGGACAACCACATGGATCAGAAAGGGGTAATTTTACACTATACAGTGGGCTCAACAGTGGGCCAAATTTTAGTTTGGGTTGGACATGGCCTTTAACACAAAATATGCAATATGCATTATAAAATTAGACAGGTGTGTAAATGGGTGCACAACAACAGAGATATTACATCACTTAGTTGAGCCTCCATTAGCAAATTTAACAGCCTCTAGACACCTCAGCCTGGTGAGTGATGAGTGTGTGGATTCTAGATGGAGGTATTTTTGCCTATATTTCCATACCCAAAAAATCACGGCACGGCAAAAAAGTAAAGTAAATCCATGCAAATGAAGCTGTGCTATGCAAGTAACAAGCTAATGAGTTTTGAAAGGTTTAAACAATTTTATTATTATAGGGCTGTCAAAAATGCTTCACTTCTATGTTATAACCTCCCTAGCATCTGCTGAAATGAACGCAATTAGTTTCTGGAGGTCTAAAGTCAAATACATCGTCTTAGAATGCAGTTTTAAAGAAAGGAACAACACTGTCTTGCTTGGTAATTTAAATGACTGACCATTCAATTTATGACCAACTACAGCAATAAAATACAGACTGAACTTAATAATAGCACATTTTATGTGACATTGATGACAATTACAATCTATAGTTACTGTAGTCACCCTTTGGTCCATGAAAAGATGACAAAATTAATTACAACCATTTGCTATTTGTCAGACTTAACTTGGCAGGCGATGAAGCTCAAAGGCACCTGGAACTTGACTGAAACATTTACCATTTTCTAATCCAGTAAGATGAAGATAACGAGAAAAGGAAAGAAAATAATTTGCTTTTCCAATGCACATCTTCCTCTTTTGTTCCAAGGTATGCCAATCCCAGAGATGGAATAAATAAATGCAAGGTATAAAGCTCTTTCTGGTTTCATTTGCATGTTAAGTGCACAACTTTTTATCAAGGTGAGAAAATATGATGTCTGCATTCCCTAGGTTTTCTGCAGTAGAAATGTAAAGATTCCCAACATACTGCCTTTACAAAGGAACATTACTCTCTCAAACATCTAATCTAATCTGTCATTTTTAAAATCTACAATATTAAGGGAGCTAAGAGAGACTACTCCTGCCTCCAGTTTTGCAGCAGTCTATGTTATAGAGGGAGACGGGGAAGATTGGGGTAACAAGTTGTGAAGCTGTCAATTGTGGCACAAGCTGCATCTTTGAAAGTAAAGTGCTCTTCTATTTCTGCAAAATGTACTAACTGACTTAAAGGGGAACTAAAGTAGAGCACATTTACAAACATACAACATACAGCATATCACCTCTCCCTTTGCAGTGGCTGCTACATGATTTATGAAATTAACCTGTGGGTACTAGGGGTCAGCTCCCATAATCCACCATATCTGGGTGAACCCCAGCTAAGTGTAAGCAGTACACTTAACATGCTCTGTAGTGCTCAACAGATCAAAACAAAGTTACTGTAGCCTTGCTTCCTTGAAGCTGACAGCCAAGCCAATCAAGTAACAGCACAGAGATCCTCCCTCTCCCTGACCCAGAACAAGGATTTAATTTTTTTTCCAAAACACATTCAATGCTCCTGTCCTTACAATGATATAATCCTTTGTTTTTTATAAAAAAAGAAACTTAATGCAGTGGATGTAAGAAACAGAATATTAACATTTCAGTTAAAAATAAAAGTAAGTCTGGGAAATTGAACCCACAACCTCATGTAAGCCACCACAGCATATATATAGGTACATAGGTACATTTAGAAGATTTATCGTCATAGCAAATCAGATGAATATTTTGTATTGCCACATGAAGGCTGTTTGCAGTCTATAAGTAAGAGGGCAGCGTGCTCCCGAAACGCATCTGACATTTTGTTATTAAAATACGTTTTGAAATAAAATGTATGAAGATTATTTAATCACTTGCCTTATAGCTGATTATTGGAACCAGGTGTCCTACTGTTTGGTATAGGATAAATAAACTGCAGGTTAACAAGAAGCTTCCAAAGTCTTATCAGGGACTTCCATATTGGTGTGGCAACAATTCTATAGAAAACACTTTACAGAGAGATTCAATAAAAGTTCTTATAGTTAAAAATGGTGCTTGTTTTGCTCCAACCAATCAGATGTTAGCTATTAAAGGATAAGTACACTGTGATAGCAAGTTAAGTTAAATTGGAAGTAGCAGCTGTTGAACCCCCCCCCCCCCTTTTTTTTTTTTCCTAGGTCCCTCCTGAGCCTACCTTTGCTGGTATAAAGTTGCTGATATCTTGGATGTGATGTGAAGACTGTTTAGCTCCTCCCCTCTGAGACTTGCTGGATCCCCTTCTTCATAAGCTTCCAAAAGCAGGGATCGTGAGGTCAGTGCGTGCATGTGACATGATGTCAGCGAGTGTCCAGCAAGCTGCTGCTTCCAATGTAACTTAACTTGCTATTACAGTGTACTTATCCTTTAAATGTTAAATAAGATCTGAATAGTTGGAGGAAAATTAGCACCATTTTCAACAATAAGAAATTTGACTGAATCTCCCTGTTAGTGCATAGAGACAGTGAATACTGGGGTCAGGGGTTGTGGCAATAGGTGCACATGCTCGCAAGGGTCTTTAAAGGACAACTCCACCCTCATAAGAACATCTTTTAGAAAGAACGGCCTCTTTAAAATATGTTGATATTTCATACTTTGTCCTATGAATTCATTACTGTATGTCTGCTATGCTTCTGGAGCAATTTAGAAACCTGTACTGAGCCTGGGCATGCTCAGAAGAGGCAGATAGGGGATTAACATTCAGGCATTGGCTGTGATGTCAACTGTCAAATCCATAACTGACAGTTGCTAACTGGAAGAACCAGGAAGCAGAAACGGGAAACAGGACATTGTGCAGGATTTCAGGTTAGACTTATATATTTCACATTTCAAACTATTACCGTTTAGGGTTTGGGGGGGTGATTTACCTGTGTGTAAGTTTTCATTTTAGGGCTGGACTTGCCCTTTAAAGACTACATGGGCTGTGAGTTGTACTTGCAAGAAAACGGAAGAGAAGAATATGTTGCTTTCATTTTAGGATTTTAAAAAATTAAGCTTACTTCTCCTTTAAACTTGACATTAACCCACAAATAACTTTAAGAATTTTATCAGGTCCATCATGAAAATACAAAGTTAAAAATGATTGGGAGTGTGGGAAAAATTATTATCCTTACGACTGGGAAAAACACACGGTAAAAACATTAATTTAGGGGTGGAGATACCCTTTAAATGCAGCATAAAAGTAGAGTGATGGCTACCACTTGTGACTTGACATTCCATGGAAATGGTTCAATCTATGTTAACCTATTGAAGTTGGGGTCCTGTTAACCTTGGGACCCCAAACCCCTGCTCTATTACCAAAGATCACTTTCATGCTAAATCAGATCAGTGCAGTTTAAATCTTCATTAGCACATTTCCAGTAACATGTATTCAGGTGATGATTAATTACCAAAGGCATTTGCATTGATTAAATATCTACTTGGGAATTTAATATTTATTTGTAGCAGAAAGCGAGGGGAAGAAAAAAATAAAAAATGCAAGAAAAAGAACACATGCTAAATCAGTTCCCTCATCCCCCATTGTTGAAAAAAATATGTTCTGACCCGACTGTACGCTTGGTGGAGAAATGTACTGACGAAGCAGCATGAGCCTTATCTTCTGTACAGAAACACTGTTCTGAAAGTCAGAGATAATCTGGTGGCTCTGCAAAGCTTCAGTGCTTAGAGAAGGATCATCAAATCTGGTTCATGCAAAATGATAATAACTTAAACATGTTATTTTCATCTTCTTCCCTAATGCTGCTATTTCCAATTCTTTTACTTTACCTAAGTATAGTGCAATGTGGCGACAATAACTTCAGGTCATGTGCTTATTATAGGTTGTAATACGTATGAGATAATTGCTTTGAGTGCTGTGCTTCTTGAACGCCTACTTACTGAATGGAAAGGAAATCTCACAAAATGCATCAAAAAGACCCCACAAAAATGACAATAACAGATTTAAAAGTAGGTGGCATTTATTTCCATCTAGTATACTTAGAAATGTTTTGTAAATAGCAGGGGTTCAATGACAGACAAGAAAAAAAAATACTTAAAATAGGAAAATAATGATAGGCAAGTGATCTTTTTTTTTTTTTTTACAAAATATCAATAAATAGTGCAAGCTATTAAAATGCAAACATTGACTATTTAAAGGGCATGTCCATCCTAAATAAAACCTTTTGGCATATTGTAGATCACCCTTGCCTACCCCCAACCTCCAAGTTAGATCTCTAAAAAAGTATCACAATCATACTTACAGCCATTCGCTCCTGCGGCTGTCTTCTCCAGCTCCCTGCTTATCAGAACTTGCAAGCAGGGGCCTGACTGGCAGCGGCATCTGTGATTGGCTATGTAGACAGCTGTGGACGTGAAGGGCTGTAAGTATGATTCTGATGCTATTACCAGAAATCTGCGCTTGGGGGCGGGCAGGGGTGACATAGAATATGTCAAAAGGGTTTTAAGCAAGGTGGAATGGCAGCAATGGATGGAACCAGAGGGTGGGAGGGATGGGGGAAAAGGGCTCCCCTGCGCATGTCACTACCTCCCGGAGGCAAGAGGGGGGCAGAAACATTTTGACAGGGAGATAGCTCCTACCTTTCAGTTTCCTGGACTTTGCACAGTTACTGCAGGAGAACCATAAGGAGCAGAGATAAAAGGTAATAAGGTTTTTAAAAATTACACAGTGGGGCCAGCACTGGGGAAAATTTTAGTTTTGGGGTGGACATACCCTTTAAAAGGGAACTGTGATACCAATATTACTCCCATCTCAATAAACTGATCATTATATTGGTCATACCGAACTGGCATTTTGCCTATTTGCTGTTTAATCTGACATGCAGGGTGCAGTGGTGGTTCTTACCTTCAGACGTTATCCCGCTGGATGATGGTTTATGAACATGAAGAATTATACAGGGAGATGAAATATCCCACGCAATGGGGTAAAATGTAATATCGGGTTAGTGTGGGTTTTACTTTTCCATGGCCTGCACTGTTTTGTATGAATGACACGGACAGACAATGTAACCCCCCCGTGTTTGTTTTTGCACAACATAGTTGAGTGAAATCAAATGCTTTTTAAATTGAGACGTTACCTTCCAGTTTCCCACAAGCCAGTAAATCCTGATTACTGCATCACGGGAACCCAGAAGAAAGAGAAGCGCGTAGGGTATTACACCTCCTGATATTTTCTAATAATCGGCAATTTAAATTTTTCCAGTTTAGATACCGGTTTAGGATTGCCGTAGAAGTGGAATAAACTTGATATTTATTTAGGTTTTGCATTTCCATAGATTATGAGCATTTCTATATGATATTGTCAGAAACAGAGCTAGGCAGCTGTCATGACTGACAGTCATGACAAAGCCAGGGGTTTAAGCATAATTGCCAATAGTATCTGGCCATTTTGGGCATCTAATATCAAAATGTACACAATATACATATCGGGTGTCCTTTCTTTAAAGTATACATTTTAACATTACCTTAGAAGGCTGTGCAGAAATCTGAATATGGTATGCTTTTCAGGCTAAGAACGTCTAACATACCAGATTCCCTTTTTAACTATGACATGCATTTTGTACAGGCAACTCAGGGGATCATCTCAGATTAAGTATATGTAGTTTAGGGTTTTTCCTCGCCCCTCTAGAACTAGACTAGAACATAATTTTAATCAATTTTTTAAAGACAAACCTTCCCCCCTCTCCCTTTGGGCGTACATTATAGAAAACAAGGTAAATGTACCACACTTTACAAATTGCTGAGTGGATTCTTCTATATCTATTACTGTAGGTATGTTATGGCTCATTCCATCCCACACCACAAATAAAGAATTGTGTGTCATTAAAGGGAATGCCTTCCAAGCCTCCCTAACTCCAAAACAGTGATACTTATCTTTGCTCCCACAGTGAAGCTATTCCTTCCGATCTCCGTCACTCCTCTCCATGTGCCAGTGTCCTTTTTACTAGCTGCCGTCAGTCATGGCCCATAACGGCTTTTATGGGCCATGACTGACGGCAGCTTACTAGTGCACCTCCAGCCGCATGAGTTCTCATTGAACTTACAGTGGAGGTGTAAAACTGTTGGTGAATATTGGGAAGAATAACTTTCTTCAGGAACCACAACAGTTCCTTTCTTAATTATCACAGTCTTGGGGTTTAGAAGGATCCTTAACACAATTAGCAATCGAAGCTGGACATGTTTTTTAATATTGGGTTTTTAATTTCTGTTTAATTTGACACCCATAAATTTGAAAAAGTAACAATCAAAGGGAAATAAGGGTTGATGTAGTGTGAAGTAGTGGAGATATTAGCTTTATTATTCTAAATGTACATGCACTTACAACAGCAATTTACAAATAACCTCAAAGTACATACCTGAACCCTGAGCGTTTTTCATCAGAAAAACATAGCAAGTAGTAAATAACTTGTCTTTCTATGATTTTCCACTATTCAGTTTAACTTAAGATTCAAGGTTCTCTGTACTATATTTAAACAGAATATATTTCAAACAAATCCAGTGTTTTATTTAATAATAAGATGCACCTTGACATATAATCCTAGACGTTTTACAGGTTTGATAACAGAATAAATAAGTATTTTCTTTAAAAAAAAACAAAACACTACGCAGTGGTGTTTCTGGGGGAAGGTGAACTGTCTCTTCATTCACTTGCAGCACAACTATAGTTGTGCACTCCCGTGTATAGGACTGTGCCCCATTCACATCAAGTAAGATTACATTAAAGGGAATCTCCAGTCAAAAAAGCTTTCTTTAAGTGTAATTGAAGAATGGAAGGTAAAGGAGCTATGCCATTTATAGTAAAAGGTGGCACAAGGATTGTTAAACCCCAAATGCATCACCTTACATTTATCAACATTGAATCTTAGCTGCCATTCTGCTGCCCATTTTGATAATCTATCTAGGTCTGTTTGCAGCGATTGCACATCATTTGAAGTTTCCAAAAGTCTGCATAATTTATTGTCATCAGCAAAGACAGAGACCTTGCTCTCAATGCCCCCTTTTAAGTCATTTATTTGACATAGTAATTTGACATAGTAGTAATTGAGGTTCAATAAAGACATATGTCCATCTAGTCCAAACTTAACACCCTACTCTTTAACTCTAAAAGTTGATCCAGAAGAAGACAAGAAACTTATCCAGCCCACTTTTAAAGCTATTCAATTTATGATATTTATACGCTGATTAAATAGAAGTGGCCCTAGTACCACTTTAGCCCACATAGATGTAGCGATCCAACAACCAATTCTCTATCCATGTGTGTACCCAGCCTTACACTTACAGGTCTATAGTTATCAGGCTGTGAACAACTACCTTTTTTCAAAATTGGTATTACATAATTAATTTTAGAGGCAAGGTAATAAACAGGGGTCTAGATAAAACTGGACTAAGCTCTCTAAAGCTGGGTACACACCATAAAATAATACGGCTCGACCAACTGACATTTCAGTGTTTCGGTCGATCGGGACAAAATATTGAATGCTTCCTCCATTCAGCCATGACTGACTGCTTGTTCCTCCAAATCGGCTGAACAGATGATCGGTCCTCCATGGCCTGCACACTCATTTGTGACCAGTCGGAAATGCTAAAGGCTCAGTCAGGAGGAAGGATCTGACAATGTGTTCCCCGCTTTAAGATCCGAGGATGTATTTCAGCAGATCCTGGGGTTTATTGATATTAACTTCGTCTGTTTCCATACAATATATTCTATTAGCCACAGTAAATATACTCTTCATATTAGTACATCCATGTTATAAGGACTAGGTAAAGGGAAAAAACTTATTAGCACATTGGTCTTTTTGGCATTCTCTATAACCATCTTAGCCCCATTATTTAAAGGTCCCACAAATTTAAGGGTTGGTGTTGCTTTGTTCAACTATCTGTATTTTATGTTCTATTTTAGCTAGTTTTATCGCTTTTCTTATAGCTTTGACAGTTCATGTAGGCCTGTTCAGTTTCATCTGATTTCAAAATTTTAAAAGCCATTTTCCTTTTAACTGAGCATTAAGCCATGCAGGAACAGTCCTCATTTTTTTACACTTCTTTTCTAAAGGTAGAAATTAGAAGTAGTGTAGAAAAATGAAATAGTTTAAAAGGGATCACCCCAGTACATGAGCAGGAGTGCAAAGGTTTGCTAATCATAATTAAAGTAAAAAGGTTGGAAGTTAGGACCTTCCAGACTGGGGTTACATTAACGTGGTTGAAAGGCTTTTCATTCATGTAATCACAGTAATGTATACTAAAACCCCCTTGTTTATAATGTTTGCCAGTGTGCAGATAATATGATATTGTATGGGCCTAGGAATGTGCATTGATTATCCTTTATATAAATGTTTTACCAGATCAGTAGCCCTTCTGCAAAATGTTGTTGTAATTTAGCCTTCTATTGTACCAATCTATGTCAGGGTAATTGAATGTGCCCCATATTTGCAGCCATCACCAACTGCATATGAAGGTGAATGTTCACCTCTTCACGGCCATTTAGTGGCTTGTGACAGACTACAATTAATTCATCCACCTTCTTGCTTCCCGTGCAAATCTCTATCCATATTGTTCTGAACTTCTTGCAATTGTAAACATACATAGATAATGCTCTGATGCATTTTTTACTAATCGGTCATATCCGAGGACTCGTGGACATCCATTAAGATTGGAAGAAAAGAAGTTTCATCT
This sequence comes from Hymenochirus boettgeri, assembly GCA_019447015.1. Taxonomy (NCBI): domain Eukaryota; kingdom Metazoa; phylum Chordata; class Amphibia; order Anura; family Pipidae; genus Hymenochirus; species Hymenochirus boettgeri. The sequence continues at coordinate 50,502,087 of CM033474.1, read as the reverse complement.
TCAGGTTAGGAAAGGTTTCTTTACAGTGAGAACGGTGAAACTGTGGAACGGTCTTCCAGCAGATATGGTAATGGCAAGTTCACCGAATAGCTTTAAAAGTGGCCTGGATTTGTTTCTAAAACTAAAAAATATTGAGAATTTCTGGTATTAATACATATACTATAGTTCTGGTTGCTACGGGGATACTATATAATATTGACAATTACTGGTATTAATACATATACTGTAGTTCTGGTTGGTACAGGGATACTATATAATATTGAGAATTACTGGTATTAATACATATACTGTAGCTCTGGTTGGTACAGGGATACTATATAATATTGAAAATTACTGGAATTAATACATATACTGTGGTTCTGGTTGGTACAGGGATACTATATAATATTGAGAATTACTGGTATTAATACATATACTGTAGTTCTGGTTGGTACAGGGAAACTATAATATTGAGAATTACTGGTATTAATACATATACTGTAGTTCTGGTTGGTACGGGGATACTATATAATATTGAGAATTACTGGTATTAATACATATATATTCTGGTTGTACAGGGATACTATATAATATTGAGAATTACTGGTATTAATACATCTACTGTAGTTCTGGTTGGTACAGGGATACTATATAATATTGCAAATTACTGGAATTAATACATATTACTATAGTTCTGGTTGGTACAGGGATATTATATAATAATGAGAATTACTGGTATTAATACATATACTGTAGTTCTGGTTGATTCAGGGCTATTTTTTGGAGTCAGGAAGGATCCCCCCCCCCCTGCTGTTTTTATTTTTTTCCTTCCTCTGGATCATCTGTTAGGTAGGGTTAAAAAGGAGGGTGAAAAGGTTGGACTTGATTCAATTACTATGTTACATTTTTGATTATCATATAATTTACTTCCACACGTAGACATTCATGCCTCAATTTTCTCTATGCTCCCCCCTCCCTCCATTATCTTATTAGCTCCTTGATTCCTTACAACTCTATCCGTCCCAGTGTATTTGCAGCACCAAACTTGACATTAGCTTTTTACTGGGATACCTCCGGTTACATTTAAATAACATCTGATACATTGCTGCAGAATAATAGCATCGATAAACATATAAAGTGCGGCGAAACACATCAGCCACCCCCAGTCAAAACGCGTAATTAGCTGGTGTATGTAATGCACCCAAATAACTCTGTATCCTAGAAACACTCACTTAGTATTACATGACGGCTCGGGTGTATCAACCCGAGTTATTCGCTTTCACATATCCATATCCTTATGGCAAGACATTGTACAGCCTCCTCCCTCTCCTGCCGAACTCGGATGGGTAGAGGTATGTATACAAAAATCAGTTTGGACTCACCCTCGTCGTTGGGTGGTCCAGGTGCCTCACAGCCCTGGACCCTTCGCTATTGGTCCCGCAGTCAGCTTTCCAATACAAGTTCCGGCTCTATTTCGGGCTGTTGATGTGAGACTCCTTACACCAAACTTCACATGTGACCCAGATTTTCAATAAAAACTTAAATCCTTTATTTCAGCCTATCACAGCCTATTAGTAAGAACGTGTTACGTTCGAAACGCGTCAGGCCTGTTAGCCTGTTTGTTTGTAATCGATCTGAATGCTGAAATAAAGGATTAAAGTTTTTATTGAAAATCTGGGTCACATGTGAAGTTTGGTGTAAGGAGTCTCACATCAAAAGCCCGAAATAGAGACGGAACTTGTATTAGAACAATAGCATGGACAAACTGTTGCACCTTTTATTGCATGCAATATTAATTAGGCTGAATTCCTTTCCCACATACATTATTTGAATAATTTAAGTAACACTAGACCCCCCATTGACACTTTCATATTAATAGCCTTGACCTTTTTTTTTTAAACCTTTACTAATTCCTCAATTACCCTTTGTGGTCACCATCTGTATAGTTTTATTTATGAAAGCTAGTACCAGACATGTAGGTAAAAGGTAACATCTGTAAAATGTTGGTTCTACTTTGTTTTTTTGTGTATAAAATAGTGTGGTTTGACACATCATACCAATGAAGACGCATTAAGTGTTTCCGGATCTTTGCATTTTCAATCACACTGTCTTTGCTTACTAAAGTAATAGTCAGACCATGTCTGGTAAATAACCTAACAGCATTTTACTCTTTTCTGCACCTAAATCCCCCAATGAAAGGTATTCTCTTAGTATGGCAATGTGCTGGAGATCACTGACACTGATAACAGCAGGAGAAGACATTAAACATAATTAATGAAGGAATTAGAATGCCAGAACAGGAATATCAGCAGGGCGAGCAGCAACAGGACACTAATTATCTATTTTCGGAAATCCACAAGTCACAGGACTAGGCTGGCTAAATGCCACGTGTTGCCACTCACAAGAATGCTGCTGTACACAACATAGAGAACATGTGAATTTACATTTACAATTAGTTTTCTCAGTAAGGGAGCAAATTAAGCAGTGGGTCAGTTTAGATGAAATGCGTTTTAAATAGCACTTGTCCACATTTTTAAATAAATGAATAATTGCATGTTGATTGTATTGTGTGAAAAATGAGAAAACTCTGAAGACAAAGAAAAAGCAACAGAATACACAGTGCCATAATGACATATGAGATAAAAAGAGACAAACATTACCGTATAACATTAGTAATTAACTCCTATTGGATGATTAGTAAATGAGCATCCTCTTCTAAACACTGGAAGTCCTTTATCAACTGGCATCAAAATCCCCCATCCTATTTAAGTATCTCGGCATCTGGATATCAAAAACCCCAAAAGACTTTAAAGAATTTAATCTCACTCCGCTACTAAATACTATCCACAATAAAGTACGTACTTGGTCAGAACTTCTCCTTAACCTGATGTGCAGAGTAAATCTTGTAAAAATTATCCTGCTTCCCAAAATCCTTTATGTAATAGAACATTCACCAGTATATCTAGTAAAAAATCTGTTCACAGAAATAAACGGATTACTCACCTCATTTTTAAATTGCAACAGCCAAAAGACTCTGCGGGACTAGCAATGCCAAATTTTCGAATATACTATCTTGCTGGGCAACTCCAATATATGGCAGCGTGGCTGAGAGAGGATGATGACCCTACCCCGGCGGAATATATGCTGGCCTCATATAGCACTGGAACCATTCTAACAACAGCAGAAATGCCAAATAAACATCTAATTGGCTCCTCCACTCCATTACACACTCTGATGTATAAAGTATGAAAAGAGACAAATGAGATTTTGCATTACTCAGACACCCCACCTGAAACTGCACTTTGGCATAACCAACTGTACTGTACCCTCAACTCACAAATTTTGTGGGTAGTTCTGATTGGGAACTCAAGGGAATACTTAACATCGGTCAGACCTATTCCTTTGCTGCGGCTGCTGGGTGATTTCTGAAACCTGAGGTTATTAGGGGACAGCTCACATAATCCATTTTAGCCGGGTGAAACCCAGCTAAGTTTACACAGTACACTTAACATGCTCTGTAGTGCAAGTATCAGCATTGCTTTCTGAAAACTGAAAGCCAATAATATAACAGCACAGAGATCCTCCCTATCCCTGACACAGAACAGGGATTTAATTTTCTCTTTCAAACACATTCAGTGCTCCTGTCCTTTTAATGATATAATTCATGAAATAATCATTGCAGCGTACTTCTTAGCTAGCATATATGTAAGAAACAGAGCATTAATATTCCAGTTTTAAAATAAAATTAAGTCTGGGGAATTGAACCTGCAACCTCATCTACCTTGTCTTGCTAAAACCAAAGCATTTACCCCTAACCCAACAGAGTTGGGTGGAACACTACTACATGTAGAATCTTTATTTTTTGCTAAAAACATAATGGAAACGAAACATAAAGGTAAGTCTGGGTATTTAAACCTGTGACCCCCTGTTTCTAAAACAAGCGCTTAAGCGAGTGAGCCAACATAGCAAATGCAAGTTACACAGGTACATTTACAAGCATTATCTTTTGCTAGGAACAGAATTTAAAAAAAGTTCGTGAAATCAGCTGAATGTTTGTATTGCACCAGAAAAGCTGTGTGTAATTGACACAGGCTGGTAAATAAACTGCAGGTTAACAAGCAGCTATCAGTCTTATCAGGGACTATTTAACTGGTGTGACAACATCTGTAAAAAAAAAAACACTTTGTGCATAGAGACAGTAAATACTGGGGTAAGGGGTGTGACAACACATGCTCACAAGGCTCTGTAAAGACCACGTGGACTGTGAGTTGTACTGGCAACAATATGGAAGACTTCTTAGTTACAGAATCAATTCCTCACATGTACGTAAAAGCAACTTACTAAAGAATAATTTTACAATATATAGGTGTTCTGGGGACAAAAGCTTTCACATTAAAAAAATTATCTTCATTCTCCACCAAACAATCTCTTCTCTCCTTTTAGGACACACCCCTTTTATTTTCTCCATTATCTCCTCCTTGCTTTAATATAATGTGTTTATTTTTATAACACAAGGCTTATAAATAAAGTTTTAACACTATCATATTCTAAATATGTGTCATAAGACTAAAACATGGATGATTAATGCTAAAGGAGGTCATTGCAGGTCTGACTGGTTTCTCAGTGTTAACAGCATAAACAATTTATGACTTTCCAATGGAAATACTGATCTGGAAGTATCAATCTTGGTAACACTTAACTTATAAATTACTAATTACATTTAAGCATCAATTGAGGTTAGTTTTGAACTGCTTGATTCAGTGCTGCCCCATCCCCAGCCAAAGATTTCTTATCTTGACTGATCGGGCCTATGATCAATAAGATTCTGAAATTGATGGGGAGTCTATTAATCGGGCAAGCTGGAAGGAATTGATTTTTAGCAGATATAATCAAAAGTGATTGAATCTGACAACAAAACAAAAATGATCCGTGCATGGCCAGTATGAGAAAGCGATGACTGTTGCAGATACAGTTATGGAGAAAAATGTGAGGGGGGGATTAAAGGTTAATTGTGGTCTCCAAACAAGTTGATTTTAAATAAAAGGCCTGGTTCCTACCTTTAAAATGAGCTGATTGGAAAGTTGAGATGGGAGGTTCTGATTCTGCAGTCATAAATACTAGTGTCTACTTGTAATCTGCAGTTGGCTTACGCTCAGTGCAGGAGAAAGCAGAACAAACCAGGAAGTGACTGAATTACAGTACTGAAGGAGGAGAGGGAGGGGCCACATGGGGTTTCATGGGGACTGCAAGGGAAGGGGGCATGGGGGCCCACGAGGAGGAGGAGACACAGGGAATCACATTGTTTCGAAGCAGGAAGTGCAGAGGATCTGGGGATGCTGCTACCATTTTACACATAAAAATGTAAATATCTTCCAAACTATGTAAACAAAAATATTAAAAGTAAATTGCAAAACTACTCAGGAAAGCAATTATAAGTCATTTTTAGACCACAGTTACCCTTTAAATGAACACAAAGCACAGAAATAAATAGAAACAATGAGTTAACCCTGGTAGACAAGAGGATTTCTACATAGGTAGATGTGTCTCAGATGGACATAATTTCTGCTGTAGCAGATACTGCTATACAATTAAAACATTATCAGGGCTTATTAAGAGTTGTTAAATTTTTCCCATGCTGCAACTAACAACCAATCAGATAATACATTTTTACTGGTCTGCTATAATTACAAAGAATCTGATTGGTTACTGCAGATTAGAAGCACTGGCAAATTGTTGCAATTCTTAAGCCTCTGTAGGTTATCTATTGAAACTGCAAGGTTTTTCCCCCCCAACTACTAATTAATCTTTTTAAGTTTTTATACTCATCCTGAGGGCCTCAAGCCAACAGGACCAGCTATATACTTATCCTCTGTCAAACCCATTTAATGTTAGATTATTCCTATTTCTCCTTGATATTCAGTTTAAAAAGGAAGGATGGGGACAGCTAATGCATATTGGTATTAACAAAAGGGCAGTTGATTTTATTTGGAAACAAATGCGCAAACTGAATACATGTAACATTCCCTATTAACAATCATAATAGCACAATTGTTTTGCTACAGACAAATCTAAGCATCCCCGCTTCCTCTAGTTATAAGGAACAGAAGAGCGGTGAGACACAAAGGTAAAAAAAAAAAAAAAGCATTGAGTTTATGTAAAGATTAATTCCCAAATGTTTAAACAAAGCTCATTTATTACAACACAGCATGGAGCACAGCCAACTCTCAAACATTCCTGTGAATAGTGCCAGGTTGCTTTGCCTGCTGGAAGCTTCACTAATCTAGGTATTGTGAGCAAATCCTGCATCTTAACACACAAAAAAAATCATTGGGGCATTTTCTATTTAAAAACTAACTGTTTCAGGTCGACAACTGGCTAAAATTATTTTCTGCCTGGGTTTCTGCAGAACATTGGTTTTCGCCACAGGGCATTTAGGTCCCAGCATTATTATAGTAAATGAAAAATACTATTATTCAGAAATGTCTTGTTAAAAATGAACTTGATACAGATTTCGGTAGCCATTACACTAGGTTAATTAACACCTTGTGCTGGGCCCTCGGGAATAGCAGTGAAATGCTTTACTTGTAACGTACAGATTTGCTCCTTTTGAGAATTGATTTCATTTTGCCGTAATGATGTTTCTCCAACTGTAAAAGGACAAAATTACACATTTACAACTATTGAAACCGTTTCCTTGGATGAATATTATGTGCTCTCATGGTGTTTTTGTTGATTCAGATACACATGTCTAGGTCTGTGTATAGAAACAAGGATGTGGATCTGGGATGGCCTGTTTCTTTCTAAGTAGTTACTAAACACCTGTATGAAAGAAATCAAATATTTCAATAGAGTAGGGGTGTCTAACTTGCAGCCCTCGAGATGTTTGAAAGTGACAAACTGCAAACAGGGAATGCTGGAAGTTGTAGTTTTCAAAACATCTGGAGGGCCGCAAGTTTGACATCCCAGTAATAGAGCAAGACCTCTGGCTAACAGCACTGCTCTTCTCTTAAGTGAGCACTGACCATGCTTGCCACCACTGGGAAGGGGTGAGCAAGTAACTGTAGGTCACATACAAATCAGCGCATTCTTCACTGCACTGCACTGCATATATGATGTTGCCTAAACACAAGAAAAGCGACATCATATATGCAGTGCAGTGCAGTGGAGAATGCTCTGATTTGTATGTGGGGGAGACCAAACAGCAACTGCATCAACGTATGGCCCAGCACAGAAGAGCCAATTCCTCGGGTCAGGACTCAGCCGTATATCTGCATCTTAAGGATAAAGGACATACCTTTGAAGATTGTAATGTTTAACATACTGGCGAAGGAACTTGACGTTTCAAGAGAGGTGTTAAGGAGGCCATTTATGTGAAAATAAAGAAACCAAGCCTAAATAGAGGTGGGGGGGTTCGACACCAACTGTCTGCCATGTACAATGCTGTTTTAACACCTTACTCTGAGCGTTCCTATAACACCTCTTAGTCACTATCCAATCACACCCTTAACACTTGGCTGTGATATGCTAATTGGGATTTTCCAGGGTACATAATTGCCACAGATTCTTGTACAAGTCATTCTGAATTGAGAAAGCCAGTCGGATGACTAGCGAAACGTCTTCAAGAACTACATTTCAAGTCCAGTTGATCTAATTAAATACAACAGATATTATTCTTAAAGTTTTTTAATTTAATGCATGAAAGTGGAGAAAAGTAGCCCAATAATAATAAAGGGAGTACTCAAAATGTATGTACTCTGATTCAGACCCGGATCCAACACGGAACTCACAGTTCCGAAATCCAAATCGGAACTTTCAGATTAATTGTCGATAATTCTTGAAAGTATGAAGCTTCTTTCGATGGTTATCAATAATACTGATTTTCCTTTTTCTTTGACTACTATGGGCAAGTTTTCGGATTTTAAATTTTTTTCAAAATTCCAAAAACGGAACTGAACTAGCTGGTTACATTTCTGAGGCATGTCTACCCTCTCAGAAGCTTATACTTACATTTGCTAAAAATGCTTCTGTCATTACATGCACAGCCCAATCCCTCGTCGGCTGGTAAAATCCGAATGCAGAATTATGTAGAATGGTACTCAGTCATTGGCTAAGACATACTGTAAACGTCATGGCTTTGACTGCCAGACCTAGAAGATGAATAGGAAAGAGCAAAGCCTTGGCGAGGTATTGGACAGTGTAGATAATATTAGAAACATTTTAGGTAAAGGTAGGAATAGTAGAATGTTTGTTTGTTTGTGGGGCCTTAAGCTGCTGGGAAAGGTAAGTTATGGGGGTGGACATGTCCTTTAAAAGAGAGCGGCTATCATTATTGTTACTTTCCAGCATCCATGATGCAGTAACTCCATTGCTCCTCATATTACATTCTAAACACCAGCCAATATTTTCGGCCGACCAACCAATTCACGGCACTTTTAGTCAATCGGCCTAAAATATCATCTGGTGTGGGCCGGGCGACCGCGACCGACATTGATCGTTTGTTCGTCCGGATCGGATGAACGAACGATCGGGCATGTCGGAAAATTACGATCGATCGTACGGCCGTAGTGAGTGCTCGGTCGGGACAAAAAGTAACTCTGTCTATTGCTTTGTGTGTTTAAGACCTGCTCATTTGCTGGAAGTCCCCTATGCTATTCCTCCCTTATATATTGGTGTGAATCTTGTGCATGCAAACCTAAAATTCCCAGAGAGCTTCAACCAACACAACCCTCTACAAATCCACACTAGTCCTCTGGAACATTGGCACCGATTGGGTTAGCACCTAAATCTGCAGCTCTCAGCAAATTCCCCCTTTTTGTTATTTAATGTCTCTGCTCTACAGAATTAAACACAGAATACTGGTATTTCTTTAAAATTGCCTCTGAAACTAAGAGAGACACTCATAAATGAACAGCATGTTTACTGAAGCATTTACAAATACATTTACACAGATCACAAAGATGATTAATGGTTTCAATGTTTAAAAGGTTTGGAAATGAATAAAACTCATGATCATTCTATAATTTGTCAATTGCTTGTCACTAAAAGCAATCTAAAGAGATGAAATGGATTGCCACTGACTTAACTTTTACAGCATATTCCTTGGTTGTAACCTAAAGAGAAATAAGAGTCCTTGACAGCTATATTCCTTCATTAAACTGTAACACTTGCATATGGAATGAACCCATCCACAATGTATCTTTTATTTCTTTTTTTTTTTCTTCTCTCTACTTCTTTCTATTTAGTAATGGGTTTCTGCATAATGGATGAGAATTAAAACGTGAATTAGGACATTACTCTTCACTTTTAATTAAATGGTATAGATTATACGATACAGAAGATGACCCTAAGAAAAATACGTAACACACACACTGGGTTCGCAGAGAGCTGCTAGTTTAATCCCTCCTGCCATCTGGGAACATTACAACTTCATTTTTTGTGCCCTTAGATTAATGGAGCAGGTTCAAGTGTTATAGGAAGCACTTAAAATTCCTATGATGTTTTCATTATGAATTCCTTTGCAACACAACTCATTTGCAATAATGCATAAGTAATTCTGAAACCAGAAGGATAGCCCGTAGCTTTCTGGATGTCACAGAAATGAAATACTGACACGTATAATCCAAAATGCAGTAAGAGAATGCAACAGGAATGTCTAAAGCAAACACATGAAGTCACTTTAATCATTTGAATATAATTTAATAATAATGAAACATTAGGCTTTAGAAAGTTCTATTTATAGTTAGCATTGATATTACCATAGAAGGTTATATAAACATGTTCTTGTTGAAAGATATGCAACAGCATTTAAGCTTAAACAGAATGTATTACACAGGTTGACCATAGGAGGCAGTATGTTTAATATGTTATTGTTATATATGCTATACTCTATAGTGAATGTTACTCTCTATCTCTCATCCTTACACATCTCTATTATCCTGTAAGTACATGTGATGTTACAATGGTGCTGTTATCCCTGTGTGTGATATATAATCAGTAAATACAGATTCACAAGTTACAATACTGTGTCCTCCCTGTGTGATCTACACAAAAGACAAATCTGCCAACAGTTCTAAAGTTGCACTTTTTGTGGGGTGTCAGGGTGGCTGACAGTATAGGGACAGTATACTGAAAAAATTACTTTCCCTCATCTTAATCTATAATTGAATAAATTGCCTTCAATTCAGCACACATTTTGTTTAGGAGCAGTATACCACTCCCACTTCCATCCGACCTGACTTTTTCCCCACAAACCAACTGTCAAGCCTGCACACAGCATTCCAACTGTCAAAACTCTGTCACCATTCCAGCTACAGTAAAACTACTCACAGAAGAATAGTTTTTGAGAGCAAAGAATTTGATTGGCAGCTGAATTATAAGAAGTTTTAGATTGGATATCTAAAGAAATAGAGGGCAGATCAACAAAAAAATGATACAATGGTGGTTGGGAAGAATTATAGTTACCAGTTATAATCAGTTTAAAATAACCCTTTATTTCAGTATAGATGCCCTTTAAACAAAATATTGCAAAGGATTTTTTACAGTTTTTTGGGATAACAGAAACAGAGAAAGCTAGGTTGGACCAGGGATACAGCCTAGGCTACCATAGTGTATAAACATGTAGACCAATCAGTTCATGTTCACCAACACAACATAGTTATACCTTCTGCTATATGCTGCGAGGAATCGGGCTGTATAAGTAAGTTTAGAAGTTAGCAAAGGTAAATATAGTTAGGGGAGGTAAAGCCCCATCTTAAATGAAATATTGGATATAGGTAAATCACCCCAGAAACCTTCAATAGTTAAAAAGTTGAAAGATATATGAATGTCCTGAAAATTGATGTCATGTTGCCCTTGTTTCTGCTTCTTCCAGTTAGCAACAGAGATGGGATACAGATCCCCTCAATTCTGAAATCTGAACGCTCCATCTGAAACTGGGCCTATCACTCGGATTTCAGGACTTAAATGTATATACAAGGGTTACCGAATGCTCAAGGTTATTTTCGGTAACCCTCGAAAGTAACCTTGAACGTTCGATAACCTCGAAAATACGACCAGAAACTCAAAAGTAGTTCTGGTTGTATTTTCGAGAGTTATTGAACATTCAAGGTTATTTTCAGCAACCCTTGAATGTTCAATAACCCTCGAAAATATGATCGTAAACTCAAAAGTATTTTCCGATAGTATTTTGGAGGGTTACCAAACGTTCAAGGTTATTTTCAAGGGTTAACAAAAATAACCCCGAGCATTTGATAGCCCTCGAAAATATAATCGGAAACTACTTTTGAGTTTCCAATTGTATTTTCGAGGGTTATCGAATGCTTGGGTTTTTCGGGAGTTCCGTAAATCCAAAAAAGAAACAAAACTTCAGAGTTTTGGCCATCTATAGTTAGCAAATGTCAGACATGTATATGACAGTGGACACCATAACAAATGACTGAATGCTTATCAACTAGCTGCATCATCTGAACTTATCACTAAATTGATTAAATACATCCATGTACACACACTACCCCTAATGTTTCCATGAGGCATCCAGGAGCATAGCAAGGATAAGCTAAGAATACTGGAAGACAAGGTAGGATATTTCAGCATATTGTAAAAGAGGCTATCCTTGTCCTATAAGATACTGAGCTCTGAATAGATCCAATTAATTGTTATGTACCTGTTATATAATAAAACTCTAATCTAGAAGCATCTAACAAATGTAAATGATATTTAGTTTATCATATTTGTTAGGTGTTTCATAAGAATATCAAAATATATTTATATACAGCTGTTTTTTTTTTTAAAAAGTCATTGTTCCCCCTCATACCTGTCCCCTCATACCCTCCCTTATCCCAATCTATAAGTTATGAGCAATGTCTATATATGCTCAAGAAAACTGACCTCTATTTGTATATAGTTGTGTTATTTTAGAATATTTAAATAACAACCCTTGCCTACAATGAGTGATATACAATATATGTATAAACTAATACAAGCTCACTACTGATATTTAACAAATGTTATTACTGTATATCGCTGTTTATACTGTTCAATAAGCACAAAGGTAAAAAAAAAAAAAAAGGTCACTGTTGTGTCCTACAGAGATGTAAGATAAAAACTGAGAAGAATTACAGTATTTCCCGATTACATCCACCAGCATTGAGGACCTAAACATAGGTAAAGAATACATACCCAAGAGGATACTGGTTTTCTGGTTCAGTATTATCTCCCAAAATTGACAGAATGACTTAAGGAAAAAAGAATATGCCCTATTGATTATTGGACAGCCCCCTAAGTCACATTTTATCTAAACTTCAGTAATGTGTGAAAGATTACATAGACTAGAATTAGGCCCAACAACCTGTGTATGCAAAGACAATGCAAAAAGCAATTACCTTTAAATCGCAATGTTTTGTTGGGGGTTTAACAAAGCTTTTCTTGTTCACTCCTGATTGCTTACTTACATTTAAATAACATTACGTTTCTTCAAAGTGTAGAATTATCCGATTACATAAACAAGGAGATTAAACAACATGCTTTCCAAACCAGTTAGTTGATTCCAGTATGCATAATGGCATGTACAATGAAATTAATACAAGACACTAAAATATACTAAAATGAGTTCTTGTCATAGGAAATTTGTCTCCTAACAAAGCCAGAACTGACTCAGACAGCAGCAAATTCAGAATCTGGAATTCTGGAAGTCTGGAACTATGCCTAGGTGACAAGAAAAGCATTTGCAATGACTCTTCCCAATAAATATTTAAATCTTGGCAGAGTGCGCTGCATTTTTTCTAAAAGATGTATAGAGGGATTTGTGGCATAATGTCAAAGGGACACCATATTAATGCAGTTATTGCCTGCTTAAGGGTTCATGCAGTAAGGGACACCTGACAAAGAGGTGTGAAGCCCTGAAACTTTGCATATTGTTTTGTTTTAAACAATAAATTTGGATTTTCCCTTTCTGCATATATATGTGATCGGAGTTCATTTTTGCCATTTTGAAATTTGTGTATATTGGTGTGTTAAAAAGTTTATCAATATGTATTATAAATTGCGGAGAATGTAAAAGTACAAACTATTATCCCAAGAAGCTGCTAAATGCTCTAAACTGACAATATTCTAACAATATTTCTCAAACGTTTGAGAAATATTGCCCACCTTACACTCTATTGTTGCAAGATTGTATGTGTGTATTTATGTACTAAAATGTAAGAATTTTAAGACTGCAAAGAGAAAGGAAAATAACTAATAATCTGCAAGTCAAATCTTTATGCTCAATAACTGGAAAACATTCCATGTTATAAACTAAAAGCCTCTTGGGTATTAGCAGCTACAAAGTATTTGTTTGAAATGGCAGAAAAGCCCCCTGGGGCAATCTCCTGCTATGTATGTTCTAAAATTAAGATCACTGTATGTTGTATATTGATTTAGCTTGACAACCTGCTGCTCAGTTGTACACTTGGAACTGAGATGTGAAATGTGATTTTAATTTATACAGGGCAAACCTTATGCCTCATTTACATTAAAAAAAAAAAAAAAAAGACGTGTAAGATATTTATTGTTTTCAGCAGCAAGAATTCCCGCCCCTGTAGAGACTATCACACTTTGTCGATGACAGTCTTTGTTCTCATTAAAGCAGTAAGATTTTAGAAACAGACATACGTAAAAATTATTTTTCAAAATGTATATAAAATTAAAGGGGATGTAACTATAGTAATACTGCAGTAACATTGCAATATTTCATTTGCAAAAAAAACCCCTACAAACATTCTTATTACTTTGGCGCTAGTTGAGCCTCTGACTTCTAGTTGGAGGAAGTTTTTTTGTTTTTTTTCCCCATTTCTCCATTTTACATTCCTCTCTCTGATCATTTGCACTTGATAGGCATTAACTGCTAGGCAACAAAAGGGGACAGAAATTTGTGGGTTATTATATATTTGAGTGACAGTCTATGGACATTTTATTGGCTAAGTAAGGTCATGTGACCAGTCAATGGAAACCACATGACCTGCATATACCAATAAGTATAATACAATGGCTGATTGTTGAAATTAGGATAAAATGCCAGTATGCTGAAATATTAATGGTTTAAAAGTTAAAATGTACGGATGTTAAATTTCTTTTACATAAATTTAAACTGCTTTTAGAACACATGCATATATTACTTCACACTAAATTTATACCAGAGCATTAATGCAATGGAAAAAATGTTTAAACAGTCCAAGCAGACAATTGTATTAAATTGTGATAATTCCTATACTTGCTAAGAGGATGTTAGCAAATTTCTCTGTGGTTAATTGAAAAAAAATATAGCCGAATATTTTAGACCATTTTACTAAAAGCTATTTAACCTTTAAGTCTTCAACAGCAATATTTAAACATGTAAAACAGGTGAGAAAGTATCAAGATACACAAAAAAATTGAAATTTAAATAAAGATGAGCTGCAGTATTTTAATCAGGGATTAGAGATAGGACTGTAAATGAAAGGGTTTACCATTTGGTAAAGTTCCCAAAAATTCTATTTTCTTTAAAAGGGCATATCCACCCCTTCCCCAAACTTTATGCCAACCTTCCCTAAACCCCCAAAAAATCACCTCATCTCCCAAATCGTACTTACTTTCTCAGCCCAAGCGGAAATGGTGAGAGGGGGCGAAACACATGTCATTTGGATTCCTCTATATACCCTAGTGTAGTCCAAAATACAAAATACAGTATTTATTGAAGTTTCTTGACAAAGTGATAGGGGAAGAGAATTCCAGGGGATAGGAGCCACAAGAGAAAAAAGAGGAGGTGCTTTGAGTAGGGGTTTGTATAGAGGATGGTTCTGTCATGAACGGAGGATATGGGCAGGGACATATAGGGATAGGAGAGAAAATTTTACGGAGCAGCAAAACAAAGGGATTTGAATCTTAAGAGAAGCATTTTGTAAACAGTAAAAGAGCTGGGTCATTGTGTGGCATGGGGGAGATTCAAGTTCCTGTTAATTAGAGAGCTAGACAATGCATGAAACAGAGTTTAGTACTGAATGATGGAAAGAAAGATGGCAAGCAGGAAGACCAGTAAACAGAAAGTTACAACAGTCCAGGCATGATAGGATAAGAGCATGGATAAGCATAGCGCTAGTCAGAGGAGAGAGGAACCAATGGATAAAAAAAACACCACTACCTTGCTGCTTTGGCAATCACACATAGGCGTACTGCTTTGGATAGAATTCCTTAGGAAAGCATTTTGGACTCCTTCAAATGGCACTAATTGCCTCTGGAAACTTGGCACATGTCTTTGAATAGTATAAAAATACATACAAAAAAAAGTTGGCAGCACACACTGGTTCAGTTTGGGATTAACCCATTTATTGTGATTAAGGAAGGCGAAGGCCCCCTGTATGGTGGGGCCCCAGCATCTTTTGACACCCAACTAACATTCCTGTGTTGCATTATAAATATAAAAAAAGGAAGGGAAAATGAAACCAAACTTTATTGTGCATTTTTGAAGAAAGCAAACTAACAGGGAGATTTAATAAAAGTTCTTAATGTTTGAAATGGTGCTAATTTTGCCCCAACCAATCAGATATTAGCTTTCAAATGTTAAATAACATCTGATTGATTGGGGCAAAATTAGCACCATTTTTAACGATAAGAACTTTTATTCAATCTCCCCTTTAGTGTGTTTATTTAGGTGTGTTTCTCAATGCAATGAAGGCTTTAAAGGCATTCATTTAACAAACTAAGTAACTTAGTATTGTTCATTTAACTATAAATAGCATTCAATGTACACTTTGTTATGCCAAGTCCACAAAAAGATTGCATTTCAATGTCAGGAATGGTACACCCCAAAAACATTGTTAAAGCTTGTGACAAAATACAGTGGACATTCCTCAAACACAAGGAGACATACAGGGTTATTCAATAAAGGTTCTTATCGTTTAAAATGGTGATAATTTTGCCCCAACCAATCAGATGTTAGCTTTCAAATGTTAAATAAGATCTGATTGGTTGGGGCAAAATTAGCACAATTTTAAAGGAGAAGAACTTTTATTGAATAACCCTGATAGTTTAATCTGTCATAAACAAGGCTTACCTGTTATTTTAAGCATTTCTAAATAAATATCAAACCATTTTTGTTTGGTACCAGAAACTTTCAGATTTCATGACATATATATGGCCATGGAACTCTTTGATTACTATTTATAGCTTTAGATTTATGAATATATGTTGCATTAATGACATGAGATTCTAATTCACTCTGCTATGTTATAAAGTGATATTATAAGGTATTTTTAATACTAACCAATACTTCAACAACAACAAAATGCTTTATCATCACCACAAGGACAACAAACCCAGAGGGCGCCACTATGCACAAAAAGAAAAATATAATAAAATATCTAAATACTTTTAAACAATATCACTTATGACAAGTTTATACTTTGTAAAATAAAGATATAAGTAATCTTCTTAAAGACCTACATAAAATTACTTGGCCTCTGCTATTAAATTAAACAGTGTGAGGTGCATTATCCTTTTAATAAATATTTCTAGCAAAAAGGAAGGCTGGCAGAACTGTCACTCAGATTTTAAATACAAGATATAATGAGTATGTCTAAGGAGATAATGAATATGGATGGAAATTGAGAATACAGAAATGCCAAAGTTCATCCGGTGGCACATTTATCATTTTCGAAGAAATCTATATATTCACGCCCCTCCCTACAAGAACAGAACAAGCTGCTTGTCTAATTCTAAGCAGCCTGTCTGTAGAGAAAGATTGTTGGACAGATCACCTAACAATTGGGATAAAATAACTTTAGCATGTATAAATAGATTTTATACTGGCTATACACAAATTAGGCATCCAATAGACATTTCTATCCAATGTCTAAAGACTTTAGTGGGTTTTTTACTTTTCCTGTCCTGGCCCATTTATTTGGTGGTGAAACTTGTCCTGGAGAGAAGACATAAGAGGACAAACGGAGGGGGTAAACTATGAAGCTAGGCTAAGCAGCTCTGTGGTAGGGATTGGAAGCTGTAGGGATGCACTAGGGTGCGCAGGAAAACCATTTCTGATGTTTTCAATTTTTTCTGTGAAATATGTTGCTATTTTATTAGCCGAGAGACAGGGTTTAGACAGAGGAAATGGCGTACAGAGCAGAGTGTCAAATACTTTGAAAAGTTGTTTGGGATTATGGGATTGTGAGGGAGGAGAAATAATTTTGCTTGGCTGTGGATAAACCACTCCTGATCTGGTAGAGGGCACCTTAAAATTCTAGAAAGTCTTTTTTCTTATTTCTCTCACGTCAGCATCATTCAGCTACATGGGGTGCCTTTTCATCTTTTTAATCTGATCCGTTTGTGCTGAAGCATTCAGGAAGCCTGGCATAAGCAGTTTTCTTTGTGCTGCTGCTCCTCATAGAAAGGATATTGGAAGGTAGAAAGTACCAATCCTACCTCCCTGCCCCAGGTACTTTTTATTTTAACTTTTTAAAAAATAATTTTATATGCAGTATAGTTCTCCTTTAAAGGGGATGTTCAGTGCAAATACAAATAATTTTATACTTAACCTGCCCATTTAGCATTTTGTTTGTGTATAAATAAATGCTTTAGAAATATTTACTTCCTGTTAGCAAGACCCCTAATAGAGACCGTTATGGTCTTGCCCTTGACCCAGCACCTGGGTTGATTCAGTTTCTCAGTAGTGATATGAGCAACAGAGTTCAGGGTGTTGGAAACCGCGTTATGGTAATGAATAGCTGCCAGGTCAGGGTCAGAGTAGGAGGGCATAGAGACAATTTGTTGGAGGGAACCAGAAAGAAAATAGGGGTCAAAATTACACAAATCCCTGCATCTATACATGGCATTATTAGAGGTTATGGTCAGGATAGATGACAAAAGTTTGAATTTGAGAAGATTGTGATCTGTAGAAGTGTGAAAGAGTAAATACAAACAGATTAGTATAGTATAGTATAGTATTTGAGGTTGAATAAAGATATAAGTCCATCTACTCCAGGGATAGGCAACCAGTAGATCTCCAGATGTTTGAAAACTACAACTCCCATCATTCCTCTACAAGTGCTCTGTAGTAAGGGAATTCTGGGAGTTGTAGTTTCCAAACATCTGGAGATCTACTGGTTGCCTATCCCTGATCTACTCCATCCTACTCAGCAATACCCACATTTCCTGCCTAACTGTTGATCTAGAAAGATGAAGGCAAAAAAACCCCACCAGAGATATGAAGGGGGGAAAAATCCCTCCTGACTCTAAATGGCAATTGGAAATATCCCTAGATCAACTCTACTTTATGTATCAATACCAGTAACTTGCAACATTCCTTGTTTTCAGAAACTAATCCAGCTTACTTTTGAAACTATCAAATGAACCTGCCATCACAACGTCCAATGGAAAACAGTTCCATAGACTCTAAAGATAGAAAAAAAGAGGACTGGTAAAGGTGTGATAGGTATAAAACTGCAGGGCTCAGATAGAAAAATACCAACTGTGTTTGTTGTCAGGCCTTGCAGTGTGGCTAAAGTGAAGGCCTCCAGAAAGAAAATGCAGCTGGTGAGATAGTGTAAGAGGATGACAGCCATGGTACGGTAAGTCCAAGAAGGGTAAAGGGATTTGAAATAAATAGGTTGAGTGTGTGTGCAAGTTTTTTTAAATACATATTGTAAAAACTTAATTCATGCTCAGTAATAACAGTCCCTCTCTGTGTCAGATTGGCTAGAATACTGATTTCCCTAGTTACTGTATGTCATTGCTTGACACCTTATGACAAACCTGAACAAATAGTTTTTTATTTTGAATAAAGACAGTTCTCACAAAGGGAAAATATTTTTTATTTTCTTCCTTGGTTTATGCATTTGAGTCACATTTTAAAAATAATTTGACATCCAGGTCATGGTATATCTGTTGTACTCAGTTAGATCAACTGGAATTAAAGTTTAATTCTTGAAGACATTTCTCTACTCATCCGTCTGGCTTTCTCAATTCAGAATGACTTGTACAAGAATCTGTTGGCAATTAAGTACCCTCGAAAGTCCCAATTAGCATTAAACAGCCAGATGTTAGGGAGCTTCTAAAGCAAGGTGTAATTGCATTGTGGCTAAGAGGTGTCATTGAAACTGCCCAGAGTAAGGTTTTGTGTACATGGCAGACAGTTGTACATGGCAGACAGTTGGTGTCTGAACCCCCTCTTCAACCAAGGAGGCTGTTGACAAAGACAAAACAGCTAGGCCAAGACTGCACCCTTAGCAGCAGAACAGATCTTAATCCAGAACAGTGTATTCCCTACTGGACTAATGCTTGAATACCACCTATTTCAAATATAGGGATGAGTTCTACAGGCAAAAACACAGATGTACTATGGGATCTCCAGTTTCACGCATTGTGGCAAACTTTTACATGGAGGAAGTTGAAACACGGGCTCTTAAAGGGGAACTGTGTTCCAAATCCAAATTGATAGGAATTGCTCTCCTGAGAATTTTTGCAATTTATTTTCATTGTTTATTCTGCATAGTTTTCAAGATATTTACATTTTTTGTGTATGATATGGCAGTGGCAGCATCACCAGGTCCCCTGCACTTCCTGGTTCCTGCTATGAAACAGTTGATGACAGTCAATCTGCCCTGTGTCTCCTCCACCCCTTGCAGCCCCATTCCTCTTGTAAGCCCCCCTGGTCCCTCCCACTCAAGGACCCAAGTGGCCCCTCCATTTGCAGGCCCCCCTTGGACCCTTTCCTTACAGCCCCATGTAGTCCTGCCCACTTGTGGGTGCCTTAGCCCTGCCCACCTGTGGGTGCTGTGGCCCAACCCACTCATGGGTGCCTTAGCTCCGCCCATCCCTGGGTGCCATTGCCCTGCCCACTCAAGGGTGCTGTGGCCCTGCCCCCTCGCGGGTGCTGTGGGACACTCAGCCCCCCTCTACAGAAAACTGTGTGAAAACAGCCTTTTCAAAAGGCTGATTCACATAGCCAAGAGTAGGGCGATTTGTTTGAATTAATTTCATCTCAATAGGGTGCGCAGATAAAGTCAGTATAATGATGATACGGTGCCAATCTACACTGGTAGAACATGCTGTTTAGACACCACCCTAAAGATATTTCTATATCAACAGGGTAAGTTATCTGAACAGACGTAAAAAGTAAAATAGTGTTGGTGCCACCTAACTTATATATATATATATATATATATATATATAGATATTTAGATTGGTAGTGTTTGTAGTAGCACTATGACTTTTTGATCTATTTAAAACTGAAAGTAGAGATTTACAGAAAACCAACTCACACAGACCAGTATTTGATGTTTGACTCCCAAGACCCTTTAGATCACAAGCCGGGTGTCATCAGAACCCTGCAACACAGAGCAGATAACATCCTCACTAGAACAGAGGCAAAGGTTAAAGAAATTAAACATTTTAGAATAGACCTTAAACATTACACATATATAGACTGGGTCTTTATCACAAGGGGTAGACAGGAAGAAAAGAACACTAATATCACCAGAGAAGGGGGAAAGCAAGCAAGGAGAAAGAACATGGTCATCCCATATATAGCAATATCCCTGTCTGCTTTAAACCAAACAACACACTGAGGCAGCAATTGGTACATCTGAAAGATCCAAAACTGAAACATAAGAAGAGCGACATCATATACACAGTGCAGTGAAGTGTGCTCGGATTTGTATGTGGGGAAAACCAAACAGCAGCTGCACCAATGTATGGCCCAGCACAGAAGAGACAATACTTTGGGTCAGGACTCAGCTGTGTACCTGCATCTTAAGAAAAAAGAACATACCTTTGAAGATTGTAATGCCATCTTGGCAAAGTAACAGGATTGGTTCAAAAGTGATGTCAAGGAGGCCATTTATTTGAAAAAATGGTGACAAAAGTCCAGTTGATCTAACTGAATACAACAGATATTTCCATATTAAATAAGAATGCATAGCCTTATTGATAATAATGGTTTTATAGTGCTGCTGCCTATCATTATATGCTTAATTGTGCTTGGTTGTTGTTTTATAAAAGTGTCACTTTGAATTAATCTATTCAATTTCTTGCTGCATTTAGTTTAGGTCAAAAATATTAACTAGAACTAAAAAGGACTGAGACAAGACACTTTTTGTTAAGGCAGATTCCACACTTTCTTCGTCATTACTTCTTATAAAACGAAAAAAAAAAACCCCAAAACAAACAGAAAATCACTGCTTAACACATGTATGGATCTTAACATCAGTGGCGTAATTACTGCCCCCACCCCTACCCCCCGACAATGGGGGGGCCCAGACTGCCACAAGCCATTTTTTAACAGCTGATCGTGCATATGACTGAAACATACATGCGAACAGCTGTTTAAAAGACCAGACCCAAACCTCCAGAACTGAACTGGAAGTTCAGGTCCGTTCTTTTAAACAGCTGATCACATATGTTTCATTCATATGCGTGATCAGCTGTTTAAAAACGGCTGATCGCGGAAGAGATATTGGAGGGAGGAGAGGGTCAGGGGCCCGGCCTTCAATCTTGCTTAACATTGTCTCTGCATTAGTGTAAAGGTAAAACTACTCAACATTACAAAGACACTCTACCACAGAAATGCTACTAGCTAAAAAAAACTTTATCACCACAAACACTTATTGGAAACAGCTAGTATTTACATCATGTGATGCTCACTGACCCACGAACTGCTCAACTATTTCTACTCTCTCTCTCAATAGAGAATGTATGTATGTAAAAAATTTTAAAACTGCTGGGACTATTTGGATAAAACTTGGTATACATGTTTCAGGTCTCGAATATAAGATGGGCTACTTTACAACTTCTACAAACAACCTCAAATCCCTTTTTTCAACCTTTCTTCAAATTAATTGGAGATGATTTCTGCCCTTTGTGCTACCATCTGTTCCTTCCTGCTAAGAACCCCGAGAAGTTTGTGATATATATCACCTGAGAGGGTAGTTTATAATTATAATTTTGTATTTGGAGAAAGCCGTCTCTGCTTGGTATAATTCACAAGAAAAAGGCGTTTCGTATTTATAAGATTAAAGGAATAGATATTTAATGCAGCAGGAGCCTTTTCAAAATTTTAGCTTTTGATTTTTTAAAAAATTGTTTATTATAATAACACAAATATAGTTTTCTGTAAACCAGTAATACAGTTATTATACTACCAATTTTATTTGCCAATGTATAATTCCAGACATTATCTTATATATTAGGCATGGCTTATGTACAGATAAATCGGGGTAACTCGAAAAGGGGGGAGCTTTTAAAGGATAACTTTACTGCCTCAGTGCATTTTTTTGTAAATTGCTTTAAAAAGTGTAAAGGTATGCAGCCCTCCCCATATATTTTTTTCCTTATTTCGAGCCTCTCTCTGCCTTCCATTAGCCATGCTGTGAAGGGGGCATAACGATTCTGTCATTCAAAGCATCCACCCACCCTTGATCAGCTTGATTATGTAGGCTGTATACAAGCAACAGGACATTTCAAGTTTGTTTGACTGGCAGAGGAGGAGGAGAGTGGTTGTAACAGACATTCCCACCAGCCACTGTCAAGTGTTATGTTAACCATGGCCCTGGTACATCTAGGAGGTGGGATTTTAGCACTCATCTTTGCTGTGTGATATCTAAGGGAGGACAGCACAGTTGTAAACGTGAGTAAGTGATTTCAGCTGCTGGAAGTGTGAGCATGTAATGGGGTGATCTTGGTTTTTTTTAATATTGTTGTCCTTTAAACCATTAAGAGACATTAACATAGCATGCTTACAGGGTTAGTCAATAAAAGTTCTAAAATGGTGCTAATTTTGCCCCAACAAATCAGATGTTAGCTTTCAAATGTTAAATAAGATCTGATTAGTTGGGGCAAAATTAACACCATTTTAAACGATAAGAACTTTTATTGAATAACCCTGTTAGATTCCATTTCTAATAACTTACTGTTAATGTACATGAAGTAAAGAAATTTTAAAACTTAAAAGACTTTGCATCAACGTGTTATATGGAAACTGACAAAAATTGGGGAATGGAAAGAACATATAAAATTACAGAAACCAGAATTGCTTTTAGAGTGTCTGTTTATGTTACTTTTCGTATTATGGCAATTTCCACCAGGAGGTTGTCAAAACATTGTTTCTAACATGAAATATTGAAGGTATGACATCACTTAATTTTGT
This sequence comes from Hymenochirus boettgeri, assembly GCA_019447015.1. NCBI lineage: Eukaryota > Metazoa > Chordata > Amphibia > Anura > Pipidae > Hymenochirus > Hymenochirus boettgeri. The sequence goes on along the minus strand of CM033474.1, from coordinate 50,478,956 downwards.
TACACTAAAAGAGAAGATCACAGATGCATGTTATATAGTAAACTCTTTGTTTATCTAGAAAGGCTCCTAAATCACAAAAGCTTTGCCTCACACAAGATTAATAGGATGATATGCCAAGAGCTGTAACCACAAAAAGCTCTGTGAATCCAATTGCAGTGATGTTCCAGAGTTAAATGTAGCTTTAACAAAGGTTTCACCCGTATCTGAGATTTTTAATATCTTAAAGGGCATTTTTATTGATATCAACCACCGTCCTCCTAATAAAAGTACAGAGGATGGGGACCTAAAATGCTAGGTCTTCGCACCTGGGCTTACCTTAAAACACCTGCATTTAAGTTCCGATATCCATCCTACTTGGGTTCCCCCAATTAATGCTCTGCAAAATGGTCCAATAGGCCAGGTCTCGAAATTCATGGGGGGGTAACACATTGTAAGGAAGGCCAAGGGTCCTCGCCCAGGGTAATTTTATTGGGTTTAATGGGAGGGGATGATGACCATATAATTGCCATTTAAGAGCACAAACAATGTATCTAGAATTAAGGTGGGTACTGAAATAGCTGGTCTTTAACATACAAAAACAATACAGAAATCAGAATGAAATATGAGGTGTTGTTAACTTACAAATCTTAATAACTAGGCTAGTGATTACAACTACCTGTGCATCCCTCTGTACACACATTCCTTATAATGGGCATCCCATCAGGTCTGGGATTTCATTGGAATCTGTCTGTCATCTTCTATAAATGTATATACTAAAAAAAAATCTAAAGGAATTTGCAATCCCTACAAGCAGAGAAATGCATTGAATATATGGATTTATTTTCTATAACCCTAAACAGTATTGACATCACAGATACTTGCTGCCTAAAAGTACTTTTGGAGGTTTTTAAAGAGACATTAACCTATTTATATTTTTAAGTGAATTTACCATTGTGTGTATCCCAGTGAATGGTGTTAGAAGTGTGAAATAAAGGTTAAAGCAGCACTCAGTGTGCACTCAGTGAGTGGACCTTCATTTTTTTCATTAAGTAAGTGGGTACATTACATTTTAATATATTATGTTAATTAAGTGTTTTAAACTAGATAAGGACATTTAAAACCAATTGGTCTTTTATATTTTATTCTGCTTTATATATGTGAATGCAACTAAAACACAGATTTTACAATACTCTTAAAAAGTATAGAAAAGAATAAGATCAAACATAAATGAGACACATTATAAAATGACTCTGAATTCACAAAGAAGCGGTAAAAAATACTAATTAGACCTATGATTAAGATTTGCATTTTCATCCCGCAGCCAATTACACAATGACAGAAGGAATGACACACAGAGGATCTGGCTATAGGAACAATATATACCAATGATGAAGAAAGGATGCTGAATGAGAAATAACATAGGCTGCAGCACAAAGGAATGTACAACTGATAGAATTCAACTAATTCTTTAATGTTCTCATTTCAAACAGATTTTGTAGCTTAATTACATTCTAAATAAGGTCACCTACTTTGGCACTACAGTGTAATGCCTCTCTCCCACACTACTGCTTTATCTTTATTATATGTGACAAATGGAAAGCTGTTAAAACAAATTCAATGTTATAACCCGAGATTCTGTCCAACGCTTTTAACTTTTTAACCTAGGGATGTCCAAGCAGGAGCGCTCCAGCTGTTGTGAAATGAAAACTCTCCAGCGAGATCTCTCTGCACAATGACTGCCAGCTAAAATGTTTACGTTTCTATGTAGGCAAAGAAAAATTATGTTTTTGAATAGTCATTTTCAGTAGAATAGTGATTCCAAAAAATGTTTTGCACCCGTAGGCTGTTTTTATTTCAAGTTACAGCTGTATGAAAAGCTCATTGCAAATAACACATAATATAATGACATATTACTAAATCATACAGAACTTGCATTGGTGTCTAACAGAAGACAACTTGTTCTTTTTACATGAAAAATAACATGCAACTCACATTAATTAACAGTAGGTGAAAAAATTTGCTTATGGGCTGGAGATACAGTTTACATACTATTCCAGCATCTTGCACAACATACAACCATCCACCCATATTGCCAAACAAGGTAACTAGGGCCAAGTGTGCACACTGCCATTCACTGAACCAGCAAGATAATTTCAAGTAAAATCAGGATTCACCTTTATTGAAATTTCATCGCACAAGTCAAACAATACCCGACGCGTTTCATGCTCCTAGAGCTCTTAATCATAGGTAGGTTTTCTCTCACAAGATAAATATTAAAATAAATGCATATTATTGAGCTCTGAATATATTATTAAGGATATTACCGTATATACTCGAGTATAAGCCGACCCGAGTATAAGCCGAGGTACCCATTTTTACCTGAAAAATTAATAAAAATTGATTGACTCGAGTATAAGCCGAGGGTAGAAATGATCACCACTACTGCAAACCTGTAATTACCTAAAATGATTTACCTTTCCCAGGTAACTCTGAGGCTCTCCAGATGTTTGGAAACTACAACTCCCAGCAATCAAAGCATGCTGGGAGTTGTAGTTTCCTAACATTTGTATTGCCAGCAAATGTACTTGAAATGTGCATGGTTTGTTCCCCCAGTTCCACTAAACATTGGCTTTACAGTAAACAAGCAAAAAATGAATGTACAGTAACTTACCGGACCCACAGGACCGGACAGGAGCATCGGAAAGCTCGCTCCTTCCCTGCTCCTCCATTCCGGCAGTACAGTAGAGGTACGGTACGTAATGGCGCGCCCCCGCCTAACGTGCACATTCCCTGGTTGTAACGCGAGTCTGTCTGCAGCTGTTGTTCTGCAAGCTCCCTCCTGGTGTGCAAGCTCCCTCCCTCCCGATGTCCAAGGCGGCAGTGCACATGGGCTGGAACCGGTAAGTAAAAACCCTTTTTTTTTTTGCAGATTTGCGCTGTGACCCGAGTATAAGCCGAGGCAAGGTTTTTAGGTTTATTTTTAAACCTAAAAATCTCGGCTTATACTCGAGTATATACGGTATATATTTGATGTATTTTATGAAAACTTCCTTTATTTATGTTCCTTATATTTTGAGTTATCCATACGTATCATACCTGAATGAGAACATTTGTATGTGTATATATTTATATTGGTGTTATCTTTATAATTGATGTTTATATATGTATGTATACATGATGGTAGGGTATGCATGATTTATATATTAAGAGTGTGTGTCCACAAAACTATGCTGTCACGAATTTAAGTGGCATGTATAGTTCCTTAGGTAATATCTATAATGGCAGCATTTATTTTCAAGTCATCTCACTTTATTAGCCGTATCAATTAATATGGCAGCTCCCACCTATTTCAACCCAGAGCTCCTCAAAGGGTTATTAAAAGCCTCTAAATGACTATTTGTAAAACTATCCTTCCTTTATCTCATATGTTTGTTATAGAGGATCTAACTCAGCAGGGTATCTGCATCAAAACATTTGCAGATCACAAAACTGTTAATATTTAATATGTGGCATGTACGTTGCAGGAAGTGCACATATAAAAGTGAAAAAGATACAAAAGTTTCCCTCTAAAAAGCAGGATACACCTCCAAAGGAGGGAACAAACTCGCCCTCTAGGGACCAAACCTCTCGCATTTTCATGATAACACATAAATATTAGGGTAATGCAAAGGCAAGAAGTTCTCCATTTTAACAATAGACAAGGAAACATCACTGGCCGATTAGGAGGACTGTATATTGGCTACCATTCTGAACTATCATATGGACTATCATATTTGACGTTTTCGTTTCTCCACTTGAATTATTAAAGTTTTCATGGACTTTGCTCATGGACTAAACAGACTAAGTATTCTCTTCTTTATCCCATTTACTCTAAACTGTGTGCTACCTTTAAAGGGTCACTATACTCACTCAAACAACTTTACATTATCTGAAACTACAATTTGAGAGAAGTAAAATGGTGGTACTCACATATTTATCTGTGCTTGCTTTGTTATTAAATGATTAATGTTTAGTGAGTGGTCCTAATTCCCCCCCACCCTCCTTTACTCACTGCCTCATTGTAGTGTCTGCGACACTTATAAGTTCTGCACAGACTCACTGCTCTGCTTACACATCTCCCCCTCCCTTCTTTTTTTTGCTGTTTCTCTTAATTGTTGCAGAAAGTGTGCTGGCAGGCAGACAAAAATCCTAGTAGAATTATTGTTTTTTTATATGTATACAAAAATGTGTATAGAAGTTCTAGGTGCAAATAACCTTTTCTTACAGGATTGTTATAATTTAGTGGTGTGTATAATCTCTTAGATATATTTAGCAGGTCATTCTGCTGTCTTGGAATGTGGTGGCAGCCTATCATTAGGTATTAAAGGGCATCTTCACCCCTCCTATAAAATTTATACTGCAGTCCACCCCCAAAACCCCATTTACGCTATGCTTACATTTAGAAGAGATGTTCCCAGTGTTAGCTTTTCCCCTTACAAATCCCCGATCTACCGGCGCAGCTCCCTGCTACTTCCTGGTAATGGCTGTCAGTCACGGCTTGAGACGGTGATGTCACGACCAATGGCTAACGGCTATTACCAGACGAGTCTCCTTTGCAGCTGCTTGTACAGGTAAAGGACACACTGCAGCAGTGGAGGAGACAGGACCAAGCGCCGGTGGATTGGGGATTTGTAAGGTGAATATCTTACTCAGGGAGCATCTCTTCTAAATGTAAGTATAGCGTAAATGGGGGTTTTACAGTGAATCAAATTTTCCTGAAAAACTACCCTCCCTTCTCCTGTCATTTTTACTTGAATTTTTGGTTAGTTGGAGTACATTTTTCAACAAATGAGAAGTGGGTAGACAGACCAGAGTGGGTGGTTGTGACATATGCTATTATTGTATTATACCTCTTTGTATATGTACATTTTTTTTATATACATGTTCTGTGGTGTTATTAGTTTTTAAATAGGGTGCAGGAAGTGCAATGCCTCTCTTTGGCCTCTGATGAAGCAATGCTAACCATGAAATGTTTAGCACATTTGTGTATCCATCTTTCTAAATATGCTAAACAAAGTTTGAATGGATTTTTATTACACTGGAGTACTGTCTTCTGCATACAAAGTGGAGCAATGTCTCTAAGTTCTTGTTTTTACCTTGTGTAAAGCTCCATTATATATTTTCTTATGATTTCTGTTTAAACAACTATACTGTTCAGGACATTCCTCGTAATGGTCCGGGTCTAAAGACAAATGTTTAAAAAAATGTGTATTGTTTGGTTAAAGGTCGGTCTGTTAACACAAGCTGAATGTTTCCACACATATGAATAGTAAATTATCAGGGAGATTCAATAAAAGTTCTTATCGTTTAAAATGGTACTAATTTTGCCCCAACCAATCAGATCTTATTTAACATTTGAAAGCCAACATTTAATTGGCTGGAGCAAATTTAGCACCATTTTTAATGATAACAACTTTTATTGAATAACCCTGTCAATTTGTATAAATGTGAAGACCCTTCAATTAAGAGTGTGACAGATTCCTTCCCATGGGGCATTCCTCATTTGGTGTTTTTACTATTATTATTAATAATAAGAAGAAGAAAAATAAGAATAATAATAAAAAGATTATATTATGATCTTTGAAGAAGGTCCAGATAATAAACTACAATAATAAGTTATTTACTTTTAGAGTTCTACATGTATTTACTTCTAGAGAACTACATGTAAACAGTAGAACTACAGTAAAAATGTTAAGCACATTTAGGAGAGTTAGACACATTTTCTAGAAGTGCTGTCTGCCAATACCTTTGTTATAACATAAAACCTTATTATTGGTGGTGCCATTTTCCAAAACTCTACAGCTTTCTTTCTCACCCTATATTCAATGTCTAATGTCAATGTTTGTTGGCTAGGTTTATCGGTCCTTTAAATGCTTAAATATCAGTGGAAAAAAAAACCTCCTCAACCCACCCCATTTCTACCAATAGTAAACCTTTATTTAAATTCATTTAACTTATTATACAGGCATCTCACAAAACATATTCCCTGCAGACAATACATCCCTTATATTATATAAATATATTTATATCTCCATAGCAGATTGCATTGAGTATTTAGGAGCTACCAATGTGGTGGGGGGTATATGATATTACACATGTATATATACATTATTTTGTGCCAGACCACCAGAGTAACCCACTGTGTGCCATGCTACCCATAATCCTTCCATAAAGCAGTGATCTGGTACAAATTGGTGGCAGCGGTGCTGGTAATACCATTTATTCTCCCTGTTTTCCTTGTATATTTGTTCTCTGTATTAAGCTATGGAGGCTGCTACTGATAGTATTGATTTAAATCCTCCTGTCCTTGTACCTGCAGATGAAATTTCCCAATTAGACTCAGTAGCTCTACCAGGCCCAATTGCCAAACCTATGTTTAAATCTGATCCATTTGATGGGGTAACTAGGGAGTGGACTGATTGGCTAGAACAATTTGAATTGGCAGCCACTATTAATGGTTGGGATGAAGGAGCTCGCTTGCAAGTCCTTAGCCTTTTCCTTAGTGGTAAAGCCAGGCAGGTGTACCAAGGATTTACTGTAATACTGAAATAAAAATCAGTTATCAGTTATTAAAAATTGCTCTGAAGCAACTTTTTTTCAATTAGATCTGTATAAGAGTATATAAAGGATACATTCATTTCTTTAGGTAACCTGGGAATGAGAAATGTTTGTTTATACGTTAGATTATTAGGGCAATGCTATTACAATTACAATGCTGTGAGGTACCTTCTGTTATAATATATGAGGTACCATCACCACTTGCCGTGGTGAATACTACTAAGTATTAACCTAGCATGTTTAGTTTCAACCACACAGTGTAGCAGGATTGCATGGGTCTACTCTCAGACCTGAAGGATTATCCTATTTGGTTCCTCTGGAAGCTGGTGACTGTCTGAGTAACAGTTTAAAATATACCTGTGTAAGATTCTATATCCACTATATTCACACATAGCAAAACATACACACACATAATTTCCATTGTGCACCAACAGGCACAATTTTGCTAGTATAACATAGTTATTTTGTTTTAAAAGTAACAATGTCCATAAAGTTCCCCTCTTCTATGTAAATCCCAGCATCACCAATCCATAAGAAAGCAGCCACCTTTACCAACGTAAACCAAATCTCCATTACCTCTCCCGCATTGACTTGCAAAACAACAAATCAATCACAAATTTTACTCCTACTATATGTGACCCTTAATATTCTGCCTGTCCATAAAAAAATCCAAGCCCTTTTTAAATGTGTTTCTACGATTTTACTTATCCTTTAGCGAATCCAAATACAATTTCTCAAAAAAATGTAATTCTGGACCATCCTCACATCTAGAAAACTTGTTAAGGTAAGTGGGTTTTTTACCGGCAACTTGTTAGATAAAGAAAGCAACTGTTAGATTTTTCCCTATGTAAAGGAAGATGAAGGTGATCTAGAAGGTGAAGGAGCAACATTTTCAGATAACTGCTATTTTTTTTAAATTTATTTAACAATGTATCAGAACCTTGGAAAGACTTTATCACTTTTTATATCTAGAGTTCCTTCCAGTGGCATAACTAAAAATCACTGGGTACCCCAGCAAAACTATGATGGAGCCACTATCCATGCTTCATCCACAGTTGTTTTCTAGGAGAAGGCTATATCTACCATATGAAAAATAAGACGGGGCTCCCTTGGATCCCCCCCGGTTGCTCCCCTGGTAGTTACACCCCTAGTTTCTTCCTCACCCTAAAATGTTTTGGTTTTTTTCTTATAACCTTTTATTTTCTCTCAAGTATCTCCTTTGTGTCATATGTGTTCCTTTCACTCTAATAAGGTTGGTGTATGACAGAAGAGATATGACATCATTAGAAATGCAGGGCTGTGGCGTCAGTCATGGACTCAGCAGCAATTACTGGCTACAAAAATAAAATGTAAAGTAAAATTGTAATGAAAAAATAAAATATGCCATCCTATATTTCCCATTTCACAAATGTTTTAAACAAGTTAATCTGAATGCAAACATGAGTTACTACTGCCAGCTCAAGGACAATTCCACATGAGTATAAAATCATTTGGTTTTATGAAATACATTTATTTACTTCATAGATTATTACATTTGGGTTTAGTGTTACGGTAATATAATTTAATCAGGGTTCGGCAGCACTAACTATATTCTACATATACATTCCCTGCAGATCTGTTTTGAATCCATTGAGAATGTTGCACACAATAAATACAGAGGCATTAGTCTCTCACGAGCTAACCTTGTTCAGGAAGTAAAGAATGTGTAAAGGAGGAAGATTCCCTTTGGGTAGATTTATTTTTTGAAAACTTTGTTTTTTCTTTTCACGTTCAAGAAAAAAAAATACAGCATTTAACAATTAACAATTAGCAGCGTTTTTGTTAAAGTTAGTTTTGAGGTCCATGATTATTCCCAACTTTCCTGAGTATTGTGGTGGCTTTACTGTCCATAATCAGAGAAAAAAGTTTGTATTTATTGTTTCCTTCTATAGTTGTTATTCACTGATACTGGGATTCCAACCAGTTTTGCTTTTATTCAGCCCATTTCACTTGTGTTTGTTAAGAATTGTTATTGGCTGGGTTTCCATGGTGACCTCTTTTGCATGGGCCGCTGTTTGGGTGCGGTAGATATATGTTAGTTATCTAATATTGAACCTTAAACCTTAATCATTACAAAATAACTTTTTATAATTAGAAAAGAAAAGAGGAGAAGAAAGAATAGCATAGATAGATAAAGAGGAGCCTTTGGATAGATTTAAGAGTGATGTGCAGTTAATCTGAAGTTGGATAAACCTGGTGGTGTTCGCATCTAGGTCCTGGTGCGTGTTCAGGGGTTCTGTCTGCACTCTCCACATAAACAAAGACTGTACTCTAGCATAACTTTGCATGCCACCTAGGCAATTGCATAACTGAAGCTTCCTTCTGCCCTCTGTTTCCAATCTACCAACTGAGCTGCCCTATTACATCAGGTCCCCTGCCCAACAGTCTGCAGTTTAAGCTCCAAAAGCGCACACATACAAGAAAAGGCTGCAGACTCAGTTCCACCACCTCAGAGAAGACCAGTAGTGAATGGATTCATTAAATAAAGGACTGTCTTATGTTACTGATATTATGATTCAACCATTAGTTTTAAAAGAGAATTATACTGATGCAGTAACTGACCATTTTCAAGCCCTTCTCCCACTTAATTAACATATGTTCTCAAGTGTCAGAGACAGGAGAATTGTCAGTGACAATGACTGTAGGAGAAGCCAGAGAAGTCCATTACTGTATAATTATAATTCTCCTTTTAGGTTAAACTCATATATCAAAATATATTACAGAAAATGGAGATAGCCTGGTTACAATAAATGTGATATCCCTTAATATGTGCATTATACATTCTGCATAACATGGTCCTAGAAGCTTTTCAATATCACTGATGAAATGTAAAGCAAATAAAAGAAAAAAATCTGAAATTTATGATCGCTTTACATTATCAACAGGTGGGGAAAAAAAGCTTGCGAGTATTAATTTATGGGTTCTAGTAAAAAGGGCATCAACAAGAGCACCAAATTTGAAAAGCCACTTGTGTTTTCATCCTATAATGTTAGAAACTGTGAATAAGAAAGACAGCAATACCCCACATTTCCAATGCCAGTGGGACTATGCCCCCCTTTGTAAATGAGAAACATTTTTTCCCCGTATTTTCTAGTGATTTATAAATAGTTTATTGTTCGGCAGTTGCGAATAGCTTTTAGAATATATATTGTCTATAACATTGCTTTGTATATGGCAACCACTTTACCGTTTCTATGCAATACTTATAACATACTCTTGGTATTTTGATACTGTTTGTAGCGATGCTATGTTATGGTTGCTGTCATTCTGTGGATTGAATACGTAAATAAACTGAACAGCAGTAAATACATTTTATCTACTTCTGGGTAAAAAAGATCAGAAAGCTAGATGAAAGTATTCACGCCATAATTATTTTGCTAGTAATGTCGAATTTGTTGATGGAAATAATAAAATAATAACTCAGACACTGGTAATACAGGACACCGAGGCATATCTAATCTGTGCTCTTGCGTGTGTGTGCAAAAAAAAGGTTAAATTGATTTGCACACAAAAATCTGCTGGAATTAAGCACTGCTGTGTGTGTTGTGCACAAAATGACTGCACACCAAGACGATTTAACATTGCATATCACCCCATCAAACATTTTCGCAACGGTTTTAGAAGGTTGTGAAATGAAAAAGGAACATGTTCTGTATTTTGTAACTGACAGTGTTTCAAATATGTTAAGCACAACTGAGGAAATGGATAGCAGCATACAAATGACAGTTCACCAGGTAAAGGAGATAAAAGAGAGTAGAGAAATTTTTAAATTATATTACTGAATAAGCATCTTAGACTATCACAATTAGATATGAACATTGTTCTGTTTAAACCCTTCAACTAGCAATGAGAGATGAATTGGAATTTTGTCCTGCAGCTAACTGATGCAAGTAGCTGTTTCATCCAGGGCCCCTAAAACACATTCTATTCCATATTCCAAAGAACCATGCTGGAAAAGAAGCCATTTTGGATCAAGAAACATGCTGGGTAAGCTCTTATTTAATGATAAAGTGCAGGACGAGATTTAGGATTAATAGCACCCAGTGCACGATTCGTTACTGGTGCCTAGCACCCCCTCCAAAACACCGCCCATGTCACATACAATATGCTTCTGAATGCTGCTGCATTCAGAAGCATATTGTATGCTGCGCTTACCATTTTACAGTGTCTGCAGTGCGTGCTTCTGTATATATGTGTGTACATCATTACGTATATAGCAAAAGAAGAAACGGCACTGCATCAACCAGGAAAAGAACAAGAGAACTCCGGATACAACATGAATGAATGAAATCACAGCTTTATTAAAAATACGCCTAGGCGTATTGTTAATAAAGCTGTGCTTTGATTCATTCATGTTGTATTCGGAGTTCTCTTGTTCTTTTCCTGGTTGATGCAGTGCCGTTTCTTCTTTTGTTATATCCGTGGGATTTGGTCTCAAGCGACGGACCTGGGGCACTCTGCACCTGGGTCACCAAGAAGCACGGGTAAGTCCCGAATATATATTGTTGAATTCCTATTGGAAGTGTTCTATCTTGCTATCTGGAGGAACGAGGGGTCTGGGGTTTCTTACACCCGGACCACCGCAATAAATAAGTAAGCATTATAAGATTCACATTTCATGAGATTGGATTCCTATTTTTGATTACATCATTATGTAACATAGAATGCACTAAATGCACAGACAGAACAGCATGCAGACATCTTAAGTAAGGCTAACGTGTGTTGGGGCTTTGTTTGTGGGGTGGAGCTGATACATACATTTGATCTGCAGGACTGTAACTAGGGGGGCTATGGCCTGTAGAATCCCAGCTAGTACCCCCCCCTTGTAATACAACCCGCACAGGTCACCCATATCTAAGGCCGGCCCTAATAAAGTTCAGTCGGGCGCTCGACAGAACGCATACACACGTGCCACTACCGTCCGAAACAGCAATTCGTCGCAATTCGAACAGCAAAGTGTACGCACTTGTGGGTCGTTCGCCGGGGCAAAGATTGGACGTGTGTACGAAGCTTAAGACCCTCTGTTTTCTTAATTGAAGATGCCCGACGGAATGCATACAAACGTGCGATTATCAGCCGTAATGGCCGTTTATCACCCGTGTGTGTCATGGTCAGGCAAAGATTGTGCGTGTGTATGAGGCTTTACTGGATGAAATCTTGCTATTTGCATTTACATTAAAAGCTGGATTTTGTTGAGCAGAGACCAAATAAACGCCAGGAAAACAATTGCACAGACCCACTGGATAAAGCTTATCAGCCTCTAGGACAAAAGGGAACTAAAGCAACATACAGTAGCTTTACCATGAAATAGCCAGTAAATATCCCAAAAAAAATCTTATTTGCCCAGGTCATGATATATCTGCAGGGATTTGTAGGAGTTAAACATATATTTATTTCACTAGGTTAGGACTGACACTGGGATACTGCCGTGAAGTGGCGTGTCAGCTAAGCATGTTTGTACAAACAATGTAACTAAAGGTATCCATTTGAACTGAAGTGCAGGTGATTTGCCTTCATTGCTTGCATACATGTCTAACTTTTACCCTATTCATTTAGGTGCCACACACCTAAACCAAAGCACTGTAAATTGATGCCACGGGGTGGGGGGTGCATGGTAACATCACATGCGGAGACAAAAAAAATAGCCACCTTAGGAGTACCCATGCACCTCTTTTGCTCCTCCTCTTTCCAGCAGCAACTAAAAGTATGGAATATTGCCATAGTTTGCTGTATATGAATATTATTACATGCTACCAAATAAAATACAAAATGGCTGCTGCTATGTTATCATCCTATAATTTGTACTTGTTTGAAGAACGCACACTAACAACCTTCTTTCTTGCTATTATTTATTCAGTGACATGCGTGCACAACGTTTCGGGGAGTGTCCCCTTCCTCAGGTGCATCTGTATGTTATCATCCTGCTTTCTTATGAGGTTGCTTTTATTTTCTACTAGTTTTATTAACCCTTACATGCCTGTCACATGTCTAATCATAGATCATAATGTGCTAAACCTAATCTAATCATATGTGCTAAAATTAAGCATATAGCAGTCACAGATTATGAGGGTTAATAAATCAAAAATATAGCAGCAGCCATGTGATGGTCAAAAGACACTCAAAAATAAACTTTTGCATAATAAAACAGAAATATCCCAGTCCCGCCCACCTGGCTACTTTTTCATGCCAGCCAGCTGGAAAAAATGTTTGGGGAGAATACATATTGTGGTTTTGGGTGATGGTTAAGAGATATGCAATTTGTTTTATTTGGGGTGGACTTGCCCTTTAATGATTATCATTTTTATGATAAAAACAAGCTTAAAGGGCATGTCAACACTAAAAAAAAAATGGTGAGTTGTCAGTTATCTGCCTGCAACACCAACTGCTATTTTTACCAGCATTTGTAACCAGATATATAACAATAAGTTCTATTGCTTTCTGGAAATGGTATCTGCCTCTTCCCTCTGCTTAATAAGCTTTTTAGAAGTGCAGTTTTCAGCAGTTGAAACAGTAGAATGGAGGGGCCAGCTTACTCTGCCAGAATTGGGACAATATTTATCCTTAAATGTCTGGTTAGTAATAAAGTACAAAGTACTGTTTATCTGTTAGGGTTAGGGCCAGGTATGGACAATTAACATTAACTTTTTTAAAAGGTGGACATTATTGTTATATGTTTTTGTTTAAAATTTAAGGGTTAATGAATGTTCGCAGTGACTTAAATAAATTAAACAAAATGTCACAACAACATAGGCTTTGCTAGATTTTAAAATGGCAGGTTAACTTATGGAAGTTTGAACACCGATAGGAATTTAAAACTTTTATTGAACCATCAAAGCATCAAACACACAACATTTTGGTGGGCTCCTCCTCTATTGAGGGGAGCCCCCACAATGTTGTGTGCTTGATGTTTTCATGGCTCAATAAAAGCTTTAAATTCCTATTGTGCAATCTTCCATAAGTTAACCTGCCATTTTGGATTGATTAACCCTTCTAGGGGTAAGGGTGGGAAGGATCTGCACCCCCTTCTGTGAATGTGCATAGGAAACCTATATCAGAGACTGATTATCTAGATTTTAAACCCAAATTTAAGCAGCAGTTTATCCTCGTGTTGACAGCAATAGGCATGGGTGGCTATTCAGTTAGCTAGACAGCTGTTTTTGTTGTTTTTTTTTCTCAAAAGCAAACACCAGTACTGCACCCTGGCAATGATAACAGGTCATGTTGTTTTCTTTCAATCCGTATGGAAATTATATTAAAGGGCATCTCCAACCCAAGCCTTAAATTTCATTTAATCTAGCCCCCCCCAACCATTAACCCTTGCTTTAAGACATCTAAATCAGCCTCCCCCCTCCCCCTTCGTTCCCTCGGTCAGGGCCTCTTCTATAATTTCCGTGCACGGAAGGGCAGAAGGGGCCGGAACAGCAGCCACATCTGTAAATGGGTGAACCATCTACTGATGCAGCTGCCTACTCTTCATTTATTTAGACTTTCATCAGGCACTGGGGGACAACCAAACATTACACAGTGGGGCAAATTTTAGTTGGGGGGATGGGCATGCTCTTCAGAGGTACTACAAAACGTTGTAATCAGAGGATTTATGTGCCAACTCCACAGCCCTGTATGGCCAGGAAATGAAAGCAGGGGTTTGTAGAGGTAACAACAAAAAGGGAGAAAACATTGTGAAATGTCTAGAATACATACTCCTATTGACAGCAAGCATTCAACCTTAAAATCATTTTACTGTACCTTTAAGAGATAACATTCATCACTAAATGCCAGACTGGTACACTGGACACTGACTGGCGAATAGCTGTTAATTTCCAAGCTTATATATACACAATAAAAACTGTATAGAGAATTTTTATAGCTTCCCATTATTTAGAAGGCAATGCAGCAAACTATTCAGCAAACATATTTTGCATTTTTCTGGCCTGACTAGATGAAATTACAACATTCAGAAATTCACAGAGGGTACGGACTCAGTCAATGACTTGTGCGTTGCATTTTAAAATGTAGGCGCAAGGAAAGAATAGAAATTCTGATCAATATTTGAAAGTCGGAACAACACATTAAATCATAGAGGCAAGATTACATTGTGATCAACTTTTTACATTCTGACGTTTGGGAAAGCAGTGTAGCATTTCACAGAGCTGCGGGTTTTATCCTTTGTTTACTGCTGGAACCAGAGAATTTCTTTACTCATTTTAATCTACTGCTTGCTCTACATTTTATGACCTGCCCACTGCTAAATATTGTTAAAAAAAAGTGTAGAAAATTGTGCATAGAATAGAAAGGAAAAATAATAAAATAAAACCAAAGATTAAAAAAATGTCAGCACCTTTGGTAATACTATCAGTTTATTCAGGGCAAGAAGTGATTTTCTGTTTGCACAATGAGGTAATATATTTCAAACCTGCATATTCAGCTTCGGAGTTAATCTCTCTTAAAAGGTCTGACAAAACTAATCCTTATGATATTTTGCATCCCCTTAGCAATTTTGTAATAAGGGAGATTCTATTCTAGGTGCTGTCTGAAGCAGATCCTTACAGCAAAATACGTACCAGTAAATCAAACCTTTTCATTGTAAGGGACTCCCACATTTTAGAATAATTTAAACACAAGCTTTGCAAAACATGAGGATATTTTAAACAAACTGTAATAACATAATTAAAGACCTAATTACACACAGCTAGGGAAACTATTCATTTTCTCACTATATAAAAATAAATATTTCCCTAACTGCGCAGTAATATGTAACCTGGTGTAATATCCTTAGTTTGAGGCTCCACTGCGATAGTTACAATGCATTTCTGTGTGATTGTGTGGGCTCTTTAAACTTGCATTGCCTACAATAGTCCTAAATCACAAGATGGGATCCCGAATCCAACAGGGAACTCCCGGTTCCAAAATCCAATAGTTCTGTCGGAATTAATGGTAACATTCTGTACTTTTGCTTATTCTCAAGTACGGAGATAATTATTGAAACTATTATCGAGTATCTGGTCGTACTTTCAAGGGCTAGTAGCCTTGTATATTCTGTAACCATTAAAAATACGATTAGAAACCTGAAAATAGCTTGCGTGTACCTGAAATTCGTTTTTCTTTTTAAAAAATGTATGTTTGTCGACATTTTCCCCTGACAATTTCCCAGGCCCCTGAGCCATCTACTTTATATTACCATGCTTCTACTACCCTTAATTTACACAGATTTTGGGGGATTTTTTTTCCATTGACTTCTATGGGTCCATTTTCAGATTTTCACTTTTTTCCAAAAATGAAACTTGCTTGATTTGAACATCTCTAATCGCAACACGTGGTCGGCATTAAAAATGGTGATTGGTCAGGAATGCAACACAAGTACATTAGAAATCATAAGCGTACATATCGCATATCACAATCGAACCACAAAACGCAATCCAAAGACCAGCAGTGGGACCAGTGGAAACACCTAAATATACAGAATGGCTCAATACTTAAAGGTGTATTATACCACATATAACATTAAAAAAGAGTGCACCTGAATAGTTTAACGTTCTGGAAGGGTGAAGCAAGCAATCCTACCTCTGAATTTTATCTAGGTTTAAATAAAACAGATCTTAATGTTCCACTTGTGAACGTCTGATTTTAGTCGCACCTACAATATCCTATCACTACTTTAGCAATATCTCAAGAGAGACAAAGACCTAGTAGCTCAGAAACAAAGTCCACCAAGTGATTTTTAACAGGTTGCTACTCTGCAAGCAAAGAAGCTTGGAAGGAAGGAAAACCCAGTCCAACCTTCCATATAGGTTCCTTCTAATGTTAGCCATACACAATTGACTCCAATGGAAAACAACGGGTCTTTAGCCAAATTATCAATTGAAGTTGTGCACCCTTCCCATCTTCAGATGTGCATTTGACCCACTGGACAACAAAGTGTAAAGGTAGCCATACATTAGACCTTACCTGCTGACCATTCCCGCAACATTCAATCAATTCTGCAGGAACCATCTTTCCGAATCTACTTTGTGGCCGACATAAAACCGCAAGGTACCGCATTGATTAATGCCGGAAAATGCAGAATATGGCTGTTATTTTTCTACCACTTTTTTAATGCTGACATTTACCAACCATGGCATTCACAGATTGAATTTAACACCCACAGAAAGGATTGAGGATTTAGAAATATGACACACGATATAGAAACCCAAGATAATAAGGCCAATACACTGATTTCAGAATCTACACACACAGGCAGATCAGCAATATTGTTAAATACAAATCTGGAAATAACCATGAAACACATAAAAGGATTTTGTATAAATCACCACAAAGAACAAAATTCAACAGCAAAGGAAAAAAGCACAGAAATAAAAAAAAAAAGCAAATCATGTGCTCTGCGACTATGCAAATGCAAATTTCAGTCTTCAACAATTTTGGAACGGGAATGATTGACAAGCAAATAAAAAGGTAATCGCTACAGCCTACAGAGCTGTCATTTGAATAATACTTTTCCCTGTAATTAACATAAGATGCAGCTAACAACAAGTGCAAAGGCTTTGATAAATCATGTGTTCCTTGCAAAGAGTTGACACCTACTGCTGGGCTTTCAGTTCTGCGTAGGTAAGACACAGAAGGACTCTGCTTATCAGATTATTAAAGCTGATAGCTGGCATTCTTCTACCTTATAAAATTACAATCTATATATGACTAAAGGGTTTAATACACAGTTCCAATGGCATTTTCTGAAGGACTGTTTTCATTCCCAGCTTTCTTTTCTTTTGTTATTGTGTTTGAACATAGACAATTTCCAAATGGAAAATATACAAATACACAGTTGCAGATATTTTCTGTGCAAACTACATAGAGTAGTAACCGTTTGTTTTCTTTAGCTATTTTAGCAGGACAAACCAATTTAATCCTTTTGTTCTGCTGCTGTAGATAAGAAATCTGGAGTATTTTTATGAGACCAGGTTGATTCAAAGGATAAATCTAAACATCTATGGATATGATCTTACCAGACATGACACATCATTAAAGGAATGGCCCCATAATCATTAAAGATGATCTTAAACATACCAGTTTAGCTATAAATCCTAATGATGGTTATCAGCAGTGACTATCTGTGTAAGCATATTATAATCCTTCTGAGATAGCCCATAAAGTAAAACTAAAATAATCCTAGAAATCGTAATCTTCTACTAAACCTTTCCCAAAACCCTGCTTAACTTTTAATGTATTATTTGCTGTACCTACCAAGAGAAACACTGTTTATAGTACTTTCCTAAAAGGGCAAGTCCGCACCCATAAACTCTGTACCACTTCCCTATAGGTGTAGGCCCCCCAATATGCAAGATCACAACACTATCTTTTGGCAGTAATGTTCCTACAATCCAATAACTTTGTGCCTTCTTTAGAGATTGCCAAATCCTCTTTAAGTTGTACAAATTATTTTACAAGCTTGCAGTGGAGGCAGCTTGGGGAGCAGACGTCAATCATTGGCCATTAAGTCAGCCGTCTGATGGCTGCTGACCAGAAGGACAGGGTTGAAAACTTATGTGCCAGAATAAATGGAGGTGCCCATCCACATTGCAGATATTCAGTAAATCCCATCGGATCCAACAGGATTTACTAAATATTGGCGATAGGTTGAGTTGCCAACGTGCTACAGCCATTTGCAATGCAACTTAGCTGGCCAAATGGAAAATTTCCATCGGATTGTTACCGACTCCCTATACTAAAATATAGGACGCCAATAATAATGCAATTCTATGACCCGAATGGGCAATCGTGCCGTAAGTACAAGTATATACGTCAGATTGTGTCTTTGTATGGCTGCATCAGCAAACTCATGATTCTATTCTGTTGGAACTGCATTGTAAGTGTGTGATCACAAATTTATGTTTTATGGTGTGGGGGGTGTTGGACTTGCCCAAATTATTTAACATATACTAAGGTGAGCTATCATCTTTTTACTTGTAAATCAATCGGGTTCATTCTTGAACATGTATGACCTCATTGTATCGCAAGAGTAGCTATAAAAAAAAAAAGCTTTGGTCTACATCAGGTTCACTGTCAGCACTGGTGGTGTAGGTATGATGATGTGTTTCTCTTGCTTCCAAGGCTGCCTATCTAGATTTTTTGAGCTACAAAACTTCTCACAAGTCGTACCTAGAGATGTGTTCTAGGACTCACTTTATAGGTAAAACTAGTTAACTTTGTTTGGAAACCTTTTTTTTAATGTTAATGCAAGAAGCATTAAAGCAGTTTGCAGTACAATGAAAAAAATCCAAAACGAAAACATAACTGCTGGTGAATTAAAGCAGATCAAATATTACACAACACTCTGAATATGGGTAAAGGTCATAAATGCTAAAAAATTCTATTAAATTTAAGACATTACTATGGAATACTACATAACCTTTTCATAGTATGACCTGTTGAAAAATGAGGCAGGTGAAGCATTAAGGCCAATTTGAAAATGTCATTTTGTAGCAAATATTAAGACTTGTTCAATCCAAAGTTTGTATATACACCGTAGATACTGCACACAGAAGTGCTTTTACAAACTTAAAGGGCAACTATGCCCACCCAAACCATCCCCCTCCCTTAAGACCTATACTGCCTTTAAATTTCTTAGGTCCTTATACTGAGTACTATTAGGAGAGAAGGTTGTTTGTGGACTATGGAGCACTACTTTAAAAAATGTGATGATGTAAACTAGGGACAGTAGACAAAAGTAGAACGACTCTGTAGCACAATGATATGGAGCATTAGCACTCCAGCAGGGTTATTCAATAAAAGTTCTTATTTAAAATGATGCTAATTTTGCCAAAACCAATCAGATGTTAGCTTGGTTGGGGCAAAATTAGCACCATCTTTAGAACTTTTATTGAATCTCCCTGCAGATGTTTGAAAACTGCAAATCCCTGCATGCCTTGGTTGCATGGGAGTTGAGGTTTCTTAAATCTGGAATGCTAATTTTCCACATCAGTGCACTATGAACCCATACTGTATGTTTAGAAGATTTAAAGGGTATCTCCACCCCAAAATCTTAACTTTTCTGTGGTGGAATGGACCCCCCCTCCAACCCTAACCACCAGGTTTATAACTTTAAAAAGTACACAAAAAAAGACTTACCCACCTTCCTTCGGCCTCTGCCTCTATTGCAACTTCCGTGAATGGAGTAGCAATAGGGGTCGGAACGGTGGGTAAGTCTGTTTCTGTGCACTTTTTAATGTTCTAAACCTGGTGGTTAGGATTGGGGGGTCCACTACAATACAGAAAAGTATTTAATTTTTTTCCCCTAACATTAAAGGGATTGTCCACCCCCAAAACTATAATTTCCCCCACTACTGGCCCCACTGTGTAATGTAATAAAATCCCTGCTCCAAATGTTTTTCCTGTAATCCCCCCCCCAAAGTCCACAAAAGTGGCCACCAATAGGATAGCAGAGTTCATACAGGACTCTGCCTCCTGTCTCTACTCAGGTGTCATGCGCACTGCAGCCCCCCCCTTCCCATTTTGCGATCCCTCCCTCTAGTTCCAAACCCTTTAAGAATATTATAGTGTTTGTTTCCCCAGCCCCAACTGCTATAATGTTATTCCCAGAAAGTGCCCCGATAGTTACTTACTTTGCCTCTCTCCTTCGCCATTGTGAACTGCCGGCAGCCGCGTCCTTGATTGGCTGCCTCTCAGCCAATCACAGACGCGGCTGACAGTCTGGCCCCCTGCTTGCAGTTCCATGCAAGCAGAGGGCCGGGACAGTGCGGCGAAGGAGAGAGGCAAGTTAAGTAACTATCGGGGCACTTTCTGGCATTAACATTATAGCGGTTGGGGCTGGGAAAGCAAACACTATAATATACCAAAAGTTTTATTTAAGGGTGGACATACACTTTAACTGCAACAACGATGAATCCGGATGCATGCGCATGCCAGCGTCCTCCAGGAGGACTGGGAATGGGCAGATACCGGATTATATACAGGAAGTCTACTACTCCTCAGTTTTCAGGACCTTGAATAGGCAGGCACTACAGGATAACCATATGGAGCAGAGGAGAAAGGTAAGGATTTTTTAACACTACACAGTGGGGCCAGTAGTGGGTCAAATTTTAGTTTTGGGGCTAGACATGCCCTTAAACAGTGGTGAACAAATGCACACACCACAGGCTTAAAGTAAAGTAGATACCCAAGGTAAAAGTTGACGAAAAATATAAAAGTATTTGCCCTTGAATGTACTTCAAATTATAAAAGTTGTGGTTTCTCGTGGCTTTAATATACTTTATTGTAACAGGACTTGTTGATTAAAGGGCATGTCCCCGCCCAAAACTAAAATTTAACCCCTTACTGGCCACATTAAGAAGTTTAAAACAAGCCTTACCTTACATTTCTGTTCAAAATAGTTCCCCTGCTGTGCCCCCCCAAAGTCCAGGAAACTGCTGTGTAGGAGCAGTGTGTGACTCATGCTGTGCCTGAGTCTGCCTCAACCTCGTCAAGGTTTGAGGCATGCTCAGTGAGCCCCCCCCCTCCCTCTCCCTCCCATTTTTCTCTCCCTCCCCCTAACATTAACACCTTTTGATATGCGGTAGGGCATGCTCCCCCAGCCCCAACCGCATTAATATTATTGTTAGAAAGTCCCACAAACTTTATTTTCCTTCCCTCTCTCCTCCGCTGTTCAGAACTCCCCGGCAGCCGCAACCGTGATTGGCTGCCTCTCAGCCAATCACGGACGTGGCTGCCGATCCCGCCCCCTGCTTGCAATTCCATGCAAGCAGAGGGCCGGAACATAATTATATTAATGCGTTGGGGCTGGGGGAGCATGCCCTACCGCATATCAAAAGTTTTTATAAGGGGTGGACATGCCCTTTAATAGACTCATTTTTGATGGAAAAACTCTGATGTTATCATTTTCCCATGTGTTTTGCCTTTTGTATCTAAGGATGGAAACGTGCATTTCTGGATATGAATGTGAGCCACAGAACTTGATAGTAACACTCTCTACTGCACTGCAAACAGATCACATACGTGAAATTACTGTAATGCATTCCCTATTTAAAATGTGTTCTGAAAATTCAACGTAACCCCCTAGTGTTAATGACTCTCCTCCTATGTTTAATTGGGTCAAATATGCATGCATCCTTAGAGAAGGAGGGGATGAGCCAACAAGGATTCAAGCGGTGAACTTTAAGCCATTACACAAGCAGATTTTTGACATCTCATAGATATTGAGAGCAAAATGTGAGGTAGTACAAAGGTCTCCTACCTCCCTGCTAAATCTAATTCTTTCTTACATTTGAAGGGGTTCTGTTTGGCTACCATAGTTTCCCTTTGAGATTGTGCTGTACCCTCATTGGTGTGCTTGCTATGCCCTTAGTTTTGACCTATAACATTTCCATCCTATTTATAACTTGAAAGGATAGACGGATTTCACTATAATTTAATGGAGTAAAAAGATAAATATACTGGAGTTAATGTAAAATGTCTACCCAAATGGAAATAAAGAAGTTTTATAGAGATACAGTAAAAATGTATATTGTCTTTGTTACTGTCGACTAGTGGGTTTAAATAGACCTTACCTCTTAATAAAACTTTATATATGCAAACGATTAAGGGAAAAAAACTGCTTTATGAGAACAAAAATGTTTTTGTTTTTTGTTTGCACAAAGGAAAATAAATTGTTGAGTTGTGTATTTCTAGTAAGCTCTCAGCCTGAATCGATTTCTTTCTATGGCACCACCATGTCCCCATTCAGATTTATTCATAAGATTGTGTTATCTTCTGCCATGAGACAGCTTTAAATGTGAATATATTCTAACAGTGCATGTCTTTATTCCACACTGAACGTGTAATTCTATGCTTTATGTTGGATTGCGTTTGTGGAGGCCTTTTTTTCTCTATGCCTTTAACTCTGCCTCGTAAGGCCAATGTTGCTGTTTCTTGCTCTTTTAAATCTCTTTCATCTACATTTTGTCTAAACCTTTCTTCTCGATTTGCCACAAGTGAAAATCCAAGCAGGGAGTTTCCTGGCAGCCTGTACCATACTGTGAAGTCAATAGGGGGGAAAGTCAGCCATATGTGATTGGAATTGAAAAAGACAAAGGAGGGGGAGAAGTAAGAACAGTTAGTGAAGTTTGTTCATAAGCTGTACATGAAGATACTATAAGCTACTGGTGGTCTAACCACATGTTGCCAAAGTATTAAGCACAATTAGACAAAGCAAACTGTGTCTAATGTCCCTTTAAATTCTGAAAAATTAATGGCTTTTTGTGTTCAAATAGAGATTTATTTCCTGATATTCTGTTTATTTTTTTTGTTGTGCCTTTGTCCTATCACGCTTTATAACTGAGATTCTAGCTATCTTTAGAACAGAGCATTTTGTCACAGATGACACAGTATGGTTCCTATCTGAAATCCATTATTTACTTCACTAGCATATTACAGATTGCTCTTTCTAAATGCAGAAGTGTTTGTCTGGGGGTTCCAAATGCTTAAACATAGACACACAATAACAACAACAAAATCATCATCAGCAAAACATACACCAGGTACTGGATATTTCACAAAAAATCTGCACAGTAATAATTCAACAAACATAAACCCCAATCATGTGTTTAAGGTAGGTTTTGTAAATTAATATTTTAAATAAAGAGACATAATTCTAAGGCTACTATGTTCCCATACATCTTAAGTTTCTATTCCCCTACAGATTTGTTCTGTTTTTATGAAGAGGGGGGCGTCCAGGACATGCCATGCAGAGCTGCAACATCCCAAAATTTCAAGGAGTCTCCACACACATTCATACTGTCAGCCACTGAGAAACACAACACATCAGATCTCCCAGAAAATGTCCAGTTTCTACTGTGGCCTTTGTTGTCAAAACACATGAAGTTTGTACTACAGTGCCAGTCATATGCTGCCTTTTCACACCATTTTAATTTTGCACATACAGTCTCTCACAAAAGTGAGTTCACCCCTCACATTTTTGTAAATATTTCATTATATCTTTTCATGGGACAATACTGAAGATATGACACATTGATATAATGTAAAGTAGTCAGTGTACAGTTTGTATAACAGTGTAAATTTAACGTCCCCTTAAAATATCTCAGCCCACAGCTATTAATGTCTAAACTACAGGCAACAAAATTGAGTACACCCCTTAATATAAAATATCCATATATTTTTTTGTCACGTGACTCTTAATTTTACCAGGTATCAGGTGTGAATGGGGAGCAGGTGTGTTAAAGTTGGTGTTATCCTCTCACACTCTTATACTGGTAACTGGAAGTAAAACATGGCACCTTATGGTAAAGAAAATCTAAAAAAAAAAAAAAAGAATTGTTGCTCTATATAAAGATTGCCAACACTCTCAGCACGGTGGCCAAGACCATACAGCAGTTTTACAGGACAGGATTGCTATGGATGACCAAAGAAGTTGGGTGCACTTGCTTAGAGACATATCCAGAGTCTGTCTTTTGCAAATAGATATATGAGTGTTGTCTCCATTGCTGCAGAGGTTTAAGGGTGGGAGGTCAGCCTCAGTGTTCAAATCATATGCTGTGCACTGCAACAAATTGGTCTGCATGGCTGTTGTCCCAGAAGGAAGCCTCTTCTAAATATGGGACCGTGTCCTGGGGTCTGATGAGACCAAAATAAACTTATTTGGTTCAGATGGTGTCAAGAATGTGTGGCGGCAACCAAATGAGGGAAACAAGGATAAGTGTGTACAAGTTTTGTACACAGACTACTTTACATTGTATCATAATGTCATATCTTCAGTATTTTCCCATGAAAATATATATTGAAATGTTTACAAAAATGTGAGTGGTGTACTCACTTTTGTGAGATGCATTTTGATTTATAAAGTATCTACTATTTAAACAAAAATGCATTAGTACAAACCAATTGAAAAGCAATACAATACATAAACCAAAGTAAAAAAAAAACAGAAAATATTTGTAAGGCCAAAAAAAGGTGTTAACTGAAAAACAGTCTTTTCACATATTCATGGAAATTCAATAAAAATTCCAATCGTTAAAAATGGTGCTAATTTTGCCAACCAATCAGATGTTAGCTTTCCAATGCACTAAATTTGCACTATTTTAAACGATAAGAACTTTTATTAAATAGCCCTGTATGTCTATTGATTTTAAGCTTTGCAGGTTTCTGTACCATATCAAAAATTGTGTTATCTTGGGAATATCCTTAGTAGGAAACAGAACTTAATGATGGGGCAGCGCTTTCCATCTCCAGTAAGTGTAAGATTGTGACTGCAGCATGAAGGATTCAGTTAACCTTCTGTGCCCTCCTTCTATAATATTACTAATACCCAGTTACTTATGTGTTTTTGTCATCCGTGTTTGTATTAAACTTAAACATCTTATAATCAGTGTTTTTTGTTTCTGTGGCCCTTAACCTGTCATCACCCAGCTTTCTAGTTACAGAATTGATTAAAACAGCTAAGATCAGATGTATTTCTGAAAGCACATAGCTACCTTCTGTAGCTGAACTGATAGCTGCTGCATATTTCTTCTATTCAGAGAGTGATCTGGGTGAAAAATATCACTTGTCACAGAAAGTCATTTGTGATTCTATGGAGTTTGTTTATATGTTTCTGCTTGACTTAGTTGACAGCATATACTGAAACCCATTTGTAATATTTAGTTTAGAGAAGATTATTTTATCCTACAAAAGAAGCACGTGTACTGTATGTGGTATCTCTTTACAATGTGGGACCTAGTAACTTCTGGAATTGTGTAAATAGGAGTTTTCTTATGCTGGATACCACCTATTTCAAAGAAAGTGATAAGGTTCACAAGCAAAAACACAGATGTTTTTGCTTAAAGATAGCCAGTTTCACTCATAGTGGCAAATCTTTACACGGAGGAAGAGGAAACACAGGCTCTCAATACACACAAGGGCATTGCACCCAGCCACTGGTTCAGATAGGTGGATGACACCTGGGTTACAATACACCAGAAGGAAGTACAAGCCTTCATAGAACACACACAAGGGAAGAGGTACAAAACAACACACTGGCTTTCTTGGACTGCTTGGTAGAAGTCAAAGAGAATGGTAAACTGAAAGAGGTTTACAGAAAACCAACCCACACAGACCAGTATTTGATGTTTGATTTCCACCACCCTTCAGATCACAAGCTGGGTGTCATCAGAACCCTGCAACACAGCACAGAGAATATCCCCACTAGAACAGAGGCGAAGGTTAACGAAATTAAACATCTCAAAAGGGGCCCTTAAAACTTGTGGATATCCGGACTAGGACTTTGTCAAAAGGGGTACAAGGAAAGAAAAGAACACAAATACCTACAATGAAGGGGGAAAGCAAGACAGGAGAAAGAACATGGTCATCCTATATGTGCCAGGGGTCTCAGAGAAATTAAGAAGAATTTCCAACACACTGAGGCAGCGATTGGTACACCCGAAAAACCCAATACCGAAACATAAGAAGAGTGACATCATTTAAGCAGTGCAGTGTGCTCTGATTTAAATGTGGGGGAGACTGAACAGCAGCTGCACCAACATATAGCCCAGCATAAAAGAGCCAATTCCTTGGGTCAGGCCGTGTACCTGCATCTTAAGAAAAGGACATACCATTGAAGATTGTAATGTAAATATCTTGGCAAAGGAACATAACTAGTCCAAGAGAGGTGTAAAGGAGGCCATTTATGTAAAAATAAAGAAACCAAGCTTATACAGAGGTGGGGGTGGGGTGTTTCCGACACCAACTGTCTGCCATGTACAATACTGTTTTGACGCCTTGTCTTGGGCAGTTTTTATAACACCTCAATGCATCCAAACCTTCCATTCAAAAGGTCCCTAACACCTGGCTGTTATACGCTAATTGGGACTTTCCAGGGTACATAATTGCCAACAGATTCTTGTACAAGTCATT
This sequence comes from Hymenochirus boettgeri, assembly GCA_019447015.1. Taxonomy (NCBI): domain Eukaryota; kingdom Metazoa; phylum Chordata; class Amphibia; order Anura; family Pipidae; genus Hymenochirus; species Hymenochirus boettgeri. Next base: position 50,452,451 of record CM033474.1, on the reverse strand, counting down.
CTGAATTGAGAAAGCCAGTCGGTTGACTAGCGAAATGTCTTCAAGAACTAAACTTTAAGTGTCGGTATAACTGAATACAACAGATACTGCATTGTATACTTTGAATTGTACTGTATTGTATTGATTTTTCTATAATAGGAAACAAAATAGAGTACAAATTATAATGGTAGCTGCAGTGGAATATTTTCTTATAATTATCACTCAGCTACTTAGTGATTATCACTTCCATTAACTCTCGAAATATCAAAACAAGGAAGCTTACCAGAAGCCAATCATATAACAATACAAATATCCCCCCTCTTGCTGACACAAAACATGTATTTCAACCCAGTTTTTCTGTAAACATATTTAAGTGCTCCTGTCCCTAACAATCATTTATTCATTTGCATTTTTATACAAGAAAAGAAAAGTGATCTTTGCAGTGTATTTCTTAGCTTGAATGGATGTAACAGAATATTAACATTTCAGATAAAAATTAAAAGTAAGTCTGGGGAACCTGCAACCTTGTGTCCTTTGTCTTGCTAAAAGCAAACTTTTGTCAGTTTAACTGGAGGGCTGACCTAACAATGTCTGTTGAGATGGAGGGTTGACATAGCAATGGTTGGTGAACTGGAGGGCTGACCTAACAGTGTATGGTGAACTGGAGGGCTGACTTAAAGGGACTGTCCACCCCTCTTTCCAAAAACTGATATAATGTAGATAACCCCCCAAAACCTTAACTTCGCTTTAGTCACAATTTACAAATCCGCTCCCACACAGGGATATTATACTTACATGCTCCTCCTCGCTCCACCGCCGCGGCTCTGCACTTCCAGATAAGGCAGTCAGTGTCGGCTGTGACTGTGACGTCACGGCCAATCACTGACTGCCATTCCCGGAGCAGTCTCCACTGCGGCTGCTCAATAACAAAAGAACAGAGCAGCCACAATGGAGACTGGGAGAAGAACCCGGAAGTGGTGGTGGAGCAAGGAGCTTGTGAGTATAATAACTCTGTGTGGGAGCTGATTTGTAAATTGTGACTAAAACGAAGTTAAGGTTTTGGGGGGTTATCTAAATTATATCAGTTTTTGGAAAGAGGGGTGGACAGTCCCTTTAACAATGTCTTCTGAACTAGAGGGCAGACATAACAGTGGCTGGTGAATTGGAGGGCTGACCTAGCTGTGGCTGGTGAACTTGGGGGCTGACCTAACAGTGTTTACTGAACTGGAGGGAAGACCTAAAAGTGTCTGCTGAACTGGAGTGCTAACCAGTAGTATAGAACAGACCAATAAAAATGCTGCTGGCATTTTAACATTGCAGGCATAGTCAGCCATTTGAGTTGCTATACACACACATATATAACTTTTGCTATAACAATCCCCCTGTCCCCCCAGCCCCAACCGCTGTAAGAGGGGAGGTAAGTAAAGTAAGTAAAGTTTGGGGAACTTTCTAATAAAATAAACATAGCGGTTGGGGCTGGGGGGACAGGGGGATTATTATAGCAAAAAAGGGTTTTACACTAGGGGGAGGGAATCCTAATCGGGAGGGAGAGGGAGGGGGAGAAGGGCTGCAGTACGCATGCCAAACTTCTCCCGGAGGCCAGGTAGGTGGCAGAGTCCTATATTGACTCTGCTATCCTCCTGGTGGGCAGTTTTTGGGACTTTGGGGGGGACTACAGGAGAACCAGATGGAGCTGGGATGTGAGGTAAGGATTAAACTACACTACACAATGGGGCCAGTAGTGGGGGGGATTATAGTTTTGGGGGTGGACATGCCCTTTAAATGTAAATAAATGCAGTAATAAGTGCATGTTTTTAACATGAACATTTTTACACAAACTCAAACCCTTTATTGAATACAATGCTGACCAACGGGTCCTCATAGGCCACATCACTGTTCTATACAATACAATGTGCTTTACTTGCTAATGAATAGTTTTTTTGCAGACACAAGTCGGGTTGCCTTGAAGTCTACCTTCATTCTTCAAAAAAAAGCCCCAAAAGTCTTTACTAGTACTTAAAGTAACCAGTAATTGCAAGGAACTAAAATTGTATTGGATTTAAATTCTTTATGTAGTGCTGAAATGATTATACAGAGAAACTCCCAAAAAATATATATTTAGTCAAAATAATTTTTAGGTTATTTTTGTATTCATTTTCTTGTATAGCGCTACATGTTTCACATTTTCTTTACATTTATTTCATCCATTTACATCTGGCTCTGCCCCAAAGAGCTTACAATTTAAGCACATTATCAAAAACACACCACTGAGTACTTAACTTAACAGCACAATCCCTTGTTACACTTTCCACATACTCTATCCCTCTCTTTTCTAAACCTCTGGTCATTTTTTATGCCCAACCTTGTCATCATCCAACTTTCTTACTTGGTATGTTCATTTGACAATATAAAACCAGAACTGGCATAAATAAATTCCATTAACGTTATCTTTATAAATAGGGCATCATCTGTATTTAGCATAGATCAAGAAAATAAATATATTGTTATCACTTGAGGACTATGTGTTGTTTTTCTACATACACATAAATCATTAAAGATAAAATGAATTTTTTTTCCCGCCACAATATTTTTGTTGTAAGATTTTAAAAAATAATTTTTAGTGATTAGGAAAATTCTTTTAGGAAATTCTAAAAACCAGAATGGAAGGTTTGTTTATAAATACTGTTTATAATACTTCAGGCAACTCTTCAATTCTAGTCACTATATATTGTAAAAGAAAAAAATTTCCATGACAAATGACAGCCGCGTATGGGATCCTTTTTATGGTAAGATGAATGCCTCAAACATACAATTTTCTAACTAAGACAGAACAGAGATATGATTTTAATTATAGGAAATTGTTAAACATTCAGAAATAATTTACCGATTTACAACTGGGGTCTTGACAGCAATTATGTACAAAGACAGAATGAAATCATTGCATATGCTGCTGTATAAATCATTGCATCAAAAGAAAGGGGAAAGTCATCTTTACAAGATGTCTTTTCTTGATTAGAGGGAAAAAAACAACATTGGGTCAATTCTTTCTTTCTATTTCAGCAGTTTAAAGCATATTTTAGTTCAATATTACTGCTTTGTGTTCATAAATTTAGATTTCCATTTGAAGACAATATACTGTATACATTACATACTGATGATAGGCTCATGTAGCAAAATGTATTTCTAATATTTGCGTCAAATTATGTCAAGATACATCAATATTTTATGTAAACATTAAAGGGCAATTCCAGACCCAAAATGAAAACTTACATATAGGTAAATCACCCTCCAAAACCCTAAACGGTAATAGTTTGAAATCTGAAATATACAAGTCTAACCTGAAATCCCGGATAATGTCCTGCTGCCCTTTTCTGCTTCCTGGTTCTTCCAGTTAGAAATTGTCAGTTATGGATTTGACAGTTCACATCACAACCAATGACCCCTATCTGCCTCTTCTGAGCATGCCCAGGCTCAGTACAGGTTTCTAAATTGCTCAGTTTCCAAGAGGCATCCAGAAGCATAGCAGGCATACAGTAATGAATTCATAGGACAAACTATGATAAATCAACATATTTTAAAGAGGCCATTCTTTCTAAAAGATGTTCTTATGACGGTGGAGTTGTCCTTTAATTACCAGATTTGTAGATGTAGTTAAAGGAGATCTAATGTCTCCAGACAACATTGTCCCAATTGAAAGAGCACATTTACAAAGATACAAAAAGCTGTGTCTCACTTCTTCCTTTGCTGTGGATGCTGGGAGATTAATCTGTAAGTAGTAGTGGTCAGCTCCTATAATTCACCTAACACTTCACAGGAAGCTGCAGTCTTGCTTCCAGGAAGCTGACAGACAATCCTGTGACAGCTCAAAAATCATCCCTACTTCTGACACAGAACACAGTGCAGTTTTTGTATACAAACATTACAAATACTCCTGTTACTAACAATAGGACAAATTCCTTTGCTTTTCATACAAAAAAGAAAGTAATCTTTGCAGTTTATTTCTGTGCTAGCACTGATACAAAAAAAAGAATATTAACATTTCAGTAAAAAATAAAAGTATGGGGAATCGAACCTACAACCTTCTATACTGTGTTTTGCTAAACTGAGAAGCTTTCTACCTCTATCCCACAAGGGCTTCTAGGAGGGATATCAGTACATGTATAATCTTTTATCTTTATATCTTTTGCTGGGAACATAATTGAAACAAATAACAACAAAAAAGGAAGCCTGGGGCATTGAACCTGTGTCCTAATAGTCTGTCTGTTTCCAAGACCTGCACTTTAGCAGTGCGCTACCACTGCACAAGCAAAATAAAGTACATTTCAGTAAATGTCAGTAAAATCAGTTTTGCATTGCTGTTGACAATTCATGCTGGTTGGTAAATAAAAAACAGAGCTGTTATACATAAAGTTTGTACATCGTAGAAACTTAATATTTATCTAGAAATATGATGGAAACAAAAAAAAGCAATAAACCTAGGCAGTACAGGTGGCTGAACTTTCTGAAGTGTAGTAAAAATTTTAATGTCTTTATCACCAAAACTTGTTTAAACAGTACCTTCCCCCACAATCAGGAAATTGTCGGGGTTTCTGCATGCTACATTTGAGGGTTAACGACAATTTGAGGTTTACCCAATGATACATTTATGGGTTATTGAAAATCGAACAATACATTCAAGGGTTACCGAAATTAAACAATACATTTGAGGGTTATCTACTAGGCAGTAGACTATTTTGTATTGTTTCATTAATAAACTAGGGGATTTGAACTTGTGATTTCGTGGGCTGTGTAAAAAAAAGCATGGCATTTATATGGTGCACCACTAGCAACTAGGGTCAAGGGGCATAGCTCTTTGAAACCAATATGGGCTATGAATTGTACTGGCAACTACATGGAAGCCTTCTTTGTTACAGAATCTATTATTTACATGTACTAAATGCAAGTTACGAGAGAGAAGAATCTTACAATGTAGGTTTTCTGGGGAGAAAAGCTTTCACATTAGAATTTTAAAAAATTAAGGTTAATTTTATGTATGTACAATCTTTAAAGGTATTTGCAACAGTTGTCTAATAGTTTCAAGACACAAACCTAAATTCCCTACCTATGTAGACAATCTAAACTAAAGCAGTGCCCGCGGACCCCTTGCGTTCCCTGAGATGTGGTGAGGCTTGTCCATCCTCACCACTTTATTATAAGAGCAGCTTAGGGACCCCCAAAGGCACAATTTGCACTATACTTAGCGTTACCAAAAATGGTTCTGTCATCCAATCTGTTGCCGGCTGGTAGACACTGTCTTCGCTGCTGTAAATGTCAAATACGTGCAAATACGCCCTTTAATATAGATATATTTATTGACCTGTTATATTTGTATGAATTATGTATTTAATGAACTGATAACTGAGTAGAAGCTAAATAAAAAAATATCATAATTTCCCAGTACATGAACATTGCTTAAAGGGCTTTGCATAGATAGAAAGGTTGAGAAACACTGATTTAAAAGTATCATATCATACAGTAATAGGTTTGTTGTACTCCCATTTGTCATGCTACCAATAGTAAAACGCAGTTTAATGTGAAATTACTTTAACAAATCTAAATTTTAAGTCTCATATTTCTATATACACTTCTGTCTTAATATATTGGGATTTGTTGTTTTTATAGAATAAAAAAAAAATACGGATTACCCAGCTGGCAAACACATTTAAAAAGCAAAGTCAAACAGTAGTTTAGAAATTATGACATGATGCATCACCATCTGGTCCAATGTGATTACTGTACAAACTGGGAATCTCCTGGTATCTGTACCGGAGGGACAATATAGGAGAAGCTGCCATCTACCATTTGCATCTGAGGTTTAGGAATAAGCATGATGTATGACTAATGGTGTTTGCCAAATCTGCAAGCAGTTTATTTAGTCTTAGATAAGTTTATACTGCCAAGTCAACAGAGATGCATCTGTGTAGATAAAGCTACTTTAGTAAATTATTTTGAAAAATGCTAAATTTCAAAGCTTTTCTAGGGTAAGGGTAAAGTTAATTATTTTGATTAACGGAAAACAACAGTATTATATTATTCAGATAAATAATGAATAAAAAATACTTTAGAATGCTTTTTCACAATTTTGCATGTATACATACAAAATATATACAGCAATATACAATGTGTAAAGTGACAGAGCAAGCATGCTAAATATTAACCTTGTACCCTATTACTGGAAAAATTACTTTCAATTCTATTTTATAGGCGTTACATAGAAATTAAAAGTTATGACTTTATTTGAATCTGCTTATAAATTTTGATGCTCAACAGTCTTCTCTCCTATAATATGTTTAGGAAGTGATTGTTGTGTGGCAACTCTACTTTGGTAAAGGAAACCTGATAACAATGTAACTGAAATTTTATTCATGACAAACAAGATTAACTGTTTATTGGCCAAATGTATGGCCAGATTTAACTAGTTGTTAAAATCAACTTTTGTGTACAAGAGGCCTCACAGCCCTGGGCGCCACCCAAAATAGTGTTTATAACCAAAGAAAAAGGGGATGCACCCACAGGTCTTTTATATAGCATGACATTTCTCCTGCTTTTATAAATGGCTGTAATCAAGACAAACACAGCAGTAATAACCAACATTAAAGGGCAAGTCCATCCAAAAAATTACTCTGCTTTAAAATGTGTATTAGCCCCCACTTTCGCAGAGTTGTCACATTTCAAAGATGCCCCAGAGCTTACTTACCTGACCCGGCCCCTTGCCGGCTATTCCACGCCCCCTGCTCCTGTTTCGAGCTTGTTGCAAAAAGGGGACTTCTGTGCTGACAGCGCTTCTCTTCCTGGTCGTGGCTGTCAGGCGATTGGGCGTAACGTCATGTTGCGCCCTAACTGACAGCTGCAACCAGGAAGTGGAGCGGCTGTCAGCAGCAGCCGCGCAGCAGAAGTGGTGAGGGACCGGGTCAGGTAAGTAAGCTCTGGGGCATCTTTGAAATGTGACAACTCTGCAAAAGTAAGGTTTGGGGGGCTAATACACATTTTGAAGAATAGTAATTTTTTGGCTGGACATTCCCTTTAAATAGAAAATAATCCTAAACTTTTGCATAAACCCTCACATATCTTTCTCTTACACTTTTCTAAAAAATGCTAATTCTCAATGTGTTAACTTTATTATTTATGGATTGGTTGACAAACAGACTGGAAGATTTTGTGGCAAAGAAAGACTGGTAATTAGGATAACTGAGACTGGTGGGTTAGTGAACAGGGACAGGTGAATTGTCTGTAAATTTAATGGACACTGGTGAATAGGTTTCATTACAGGAACTGGGTGCACTTTTTCTTTTAGTCTGTGTAGTATGATCCAGAATGGCACAGATGCAGATTGGATTCATGCTGTGTTCTGGCTTATATGGAGGGGAAACAGCATCAGTAGTAAGGACATGTATTATTTTTCAGATGCCCATGTTAGTGCCAATGACTTTGTAACTTTGAAATAATGGGAAGGCCCCGAGCACACTAAAAACATGCTTAACCTGGATTATCTTGATTAAAAAGAAGGGTGGTTGTTTGTCGTGATGTCTTGTCAAGAACATTTAAAGAACAAAAAATCCCCATATTTCAAAAGCTGCAAATGTAGTGATGATCCTTCTGTATGTTTCTTGGCTATGTCCGTGGAAAGAAAGCCAAATTCACACAAAATATTTATGTAATTTGTATATACACTAGTATGAGAATATTAGATAAACAAATAGTAATGGGCATTCACTTTGTCAAAGCTGTAAGGATGATTAGTGGCCTTCTTTGATGATTCTCCACTCCAAATGATAATCTCTGAATGAACCACATATAAAAGTGAGTCCATGGAAAACTAATGGAAAGAAAAATTACATGTGACATATGGCAAATGGAAACAGCAGTGTCTATTGGAAACTGAACAAGGATCATCCCAGTCATTCAATTTCAGAACAAATTACTGGATATGTCAATAAAAACTGCTAAAGCTTAGATCACAAGTGAATTATGTTGTAAGGTAAATATTAAGCAGAAATACGCAATATATATATATATTACTTTTGCTCTAAGCTATTAACAAAACTCAAGAAATTAAAAAGTACAATGTATTGATACAACAGCAACACCACATATTAGAAGATGAACCTGATTGCACTTCAATCTTCTTTTTATTTATACATTATTAGTGATGTATTGCTGGCTTTACAAGATAGAGCTATTGAGAATTATAGTACAATAACAACAGAAGCATGGAATTGCAAAACATATAGCTCACAGATATAAAAATAGGCTGTTAATATCAGATTAAAGGGAATAAATCGTATACTTATAATTCATGCACTGTGTGACATTTTCCCATATTCCAGTTATCCAACAAGTCATTTAATTCTTCAGTATTTTGATTGAACATACACATGTTAAAATTCCTTATTTGAGAAAAGTTATGTCCCTGCAACCAAATACACTCACATAACAGACTAGGCCAAATGGCTTTATAGCCTCACAGACTATAGATGAACAAAGTCAGTTCAATTCATGCTGCAGACATGTTTCTATTAGCTGTATATTAAAAGGCATGTCCATCCACCTAACTAAAATTTTCTTCACTGTTGAGCCCACTGTGTAGTGTTAAATGACCCCTGCCTTTCTCTTCTGCTCCATATGGTTGTTCTGCATGGCCTGGTGAAAGTCCAGGAAACTGAAGAAGAGGAACCCTTTCTTTGTGTAATCCATATCTGCCTTTTCCTGCTCCTCTGAGAGGTTTCTGTCATTCACAATGAAGCTCTTCCCCTCCCTTCTCCCCCCACATCGGATCCTTCAGCTGCTCTTCCGCACGGATCAGCAAAAGGGTCTGGCAGCCGAGTCAGTGATTCCCAGATGCAGCTGCTGGTCCTGCTTATTTTGCTGTTGCATAAGGAAGAATAGCAGACGAGATGGGGAGCAAGGTCTGGTTTAGCAGACGATTTCGGATTTTTAAACCTAGAGAAGTCTAGATTTGGGGGATTCCCTACCTGCTAATAAGTTCCTATCAATAAGTGGCTCCCAAATAGTGAAAAGGAGCCAGCAGATGAGTATTTTTGAGGAAATCCACCCAGGTTAATAAAAAGTATATACACTGGTAAATGGCATTAATGTAACTGTAATTCCCTGAAGAACTGGATAAGATAACTGTGCGTATGTGCACTGGTCTGTCCACACCCCCTGCCCTCTCGTTTAACCTGGACTGATACAGGATTGGCTAGAGGCTACTAGTTCCTGCAGTATCTTAGAACTGGGCATGTGTGGTGAACTGACCAAACAGGAAGATACTGAAATGCTGTGAAATAAAGCACAACGTCTATATTACAAAGGTAAATTCCCAGCACCGGCAACAAAATAATAAGCGATAAACAGATTATTGTTTTTATGTCAAGGTGCTCTGCTTTTTAATTCAGTGGTATTTTGACGCATTGTTCCTTTAAAGTCAGCGCAAAAAGTAGACACAAGCATTTTCAGATAATTCGATGTCCTTCACTACTCCTCTTTCCAACACAACTCGAAATAAACACAAATAATCAATTTCATGTGGGACAGGTGGACACTCACAAGATCAGTGACAGGACAAGAACATGGATATTAGTTCAGTGCACCGTGTTCCCAAATGTTGGTTATATTGTGCCTGAAATGATGCAATAAAAAGTGATCAGTCAAACAAGCACATCCTACACCTTGGCCCAGACATCGTTCACTTTGTACTGTGGAACATAATATCTCCGATTTGGAGGTGGGGTGGGAGCTGCTGCATCATAAATACTAACACATTCACAACCAGAGCAACAACTGAATAACTAAATATCAAACACAAACAAAGAGGATGTAACATTACAGGGAAAACCACAGGATGACGTTTATTAAATGTATCACAGTTTTCTAAAGCGAAAAGATTTTTTTCCAGAGCAAGATACTGTGCGACTGAAACAAAACACAACATACAAATGCAGGGAGAACAATTCACTCACAACAGGCTCATCATAATGCGCAACTAGAAGACAATTTCATGAAATAGATACAATTGCCATCCACTGTTATTTGTTCTATTTCAGCAAACCTGTTATTACTCTTCAAGAGCTGCTTCACTCTCATCTTGACTCAATCAAATGAATGCGAGTTTATGACAGGTTGTGTCTAGAGGATAAGACTTCAATTTCTTTTTGCAGAAACCTTATTTTAATCTCACAACAGGTGAATCTGCAATTATGAAATGATCATTCTCTATTATCGCGTCTAGCGCGACACTTTACAAAAAAAAACATCAGCGGACACTCCACAGGAATTGTGTATTGTGTTAAGCATACAAGGAAAGAGCTGAGTAGTAATCTAGTTCAAAACATGTTTTCTATTTGTGAAATAGGTTATGACAAAGGCATGAAAATAATCTAACAAGCACCAGTAAGGGACAAGGAGATACAGAAATCATCCCAAAATGATAGGCCTAGTAACAGCAAAGCTACAGACAACTATTTATTTTCTCCACCCCTGCATTTTTACAAATTACACACAGGCTATCATTGGTTCATACAGATATATGAAAAAAGCCAGAGCAGATTCATTTTCTCAGATTTCTGGAGAGAACTGTTTGCTACCATTCAGGTTAAAAGCTTTGCCTTCTTAGTGTAATAGGCCACCCACAGACTTCATGCTATTCTCGCACCTTACCTGCTGAGACTTTGACCATTTTCTCTGACATATGATTTGTTTATTTACAGACTTTCACATTTCTATCAATGCTAAAAACTAATAAAAAGTATTTGGGGCAAACAAAAGTAGATTGAAATAAATCAGAATAGAATAAAAGATTAGCAGCAAAAGAGCAAAGGAAATCTTTACAATAAATAAAAATTAAAAGGCATTTAAAATGCTAAATCTTTTTCCAAAGAATCATACAGCAACAAGGATTAATTGACACCAACCTTATCTGTCACCCCCCCCCCCCCTTTCTGACCCTTTTCAGCTCTTGGAATTTTACTTGTTCATGTTGGGCAGGGCACAGTCAGGCAGTAAAGAGCTGTCAATCACCCAGCACTTTTGCATATCCAAATTCAATCCCCTGGCACAACTATGTGTAAAAATCCTATCCTTTTATTGAAAGCAAAGCTTATTCCTCTCTCAGGCCTCAGCAAGCTCAGACCATAGTTTCAGTTTTAATTAAAAAGCAAATCACAATTTTTTTACTTTTAAATGTGTTTTTTAGAAAGTTAAAAAGACTACTGTCATAGAGGCATTGTAGCAATGGTGGCACTTCCCAAAGAGTTTTTATATAAAAAAAAAATTCCAGCATGTATCCCCTGAACCAGATCATGCACAGCAGTGAGGGTTTATTTTAATCCACTCCTATTTATTTATCTTTGGCAATAATTTTGTTTTTAGCATAAATATTTCTTTTAGTACATGTACAGCCTCATTTTTATTTTCCTTGGCCATTAAGACGAAGCATGTAATGGAATGTAGCAGTTTGGAGGGGTAATGTTGTTGTGATAGTCATTCACATAAAATAGGCTAATGCTACAAAATCAGGGAGATTTACCCAGAGCTGCAAACGTTATGGGTAGATCTCCTGTACGACATTCACCAGTGGCAGTGCCACTATTAGCTAGTGTTAAATAGTCACGTAGGTAAAGCTGCCCAATGAGAAATAGAGGAATAGCTATCTCAAGATCACCAACGGGAGATACTGAGTTTAGTGAACTTACATGTCCTGAAGGAAGGGCTGGGTGGACCAACCCCCAGCCCATGTCATAGTTAAAAACTTTTCAGGTGACAAAATGTAACGATTGGTACACTCAGGTACTCACCACAGCAAGATAGTAGCCCGAGTGAAGCTAAGCACCGGGCCCTTTACAAGGCCGAAGTCAAACAATTTGAACATATGAAACAAGGAGCTTTGCAACCAAGATCAAACTGTGAGAACTTCTCCGTAACAAAAGGTAATACTTTATTAAAGTTGCTGTTACATGAGTCAACACAGCATGATCACGGTCACGCCTTATGCGTTTCGTTTGCTATTCTTCATTAGAGGCATGACATGAAGTCAATTCTGCAACCTAATAAGCCTTGAAACTGCGTCCGGATATCTGCAGTGATCTGTCCCAATCACTAAAACTTGTAGATAGGTAAGTGGTGTAGGCAGATCCAGAAATGGGGAGACTCCTAGGATATCTCAATTCAGCAATCTTTATTCACACATAACATGTTTCGGACCAGGGGTCCTTTCTCAAATGTGAGGAACACAGTGAATACACCCATATATATATACATAGAAACAGGAAGTGACAATCCCACTTCCTGTTGGTGCACAAACCCCTCCCCCTTCTTCTTATTCAAAGCAAAGACCAACATGGTCAGTGTTCATAAACATGAGTCCAGCAAATTCCCAAACATGGGGATATGATGAAGAGAGGGGAAGGCATAACAACCACTAGACCTGTGCTCCTGTGGTGGATAAATGAGGAAAAATACGGAAAAATACTCAAGCACAAAATTATATACAAAATAATATACAAAGATAATATACAAAAATGATAAGCCAGCCCTGTGGAATTGCAACACAACGCCTACCACTATTCAAGAGCTATAAGAAATGCCAAAAAGGCCTACTAAAGAATAGAGTAGGATTCTCTATCCAAAACATGTACTAAATGATTCTGCCCGGAGTACGATCTAACCTTAACGATAGCCATACCTTGTTGAAGTGCTTATAAGCGACTATGGACCGGGCAGATGATTATCTGTAAAGGAAGTACAAAAGGCAAGGTATTAGAATATTGTCATAGATAACATTTAAGAGACCAAGATCCATTCAAACCATGTGGTACAAGGGTTTCTAGCAGTCTAATCCAGTAGCATTCCCTTTGTAAAAGCATTTTAACAATATTACCTCCTCTCTTGGGGGTTTGGATTGTCTCCAGAACAGTCCACTTGAGTTGGCTGTGTGTATGTTTCAATTCATGGAAATGCCTGGATACTGTCGTGTCATAACCAGTACCATGTTTGTAATTTCTAATGTCCCTTTTGTGTTCTTTAATGCGTTCTTTAATCTCCCTTATAGTTTGTCCCACATAGCAGGTGCCACAGGGGCACTTTAAGAGATATACTACCTGTTTCGTGCTACAGGTGGCGTAGTCTCTGAGTTTAATGCGGTTCCCTTTTAAAGGGTGGGTGATGTAATCACCTTTGATAATAGAGGCACAGCATATGCAGTTTAAACAGGGGTATGTCCCTTTCTTAGGGGTGCCCTTGAATATAGTGCTCGTGTCAGATATATCCTCTGGGCATATGTGAAACATATCACATCCTGCCTGCAAGACACTACAGAATTGCTACAAATACTTCAAGACATTAGCCTCCCTCCAGACAACATACATTTGGCCAGCATTGATGTACAGAGTCTATATACCTCTATACCACAAGAGGAAGGCATTACATGTGTAGAGGAAGCACTCCTCACTACTGATCTTCCACACCAACTTATATATTTTTTACTTGACTGTCTGACACTAGTACTCAAAAAGAATTATTTTAGATTCGATAACACGTTCTATTGGCAAAAACAAGGGACATCAATGGGCGCTGCAGTGGCTCCATCATTTGCTAATATTTTCATGCAAAAAATTGAGAATAAGGTTTTTTTAAAATCCCCTTTTGCCCCACATATAATAAAATATGCCAGATATGTAGATGACATCCTGGTCATATGGAGTGGGGAGAAAGCAGAGTTCTTGGAAATGATAAATGCAGCCAACAAAGCCCACCCCACGATTAAGTTCACATACGAGATTTCGACTGAACACATTAACTTTCTTGACGTACACATTGTACTAGAAAACAACTTGCTTCAGACATCCTTGTATAGCAAAACCACGGACAGGAATAACCTACTCCTGACCAATAGTTTCCATACACCTAAAATCTTTAAAGCAATCCCTAAAAGCCAGTTTATTAGGGCAAGACGCATATCCTCTGACGAATCTAGATATGAGGAGGCCGCGGTAAAGGTGTTTAACAAATTGGCTAGGAGAGGGTATTCACTCCGGGTTTTGACTAGAACAGAAAAAACGGTTAAAAACATTAAAAGAGATACGCTTTTGAAATATAAGGAAAAGGGCAATCCAACACAAAAACGGATCCCATTTGTATCAAGGTTCAGCACGCAGAGCAACCACATAGAAAAAATCATCAACCAATACTGGCCCCTTATCCAAAAAGACAAACACCTCGGCGGATTGTTCAAGGATAAACCTTTGTTCAGCTACCAAAGAGGTAAAACACTGAGGGATAACCTATGCCCAGCGGATATATCTGACACGAGCACTATATTCAAGGGCACCCCTAAGAAAGGGACATACCCCTGTTTAAACTGCATATGCTGTGCCTCTATTATCAAAGGTGATTACATCACCCACCCTTTAAAAGGGAACCGCATTAAACTCAGAGACTACGCCACCTGTAGCACGAAACAGGTAGTATATCTCTTAAAGTGCCCCTGTGGCACCTGCTATGTGGGACAAACTATAAGGGAGATTAAAGAACGCATTAAAGAACACAAAAGGGACATTAGAAATTACAAACATGGTACTGGTTATGACACAACAGTATCCAGGCATTTCCATGAATTGAAACATACACACAGCCAACTCAAGTGGACTGTTCTGGAGACAATCCAAACCCCCAAGAGAGGAGGTAATATTGTTAAAATGCTTTTACAAAGGGAATGCTACTGGATTAGACTGCTAGAAACCCTTGTACCACATGGTTTGAATGAATCTTGGTCTCTTAAATGTTATCTATGACAATATTCTAATACCTTGCCTTTTGTACTTCCTTTACAGATAATCATCTGCCCGGTCCATAGTCGCTTATAAGCACTTCAACAAGGTATGGCTATCGTTAAGGTTAGATCGTACTCCGGGCAGAATCATTTAGTACATGTTTTGGATAGAGAATCCTACTCTATTCTTTAGTAGGCCTTTTTGGCATTTCTTATAGCTCTTGAATAGTGGTAGGCGTTGTGTTGCAATTCCACAGGGCTGGCTTATCATTTTTGTATATTATCTTTGTATATTATTTTGTATATAATTTTGTGCTTGAGTATTTTTCCGTATTTTTCCTCATTTATCCACCACAGGAGCACAGGTCTAGTGGTTGTTATGCCTTCCCCTCTCTTCATCATATCCCCATGTTTGGGAATTTGCTGGACTCATGTTTATGAACACTGACCATGTTGGTCTTTGCTTTGAATAAGAAGAAGGGGGAGGGGTTTGTGCACCAACAGGAAGTGGGATTGTCACTTCCTGTTTCTATGTATATATATATGGGTGTATTCACTGTGTTCCTCACATTTGAGAAAGGACCCCTGGTCCGAAACATGTTATGTGTGAATAAAGATTGCTGAATTGAGATATCCTAGGAGTCTCCCCATTTCTGGATCTGCCTACACCACTTACCTATCTAGAGGCATGACATGCTGAAAATGGAGCTTCCATAGATTTCCCTTTATATGGAAGCATTTCATGTTAAGAAACATGAAATGTGTCAGGCGTGACCATGATCGTGCTTTATTGATTCATGTAACTGCAATTTTAATAAATGATTACTTTTTCTACAGAGATGTTATCGATGTTTGATCCAGGTTGCAAAAAAGCTGCCCAACCACTGGTGAATAGCTTAAAGCAGCTGTGCTGGTGTCTTGCGATACTTGAGCAACTGCAGCAATGGGTTAAGACCCTGCTAATAGCCAGTGAAAATGTTAGCACATCTTTATCCCCTGTTCCCCGTGCTGTGACCAGAGATGAATAAGGCTAAATATATTTCAATAGGGATTCCTTTTCTAAGTTTTAAAATAGCCGAAAACGGGCTTTTACAGTTAAAATCGTTGAGAAACATTTTAATAAATTCAGGTAATTTGTATTGAAAATTGTTATGAATCAGTTGTCTAGTGGTATTATATTAATAACCACTCTAAAACAACACATCTTCACTAATATCACAACAGGAACTTTATGCCATCAGATGGAAAAAGTCCAGTTTTTAACATATTACCCTAACTAGACATCCACGCAAATGCTACCATTTAAAATTGTTTAAGGACATCTTAGCAAAGATCTACACCATTTCTGAAAAAGCATTGTCCCACATAAATATAGTAGCTAGAATCACAACCTTCATGTGAGATGTCTCAAGCAAAATACCTGACCTAAGCTACCCAAAGCTATACCTTTGACACAATAGCATTTGCTAACTCAACCATTGGGTAACAAAATTACATTAGGTAGGTTAACATACTAAATTTAGTCATTAATAGTGATGAATCCTGGATTCGATTTGAAAATTCAAGGGTCCAACTGATTTTTAGAAACTTTTATTCGAAAATTAAAACTGCGATATATGGCTATGTATGTATGTTGCAGAAAAACTTCCGAATGGATGGGACAATGATATACATGTTTCAGGACCCAGAAAAAACTGGTTATTTTACAACTTTTACAAACCACCCAATTTTTTTGACCCCTTTTCATTAATGCATAATTTAATGAGGGTTGCGATCTGACCTGTGTGCTGCCATCTGGTGGTGAATCGAATTATTGCACAACACTCAAACTAAAGGCTGAGATTTATATCTATAGAGGAGCTCTGAGGTGATCTAAGCTGCACAGCCAATGAGTGCTGAAAAGGCACACAGGACAAGAACCACAACTAACTCAGGACATGATTGTAATTTATTTGCCTGCTTTATACAGACACTCTATCAATATTGATATTCGGGACACCCCCGGGACGCACGCACACACCCATCACTCAGTGTTACAGTAAGCCCTCCATTTCACAAATCAACCAGTGTGACAGCCATCCCTACATAAGTAATAACATTTTTAGGGCTGCATTAATTACAATCCAATTGAAATAAACTGCATGCATTGCGTTCACAATAAATGCAGTTACTTGCAGTTAGTTTGTAATTAGTAACAATTTGTGACTTTGTCTGCTGCGCGTTTGAGTGTGGTGAAGATCAGATCACATAGAGGGTGTGGGTCCCCTTGCAAGTTTGTTTAACTGTGGGTGCGGGTTGGGTTGCGAGTCTGGCTACTTGCACGTCGTGTTGGGCGCAGTTATAGAACCCACCAGCAAAGCGATTTCATTTCTGATGAGTGTAATGGTTTTGCAGTTGCCCGCTGGACTTAATCTGAACTTTTGCTGTCAACTGTTGGAAAATCTAGTGATCGCCCCTCTAAAGAACAACTAAGCACAACAAAATTTGGATTGGAAGAAACTGGGAAATGCTGGGTACTCTGCTAGTCAGAAATAAAAAGATCTATGCCTTTATAATTACTCACTTATCACTTACCTTTAAAACTACGTTTATGGAGATGAAACATGAATATGTTGTACTTTATTAGAATTTCTATGCTCTATGTTCTACAGTAGATTTTATTGAGATGTAAAGTTCCTGCAGTCACAAGTCATTTAACTAAAAGAAGCTAACCTAAGAATGATGAATTACAA
This sequence comes from Hymenochirus boettgeri, assembly GCA_019447015.1. Taxonomy (NCBI): domain Eukaryota; kingdom Metazoa; phylum Chordata; class Amphibia; order Anura; family Pipidae; genus Hymenochirus; species Hymenochirus boettgeri. The sequence continues at coordinate 50,434,937 of CM033474.1, read as the reverse complement.
CACTACTCCATTGTCCCTGAAAGTAAGCCTACATAGAAATGCAATTCCCTGACTGAATAAAGTTAAAATGATAGTATTAAATGGAATAAGATACAATGAGGAGCATCCATCCACCATAATACAATGGCAATATGATTGAAAAAACCCTTCTTGTTAATTACTAAAAAGAGACTTAAAGGACTATACAGTGTTTCAAATGAAATATTGTACTGTAAAGCCACATTAAGGCTGACAAGCATTGATGTGGGGATGACTAGACAGTGGGATTGGATTGTGGGGGGCCCTACCCATCCTTTTGTTGCATCAGGAAAACCCACATGTCAGCAAAGTTCAACAGGGAAGCCAACGGGAGGAGCGAGAACACCAGTGAGTTGGGAAAACATGGTTCTCTGGCTCGCAATTTACCCAGACAAGGCGAGGGCTCATTTAATAAATGAGGGTTTAAAAGGGGGCTTCCATATTCCATCTGACAACATTCGCCCCATAGTTTCAGTTGTCAATAATCAAAATCTGACATTGAGGCTGCGTTTAGGTTGCTCCCCATATCCCCACATCCTTCCTGTCAATGGCTTTTGGGTTTTCACTTCGAGAGTTTCTTTTATTTTGACAAGCGGTTGCCCATGGACTGTTCCCTCTCATGTTCATACTTCAACATTTTTGCCCAGTTCCTGAAATGGGTGCTCAGATTTGAGACAAGTTGTAAATGTGTTGTCCATTACCTGGAGGATTTTCTTTTTATCGGCCCAAAGGGAACTAGTAACTGCTAATTCCTTTTGAATTCATTTAAATGGATAGCGCAGAGATTTGTGGTCCCACTATCCTTGGATAAAACCATACCACCGACTACTAGACTCCAGTTCTTCGGAGTTGAGATAGACTCTCGGGCCATGGAATTCAGGCTACCAGATGAAAAAAATTGTAAAACTAAATTATTTAATTGGAAATCTTTAGTTATAAAGAAACTAAAACTGAGAGATATTCAGTCACTTTTAGTCCATTTAAATTATGCGACGTGCATCTTGCCCTTAGGGAAAGTTTTAAATAGGCTATGTGACCTAACTATTGGTGTGCCAAACCCTAATTTTCATGTCCGTCTGGGACAGGCTGTCAGAGAGGATCTTACGGTCTGGCAAGGTTTTTTGCAACAGTTTAATGCGAGGTCATGTTGGCAGCAGGACTTCATCAGCAACCAAGACTTATAGCTCTTTACAGATGTGGCTGTATCTAATGGATATGGAGCTTTCTGCAATAAGTCCTGGGGTTAAGTCCTGGGGTATAGGTGTGTGTCTAATAGAGTGGGTTAATGCAGGCTAAACAAAGAACTTAGTTCTCAAATTTTTTCTTATAGTGGTCCCGGTGGAGATTTGGGATCCCCAGTTGGCTAATAAGAGAATAGTTTTAGGACCGACAATATCAGGGTAGTGTATGTCATCAACAATTTAACATCTCAGCCAGTCATGAAGCTTCTGCGGCATTTTGTACTATGATCCCTGCAGTATGATTTATGGTTCAAGGCTAAGCATATTCCATGGTCAGAAAATACTATAGCTAATTCTCTGTACTGATTCCAGCTGTCCAAATTTTGGGAACTAGAATCAGAGGCGGAGGTCCAAGGAACAACTTGCTCAGCTTATCTTTGGGATTTGGTCTGGACAGCTTGAGGCCCCTACTGCAGAACGACCTTTCGGATGCTACCTGGTCTGTGTATATAGCTTGCTGGAATGCTTGGGACTCCTTTCGATCCCAGAGCGGTGTTTTTCCACAAACTGGTGCACAAGACAAATTTGTTTTCTTTCTGTTAAAGGGCATGTCCACCCCCAAAACTATAATCCCCCCCACTACTGGCCCCATTGTGTAGTGTAGTTTAATCCTTACCTCACATCCCAGCTCCATAAGGTTCTCCTGTAGTCCCCCCCAAAGTCCCAAAAACTGCCCACCAGGAGGATAGCAGAGTCCATATAGGACTCTGCCTCCTACCTGGCCGCCGGGAGAAGTTTGGCATGCTTACTGCAGCCCTTCTCCCCCTCCCTCTCAGGATTCCCCTCCCTAGCGTAAAACCCTTTAGATATACGATTCTCCCTGTCCCCCCAGCCCCAACCGCTCAATTTTTATTCTTAGAAAGTGTCCTAAACTTTACTTACCTTCCCTCTTTCCCCCGCCGCAATGAACTCCCGGCAGCCGCGTCCATGATTGGCTGCCGCTCAGCCAATCACAGATGCGACTGCTGGTCCCGCCCCTCTGCTTGCATTTTCTCACAAGCAGAGGGCCGGCAGCGCGGCGGAGGAAAGAGGGGAGGTAAGTACAGTTTGGGGAACTTTCTAAGAATATAAATAGAGTGGTTGGGGCTGGGGGGACAGGGGGAATCATATATCAAAAATTGTTTTTAAGGGTGGACATATAGAGTCTGGTTTGTCAGTGGCAACCATTCGTAGGAACATTGCTGGTATTTCCTTTTTCCTAAAACTGATGGGCAAAACTGACTTTACTAAATGTACCTATGTTAGTTAAACTAATGTTAAAAGGGTTAGCCAGGACCAAAGCCTCTAAGGTCAAACGGCGCTCAGTTACTCCTGTTTATTTTAATGTTCTTCGCAGCCATGCATGTTAGTGAAGCTACAGTATTTCCCAATCAAAAACTGTGCAAGGAGGGCTACAATACCATGATGTGACCGTGATTCAGGATACATTAAGAATATACATTAGAAATTCCAAAACTGATAGGATGGGCAGAGGGTTAGTTTCCTGGTTGGGTCCTTTGGCGACTACAAAGATTTTCCCCATAGATTCCTTTCTCAAATTTATTGCTTTACGCCCTGGTCCTCTCTGTATGCACGCAGATGGAAAGTTTGTTTCCAGATACCAATTCTCCAAGGTTTTCCAGTTATATTTGATTAAGTTGAATATTCCACAGTCCCAGTTCAGGTCCCACTCCTTCTGAATTTGCGCAGCCACCCAGGCAGCTCTTATGGGCATGAGTAGTGACACCATAATGAGGATTGGTAGATGGGAGTCAGGAAGGTATCAATTTTATGTTCGTCCTGAGTTAATCCTTTAAGTAATTAGCTGTTTGTTTTATAGGTCCTATTCTTCTTCGTCATTGGCCATTCTTTTATATTTTGGGCCCGGAGAGCTGTACAGCATTGCAATGGATCAAATCTGGGGCTCAATCTGGCCGCAGTCAAGGTTCATTGGATGGGGCTTAGGGGGTTGCGCTGGGAGACTGTGATGACTGTTGTATCTAAAATGTTAGCTGACATTGTTACCCTGACCTAATACTGTTACATGTGGGTGGAAACGACATTGGTCATGGCACCACCATCTCCTTGATTAGATGTATTAAAAAGGACCTTAACGAGTTACGGCTGTTTCCTGAAAGTATAATTGTGTGGTTCGAAATAGTGCCGCTGCTGGTGTGGTATTCCCCCTCATAATTTCAAATACATAAATGTAGGAGTAAAATGAACTACCAGATAAGCCTGTTTGCCAAGTCATTGCGCTCGATTGCTTGGAGGCATGTTGATGTGGAGGGTGGTGAACAAGGCCTGTATAGGGACGACGGCATCCATTTATCTGAAATTGGCATTGATATATTTAACATTGGGTTGCAATCTGCAATAGCGAAAGGTTTTTTCGTTGAAGGAAGGTCAACCTTGAGCTAAGGTGTCAGCCAAGGATGACATGGAGGAAAAGAATTACAAAACAATGGGGGCTTTGGCTGGGTTAATGGCAGAGGCCCTCAGTTTGGTAAGGTAGTTAAATGGGCAGTCTGGTGGATAGCCAGAAAGGGCTGGCCTAAGAAAAGGTTTGAAAAGTTATAAAAGTTGGTACATGTTTTAAAGTAATTTGGATGCTAATTATCTATTATTAAGTGGGTTTACATAAACTGGCAAAAGTCCATCCTCCAATACCCATGTAAAATACATTACAGTTAAAATGAATCTTATTCATTCATATTGATACATCATAAAAAGTATTAGTTCACAAAAAAATGTTAATTGCAAGTTTAAACACTGGCAAACCCAACTACCAGTTTAACTTTTTGTATTAAAATGTTGCCTGCATGATTAGTCTATAAGAATGAAATGCAGGACTGGAGACAATTTGCCCCGATAATTCTGACACATTACATTTCTACATTATCTGACTCTATATTATCTGAAACTACAATTTAAGAGAAGTAAAATGGTACGTACATATTTATCTGTGCTTGCTTGGTCACTAAATTATTAATGTTTAGTGAGTGCTCCTCATAACCCCCCACCTCCCCTACTCACTGCCTCCATGCAGTGTCACTTATAAGTGACACTTATAAGTTCTGCAAGGCCTCACCCTAGACCCTGCTCTGCTTACACATCTCCCCTTCCCTCCCTCTTCCTTCTTTTCTCTGCTGATTTCCTTAATTGTTGCAGAAAGTATACTGGCAGGCAGCTAAAGATCCTAGTAAGAGGTCATGGATAGGGAACATATTATAATTTCTGCTTCTGGAGTGACTGGTCTTTCTCTGTAAATGCTGGGATTTTAAATTACGATTTCTTAGGATCTACAACTTAGATTTAAATTCCAAACAAAGTTTTAAAATAGTAAGACCTTGCTTTATCTCAAATAGTAAAGATACCCCTTTAGAGTATCAGCTTTAATAACCTTTACTTATTATTTTAACACAAGCTACAAGTAAAGAACAAACATTGCTAAATATCTGCAGTTAGACCAACTAGACTTGTTTAGTCACGTTTCGCTAGTCATCTGATAAATACCCTGGAATATGTCCGAATCAGCATATAACAGCAAGGTGTCAGGGACCTAATAAATGCAAGGTGTTGATTGCATTGTAGCAAAGAGGTATTACCAAAACTGACCAGGGTAAGGCGTCAAAACAGATTTTCTAATTTTCACTTTCAATCAAGAATAGTTTAAAGGGCAAGTCCAGTCCCAAAAGAAAACTTACATACAGGTAAATCGCCTCCCAAAACCCTAAACGGTAATAGTTTGAAATGTGAAATATATAAGTCTAACCGGAAATCCTGCACAATGTCCTGTTGCCCCTGTTTCTGCTTCCTGGTTCTTCCAGTTAGAAATTGTCAGTTATGGATTTGACAGTTGACATCACAGCCAATGACTGAATGTTAATCCCGTCTGCCTCTTCTGAGCATGCCCAGGCTCAGCACAGGTTTCTAAATTGCTCAGTTTCCATGAGGCATCCAGAAGCATAGCAGGCATACAGTAATGAATTCATAGGACAAACTATGATACATCAACATGTTTTAAAGAGGCCATTCTTTCTAAAAGATGTTCTTAGGAGGGTGGAGTTGTCCTTTAAGAACAGGGTTTTACATTTGTCATACAATACAGTCATAATAATAAAATGCAATGTTTGTATAGAGAAAATTATGATCAAATCAAATGCAGTTGGTCATTTAACTGAGTTTGAATGAACATTGCATTAACCAGAATCTATTTATCAGCTTCAAATAAGGGACACCAGGTCCAGACGAATTTATCATCCATTCGTCATACACCAATCAGCTCTTATTATTTCTTAGAAAGGTAGGACATGTAGAACTAGAAGTAGACATCATTATACTAATAAATAATATATATAATATATATATAGGACAAGTTTTCCATGTGCACAGATTATCTAAATTAAAAATAATGCTTTGCAAATAAACAGAGATAAAGAAAAAATGCAAAAAATATTTTGCACCATTATACTAATTTTACCTAAATGAATAAAGGCTAACATCATCAAACGCTAAGACATTTATTTAAAGAAAAAAAGAAATGTTTATGCTATAAACTAACCCAGTGCAATATACACCATTTCTAAAACATCATAAACCCAATTTTTTGGCCAGAGTACAGCTGCTCATACACTACAGTATGTTGCAATTATCTGTTGTATTCAATTAGATCAACTGGACTTGAAGTTTAGTTCTTGAAGACGTTTCGCTAGTCATCCGACTGGCTTTCTCAATTCAGAATGACTTGTACAAGAATATGTGGCAAATATGTACCCTGGAAAATCCCAATTAGCATATCACAGCCAGGTGTTAAGGGCGTGATTGCATAGTGGCTAAGAGGTGTTATAGGAACGCCCAGGGTAAGGTGCCAAAACAGCATTGTATATGGCAGATAGTTGGTGTCGAATCCCCCCACCTCTATTTAGGTTTGGTTTCTTTATTTTCACATAAATGGCCTCCTTGACACCTCTCTTGAACCAGTCACGTTCCTTTGCCAATATGTTAACATTACAATCTTCAAAGGTATGTCCTTTACCCTTAAGATGCAGGTACACAGCTGAGTTCTGACCCGAGAAAATTGGCTCTTCTGTGCTGGGCCATACAGTACGTTGATGCATTTTCTGTTTGGTCTCACCCACATACAAATCAGAGCATTCTTCACTGCACTGCACTACGTATATGATGTCGCTTATCTTGTGTTTCGGTATTGAATGAGAACCTTCATGTTGCAATTATACATTTATCTAAAGGTAATTAAAGAAAAACTAAAGAAAAATTTAACTTCCTAACACTTCTGGTTAATCTCAACCTGATCAGAAATATTTATCTATTTAATAAACTTTCAAAAATGCATTGGGGGTTTAACAATCCCTGTGCCACCTACACCATAAATCTCTATTGGAAATAGATTTGGGGGTTCTAGTAGATAACTTTACCAAGCAATGCAGACAGCAAAAGCTAAAGCTAGCAAGATATTTTCTTGTATAAAGAGGGGAATAGAATCAAGAAAACATTTTTCTCCCTCTTTACAAGGCACTAATAATGCCTCATTTGGAATATGCAGCGCAGTTTTGGAATCACATATACAAAAGGGACAATGAAAATGGAAGGAGTTCAGAAAAGGGCAACTAAAATAATAAGGGAAATGGAGGGGCTTGACTATGCAGGCAGATTAGACAAGTTAGGGCTGTTTACATTGGAGGAGCAGTGATTGCATGGCGATATGATAATTTTAACAAATATATTGTATAAATGGGTCATATACTGTAATAAACTTTCTGGTGCAGGCATGTTGGGCTAGATGGACGTATGTCAACCTCCATTACTATGTATGTTACTACAGTATGTATGTATTTACATTATAGTAGATTGGGTTACTTCCGTGTTATGGTGTTGTAGGGAATGTCTACTTGAGTAGGGTGGCTGCACTGCAAGTTGTCGACTGAATTGTTTATAAAATCTTTTATATCTTGCTTAGTATCTTGCTTGCGCTTGGGGGTATGGGTTAAAACAAAAAATAAAAAATAAATAGGTTAAGTTTAAAATCAGTTTAAAGATGGAAGTGTCATTTTAAACTGATTTTTTACAGAGATCTTGATCTTAACCTTTTTATTTTTTACTTTTTGTTTTAACCCTTCCCATACCCCCAAGCGCAAGCAAAATGATTCGAATGAAATATAATTAAAATATCAATGGTAACCTGGGAAATGGTCTGGGGAACATGTTCAAATATCCAGGACTTTTCGAAAAATCGATTTTACTACCACACACGCTACTTTCGAGCTCTCACATTCGATAATTATCCCACGAACAACTCGCAGATTCGATAATTCGATATTTACTCGTGTATTGGTATAATAGACATTTTACTTGCATATTCACGCGCCTCAAACGTTATAAAATCGAAAATATCGAAAGTCTGAGAAATCCTGGTCCGGGATAGTTCGAGAAGTCCAAGTCGAACTCGAATAGTTCGACTCGAGCTTGGTTTTCAGTTCTAGTCCATCTGTACTTAGCATATAAAACAAAAGTTTTATGGTAAGTTTTCTATTAAATTTAAATATTGGCACATTTCTGGCCATTTTTTTGGTAAATCTACTACTGAAAATATTCCAGTTAGAATGAATTTATTGGTTCTTAGGGCAAATTAAATTACTACCCCATTCTAATGGACATGTCCAATGCTCTACATTTCTAAATGCCAATAGGAAGGTATACTGTCTTTATTTCCTTTAAATTAAATTACAGTGAGCACAAAAAAAGCAATCGAAAGATGCAAAAAGGATTTAACACCTCCCCAATCAAGGACATTACAGCTGAAAGCATTGTTTTTTCACATGACAGCACATGTGATATCACAGCAGCCTTTAAGACCAAAGACATACTTTGTATGTGAAATGCTCAGCTCAAGTCTGCTTGCTAAAAAGAATAGAAGCGGAAGATGGTTCAGTGCAGTGAGTTAAGAATAAATGTGCGCTTTGCTGCTGGTTAAGCACAGAAGTTTTGCAGCTGCTGACTCAAAGAAAACCTCTTTAAATATGTCACAGTGATTCTTTGATCCATTTCACAAAGGAAGCTTAATGAAAATACCCTTTTCAATGTCCCCTGGAGATGACTGCCATAATGCTGACTACAAGATTGAGTTAACCCACAGACGGTTGTTAAAGTGATAGATATTTGGCTTTAAAACAAGGTCAGTTTTATGAATTTAGAAAGTTTGGGAAACATATAAAAGAGAATATGGTATACATAGCTTGTCAATAGGAAACAGCTGAGGAGTAGAGATGTCCGAAGTTCGGTCCGTTTTCAAACTATAGGGAAAGTTCGAAAACGGACCCATTAAAGTCATTGGGAGTCACATAGTTCGAAAAGTTCTAAAGAAATACAATTAAACTATCAATGGTAACTTAATGTAAATGGCTGTGGGACCTGGGAAATGGTCTGGGGAACATGTTCTAATATCCAGGACATTCGAAAATGTCAATTTTACTCCCACTCGCGCTATTTTTGAGCTCGTTCGCGCCTAGGTACCATGTATATTTTACTCGCGGATTCGATGCTCGCGTATAGGTTTTAATGGACACTTAACTCGTAGACTCGATGTTCGCGCCTAGATACCATGGACATTTTACTTGCGGATTCGATGCTCGCGTATAGGTTTTAATGGACACTTTACTCGCGGATTCGGTGCTCGCGTTCACGCCTAGATATCATATACATTTTACTCGCGGATTCGATGCTCGCGTATAGGCTTTAATGGACACTTAACTCGTAGAATTGATGTTCGCGCCTAGATACCATGGACATTTTACTTGCGGATTCGATGCTCGCGTATAGGTTTTAATGGACCCTTTACTCGTGGATTCGATGTTCGTGCCTAAATACCATGGACATTTTACTCGCGTATAGGTTTTAATGGACACTTTACTCGCGAATTCGATGCTCGCGTTCACACCTAGATACTATGGACATTTTACTCGCGGATTCGATGCTCGCGTATAGGTTTTAATGGACACTTTACTCGCGGATTCGATGCTCGCGTTCGTGCCTAGATACTATGGACATTTCACTCGCGGATTCGATGCTCATGTATAGGTTTTAATGGACCCTTTACTTGTGGATTCGATGCTCGCGTATAGGTATAATAGGCATTTTACTCGCACATTCGAACGGTCGAACATTCGATATTTATCGAAAGTCCGAAAATATCGAAAATGCGGGTCCGGGATAGTTCGAGAAGTCTGAATTTGTTCGAATTCGAATAGTTCGGCTCGAACTCGGGTTAGAGTTTGAGTTCTAGCCCATCTCTACTGAGGAGCTTTATCATTCTTCTTGTGATGACTTAACAGAACAGGGAATAAGAAGTGAATTTTTCACTAAGAATCTAATATTTAAAGAGATCAAATCCCTAATGTAAGAAATGTAGTATAAGATAAAACCACAGTCCCCATGTCTCAATGGGGAGTCCCCATGTCTCAATGGGGAGTCCCCATGTCTCTCAATCATAAAGTTTTATAGCACATCAAATAATTGAGAAGATGGGTATTTGTGGTTATATAGCACCACTGTTAGAATTCACTTACTTGTTCTTTACATTTTTTTATGTTCTCTTTTCCAAAAAGCTTTTCTATGTAGCACAGATGGAGGAGATGCACCTAGTGTGGCCAGTCCAATTGGACCACCCTAGTGTGTGCTTTTAAAGGCTCGGATCACACTTAAAACGATCGGATCACACTTAAAAGCACACTAATGTGGCCTAGCCCCAAGTCTATTCTGCTTGCTCAAGTTAAAGTTTTCTTGGCTGCCATGATTCAATTTCTCCTAATATCAGTTAGCCTTACTTGTGGTGTTCTTTTTGTATTGTGTTTTTCATTTTACATCTTGACTTTGGTTATTGACCATGTTTGCTCCCTGAATTGACCTTTTTCTTGTTATATCGACTAAACTTCTGTCTCTCTCCCTTGCACCTTTACTGGCTTGTCTGACCCCTGTGTATGGCCTTTGCTTTATTCCTGACAATAATTCCTGTCTCTTCCTCCGGTGCTGCTTTTCTTTGTTATTTCCCACCTGCTGTCAGTTCTGTAGGCCTAACTTGCCTAAGGGCAAACTGGCATTTGTCTATAAGTAAAAGGAATCGATTGGAATATTCAGACTGAAAGGAGAATGGGAATTGCTAAAGCATTAGAACCACACCCTCAGACTGTTCAACTAGACACATCTCACCTTTGCTAAACAACCTACAGCAAGCAGTTATCTACAATACCCATATAAAATCCTACAGAGGAGCTGTGAAAAATCTGCATATTCCATATATCTGAAGATTATAATGGTGTATTCTAAGCCTTGTTAGCAATTCACTGCTACATCAACATATATCTTCATAATCAGTCAACAATCAACATTTAAACTGCAAATTGATTTAGTACTACCTTTAACACAATGAAACAAAACTATGTAGTTTCCACCCCTTTGGCTTATTTGTTGGGAAATTGAAAAAGTGTTTTTGTGGTTTATTAATTCAGTTAACAAGGAAAATAAGTCATTTAATAGACTCAAAATTTGCAGAAACACCTGGAAAAGATCCAGTGAGGTGCACTTCTCACGTCGCTGCCTTAAGATGGCCATACACATGCGATTTGTACAGCATGTGTACCGACAGAACACATTGGTATATGTTGACACACATGCTGTGGGAATTGCATACACATACCTGACCGATCCCCATACAAGGTTGCTGTGTGTACAGATGTCGTTTCAATAATGAGGATTAACGATAATGTTGTTAAACGTTCATCGGCTGCATCGTACGAAAGGCTTTACACTACATTGATTATAATTAAATTAAATCACAACACACACTGTACAGTACAATGAACAAGAACACCATTGTGTGCCATAATCTGAAAAGGTTTGGGGACCACTGATTATAATTAAATTAGATCACAACACACATTGTACAGTACAGCGAACAAGAACACAATTGTGTGCCACAATCTGAAAAGGTTTGGGGACCACTGCAGCCAATTTTGTCTGAAAAGTCTGCATTTATTTTCTAAAAAGCAACAACTACTTTATTAAAATGTACAGACATTTAATTTTTATCTGAGGACAGCAGGCGTCAATAATTTACACCTAATAGAAAAACAAATTTCCGCACAAACAGTTTTTATTAACATCTTCGACAAAAATCTCTGAAATTTTTTTAACCTGAAATAAATGTTGACTTAAAGGGCAAGTGCACCCATCAAATTAAATATTGTATAGAGTTGACATACACACCCCCACACACACCCCTATACTGCAACACCTAAACTGAGAGAAGACTAACCTGGATTATTACACGGTATTCTGTTACCCCTTCTTTCTGCTTCCTGGTTCTATCAATTAGCTGTTGATTGACATCACAGCCAATGACTAAATGCTATTCTCCTAGGAGGCAGAAACTTTTAAGAAGGCAGAGGGAAGGAAGTTTAGCTGCCGCATAAATGTTGTTTCTACATCTTTCAGCTGGGGGGGCGATTTACCCATATATAATGTTTAATTTAAGGGGTGAACATTCCCTTTAATATTTAAGCTGGCATATAATTTTAATAGTTCCATGTTATGTACCAGCCATAACAACCTAAGGGGTCCTCTACTGCTATCTAATGTATCCTTGTAAGCAATACCAATTCTTCCTATCCCAATTTCAGGTGGGAAACCCCTGTTACAAAGAAACAGGAAAACAAGCGCACAGAGATTTCATTGCAACTGGTCTCCTTGGCACATAAATGAAAAGAAGGGAAATAGATGAGAACAAGCTGAAGTAAATGGGGCGTAAAAAAATTATCATCCTAGAATTTTGTGCAATGTAATTTTCAATATCAATTTTTTTTCCTCCGGAGCTATCAAACCTTTGATTGTTACCACTTATGAAGGCAACACAACAAGGTGGCAGGTGATTCAGCAGCAGTTTTTCTCCTCCTGGGAAGCCTGTTCTACCATGCAACAGCTTTGCCAATTTGTCAATGACATAAAACACATGGAAAAGCAGATGTCACTGTCTGGACGCCAGCAAAGACCTGCTTTTGTATTCGAGTTCCGTAGTGCCGAATAAAATGTAATATTTACTAAGACAAGTGAATTATAAGCACTGCTATCATAATATGAAAAACTGCAATGTCTCTTTCAAAACCAATCTGTTTATTCGTCCCTACTCATAAAGTGAGGCAACTCAGTAAAAGGTAAACACAAAGGAATCATTTGCAGATGATTTAGTGAGTTACCAAATAGACTAGAGGATGCAGAACTTTTCCAAATAACCAGGCTCGAGATTTCCTTCTTAATCCTTGATTTATTTGCAGGATTTAAAGAAACACTAAACTGTATATTTTAAGGTATGTACATCTGTATCTATTATTCATAGTGAGGTGAGAATGCTTATTCCCACTTCCCTGTGAATAATAGGTCTGGGGAACACTGCAAGTCTTACGTAACCGGCGATCCACTCACAGCCCCTTCTCAGCTGACAGGCACAGAAGAAAGGCGCTCAGTTGGGACACAACGCCATCTGCTGGGAAGGAGCCGCAAGTGGAGCGCCAGTAAGGTAAGTTTTGCAGTGTTCCCCAGGCGTTGTACTATTCACAGGGAGGTGGGAATAAGCAATCTCACCTCCGTATGAATAATAGATACAGATTTCATGTACTTAAACTTAAAGTACATGAAATCTGTTAGTGTCCCTTTTAAGGGATTTATTTAAATATATTTGAAATATAGTGATAATTGTCATTCTTAAAGGATTAGTTCACTCAAAATATGATGCTTTTCTTTTTTGCATTAACTGAAGAATGGAAGGTAAAGGACCTATTTCTTACCTCCCATTCTTCAATTACTGTTGCAGGAGCCATAAACACAATAACTTTTTGTTAAACGTTAAACAAAAGAAGGTAATAACTTTGAATAAAGCTGTCGAGTTTTTTTTATTTTATTTTAAAATGATTTACTTTAATAGAAATGTGAAAATTTCAACAGGTGTAATGGGATATAAAAGAAGTATTAGTGTAGTAACTAGAGATGAGTTCAGGTTTAGAACATCCAGCAGTATTTTCAGAAATTCTGGAAGTCAAAAATCGAGACAGAAAAGTAAAAAATCCCACCCAAAGTCGAAAAAATGCTGTCAAAAGCTCAATTACAGTCAAAAAAGTCAAGAATTGCAGTAAAAAAAATTCCACTTCAATTGAGTTTAAATTTGGTTTTCGATATTTAAATAAGTTCTGCTACATTATGTTATGCTGTGTTATGTTATGAGATGATTTAACAAGCAATAAAAATCTGCACAGTTCTTTAAGATTAAAAACTTTTTTAAAACACATGTTCTTTTTTGGGTCTCATGCTGAAAACACATATGTATTGCCCCAAAATATGTTTCCACATACAACACATTTATTCTCTGCAGATGTAATCATTGCTTTCCTTATAAGCAAAGGTTTCCGCTCCCTTTTTTCCTTAAATAAAAGGGATAAGATGATCCCCTCTGCTTTACCTTGGGTTAAGACCTAAAACCAAAGGCCCTAACATATTTAAATTTACTGTTTTTTTTTATATTTCTCCTTAGCTGTTTGTTATGTGCACATGGTAGTAGCTCTGCCCATATTTATTTATATGGTAGCTTTGTTAATTTCCTCAAAGGGGACGGGTGGATGCTATGTTGAACCTGTCATACTGTCCCACTGTGATACAGTCTCAGTCATGGCATTTATGCTTAAACTTTTTTCTGTTTTTTTACATCCTATTAATAGTAAAATTAGTAGATCTGTTCTTTTGCCAAGAAAACTCTGGAAACCGAATCATAATTTCCATCACTGAACAGGGCCAGATTTACCATTAGGCACAGTAGGCACGCGCCTAGGGGCGCTTGAGGTTGGAGGGGAGGCTGTCAATCTCCTCCCACCAATCAAACCCCTTTATAGTCTATTTTATTTCCCAAAAAAAGAGAAAATGGGTGTGGTTTAGGGGTGTGGTCTGTGTTTGGGGGTGGGGCTAAGGGTGTCAGACTCTTTGGGCATACAGGCTCCTGAAGTGTAAATCCGGCCCTGCCACTGAAATTTAATCTAGAGCATTAAAGTTACAAATATCTAACATAGAGAAAGCTATAGATGCAATAGGCAAGATACTATAAAATGCTGCTGCTAAGATGTCTTAAATTACACTAAATAGGCATTGAAGGTGTATTCAATAAAAATTATATAGGTTGGCATAGCAGACACATACTTTTACCTGTGATCGAAGTGTTGGTTTTAATCAGTAAAATATGGGGCTTCATCAATATGGCTAAGTGGGTTCTGTGTTAGGGCTGCTTCTATTTAAAGGGCATGTCCACCCCCCAAACTAAAATTTTACCAACTATTGGCCCTACTGTACAAAAGAAAAAATCCTTACCTTACATCCATGCTCCTTGTGGCTCTCCTGTTCTGCCTCTTTAAAGTGTAGGAAACTGCTGGGTAGGAGCTATCAGGGCCTCTTCCTGTGCCTGTATCTTGGCTATCCTCATCAAGGTATGAGGCATGCTCAGTAGAGCCCTTTCCCCCCTCTCCCTCCCGATCACTCCATGCCAGGAAGTAATGTTGCTATAAAAGCTTTTGTGACAATGCAGGGGATACCCTCCTGCCCCCAACTGCTATATTCATTGCTCTAAAATCATTGTCAATTTCTTCTTACACCTCCTCGATCCTGCACTGTCTACAGTGCAGTCAGCCGCGGCTGTGATTGGCTGCCTCTCAGCCAATCACAGCCGCCGGTCCGGCCCCCTGCTTGCAGTTCGGGTGGGCAGGGGAGCTGGACCAGAACAGCGCAGGATTGAGGAGGTGTAAGTAGAGATTGACAACGATTTTAGAGTAATGAATATAGTGGTTGGGAGGGTATCCTCTGCATTGTCACAAAAGTTTTTATAAAGGGTGGACATGCCCTTTAATCCATTTATTAATGATTTCGAAGTGGGTATTGTCAGCAATGTTTCTGTGTTTGCGGATGACACAAAACTTTGTCGACCATTAAAAACCTCAGAGGATGTGCAATCATTGCAGGGAGATCTAGATAGATGGTCACATTGGGCTGCTAAGTGTCAGATGAGATTTATTGTCGAGAAATGTAAGGTGATGCATTTTGGACTTAAAAATCCTTCTGCTGCTTATACTATAAATGGCTCTGTGTTAAGTGAATCCCTGTTGGAAAGGGATCTTGGAGTTTTGGTGGATAACAAACTTAAAGGTAGCAAGCAGTGCCAGGTGGCAACAGCCAGAGCCAGCATGGTATTGTCTTGTATAAAGAGAGGTATGGATTAAAGGGAGGAAAATTCTCCCCTCTTTACAAAGCATTGGTAAGGCCTCATTTGAAATATGCAGTGCAATTTTGGAATCCTGTGTACAAAAAGGACATCTTTGAAATGGAAAGGGTTCAGAGAAGGGCAACTAAATTAATAAGGGGATTTTATTAATTTCTAAATTCAAGGGGAGCTTGAATATGAAGAGAGACTGGATAAGTTACAATTATGTATGCTAGAGAAAAGGCGCTTGTGTGGGGATATGATTCCTGTGTAAAAATACATTAATGGGCTATACAATAAACTATCTGGGGCATTGTTCACCAATAGAGCATGTCAGAGGTCATGTGGCCATGCCTTAAAAATTTAAGAAAAAAGGTTTAGGCTTCAAGTTCGGAAAGGGTTTTTCACTGTGAGAACGGTAAAGCTATGGAACTGTCTTCCAGTGGACGTTGTTATGGCAGGTTCATTGGTCAGTTTTAAAAAAAGATGGATGAGTTTTTGCAAACAAGGAATGTTGTAAGTTACTGGTATTGATACATTAAGTAGAGATGATCCAGGGAAATTTCCGATTTCCACTTGGAGTCAGGAAGGAATATTTTCCCCTTCATAAATTTGGTGGGGTTTTTTTTTGCCTTCCTCTGGATCAACATTTAGGCAGGAAATGAGGATATTGCTAGATGGGTTGGAATGGAAGGACGTATTTCTTTATTCAGCCTCAAAATACCATACTTTACTACAATACATGTTTGTAGGTTTATTATCAGCTTTAAACCAGTGTGTCTAAGCTGTCAGTAGGGGCATTCAACAATAATCAATCTCATGATTGGTATTTAAAACTAGAACTGAGCAATAACTTTTATTGGCTATTTGATTAGCGATTGCAAACAAGTATGATGATTTAAATATAGGCACCTTTAGACCTTCTGCTTAAAGGAGGGGCCTCATTTGTCCCTTAAGTCTGCCAGAGTCACTGATATTGTCACCTGAAATGGGCCTTGAGTAGACAATTATTGGCATCTACTATGACTTAAAGACTAATCCCATGGGAACACACTGTAACACTAAGATTCTCTGTCATCTTTCAAAGATGTGGCTACATACAATACCGAACGGTCTGCCTATATTAAATATTAATGTTTATAGAGATTAGGTGAATATTTCAAGGCTGCATGCATTTCAGTTAAGGTTTTTAACAAAAAAAATGAGATTCTGCAAAGATATAGATATACTGTAGCAGCTATTTATCATTACATCGATGACATGATCTAATATTGTTATAGTCACAGTACAACTGTACTGTGCTGTATGCAGAGATAACAGAGGCAGAAGTCGAAGTTTTATCATTTCGCCAGCATCAGTGATGTTCCCTTAAGTTAATAGCATGGACAGAAAGGTTAAAGCCATTTACGTGAGGATAGTGTTCATCAGCTATAAAGCAAATCCAAAGTTCATCTGATACATTGTACAAGACGGCAAAATAAAAAAAAAACCCTCAGGATTCTTCTGTTTCTTATACGTTCTCTATGCACTTTTTATACCGTATATACTCAGTTTATACTCAGGTAACTCACCTCTCACTCTGCAATCCAGCTTCGCAATGAAAGCATGCTGGGAGTTGTAGTTTCCAAGCAATTGGCAAGGAATTGGGGGTAACTGTTGGATAACTCCATTTAAAGAGAAACCAATGTCTAAAACCACAGTATCAGGAGGATGGTATATATTGAGAAAGGCTGCCTTCTGATTCTGTATTGTTTTGAGGCTGTAGTTGCCCTTTAAATGGACAGCAGAATTCCCATAATGTAGTCCTAAAAAGTAATAGCCAAATCCAGTATGGCTAGTACTGTATGGGACTACTTTATGGGAATTCTGCTGTCCATTTAAAGGGCAACTAAAGCTTGAGAAAAATACAGAATCAGAAGGCAGTAGTGGTCATAATTTTGGTTTATACTCAATCACTTTTACTCCTTTTTTTTAAGTGAAAATGTACCTTGACCTATACATGGGTCAACTTATATTCAAGTATATACGGTAATTGATATGAGGATATCAATTCAGTAATACTGTGCACACTAATGCAACCTCAATTTCTAGGATTTCTCTTTACTGTATGGATGGTAATTTAACAATAAATGACCAATAGAATTTGCCTTTCTTTTTTCATTTTTATTATTATTAAACAAAACCCTGCCATTTTGTAGAGCATGTAGAGTTGAAGCATCACAAAACAATCCCAATATAAATTCAGTACTTGGGTCTTCTAAGAAAGAAATATAAAAAGGCCAAAGGTTTCACAAAATAAACTTTAAAGTAGGCAAGTATGCTACAGCTTGCAATTCTAAGCCTTTTTTCCCTGTCGTTTGCTATTATCAACATTGCTTAATTCTGTTCTTAAATGTATTTTCCCCCAAAAAAATATCATTACTTTACTGTGGAATATCCAAGTGCAGTCATATAATATTACATTTCTTTATTTTTGTTACATAGGGTAATAACCATGGTATATCTAAAGTATAGTCAGTGCTTTGTTTCTGGACATTTCCCTTAAATTACTACTATAAACCGGGATGTCTGAATAATTAATGACCACAATGTGATAGATATAGAACAAATTGATCATTCCATCAGGATCAGGAACATTAGTGAAAGAAGAAAAGTCTCTGTGATTTGCATAGAAAAGTTTGGTGTAGACCATGGTTTGATCCCCAAAGAAAAGAACCTGGCCTCCTTATACACAAAGATTTTATGACTGAAAATCTTTATAGACAAATTGCACTGGTAATCACTTCCCAGTTATTTTTCCAAATAAGAAAATGAACATTTGCAACTTGAATATAAATTAGCATAAGGGTATTTTAATGATCATTGAATTGCAAAACCGTTTATATCTTCTTGGACAGACTGTGATGTACAGCCACAGATACATCAGTTGTTATAAAATAAATCTACAATCCAATTACTGATTGTTCCTTGCATTCCTGTTGTTTTCAAAACATAGGAAGAAATTGCCAGTGCTCAGTCTAACCTACGCTGTGGTGTTGACCAGCTGCTAGAAGTACCCTAGAGCTCGGTCTAACCCACATTTTGTAGTTAACCAGCTGCTAGAAACGCTAAAAAGCCATTATTTGTACACACAAAAAAAAGGGAAAATTGCCAGTGCAGTTTGCCTTTAACAATAAATTAATGGGCATGTCCACCCCTTTTTTTATCTTTTGGGGTACTGTAGCGCTTCCTCCCCCAGCCCCAACATTAATATGTGCAGAAACTCCCCCGATCATTACTTTCCTTACTTCTTTCCTCTGGCGTACTGTCCCGACCCTCTGCTTGCATGAAACTGCAAGCAGGGGGCCGGACCGGCACGTTCGTGATTGGCTGAGTGGCTGCCGGCAGTGGATAACCCTGTGGGAGAGGTAAGGTAAGTAACGATCGGGGAAGTTTCTGCACATATTAATATAGCAGTTGGGGCTGGGGGAGGAAGCCCTACAGTACCCCAAAGGGCTTTTACACTAGGGGGAGGGAGAGGAAAACAGGAGGAAGGGGGGGGGGCTGCTCTGAGCAAGCCAAAAACCTCTGAAAGGACGCCTCAGAGGCGGAAACAATTTCCCTCCCTGCAGTGCTCCTGGTGGCCAGTTTTTGGGATTTTACAGGAGAACCATTTGGAGCTGGAATGTAAGATAAGGATTTTATTACACTAAAGAGTGGGGCCAGTAGTGGGTTAAATTCTAGTTTTGGGGGTGGACACGCCCTTTAAACAATGAGGTGTTATTACCACACTTTGGCCAAAATATGTAAGCTCACATGCCACGTCAAGGCCTCTCATTTAATTTAAGTCTCACTCTACTTATTAGCAATCTAGGAGTGTAATGTATCTAAAATCAAGTCCCCCAATATTGTACCTGAGTAATAAGACTGTGTTGCACTTACTATTGCATAGCAACCTGCAGCATTTAGAATCAAAATTAAAAGGAAGGCACAAACAAAATATTTTTAGGATCTGACTGGGCCTGATGTATATAAACTCAACAACATGGCAGCGATATTCTTAACAACTCGTTTCCTGATTCATTCATTCACTCAGGTTTAAAATAAACACTGGTTAGCTTGTTGAATTAATAATTGCCTTAAATAAGTCTATGGCCTAGTATACATAATATAACATTTTAGACCATTTTTCAGACTGACGTACTGTAAAAATGATATACACAGATATTTTGACCCAATCTATTATGTGGCCTGTTGAAGAATGCACAATCTGCCATGATTTTGTACATTTCCAGAGAACCATTTTTCTAGAGAAACCTGTCGGGGAAAATTGTGTCTGATCATACCAAAATATCAGTGATTAATCAGCAAATCATGACTCTGTTTCAGTTCCTAATAAAGAATAGTTCACAAGGCAGCTTTTTTCCCTATTCGAGAGGTTAGAAAAATCGGATTTTTGAAACTTGAAAATGAACCCAAAAGACGTCAATAGGAGCTGAAGTTCAGATCGTTTTCTGCATTCAGCATCCAATTTTCGAAGTTGTCAGGGACCTCCGGGTTTATCATGTTGTTACACAAAATACATTTCATTCATCCTTATGGACTTTTGAGACTTAGCTCTACTCTTTTCCAGAGTTCAACTTTTTGTTTGGACTAATCTTGCATACCGAGTGGAGAGACCGTTCAGGGCCAGCATCACTCAGACCCACAGTACCTACCTACAGATCTACCTGGTATAAAAAGTTATATCGCTATATATATATATTTATGATGTCTTTACCATGTGCCGGCCAAACAGGTATGAAATATTTGTTATTGGCACGATTTAAGAGAATTGTTAATTTAAGTAAGTGAATATATAACTTATGTAAGTGGGTTTTATAAATGGCTTATATTACCCCTATTAGAGTACCTAATTGATGCAACCTTTGGTTTTAGACATCTTGCATATATACAAATAGGCAAGATATGATTTGAATTTTCCCATAGCAATGACTCGACTGAACTCAGCCTGCTTAAGGGTTTACATTGCTTGTATTTGTATATGATTTGCTGCACTGCAGAAAAGGTTTTGAAAATAGAATTTTCAGGTATTTTAAGGGTCTTACAACAAATTCTGATTTAGATAAGTTTTCCCTTGTTTTTTCCATGTATGTTTAAATTTTTTTTTAAACAATTATTGAAAATTATTTTTAAAAAAAAATACTTTAAGCTACACTCAAAAGCAATTAAATATGGTAAGAAATAAACACAAATTTGTATAACCTCTTTTTTTTTTAGCAGTAATTCACTCTTATTTCATAGCTATATGCATGGATTAATTGACACTGTTAATAAATACAAATTGATCTGCAGCTGTCTTTGTGTGTGATCGTATTTATAGGACCACATACTGACCGTATTTAAAAAAAAAAAACAAAAAAAAAACATAACTGCACCTCATTGCAGAGTGGAAACCGTATCATAGCATGAGATTGGTACTTTTTCACTGAATAGGCCACAATAAGAGCAAACCTATTAGAAGCAGAAGGCCTATGGTTGAAACGTATTGACAAAAGCAATGTGTTGCAACAAATCCAATCAATAAATCACTGAAAGGCTGATTATATCTACAAACTGAAGGTTGTTGAGGGTCACTTCTTTGAAGCAGAACAAAACTTGTTAATTTAATCTAACGGTCCTAGCAGTAAACCAAACAAGAATTCAATCACTGTCTGAAGATGGTGAACCTTTCAGAAAATTGAAGAATTGTTGTACCAATGAGAAAACCTTATTAAAAAGACACATAAGGGTGCAAAAACCAAGATCATGTTAGCAATAGAATAACAGTAAACTGTAATTTATCCTTGTAAGAACATACTAGGTGTTAAACTTTACAGCCATCAACTTATAATAAATAATAACTGGAAAAGTTTTTTCTTCAACCAACCCCTCATCCACTATGTCTTAAAAACACCTCCTGTAAAAGCTGGAACATGTGTTTCCCGAAAAATTGACCAAAACATGTTTAAATGTAAAGTTACGAAAGACTGAAATGTAAACATAGAAAAGAATCAATGCACATTCCTAGGCCCCATACAATATCATATTATCTGCACACTGGCATACTTTATAAACAAAGGGGTTTTAGTATACATTACTGTGATCACATGAATGAAAAGCCTTCCAACCACGTCAAGGTAACCCCAGTCTGGAAGTCCACTCCCTAGTTACCCTATCAAATGCATCAGGTTTAAAAATAGGTTTGCCAAAATTCAAACTGTGAAAATGGCACTACACATCCGGATTGCTCACAAGTCGTGCATGTCCTGAGGGCTCCACACCACTTCATATATTTCAATCCATACGAGTGACAGAACTTGCTTTCAATAAAAACTGTCCTTTATTTATAACAAACATTGTTAACAACAGATACTTTTATGTAACATAGCTCTCACTGGCTACACTTATTCTTCTTAAATAAATGGTGTTCTGTACTGCTAACACTGTATCCAAAGCTAGTGTCTAGCTGGGAATCAAAAATCACTAAAATTACATCTATACATTCTGGCAAGTTCATTTAACAGATGTATCTGGAGGCAAAATCATATTAGAATGTAGGTATTTGTATCACACAATTTTTGTTTCATTGATTTTTTTTCAATGAAAATGAAATCTTTTCGGGTAACATTTCTTTTTAACAGCACACAGGCAAAATGTCACCAAGAGAGAAATTATCTAACATTAGTTATTTAGACAACAAAATTTAGGGCATATTCCAGTACCTGAGTCCACTGGCAGGATGGGCCAGTGAACAAGATTCCAATCGCTGCCATCAGCTACCCCATAAAGCTGCATGTAATCCAAGTTCATCTGTGCCAATATACAGTACTATTCATTGGGTCAGTCAGTATTTCCACATCAATAGTAAATTAATGCTTTAAAAATACTGAAGGGTTTATTTAATTAGCCTTGTAACTTCTTATCTTGGACTGACAAGCTTCCTTCCAAAATGGTAACATTGTTATTTTGATACGCGTTTCTCCTTTACTACGTTTTGTTTTTTACATATCCCACCCATGTATTTATGTTTGTGTAACTTTATTCTGTTTGATGAAGGTCCTGTGAGCAATGAAATGTCAACGTGTGTTGTGCACATAATAAATGACAGACGTATTTAAGTATTGTTCTTATGCAATAAGGTGCCAAAAACCACGCAAAATAAATGAGAGAAAGAAGAACGTGATCTAAGTTGTAAAGTCCGTTGTATTTTGTCATCTTTCAGTAGAATAGATTGCGGATTGCAAAGATTTTGATATTAAAAAAAAAAGAAGAAAAAATTAGATGAAAATCTGTAATTGTGATTGAACTTGATAATTAATCAGACCCAAAACCCAAAGAGGTTTACTAGAGTACTGCCAAGGCTGACAGATGAACTCTGAAGGAAACCAGAGTGTTCTTCAATGATAAGAAGCCTCAAAAAACTCTAATCTCTATTCTAATCTTTCTGTGACAAACAACTAATTGTATATGCTTGATCCATGTAGAGGAGACCTAATCTTACAAAACAAAATTCCCACTGCTTATGTTCATCAACTCATCAACTCCCTTTAGTGCACAGAAAGAAGGGTTGATTCCTGTCCAGTCAGGACAGTCTCGGATACAAATTATGCAAAAGTTCTGCTCAAAAGCTCTTGCTGTTCAGAAATGCCTACAAAAGGTGAAATCTCTCTTCTACTAACCTTTTTGTGTGCCATTTAAAACTGTTAAACAGTATCTCCACTGCTTAAAAATGTTTTTGCCATTCAGTTTTATTGAAGAGCTGTGTCTTACCTCCCGTTCTTCAATAAAATCTACAGGAGCCAGGGGAGAATGTAAAGTACTTACCCGATTGCTGGCTCCTCCACCACATAGTCTGAAGGTCCCAACAGATTCTGTATTCTATGTGCATCACACTTGTGCAAGTGCATAGAGTACTAAGTCCTTCGGGAACTGTCAAACTATGTACTATTGGACAATAAAAGTAAGGCTCGTAAACACCAGCAGATTCTTTATTCCAGCCCACAGTTCGGCACTAGTGAGTGATTGTAAGAAAAAGAATCACTGTCGCTAGCAACAAAAGTAGCAGCAGCAGCCGACAGTTTGGCCCGAATGATCCATAGGAGACAGCATGATCCCCTGTGATTTGCAGGCATGTCTGATCGTCTGTTCATGCAATCCGGACAAACTATCGCGCAATTTTGGTTACATTAAGAAACCAAAATAAAGGTGTACATAATAAGAACTCTACAGAAATGAATGAACTAGTGTATATGAAATGTAAAACTGTAGTAAATTTTTATATTTTATTAATACTAACATTTCCTGAGATGCCTTTTTTCTCTGAAGAAAATATACATAATTAATTTACTGCATGCCTGAAGTGTAAATATTTTATATGAAATAAAAATGATTGCGATTTTTGTATTATGCATATGAGGGTTTGTACAGAATGTTGCTTTCCACACAGAATAAACAAAAGTACAATATTAAGTAAAACAGTACGACAGTTTAGCAATGTGTATTTTCTTTTTCTACTGCAAACCAAAATTATGCCACATGCAAAATTTTTTCTAAGTAGTACTGTATAATCTGCAAATATTAAGATTTTCTCCAATGCAGTTATTTTCCACTGAATAGTCTAACCTTCAATGAGTGCAAGGCCCCCTGGATTAAATGTGAATAGCAGTGACCTGATAGCAAGCATTCTAAATCTCCACTCTACCTATCTTTACTCAACTATCTTGTCAAAAATTCACACACATAATAGAAAAAAGTTTAAAGGGCACATCCACCCCAGATCAAAAATCTATACCGTGCCCACCCCACAAACCCAGAGATCATTATCCTTACTTTCTTCCCCTCTGTTCCTAAAGCCCATGTTACTAAATTTCCCCAACGCAAGTTTCTTACACAGATGTCACTCTTATTCCTGACTGCAGTTGTGCATCACTCTGCATTCCTGTACGCCAGGTCTCCCCTGTGTACCTCCTTGGTAAAAGTTTACAGAGGAGGTAAGGAACAGAAAAGAGAAGCGTGGCAACATTTTTTTAAATGGTTGCCTTGAATACTGCCCAAAACTTTGCGGTCTTTTTTCGCATAACATTGGTGAATACATTTTATCTGCAACCATTTGTGAGTATCTCTTGAAAATTTTCTATGGTAAAGTGAATTTTAAAGGGGAACTGTGGTCCAAAAAATGACTTTAGGTAAATTGATTGGAATTGCTCTCCTGAGAATATTTGCAATTTATTTTCATTGTTTATTTTGATTAGTTTTGAAGATATTTACATTTTTGTGTGTGATATTGCAGTAGCATCCCCAGGTCCCCTGCACTTCCTGCTCTGAAACCATGTATGTCAATCTGCCCTGTGTCACCTCCTCCCCTTTGCAGCCCCCCTGGTCCCTCCCACTCATGGACCCCATGGTCCCTCCAGTTGCAGGCCCTCCATCGCCCATTTTCTTACAGCCCCATGTAGCCCAACCCACTTGCGGACGCATAAGCCACGCCCACCTGTAGGTGCATAAGCCTCGCCCACTCACTGGTGCACAAGCCCCACCCACTCATGGGTACCGTGGGCCACTCAGCCCACCCCCACAGAAAACTCTGTAGATTCCCTTACCTTCTCTGTCAGGACTTTACACAGCAGGGAGGAGGAGGGACTTCCTGTCTCTCTTACACACTGAGAGAGTCTGAGGCTGTGCTCGCCGGCGGCACTGTGCAGGAGAAGCCTTAGGAATGTCACAGGTCAGCCTCCCACCCATTAACTTTCTGGTCAGTCATTTCTTTATATCTTGGGTTGTGGAGCACGTAGAGAGGTGGTTGATGGCTCGTTTTAAAGGTAGGAAACTGGCCTTTAATTTAAACCCAACTTGTTTGGAGACCACAGTTCCCCTTTAAGGCCACAAAGCCACAAATTAACTTTTAGACAAGGTCAGAGGTTAGCAGAGCCCCATTTAATTTAATCCTGTCAACTTTGGCTGCAGATACTAAATATGAATATATTGAATTGGTCGATTTGTTCTGCACAAAGAATGAGAGTAGTGTTGGACATCTTCACAAAGAATTTGGCAACTGGCTCAAAATCAAAAAATGCAGATTTATCATACGGGACTCTCAGCTAAAGAAAAATGGTTGCCTAATTGCTGGACTGATTTAGTAGAGAAAGAAATGCCTTTCAACAGGAATGAATCTACACTGAGGGCCTCATTTACTCAGAGATGCTACGAACAAATCCGATGTTAAATTTTAATATGGGTTAACGCGACAATGAGTTTGCAGCAGCTACAAAAACGTAATCCCCCGAGAGCCATTATTACTAAATTGAATAGGCACAGGAAGCCCTTGGTAAATGAGGCCCTAAATGTTTTCTACATTGAGAATCTTTGGAAAATGTGGTGTAACTTAAGACTATAAAATAACAATTGCAATGCTAAATACAATATTCTAAATATGAAATCTATACAGAAGATGTATGTAGGCTTTACATTTTTTTGTAATGGAATGAAGGTAGGAAAAAAGGCCAAAATGGGTGTGCAATAAATGGTTTTTATTAAACATATAAAAATAATCACTTTTTATATGTTGTAGGACATCCCTTCCCACCCCCAACCACTATATTACATTGTTAAAAAAAGAAGCAGAACTCAACTTACAGCCCTTAGCTTCTGCTGCGCTCTGATCCGGCCCTCTGTTTGCCGGAACTTGCAAACAGGGGCCAGACCTGTCAGAGAACGCCACAGACCAAATGGCTGTAAGTAGAGTTCAAATTCTTTTTTAAGCAATTTAACATGGGTTTAACACAGTGGTTGGGGGTGGGAAGACCCTACATTATATATAAAACATTTTATGCTAGTTGAGGGGCCGCCAGGGAGGAATAAGGAGGGAGGGCAGGGAGGAGTGCTCCCCTGCATTTGCCACTGTCCCCTCAGAGGACAAGGAGGAGGCAGAAACCTTTCATAAAGGAAGACGTCTCATACTCTTAACTTTCATGGACTTTGGATAAGCGCTGCAGGAGAACCATAAGGAGTAGAGATGTACGGTAAGGATTTTTTTTAACTACACAGTGGGGCCAGTTGCGGGTTAAATTTTAGTTTGGGGGGGTGGACATGCCCTTTAATATCATTATACTACAGAATGAGCTGTTCCCCTGGTCTATTTTCATTACGTGAAGCCCTGCAGACTGCAAAACATATTATTGCTAACCACTAATTATTGAATTGGCCTCACAGGACTGAATCTCAGACAGAAAACTACAGAGAATATCAAGCTTGAAAGATGCATTAGCAGGCAATACAACTGATGTATAATTTGGAGTATTGGAATAAATTTAGTTTATAAACTTTGTTTTCCATGTTTTCAACAGATTACATTCTCATTGTATTAATGGAAAACAAATCGGGCATGATAAAGAGGTTTCAGAGATTGATACCAGAAGCAGTTTAAACAGACAATGCAAAGATTTAAAACTCATCTTTCAAGGAGAAAATTTAGATTAAAAAGATTCATTGGCATTCATAAAGATTAACAACATTATGCATGAACATTATTCACATTGGGTTCATGAGTTATGGATTAAGGCACTTCATTGCTTTTCTTGACAGAAGGTGTAGGACAATTGTAGATAAAACATATTTCTGTGTAAAATGTTTCCCAAGCAATGCATTTTCATTATTAGTTAAAATAATTCACTACAATGATAATATAAATAAATAAATATATATATATATATACACACACACAAGAAAATTAGAAAATAATTACAAGACACAAGATAATAAAAGTACTATAAATGATACAAATAATTATTTTAAACATTTTCAAATATTGTAAAGTGTCACCTTTATTGCTTTAGTTTTTCCACCTACATTTACTCTGTGGAACAAATGATTACTCTTTCCCTGTTCTACCACTAGATGTCACCTTCTCGTGTTTAGTAAAGTACAGTATCTGTTCTGTATTTTCTGTTCCTTTTATAAAAGGTAAAAACATGCAAATTTTATACCTCGACAGAACTCGAGTTTTTAAATCACAAGCAAGAGATTCATTTTGAGATGTTTCTCTATGCAGAAAGAACAATAAGATTTAAAATTGCACAAAGTGCACATAAAACTATTGTCACCATTCATTTTTGCAATACTATGCCTTAGGTGGAGAAGATGCTTCAATAAGGCTGAACCAGTAAGTGTGACAGACTTTTCATGATAAACATCTAGTGATACATAGAATGAAAAGGAGTACAGAAGGTGAAGAAGTGTATAACAAGAGATTAAAGAAGAGATATAATGATCGTCCCAAGTAAATAGCCTTGAAGGAAAGGAGGGACACTTTAAATTTTGTAGGACTTAATGAATAGCTAGAAGATGGATTTCAAGAGCAATGAAGTAAAAGATTTACAGCAAGCTGCTATGTGTTGAATGAATTGTGCCAGAGAAAGATAAGAGAGATATCCGAGATATCTAAGAGTAATGAGCATTCTGAATCAGACTCTGTGGTTTAGATAGAAATTTAGCAGCAGAAATATAAAATAACACCCATAAAAGGAAAATCAAGGAGAGAATAACATTTTAGAATGAAAAAAAATTGTGTTTATTATGCTAAACTATTTTGTAATGAAAATTAAAGAATTTTGCCAAAAATAAATAGAAGTATGATGAAGTATAGACATATTTCTTCAGCATATAATGTAAATCCAATCTGGTCTATTTGCATTTAATTATAATACACAGCATGTTAAGTGTTCTCGTGTCTAACCATAACCCTCATAAAATATAACACCACTGTACTTGTAGGTAATAAAATAGATATTTTTAAATCCCATGTCTTAGAAATAAATATTTATTTCAAAATAAATGGATGTTCCAGAAATTATAACCACCGGTGGCAGGTGGCAATGTACATTTGTGGATCCCATTTCCTGATGACGTCCTAATACTTTAAAAGGGAGAGGTATCTTATTTGGAGAAATTTAAGGATGAGAAGCATAGCTTCAAAGTAGCAAGGCAAAGTTCTGTGTCTGTATAGGGCCCTGGTGAGGACTTATCTTGAGTATCCTGTGTAGTATTGGGCACCAGTACACAGAAAGGATATAAATGAGTTAGAAAGAGTGCAGAGACAGGCAACTAAAATGAAAAAAGAAATGGAGAATTTGGGTTATGAAGATAGATTATTAAAGTCGGGTTTGTCCCCCCCCCCCCCCCCAAAAAAAAGCAGCTTCAGCAACATAAATGGTTCTTCACTGTAGGGGCAATAAGGATGTGGAATGCTCTGCCTGAAAATGTAGTTATCTAAACACATCAAAAGGAGGCTTGGATGTTTTATTGAACCAAAAATATCTAGGGTTATAGTTCGTGACTGCATCATCTGTGGGTGGGTGTTTGGTTTCCTTGTCTAGTTGATGTGATATGCCCCATTTGAATGGAAAAGACTGAATTTTTTGTTGGGTTGGGGGTTGGAATTTTTCTGTGTATGGGTTAAACTTGATGGACAGTTGTGTTTTTCCCAACATATAATTATTTATGTAACTATGAGTTTTATTTAAAAAATTAATACTATATTATTATGTAAAAGGAAAGTAGGGTATAATTGTCCATAAAAACTTAAAAGTAATGGTACTGATAGTTAGATGTTTGCTGTTTAAGCTAAGGTGGCAGTGTGGTTTAAAAGTAGTAGGGTCAAATTTGCAGAGTTAGGAGAACAAAAATATCCAATAAAGAAATAATCATTGTAGAGCTTTCTCTGGTCTAAATATAGATTTTTTGTTTTTATAATACATGAGGGTTATAAAGCAATGCTGAAATGTGACACTTCACTATATTGTATGACGGTTTGTTAAATAATCTATTCTGTATTTTGTAGTTTGGGTTTTAAATAATACTAACGATTGAATGTATTTTACCGTACAAACTCGAATATAAGGTGAGGTTTTTATATTTTAAAATTAGGTTAAAAAGTTAACCTCGGCTTATACTTGGGTCAAAGCTGAATTCTAGGGAAGGAGGAGACTGGAGACACATATCAAAGGAGATACCGGAATGTATCTCTGGTACAGCGATTACTCATGTCATTTCCGTCCTTCTTGTTGCTTAAATTGCGTCTCTTAAGACCGGGGAAGTCAGATGAGATGGTAAGTAAGGGGCTCCGAATCTCCTGTTCGTAAGAGCTACCAGTAGTTTTAAAAGCTTCTGTGGGGTCTATGTGCTTGAGCATTTTTGGCCTACAGTATTAAGTTAGTTTAATCTTGCTACTCCAGATGTTTATATACTAAGCATGGTGGGAGATGTAGTTTCCAAACATCTGGCGTGTCAAGGAATTGGCTGTTACTGGATTTGGCTTACCTGGTATATCGGCACCAATACAGTAAAGTTCTACTTCTACTGTATGGAAATTCTATTTAGTATAAAACGGCAACTAAAGCTTAAAAACAATACTGAATCAGAAGGCAGTAGTGGCCAACATTTCTACCCTTGACGTATACTCAAGAGTATACTTTTACTTGTTTTTCAGGTAAAATAGGTACCTCGGCTTATACTGGGATCAGCTTATATTTGAGTATATACGGTAATTATTATTAAGAACACCTGCATATTTTCCATTTAATTTGGATATGGATTACTGCACATTTCCCTACTCTTCACTGATTGGCCCTTAAGCCCACAAAAGGGGTGAGTGAAATGCACATTGACTGTATAATCAAGGTATCCAGGACATCAGCACCATGTGGACAGATAAGCAACATTTAAGCATAACTGCCAGAGGTGGTAATGCAACTGAAGCAGTTCTCCATTTATACAGACCAAGAGGGTCCCAAGTGGGGGTTAAACCTTTGGTGCATACCTGAAATAGGAAAGAATTGGACAATAAGCAAACTAGCCATGTACATCATAATTTAAGCTAGCCAGGTTTCTCCCTTTTTTGGCAAAAAAGACAAAATTGCTTCTTAGGTCAAACTTTCTAATAGCTTCCTGCAAACAAACTAAAGAATGTCTTAAGAAATTTCATCCCATCATCCATCCATTGTTGCAAATGAAAAGAAAAAACAAGTTGTCCATCAATAACACATTACATTGCACACAGTAGGTACATTTGTACCTATCATCTGTACACACAGTATAAAAAAAATACAGAATAAGAACTCTAAAGGGTGAAGAGAGAAGAACCGTCTTATATTAATATCCAAGCCCCGTCACCTCGAACTGAAAAAAAAGGCAACAAGCAGAATGATTTGCATGCTTTTCACATTACTTTGCTGTTTAGGAAATGAATCAAACTTGACACATTGATCAATAGGCAGCAGTATGTCTAAAGTGGTAATAAAATGTTTTCAGTGAATTTGCAATACAGATAACCGCTTAGAGAAGCTATATTGACTTGTAAAAGGAAAAATCTTATTTTGAGGATCCAAGCAGGTTACTTAGCATATGCATGTTTTGGTTAAACTTTAAAATTGTGCAATTTCTTAAGAGATCTTTTGGAAGGGCAAAGAAAATGTGTGTAGTTACAGCTATTTAAGTACATAAAGACACCCTTTAAAATAATTAGAAAAAAATTTGTAAAGTAGGTGCTATTTTTTAGTAGAGTTTGATCACTCGGTTTCAACTACCCCTATGTTATGCGCCTCAGCTGGTTGCCACCTGACACTTCCGAGCAGCCCTATCCCTGCTGAGGTAACAATTATTCTACATTTACTCAGCACGATACATTTTTCACAACTCAGCACGCAAAGGCAGAAAACAATGCTGTCAGAGGACAATGAACAAACGCTACAGTAAGCAGCTAATACGTCTAATGCAAGAACATGGAGAACTAGTGATCAAATCACAGACAACAGCTGCCGAGACAAAGGATCTAGCTATGCCCCCTTCATATTCAATTTATGACTCATGCAGCTCTTGTAGACTGGAACCACCAACACTATTTACTAACTACTATGAAAATAAACAAGCATATATTTTAACTTACACTGCCCTTATTTTTTTATAATGTGCAAGAGTTGTAAATAATAAAAAATACGTGTTATAATATACAGTCCCATGTGTCATGGAAATCATTGAAATGTGTCTATGATAATTGTGTAATTCCTCTAAAATACAAGAATAATTGAATTTCCTGAGAACTTACATGATCTTATAAAAGCAAAAGACCCTGGGTATTTAAATAGATTAGAAAAGAAGTACTACTCAAGTGATTTTGTGTTTTGAGTTAATAAAAATGTTATTTTACCTTTAAAAATATCAAGGAAAATATCAAGGAAAATATTTATTATTATTTTTTGGTTTACACTTTTATTCACTTAAATATTTTATATCCAATAATTATATATTTTACAACAAAAATTCTAAAAGATCAAAACTACATTGAACGTCTAAAGATCACAAAAACACACCTGAAGGTAGAAAGAGTGCAAATATTCCATGGACAATTAATTATGCCTAACATTCATATTTAAAAAAAAAACATTCTTTATAGAATTCTATTTCCTTTTTATTTATTTAAAAAAAAAAAACTAAATATGGATAAAAATAATTTTTCCACAATTATCCAAACATGTGAAGTTGATCAGAGTATATTACGATAAAGAATTCACTAAAAACCATCAATAAATATATTCTAATTAAATGTCACAGCTGCACAGTTTGAGATTTTCACAGTAAATACCTGATCAAAAAGCTTAAAATTAAATAAATAAATAAAAAAAAACTTTAATCATCGCCTTCAGCAATCAATGAAAATGGGCACCCCTCCTTGTTAAACAGCGAGAAAAAGTTGAGGATTAGGTCTGAAATAAAAAAAAAATTCTAGCAATATACCATCAACTTTAAAATAAAATAATCAAAATGTAAAAAAACTGAACATCTCTTATATACAGGCAAAATCACCCAGAGCCGCATTGCTCTATTATGGAGTTAAAGATTGCAAAGGTATCACTAAAGACACCCGCACAGCCTGCACGACCCAATTCAATATGTGATTTGCGACGTCAGAGTTAAAAAAACAACAACACAACAACAATATAGATTAAAACAACAAATACAAGCTTTTATCACTTGAGAAAGGATTTTGTTCGATCTGTTGCACTGTAGTAAATTAAGAATTTTTGCAGTTAATTACTGTGTGGAGTCTCTCTCCTATTTGGTTTGATTAGATATAACCTTATGTGCTGAATCCCTCCAACAATTACATAAAACATAATGAAAGTAAAGGTTCCCATACAAATGCATGGTCTGAACTTTGGGTGAAGTTGCTGGGACATCCACTACTGGGAAGACTAGTATTGAATGTATTCAACATGTGAATAATCTTGTAGAATGGTGGACTTCAAACTATTTGGAAATGGCCTCATAAACCCACATTGATGGGCAACAAAAATAGCTTCTCTTAAGCTGGGTACACACAGTAACAATTGTTAGGTTTTTATATATTCTCTATTATGACTTACCCTAATAGCAGCCATTTTGTTCTCTGACTCCATTTTGTCTATTATTGTCGTGTTATTGCAGATGTTTTGTTTCCAAATGTTCTGAGCTCAAGAGTTGCTTCCGGCGCGAAGTTTAAAACAGGGAGTTAGGGAGGGGGACGGAAAGAGTTAAGCTTAACCATTTATAGAACGGACAGTGTGGTCCGGTTCATTTGAAGTTCGAACTTCTGAGTTGTGTTTCTTTGCTAGCTAGCATTATACGGAACATTAAGAGACCTTACCTTTGTATGTCTTGTGTGTTTTATGTGTAACAGATTTGTCTGTCAAATTTGTTAATTTGCTGAGCTTGCTTGCTTTGCGCTTATTGTTAACCTTCTTGCTTACAGGATGGAAAGTTTCACAGTAAAGGTGTCTGACCCAAACATGATAAGTCATTTAAAGTATATTAAAGTGTTTTAGTTCTAAGTTTACAGGTTTCCAATGTGGAAAAATACTGATAACAAGACTGGTACAGAAGTTCCGAAGAATTTTACTGGCAAACTCCATTAAGTGATCCGTATTGGTGGTACAATTTATAGAAATCCATGGTTTGATAATATATTGGGTTGGATAAAAGATGTATATTCTCATTGAGAGCTCTTTTAGTGAATTTTATTATAAATCTAGTTATATTAATAAGTGAGGTTAAATTTGGTTAATGCTAGCTTCACTTGGACTCTATGTTTTCTATTATAAATGTATTTTCCTTCCTGGATTTTTATCTGCTTACATTCCTAAACCCGCTTCCCCCTCCTTCTTCTCTTCTTTTTGCTCGTGGGAAACGAAAGTAGATTTCATGTGTTACTGAGTTTTAATGGGACTTATATAATTGCGAATGGAGGTAGAAATGTCTACGGAAGTTTTTTATATATTATACAGGTTTTTGAGCGAGTGAAGATTTAGGATCTGGTAGAGTTTCTGGTGTTTAAAGAGGTGTATCAGAATGATCAGCTTAATAATAGTAGATATGTTATTTGTAATAAATTAGATCATTAGTGAGACCCGTTATATCCATATAGCTAAGTAGGATGGTAAATACAGTCACAAATAGATATCCCCTATGATGGCAGTTGTGATGGATTTTCCCACAAGTGATTCCCTTGCTGTGGTACAGCTCATGGACAGAATGTGTAATCCTCTGTGTGTTCTTCATATACGAGGAAAGCTGTTTAATTTTTTAATGATACTGGGACTATGTGGTTCTCTATCAAAGCTTCCTTATATTAATGGTCCCTCAGCTGATTGCAAGCCTTTTGTAGAGATTTATCGGGGTACCTGCAGAGACTAAGAATATAAAATATTTGTAACTAATAGGGATGATGGCCTATTGTTATTGTCTTATTTTTCCTTTAAATTATTACCAGATTACCCCATTAACTTGATAATACAGGATTTAGTAAGTAAATTGTGTATCTTAATTTTCTTTAGTGGCATAACTTGTTGGAAGTAAAAGTTGATGTACGGATTATTTTGCCCCTAACCCCATTTTACAGGATATAATTAATAGTATTCTGCCAATGGTTTGTACCTTGGTAAAGCAATGAGTAATTATAAAGACTATCTTCCTAGTTTATACCCCTATTATAGCCCGCTCATAATACAGATAGTTCCTATAGTTTTGGATATCTAAGCCCTTATTAGCATTTCTGCCAATACCCAATGTAATACAGTTGTTGATTTTAAGATATGCCTTTTTTCTGCATGTCGGCTGGTGCTACGGCTCAGTCTTTTTGTATTCATTTTTTGAAAAGTCCCATTTCAGGTGTCACTGTTTGACATAAAGATTTGGTGGACTTGCCAGTGACAGACTCTATGGCTCTCTGTGAAGTGTTAAAATAATAATGGGTTCAGCCACATGGTTCTAGGATTATTGAAATATGTTAATTGTCAAATATGTTAATATGGTTATTGTGTATCCAGAGCATGGAGGTATGTAAAAATGTTTCTCTCTCCTCAACTGTGCTGCATCAAAAGCTTCAAGTAAATACAATATTGCAATATCTTGGTTGTGTAATATCTAAGGGTGAATATCTGGTCAGCCCCGCCAGAGATAAAGACATTTTTGCGTTTCAAACACCCTGTAATAAAGCTGAATTGGTCAGCTTCATGAACTTTTACCAACAATGAATCCCAGCCAGCTCCCACTGGGACCAAATGCTCCAAAGGCACAATTAAAGACTGTCCAAACATTATTCTATGGACATATGCTTGTGAAGGTTCTCATTCATCCAGGTCATGGTATATCTGTTGTATTCAATTAGATCAACTGGACTTGAAAAGTAGTTCTTGAAGACGTTTCGCTAGTCATCCGACTGGCTTTCTCAATTCAGAAAATGAGAAAGCCAGTCGGATGACTAGCGAAAAGTCTTCAAGAACTACATTCAAGTCCAGTTGATCTAATTGAATACAACAGATATATTCTATGGACACCGAAAATAACAAAATGTTTAAATAATTGTAATAATAATAACTGCCCTTGCTTTACCTTTCTGAATTATGATAAATCTTTTCATTTGTATTATAAGAGAACATTGTAAAATCATGGCGGCAGTTTTATCACAATATCACAGAGACACCTTGAAACTAGTCACTTTTTTTTTTTTCTAAAACATTGCCAGTTACAGTTCAGGGGATGCCTCCATGTTTGCGCATCCTTGCTTCCTGTGCAATGGCCGTTGAGGCCTCCAACTCTATTATATTGGGCACGGAGAATGTTTAATTAACATCCAATCATAATATAAATGCTAAAGAATAGAATATGAACTATCCGATGCCTCACAGAGTATGAGGTTATTTTAAATCCATCATGGTTTTAAAAGTTAGATATATTCAGGTCTTACCCATAGTATATTCCTTTTATTTACTGCATTAAGATTAAAGGTTAAATTAATACCCAAGTAATTAATATTTAAATATAGGTGTAAATCTCTCCCCAGTCCGATTTGATTCTCTACCAATTAGAGCAGGTATGGTTGTAGGTGTTTGTGTATAGTGTATATAGATCTTCAATTCCCAGATTCTGTTTAGAATTTAGTCCGTTACCGTGTTTTGTTTATTTAGCTTAATCTTTTCTTTCACCCGTACTTGTGTTTTGTTTAAGGTGTTAGTTCATTGATTCCAGGTATGATTTTAATGTAGTTGGTTTTGGTAGAATTTGGCAGTAGACAGTTTATAAATGAGAATGGTGAGCTGACTTTATATTGATTTAATTTGTGGATTATTATCTTCCTTATGTTTTAGTTGTTTAAATGAAATAATTGTGAGTTCTTTTCTTGTTGTTTAAGGGAATGTTATCTCATATATGTGTTAAGTTGCTACTCTTTTCTCCGTTTCTTTTGTTTCTTTCCTGCATTCATACTTTTCCCTGAGAATGTTATTATTTCAGTTTAAGTTTTTGTTTTCTCCCGATTCATTTTTTTTTTTTAAGATTTTTTTTTCTCCAGTATTGTTTTTAGACCTTTGGGTCTTTATTAAAGAGGGGATAGTTATAGTAATAATATGGCTCATAAAAGTCTTAGCC
Organism: Hymenochirus boettgeri; assembly: GCA_019447015.1. Taxonomy (NCBI): domain Eukaryota; kingdom Metazoa; phylum Chordata; class Amphibia; order Anura; family Pipidae; genus Hymenochirus; species Hymenochirus boettgeri. The sequence continues at coordinate 50,398,424 of CM033474.1, read as the reverse complement.
CCAAGGTTTATTGCCCAAATGTATATACTTAGTAAAAAGAAGATGTGAAAACTGTTGCTAAAATTTTGTGTAAGGAAATTATTCCTAAATGAGGTTGTCCTGTTAGGATAGATTCAGATAAAGGACCAGCTTTTATTTCTAAAGTATTACAGCAGATTGTGTAATTGATGTTTATTGAATAAAAGTTTCATATCCCCAGAGTTCAGATGTTGTTGAACGAATGAACCGCACAATAAAAGAGAAATTTAGGAAGGCTACTGCAGGTTCTTTCAGTAAATGGGATATTTATTTACCAGCTGTATTAGCAGAAATTCGTATGGCCCCCAATTCTACATCCAAGTTGTCCCCTTTCGAAATTTTAATGGGTAAACCATTTCCTACGCCTTCGGCAGTTAAGACAGGGACATTAATTACAGGTGACCTGGAATTTATCCAGGAAGTTTACGTGGCAAAACTGATTGAAAAATTGAATAGCATCTATGGTGATGTTTCTTTGTTTTTTCTTTACTTTCTAGTGCTCCGACGCACCCGTTTAAATCAGGTGATGTGGTCTTGGTAAAGGCGTTATATCAACACAAATCTTTAGAGCCTCCCTGAGACTCGCACAGCTATCTTGGTCAAAGGCAATCCATCGTGGATACATGCTTCCAGAGTAGGAAATGTAAAAAAGTTCAGGACATTATAAGTACTTGTTTAGTCGCTATTCCAGTTTCAGTTCCAACATGTCTCCAATACTATCTGACTAATCAGCACTATAAGATATCGGATCCCAATTATTCGAGAAGATGATGTAACCCGCTTAAATTTTCCAGAATACCTCAACAATCATCCCGTGAACGAACTGTAGATATGGTTATGATTCGGACTCAAAATGTTACTGCTGCTGAAGTTTGTTTTATTTTTATTTGTTCCCCTAATGCAAAATGTGTTTCTGTGAACAATGACATGAAGTGTAACCTCACCTACCAAACGATATCAAATTATGTACACATTGTTGTTTTTTTTTAGAGGGATGAGTTATAGCCTGTGTGAATGTTAGCTACACTTATTTACCTGCATATATTTCTGGAGGTCCTTGTGCTATAAGTAAATTAAGTATAGTGATAGTGCCAAGCACACATTTGCAATCTTCTTCTTTCCTCTCTGCAGGTAAACATATCGCAGGTATCTCATAAATATACCAGAGGATTGTAAGTCTAATGTACACCCACTATCTGAAACTGAAGTTGTTGCTTTAGGTGCTAGTATCGTAGGTATTCCAGGTCTAACAATATATACTGGTAGACAATTGCTTTAATTGTTGCATAGTCAAGGATTTGAATATATTCTCTTCATTTTGTAAGTTTCCTAATAATCGTAAAACTGTTTCTTATGCTGCTATGTATAATGATATAATTGCTCTAAATACTATTTCCACTGATAATTTTGCTATAAATTACATATAATTTCAATTTTCCTGAAACAAAGGACAACATTTTTTTGCAGTGAAATTTTCTGCCAATATTTCCACAACATTCGGTCGAATCAAAATATTGTCCAGTGTTTACTTAGCCTTTCGTTGTGGATGTCTTTTTATAGGGCACAGTGTTAACAAACACCTGAATTCTGTAAACTAGCAAACAACTCAACCTTCCGCATTTACAGAGGTTTTCTAACTTGATGATTATCAGTGCTGGTTGTTCTTAATCTCTATAGAATTTGTGAACTTTCAGGGTTATTCAATAAATGTTCTTATCGTTTAAAATGGTGCTAATTTTGCTCCAACCAATCAGATGTTAGCTTTCAAATGTTAAATAAGATCTGATTGGTTGGGGCAAAATTAGCACCATTTTAAACGATAAGAACTTTTATTAAATCTCCCTGTTTATATTTACACACTGGTCCTGCATTTTGGCCTAATTTATATTAAAGGGTATCGCCACCCCAAAATATAAAACCCCAATACAAAAAACTTTAAACTAAAAGAGGGTGTACTTTCTTTTTCCCATGAACTACCATATATACTCATGTATAAACCGACCCAAGTATAAAACGAGGCAGCTATTTTACCTAAAAAAATGGTAAAAGTGATTGACTCGAGTATAAACCGAGGGTAGAAAATACGACCATAAAAATGATTAGAAAATTAACATGAATAAACAGGAGGTCCATGTTTTTTTTCTTTTAAAGTGTTTATTGTAAATAAATACAAACGCACTAAGCAACATAATGTAGGAACATCTACATAACTGGTACATAACTATTGTTAACTAGTACTGTAATGGTACCGTAAATATTTTAACTGGGGGACACCAGTTCACAGGCTTAAACAGCAATATAAAACACATTTAAAATCCTTCAAAGTCGGCTTCCTCATCATCACTTTCTCCAAATAGTGCCTCAAATTCAGCTGGTGTAATGTCATCTGCATAGACATTATCATCACCATCATCAATACCTCCATCATCTTCATCGCTGCTGCTGTGCTGATACAAAACATTGTCTTCGCTGCCATCCATGGCATAACTTATACCGCATTTCTGAAAAGCACGTTGGATGATGTCTTCTGGAATGTCCTACCATGCATCTCGTACCCACTTTGCTACTAATTCTATGTCAGGCTTCAAAAGATTTCCACCTTTTGTCAATTTGGCTTGACCAGATGACATCAATTCGTGCCACATTTTTCGCACACGGTCTTTAAAAGGTTTGTTTATAGACACATCCAGGGGCTGTAAAACAGATGTAAGCCCACCTGCAATAATAGCCAAGGTCGTTAGAAATGACCATTTTTTTGACATCTTCGCATATATGGGCTCTAAACATATCCCAAACTAGCAGTGAGGGTTTTTTTTTAAGGCTACTCTTGGTTGTCCATTAAATTTCTCTTCTAGCCATTTTTTTCCCCTTGTTCATCCATCCAGCCTTTAACATGTGGCCAATATAACAAGAATGAGAGCAAAGAGCCAGGCACTCAACCCAGATATGAGCTATAAAACAATCCCTTTATTGTGCAACATTGGGAATAACATCAGGTGCTAATAAAAAAATTTAAAAACATATATACACATACAAAGATGGATAACGATTAGTAGCATATATCACTGAACAACTCCCTTGCCATACAAACATCTATTGTGGTTAGCACAAGGCCCCATATATACTCATCTGTAGGAAAGTCTCAGTCACAGTCGTAAGTCACCATGGGGGCTCCAGCATGGCTAGAGGCAGAGGGAAGACAAATCTAGATTTGTAGTATGTATCGGAATCACATCCAGAAAGTAGAGGACGCTGAACGCGTTTCACTACTAAAACTTTCTCAGCAGCGTACCTGCAACAACACCGAGCGCCTATTTAAGCCATGTGGCCGTCCCTGAGTGATGACGTCAGACAACAGCGAGCGGCGAAATATCCCCCTTGGATGAACATACCTTCTCAGTATGATGCATCAGTTCACAAATAGTACAATTTCCACAGGGGTAGGTGCCCGTTATTCTTTGGCCCCTAGTTTCATTGTTGGTATATCTCACATAATGACTCCTAGTTAGGGACCCCGTAAGGTTCTTGCTTCGTCTTGCTGTTAAAGATGGATTCTCTGTAACAAGATGACCTATATCAACATCATTTCTCAGAACATGCCACGTTTTGCCCAAAGCAGCTCTAAGAAGATTTTTGTGCATGTATTGCACATTTCCATTTTGGGGCATTGTAGATGTTCTATAGAAGGCTCTTGTTTAGGCTTATCTTCTATGTTTTATATACTTATTGGGGTACATTAGGGCGTTGTTTATTGTTCTATCTATGTATATTTGTCATATCTGTTATATACCTGCACAACATCGTTTGACCATGTTTTGGATATAGAACCCTCCGTTTACATCTTGTTCCGGAGGGTTACCATGGTGATATTTCGCCGCTCGCACATTAGGGAGTGTAGACGTCGCTGTTGTCTGACGTCATCACTCAGGGACGGCCACATGGCTTAAATAGGCGCTCAATGTTGTTGCAGGTACGCTGCTGAGAAAACTTTAGTAGCGAAACGCGTTCAGCGTCCTCTACTTTCTGCATGTGATTCCGATGCATACTACAAATCTAGATTTGTCTTCCCTCTGCCTCTAGCCATGCTGGAGCCCCCATGGTGACTTACGACTGTGACTGAGACTTTCCTACAGATGAGTATATATGGGGCCTTGTGCTAACCACAATAGATGTTTGTATGGCGAGGGAGTAGAGATGTCCGAACTTCGAAAAATCCGGTCCGCGCAAGGATCCGCGGATTTTCGAAAAAATCCGTAAATTCGAAAATCCGCGAGCGGACCCGTTAAAACGTATTAAAATGAAAGTTCGGCAAAATCCGCATTAAAAGTGGCCTAAATAGCCTTGGTAATGTACACTTAATCACTCAGGGACCTGGGTAATGTCCTTACAAACATGTATCAATGCCTACAATACCTAAAAGTTACAGTCCGCTAGCGTGAATTTTAAAAAAACGGTATTTTTCGAAAATACGAGGATCTCCGTAAACTCGCGGATCTCCGTAAAAACGAGGATTCACGTAAAAACGAGGATTTTCATAAAAACGAAGATTTCCGTAAATCCGCGGATTTTCGTAAAAACAAGGAACCGGAACTTCCTGCCTAGCAAAATGGCGAGTTCTGCAAGGCAGTTATATGCCCTGAACTACCTCCTGCTCAGGGGGTATGATAATTTCCCCCCTGGCACCCATCATGTGCGGCGCCGGAAGTGCAGGATAATGGAGGGGCTCCAGCGCCGGATCCTGCGCCGCTTCGGATACCAGACCACTGTCTCTGCCCTCCAGAGACAGTGGTCTGATCTCAAGAGGCAGAGACCTCAATATGTGGCTGCCGTACAGCAGATGATAGAAGGCAAGTATACTTTTTATTATATTACTGTATTATAATACGTAGTAAAATATTTTAATTCACTTCTGACAAAAACATATTTATATATATGTTTTTAAAAACATCAATAATCCTTAAATTTGGCTTGAGAGCGAGAGAGATCCAAGTTCTTTGTATTTCTCATTCATTGGTTATTATTACATTAAAATTATTCTTATATTATTCAATATCAGCCCTATTTAAAGGGTAAGTAAAGTCAAAAAATAAATCACTGAAAAGTGACTTTAACATAACACCTATAAATTCAAAATGATACCCACACAGACACAGGTAAACACACTTGGTGGCCCACCCTTCCATTTCCATGGCAGCCTTATTTAAAGGCTAAGTAAAGTTAAAAATGAAATCGATCCTTAAAAATTGATTTCTTTTTATCTTATAAATGCACACTGATACCCACACATAGACACAGTTAAACACACTTTACTGACCCACCCTTTTAGTTACATGGCAGCCCTATTTGAAGGGAAAGTAAAGTCAAAAATAAAATGTTGATCAATTATTAAAAATTGATTTTTACACTCCAAAATTAAGAATGTTGTGTTACACACAACAAGTACACACAGCTACTGATGCTCCCCTACACCCAACCAACTTTTCCCTTTCCATGGCTACAATACACACAATAAAAATATAAGTACTTAGACAGAATAAGGTATGAAATCATTGCCATAGAAATATGATTGACTTTTAAAGCAGCTATAACATATTGCCTTATTTAATCTGCATTTTCAAGCAGAATTCAATGTATATAATTAAATATATCCTTTAGATATATCATTCATTATGTATTTTGTTATTTTAATTTGCAGGGGAATCTTCATCCGACACCCCACCCCCACCATCGTCCCCGCCAGAGGATGAATGTAAGTGCAGCCTATTGAGAAAAATTTTTTTTTCTAAATTTTTCATTTGTCCAAGGCCATATTACAGCACACACGAGCGCTCCAGAAACAAGCATACAAGCGCATGTTTGCGGTGCGCTCATGTGTATTGCAGAACGATAGCATAATTGTGCAAAAATTGAGGATCACATTAATTGTGCCACACTATTGTGTGCTTTTTAACACGTTGATGTGTCCAAGCCCTTTATCCAAATGTTTGCATAATTTTTGACAACTTCTCCGAGAATTGTTTTAGTAAATGTATTCGAACATTTAATGACAGTGAGATTTAAAACAAATTTCCTTTTTTTTTTAGCACTACCACCAACTAGCCCCCTGGGCTCTCCATTGCCCCCACTGGGCTCTCCATTGCCCCCACCGGGCAGTCCACTGCCCCAACTGGAGGCACCTGGCACCAGCCAGACACGTAAGTGCATCCTAAGCAATTTTTTTATCTTTTTATTGACCTTGATTGTCAGCAAATAATTAGTGAAATTATCAATCATAATTAAGTGAATTTTATTATTTCACTGATAAAAAATTTTGTTAAAAAAATGCAACAAATCTATTTGTTGGCTTGAGAGACAGATTGGCTTGAGAGACAGATCACAGATCTTCTCATTTCTCATTCCCATTTATTGTCCCCGACTCTGGGCTGTATCTTGTCCCCCACTTTTTGAGCTTAAGTTACAAAATTCGGTCCAAACATCCAAAATTATCCAAGAAATGTTCACTACATAGCCTTTTAGGAAACGTTCTTATACATGTAATATATTACTAATGGATTGGACGGTGACGGTTGAAATAAAACTTTTTTTTCTACAGGCCCTCCACCTTCTCCGTGCCCTCCACCCTCTTCAGCCCCTCCACCCTCTCCAGCCCCTCCAGGCTCTCCACCCTCTCCAGCCTCTCCAGTCTCTCTGGCGGCCATGCTTGAGAATCGTAAGTAAATCATATGCAACGTTAATGAAATGTTATATACAAGACTATTAATATCTGTATTTTCCCAGTGTAAAATCCACGCTACATGATGCAACATTGGGTACTGTGGGTTTGACAATGCTTTTATGGGGGCTGCACCAAATTTTTGTATGTAGCACAGTCCTAGTGATACAAAAACAAGAATGTTCTGATACAATTTAGCAATAAACGTAATGTTTTATGCCAGCATTACCTACTGCTGTTTATCAGTGATCCCCCATGATGCAATAATATCGCTTTAAGTGGAAGTTCAGTGATAATATATATACTTTTAAGGAAAAAAGAGCAGTATTTATCCATCCCAATGACCTTAATCTGCCCATTCAGCAATCAGCATTGTGTCTGTGTATAAATAAATGCAACGGAAATAATGACTTCCTGTTTGCAGGACCCCTAATAGAGACCGTTATGGTCTTGCCCTTGACCCAGTCCCTGGGTTGATTCAGTTGGTCAGTAGAGATCTGAGCATGTGTAACCCATCCAACAGCCAATCAGTAGAAATCACTGTTACCATAACTAGGTATGCATAATATAAACTAAGAATTTTAGAAATAATGATATCTTATACTGAGCTTTCCTTTTTATGACATACCGCAACATTATAGCATTGCAGTACCATGTATGTGTAAGTAGTTATCAGGTGCAAAATTGCATCTACCGCATGGTGCTTTAGGAAATGTGCTCAAACATCTTCAACACAATTCTCTCAATATCTTCCTCCACAGAACTACAGAGCATGCAGCGGGAGATGCGCCACATGGTGCGGCGCCTGGACCGCCGCCTGACCAGACTGGAGAGGAGGGCACCCCAGTAACCCCAGTGGTTTTTTTTTGTTTTTTTATTTTTTGTATATAGTTTTAAAAAATATATATATATATATATATAAATATATAAAAAATGTTCGGGAAAAAAATGTTTTTGGGCTTTATTTTTCGATATATCAAATTATTCAGATAGATTCATAATCAATTTTTATTTGAAAAATTACAATACACATCTATTTAGCTAGCTATATGTCTGGTACTTATAATTGTATATACCTTACCATTAATGCCATTACACACACCACATTGGCCACATTCCCCTATATAGTAGTTTGCACACAACAAAGCAAAGAAGGTGATGGGGGTACTGGGTTACATAATGTCCACTGCGGTTTGCCACCATTGTTGTGGGGCCAGGCAGGCTTAGCCCCCACTGGACATACCCCATTGGCTACTCTCCCTCAGAGTATGCTTCGTGCAAGGGAAAGTAGGTGAAAGGGTAAGGCTTCGTAGGAACAGCAGCATTGAGTTACAGCAGGCCCACTGCAGTTTGCCACCCTTGTTGAAGAGCCAGGAGGCTTGGCCCAATGGACATACCCCTCACCCCATTGGCTACTCTCCCTCAGAGTATGCTTCGTGCAAGGGAAAGTAGGTGAAAGGGTAAGGCTTCGTAGGAACAGCAGCATTGAGTTACAGCAGGCCCACTGCAGTTTGCCACCATTGTTGAAGAGCCAGGCAGGCTTGGCCCCACTGGACATACCCCTCACCCCATTGGCTACTCTCCCTCAAGGTATGCGTCGTGCAAGGGAAAGCAGGTGAAAGGGTAAGGCTTCGTAGGAACAGCACCATTGAGTTACAGCAGGCCCACTGCAGTTTGCCACCATTGTTGTGGGGCCCGGCAGGCTTGGCCCCACTGGACATACCCCTCACCCCATTGGCTACTCTCCCTCAGAGTATGCTTCGTGCAAGGAAAGTAGGTGAAAGGGTAAGGCTTCGTAGGAACAAGCAGCATTGCGTTACAGCAGGCCCACTGCAGTTTTGCCACCATTGTTGAAGAGCCAGGCAGCTTGGCCCCACTGGACATACCCCTCACCCCATTGGCTACTCTCCCTCAAGGTATGCGTCATGCAAGGAAAGCAGGTGAAAGGGTAAGGCTTCGTAGGAACAGCACCATTGGTTACAGCAGCCCACTGCAGTTTGCCACCATTGTTGTGGGGCCCGGCAGGCTTGGCCCCACTGGACATACCCCTCACCCCATTGGCTACTCTCCCTCAGAGTATGCTTTGTGCAAGGGAAAGTAGGTGAAAGGGTAAGGCTTCGTAGGACTTTTGGGTCTCACAAGGGAAGTTTAGTCCTTAAAAGGACTGTTGGGTCTCAAGATGTGTGAATACAGGGGTGGGTAACAACAAGTGCTAAACCACCACAATGAAATCCACACAAGCTCAAAAAGCGCAAAAATCTCTCTCCAACTCCTACACTGTCAGGTCTCCACTAAACACACTCCAACACACTGACAAAATGTCACCTGTGAAGCAGCCTTTTATACCCAGGCTGCCATTAGCTAATTTGGGTCATGTGGCTTGCTCCGTCTTGAAAATAATCCCCAAAATGCGAATTTACAAGAATTTCTCGTTTTTACGAAAATTCTCGTAATTACGAGAATCCGCGTAATTACAAGGATCTTTGGTTTCTCCGGGTCCCGAAAGATTGTAGATTCTCGTAATTACGGAGATACTCGTATTTTCGAAAATTTTCTAAAAAAAAAAAAATCCGCGGTTCGGAAATTCGGAAGGCGGAAAATCCGGAATAATCCGCCATTTGGATGGGATAAATCCGCGGCGGATCCAGGTTCGGGTCCGTGAACCGGCCATCTCTATGAGGGAGTTGTTCAGTGATATATGCTACTAATCGGTATCCATCTTTGTATGTGTATATATGTTTTTAAATGTTTTTATTAGCACCTGATGTTATTCCCAATGTTGCACAATAAAGGGATTGTTTTATAGCTCATATCTGGGTTGAGTGCCTGGCTCTTTGCTCTCATTCTTGTTATATTAGTGTTTGTTTCTACCATGAGCACCTCCCGTCCATTTGGACATTGATTTGCCTTGTGCACTGCTGATCTTTCCTTTCAGTTATTTAACATGTGGCCGGACAGTCATTTGCGGGGGGAATTTGGCATTCTTAGGCAAGGTCTTCCTTTTAAATATATTAACAAGCGGCAGCTTGACTCCGTTGGCCAAACATGCCAGAACCACTGTGAAATTATTTTTTTCATTCCCTGTCATTCTAAGGAAATTCGTTTTTTCTCCCAAGGATGCCACAGTTCTGTGGCTTGGAAGATCAAAAGTCATTGCTGTCTCATCCATATTCCCAATACTTCCGAGGTCAAAATTATAAAGCTTTCTTTGTTTTAAAATGAATTGATGGAATGACATGACCTTTTATTCTAGATTTTGTGGCAGCTTTTGGGATATCTTTGTTCTCTGTCGCAAGCAAAGTCCAAACCGATTCATGAAGCGGGTACACCATCCAGCTGATGCAACAAATTTTTCAATACCCACTGTTTTATATTGCTCATCTTTAGCCATTTGAAGGGCATGTAATCGAATTCCCATGTGTCAGATGACATTCCACAACCCATTTATGCAAGTCAGTCTCTAGAGCCCCATATGAGGTTGTTAAACCACGACAAGCCTTTTTTGACTTTGGCATCTTTTCCAATTCAGTCTTCATTTTTCGCCAGATTCGCACCTGTCTTCCATCAATGCCAAATTCCCAGCCTGCAATGGAATTATTGGTTTCTTCTGCTCTAGACACTAGCTTCAGTTTAAATCCAGCTTCGTATGATCTGCGTGATTTTCTTCCACACTCAACCATTTCTAACATATTAAAAAAACTGGTTGCTGGGAGTTATAGTTTCTAAACATCTGGAGTGGCAAGTTTAATGCTTCAGTCACACTGCAGCTCTGTGATGAAAATCATGGTCAGCTTATGGTAATCTCCCTTAAATAAATCTGCAGAAAGCCACTGTACTGTTAATAAATGGTAATAAATAATTGTAATAATGTAATACAGTGCCACCCAGCCCCCCCCCCTTTCCTCCCACCTACCTACCCACCCACTGCATAAAGTAGGTAGACTTAAAAGCCCACCCTAAACATAAGAAGATATCCTCAACTAGAGGATACCAAAATTATGGTAATAAATTGTAATAATTAAATACAGTGTCACCCAGCCACCCCTCCCCCCCACCTACCTACCCACCCACAAACCCATTGCATAAAGAAGGTAATGGTAGACTTAATAGCCCTCCAATAAACATAAGAAAACCTCCTTACTAGAGGGCTGAGGATGTGGCTGAGGATGTAGCTGAGAGCTGATAGGTTCTGGGAGTCTGTTCTGCTCCTCCATCTTCAATGCCCTGGAGTACTGTCAAGCAGGCGTGCTGGATGTGCGTAACATACGTGTCTGCACCTCTGATCCCTCCGCTGCATCTGACTGCTCCGGTCTCCTCTCCTTCTCCTCTCTTCTACGAAGAACTGCGCCCACACCATTGGTGGTATCAATAAATGAACTATAGTTACATAGCTGAAGGTGTGTAGATATTTAGAATATATAGTTTGTAAGGGGTATTTCTGAGTTAGTGTGAAAAAGTTCAAATACAGAGTTGGCTAAAATTTTTTTGCTGCTACTGACATTTGGCATTGGTCCTGCTCTGGGTTAGTTGGTAGCCATGTCTCTGGGTACACCCATGAATGTGGCATATCGTTTTACTTGGGAGGGGTTAGGCTTTCATATTTGAGATGCGTTTGAACTTTCCTCCACAGTTTTTAGCTAAATTTTCTCATTTGATTTTATCTTTGATTTTACAGTTGAGGAAAAAAAGGAAAATGTGAGAAATTAACTTACAATTGGACAAAGAGCTGCGCCCGGGTATCTGCATTTTGATCTAAACTTCTCTCACTCATAATATCCTGTGGGTATGTGGTATCTAAAAATATCTCAGTTGTGGGGATATTTTAGTTAATTTGGTAGCTATTCAATGTTAACCGTCAGAAGTGGTTATACATTTTAATTTGGTATAATAATCTTGGAGGTGCAGTTTTAGTTTGGGGGGTCTCCTGTACAGGAAAAGTGGAGTATCAACATATATCTGGTCTCGTTGTACTCAGGCTTTTAGAAACAGTAAGATTTTTGTGCGTAACCTTAAAGGCTATGTCCCCCCTAAAATGAAAATTTAATATCATGTCCCCATGTCCCCAGCCCCAACGCATGATTTGTTTTTTTAAAAAGCCCCCAAACTCTTACTTACCTCCCCTCGATCCTCCGCCGCACTTCGGCCCTTGCTTGCGAGAATGCAAGCAGAGGGGCGGGACGGCAGTCGCGTCTGTGATTGGCTGAGCGGCAGCCAATCACGGACGCGGCTGCGGTCATTCAGTGAGCAGCGGAGGAAGCGGAGAGGTAAGTAAGTTTGGGGAGCTTTTTAAAAAAAAAAACATGCGGTTGGGTCGGGGGACATGGGGGAGACAATATTAAGGGGGATTTGTGAGGGGGAGGGATAGTAGAACGGGAGGGAGAGGGAGGGAGGAGAAGGGCTGCAGCACGCATGGCAGGAATCTCCGGGAGGCCAGGTAGCAGGAGTGTCCTATATGGACTGCTAGCCTCCTGGTGGCAGTTTTTGGAACTTTGGGGGGGGACTACAGGAGAACCAGATGGAGTTGGGATGTGAGGTAAGGATTTAAACTACAACATGGTGGGGCCAGTAGTTGGGGGATTATAGTTTTGGGGGTGGACATGCCCTTTAAGATAACTATAAATAAAAATGGGAAAAATCCATGAAAATTTGCACATTTTAAATTTGTTTTACATATTTTACTCATAATTCCAGTAAAATTTCCATAAAAGTTACAAAATTTTGTTACCTTGTTAAAGTACACTTTGTGCTGAAAAAAATAATGTATAATATTCCTGATTTACTAGGGGGTTTTCTACTGTGAACTTTGACTGAACCAAATGTGTCTAAAATCCTGAAAATTCTTCTGACATTTAACGCACGCAAAGTGGTGAATTTTGCTGGCAGCGAAGGGGTTAATTTTCTATCAAAAAAATACATTTTAAAATTAGAAAATAATATTTCCCTCTCTCTTTAGTTGTCTGCACTTTGAATCCTTATATTTAGAAGAAGCTTTATTTTTTTGTTTGGGAAACTAAACATGAACTAAACACATACTTTTGCAGAATATAATTTTTCTAAAGTTCTCATGACTACATCGATAATAAATGTACCATCAATACATAATAAAGCACAACTGTATATAAATTACGATGTTAACAGTTAAATCAATTAATGTGAGGAACAGCATTCTCCTCTGGTAGTTTATACTCATAAAATATGGCAGTATATTTAATGTGACAAAGTTATGATGAAATATAAACTTACATAATACACCTGATTTTCAAAACCTCTAGAAAGCTTAAGCTTGTGATTGATCGTAGTTGCTGCTTATGCCTCTCCTGGGTATACCAAATGGCATAATAAAATGGAACCTTGAATAATTTGTTTACTAGCATCATGTTTAATAGGTACAAAAGGGTATATATATAAATCTATTTAGACACATCAAAATTTGTATTTTTACAAAAGTTTGGAGATTTATACTTTTTCAACTAGTTGCCTACACATGGCATTAGCATCTATAACCATAAGAAATCAATGTAAAAAGAATAAGAGAAAAGCAGAGGACAATCATTTTAAACATAAGATTATAGGAGAAAATGATCACTGTTGTCAAAAATGATGTGGTAGGGATTGGAAATGATAGCCCATTGGCAACAATAAGGCAGTGTAAGCCCGTTATACTCCAAAAAAAATTTTTTTTTAACATTACTTTTTAAAATTTTTGATAATATTTAACTAGAGTAACCCAGGAAAAGGCCATCATGTAATTGGTTTCTGCAGAGTAAGGATTGCTGCTTTCAAAAATAAAGGCAAAATGTAGAATACCTAAATAGTAATATAGATATGTATTTAGTTGTGTACTAGTCATATTTACTTCTGAACAAATGTTTAAAATATGTAATATTATTATTGTACCAGCCGGTTAAGTCCGTTAACATAACGAACGGGCACTAGATATCCCTCTCTATCTCAGGGCACTAGATATCCCTCTCTATCTCAGGATGTAATTGTCCGGTTCATCAATGAATATATTCGCATAGCCGAGAGACTTCTCGTGCACGAACTCTCCGGATCCGCATAGCCAAGACTTCTCGTCACGCATGCGTACAAACGAAAAGCCACACATGGATTCACGGACGCACATTAGGCCATTTATTATATAGGATTTTTATAAGAGCAATTTTTCTTGAAAAGCAAGAAAAAGAAAATTGTGGGGGAAAATCATAAAACCAATTTGCATTCGTTGATTAGTAGATGATAGAGATGGATGAACTAAAATCTGTGGGCGGAACTATCAAAGTCAATAGGAAAAATAATCCTTAAATTTCCGCCTAAAATAAAGGTTTAAATAGCAATGGTAACTTACTGTAAACCTTAAAGGCTATGTCCACCCCTAAAATGAAAATAATTATAGTTGGAAAAGCGTCTAATTTCTTTATGAAATATTTAATTGAGGAAGTTGATTTTTTTACCCCTTATTATTTTCTAGGTTACTAACTGCACAGTGGCTTAGTTCTTACCACTGAGAAGTTCAGTAATTAAGAAGTAACAGTAATTTCTACTGATTGGCTGTTGGATGGATCAAACATGTTTAGATCTTTACTAAGCAACTGAATCAACCCAGAGATTTAGACCATGATGGACACTAGCGGTTTGGCAAAAAGAAAGTGCTTTGGAAGCATTTATTTATCTACAGAAAATGTTCTGGATGGACAGACAATGGTCATTGAAATGATGAATTACTCCCTATATTCTTAAAAGCATATGTATTTCCCTTTAAAGGGGAACTGTTGTTTTCATACTAGTGGCCATTATTAAAATGACTTCAGCATCATGATTCTAGCTGAAGTCTATTCCAAAGTTACAACAGTATAAAAGGTGGATTTTCTTGCTAGCTGTGACATCCCCAGCACCACTGCTTTCCCCCCAATTCTCAGTCTTGAGCATGCTCACAGAGCATCATCAGATGCATCAAAAGCCTAGCCTCCAAACTTCTAAGTCATTTTTACAGCTTGCTTCAAGCCTGAAAAGTTGTTTTTCCTCTCCCTGTGGTGTCTATTGGTAATGTAGAGTAAAGAGAATGGTTGTCTAATTAGTCAGTCAGTCGCCCATTCATGGCTCCTTTTACAGACAGAAATATTCTGTCTGTACCAACCAATCATTTTCCCTTCTCTCGCCTTGCAGATTTTAGGCAAATCTGGTCAGATCCTGGATTTGTGTAATATCGGAAAGGTGTACCGCCCACTTTAGGCTCACAGATAGGCCAATTAAAAGTTTATATTTCCTTACAAAGATCACATTTTCTTTAAGCCATAACAGTTATTATAATATTACCAGTATCTCATTCTGCACAACTCTGAGAATGTGTATGATTGTTATTTAGATATAACTAGCAAATTATTCACTACATTTTTCTTTTTCTGCTCTGAAAAAGAATGAGTTTTCATCATCTATGTGCTTGTAATTTAGAAAAGCAAAACTACTAAACAGGGATATCAAACACACTGTCCACCAACTGCTGTGATCTATAACTCAAAGCCTCCCATAAAAAAAAGCCAATAGCTGCAGATAAAGAGCAGTGTGCTTCTTAACATCTGCATGAACCTGTGTAATAATCAAGTATCATTTATTGTACAAAAAGAAAATCACAGAAAGAAATATCCTACCTCAAATTCTTCAGCTTCAATCAGTAACTTTGCCGTAGTGATTCTGGATTCATATGGAGGCAATGCAAGCTGAGGAAGGTAAATATAATTTAATTTAAACTAACAGGCAATGACATTTAAAACTGGTTAGCATTCAAAGCAATCAGGAAAGAAATCTACAGCAATTTAAGTAATTAATATTCTGAATTGCAAATGATCCATCCAAAGTGTGCCAGGTTTTAACACAAAGAAAAAATATTTAGTCTATACACCCTATGATTCAGAGGATTATCTTTTAAATTTCATTAAGTAATGTACAATATTTCTTGCCTTGTTGACTACAGGATTGTTAAGAACCATTATTTGATCTAGAGGCTTATCAAGAAAGATCTCTGTAACTAAAAAAATTTGGAACATGGGAAATATTTTTTAAAATAACCAGATTATTACAATTATAAACATGTTTATAAGACATTTCTCATTATAAAATAAATATCATCCATTGTATTGTATTGTTAAGCTTATCCATGGGAACAAGAGATTTTTTTTTTTTATCCCAGCCGTCCACTACTAACAACTGGTTAGTCCATAGGAGACCACACGATCAGCCTTTTTTTAGCGACATGTCCGATCATGCTTTCATATGATTTGGACGATTGGTTAACAACGGACAGGAAAAAAACAACAACAATATTTTGGGCCAAAGGACCAAAATAAGGTTATATTGGTCAGCCTTAAATATCTTCTAGTGTGTACCTAGCCTGAGAGCAAGCAGAGAAAAATGAGAGCCATTATTGAACCAAACTTCTGAATGCAGCATGTGTAGAGCACCACATATCACACTAATTTATTGCAAGCTTTGCATGTGTTTAAGAACCATCATGCAATGAGAAGACTTAAATGTTCCAATACGGAGTTTGCTAACCCTTGCTACAATGCCACAAGCAGAATTGTGTGGGTCTGTAGGGTACTCTAGCCACATAAAGATGGTTTGCTTGATTTCACTTAAAGTTAAGACAACAACATGAAAATAAAGGGAATAGAGAATTATTCCCCTTTCCCACAACTAACATATCATAATATTTTTCCCTTTCTCCCACAACTGACATATTGTAATCATCATTTAACTTTTGCAAGTTATTTGTAATGTGGCTATTTTGTTTCTGAATGTCTAAAATGGACCCAATAATGGGCATACACAACATTGCTGTGCCTACAGGAGATATGCAAAAGAGTCCATTTACCTATTATTATATTTAGAATTAAGTCAAAAACCATTGATCTTTCAGATATGGCATCCAGCGTCTTGCAAGTCTACTACATTTGTTATCCTAATTGAACAACTACGGTATTTTCCTAATTTGAATAGCTATATATGATGCTGGATTGAAGATCTACACATACACAGTACATGGACCAAGAAAGAAGCTATGATCTGTTAGACTTCTACTCTTTTTAGTAAAAATACCCATAACCGTATTGCTCTATCCATCTAAAGAGTCTAATACATGGCTAAACCCGATGGTACAATATCAGGATATTATGATATTTTCATATGTGCACTCTTACTGGGTTATTCAATAAAAGTTCTTTAGGGTTATTCAATAAAAGTTCTTATTGTTAAAAAATGGTGCTAATTTTGCCCCAACCAATCCCCCCCCCCATAACCAATGTTAGCTTTCAAATGTTAAAGAATATCTGATTGGTTGGAGCAAATTTAGCACCATTTTTAATGATAAGAACTTTTATTGAATCTCCCTGTTTATCTTTAAAAATGGTGTTAATTTTGCCCCAACCAATCAGATGTTAACTTTCAAATGTTAAATAAGATCTGATTGGTTGGGGCAAAACTAGCACAATTTTTAACAATAAAAACTTTAATTTAATTTCCCTGTTAGATCCTTCAGAATATCACAAAGGCACAGGCTTACAACCAATAAACAATTTGATCCATTTGATCTTTGATAATATGTCTCTGTTTTGACCTTTGGGTAGCAATTTAAGTAGACCAAAATGCTATGTGTGATACACTTGCCGTTTGAATGCATTGAATGCACAGACCAGTGTTATACAACAATAACATAATTGCACGACTTGATTAAGGAGTGCCAATCGCTGATGGAAAGGCATAAAAGATCAGCAGAAGTTAATTAAAGCTGAATACAAAAATCGCTGCCCTTTAATTGTTTAAATTGAATACCCTGTGAAGGACAATGTATAGACCAAGACCAGTAAGGTATTAATGATTATTCATTATTAACTAAGAATAATAAATTATATCAATATGATACTTTAAGACAAGATGATAAAACCATTAAATACATAACAAAACAAACACATTACCTGACTATTCCACTCATCGCATAGCTACTTATGTGCCACTCTGTAATTAATTAGCCAAAGGTTCTCTGCGCAACCTGTTGGTTTTAATGAGCCACCAGAGCATACTTTACCCAGGCTCTCTCAGCAAGGGTAACATTCACACTGTCTCTACAACAGGATTAGATGGTAATGAAGAAGATGCTCCCAATAAATTGGTAAGCAGTATAAGAACATGGAGGAAACCACAGTATTCACTAGAAGTGGCTAAAGGCCCCCAGGAACAAGTGGGGAATTGAAAAAAGAGTATTGTTAAATTTTATTTTTCTTTTTTAAACTTTAGGATGCGCAACACTGCATTTTCTTACTTATGCTATACTTTATGGGAGAAGAAGGCTTAACGCATTATTTGCAATGAAATTGCTGTATAACAAATCCAAAGTTCAGAAAAGAAGAAAAAAAAGACACAAGTAAACAACTTTTTTCACAGCGCACTTGGGAAAGGAAGATGAGGTTGGTGGTAAATAGCCTATGACTTGCAAATGTTATACTAAGCAGTATCTACCCAGCTCTGAAAAGAGCGTCTTGTTGGTAATTCTAGAAGGCTGCAAACATTACAAAGTCTCAGTGACCTGTCTCAGATGCAATCTGTGCAGAACTGTGTGGTAAATGGTGAATTGCCTGAGCCTGAAATCCATTTTCTTCATACAAGAAACCAAATGAATAAGTATTTTAATAAACAGCAGGATTCGCTTTCAGCAGAAAGCAAAGGCAAAAATGGAATAGTGAAATTACTTTTATTTATAGATATACTTTAAAAAAATGGGTTTCTTTTCAGTAACAATGTTTCACTGATGTTTTCTATAACCTGGAAAAGATGGTATCACTGCTGTGCCGTCAAGTTTATGTCTAGACTGTATTCAGATGTATTCTTTTCAAGTGAGTCATTACCGCAACAAGGACTTCCATGTTATTCATTTTCTTGCAATTTACAGAAGAATCATATATTTGCACAAGCAAATAAATCCAGAAGGGTTTCCTACTATCATGGAGAACGTGCCTACATGCAGTTACACAAATATTCAATCCAAATCTATGTGACTTTATTTTACAGATTTTAAAATACTTTGATATATAGTATTTAACCTAAACTATTTAAGGTTATACAACCTCCAAAGGGTTAAGTGCCATTACATTGTATTGGTTCATTTTCTCTTTCCCAAATGTGAGAGATTAGGTACTAAAGCCTCAGGGTTTCATTTAATTTAGAGCACTTAATTTAGACCTGTGGGAGAGAGAGATTTGAGGCTAACACAAGGACTTGCTTTGATGTGCAGTTTTGAAGAGATGATTTCACATTCTGAGTGCCTTTCAATCTATATGGCATCGTTAGTTCCAGAAGAGGAACAGGGCCGCAGGTCAGAGCATTCTGCCAATGGCAGAAACAGAACATTGCTTTCAAAGGCAGTATAGAAAGAAAGTGATAAATATTTGCCTGATACTGTGAAAATGATGCTGGCGTTTAATAAACGTGAATTCAAAGTTAAGTCTCAAAATTACACCAAAGTTAAGAGAAGGCATAGAGATTCAAAAAAGGTCTTGTAACCTACACTGAAAACAACATAATATTATGCACCCTACAGTAGGTCCCCTAAGTAGTGTACAATGCCTCAGTGTGGTGCATATGTTGTTAATGGGTAGTTGTTCCCATATCTCCAGATTTGATTGTTGGTTCTTGAGGTTTTTTGTCTTATCAGCGACAGTGAATATGCATTTCTTTACCCTTATAAAGATAAATTACGTTAAGTTTTATCCCAACAATCTAGCACCAATTGATTCAAAACAGTCAACTGCCCATAAATATGGATACTGAACACAATCTTCACAAAGCTTAAAAAATTCTACAACTCCAAGACAGAGCTTTGAGTGCTCAGAATAAATTATGGAACTGCTTAGGACTTTACTCTGTTTATCACATAGTATTTTTTTTATTTGAAATTCATTTTACTCTGAA
Source organism: Hymenochirus boettgeri (assembly GCA_019447015.1). Lineage (NCBI taxonomy): Eukaryota > Metazoa > Chordata > Amphibia > Anura > Pipidae > Hymenochirus > Hymenochirus boettgeri. Next base: position 50,378,734 of record CM033474.1, on the reverse strand, counting down.
CATTCTTAACTTATTCTGTTTGCTAGGGTGGACACAAATAAACCTGCTGACTACGGAGTATTATTGATTTGTAATTTCAGTAGGTGATTTACAACTTTAGTATATAAAGCATTATTGCTTGATTAAGCAATGCATATAATTATAAGACCATAGGAGATTGCAGCCAGTGTTCCCTTTAAGCTGCTTGTTTGTGCATGCACACACACAACTTAAAAGCTACATGATAAACTGTGGAGTAAACAGAAAACCCTTACAAACAATATAAAATATGCAAGGCTGCATATATCTTAAATAAGAATAAAGTATGATTAAGTGATTCCAAACAGGCGTGGTAAATAGGGATGGACTAGAACTCGAACCTGAGTTCGAGCCGAACTTTATGAGTTTAGACGAACTTGAACTATTCAAACTAGTTTGAACTAGGTTTGGACTAGTTTGATTTTCCAGACTCGCGGGACTATTTTCGAAAATCCTGGAACATTAAGCCCTTTGGGGCTTAAGGGGTCCTGCAGTTCGAACCGGGACTGCCTCTCCCCGGCACGTATAAGTGCCTTTGCAGCCCTTGGAAAGGCCCTTGCGGCCCTGACAAGGGCCCTTTGGGGCTTAAGGAGTCCCGCAGCTCGAGCCAGGACTCCCCTCCCCAGCCCTTGTAAGGGCCCTTGCGGCTCTTAAAAGAGCCCTTGGGCGGTGTCTTCTGTCTTCCACCCGGTGATACCAGCTCCGCTGTAGTCTAACCTTTAAAAGAACCCCTGGATCACATCCCTGACTTAAACAGGAACAATGGCTGGATACAATGGCTGGGTAGATGGTAACAGGAACAATGGCTGGACTTGAACAGGAACAATGGCTGGATACAATGGCTGGGTAGATGGTAACAGGAACAATGGCTGGAGACAATAAGCTGGACTTGAACAGGAACAATGGCTGGATACAATGGCTGGACTTGAACAGGAACAATGGCTGGATACAATGGCTGGGTAGATGGTAACAGGAACAATGGCTGGAGACAATAGCTGGACTTGAACAGGAACAATGGCTGGATACAATGGCTGGGTAGAGGGTAACAGGAACAATGGCTGGATTCAGGGAGGCAGAACAAAGGCAGAGGCTGGAACAAGAGGTAAGGAAATGTTACTAGGCTGACAACCAGTCAGTCTGGTAGCGAGGACTATGAATAGGCACTCGCTCCCTCTGCGAGTGCCTATTTGATTCTTCACGCCGATCGGCAGCCGGACGTGGTGATGTCACGGCGCCGGCGATGTCACCAGTCCCGGAACGGCGAGGGAGCGCGGCAGGTAAGATCCTTACAGTACCCCCCCTTCCAAAGGGGGCCTCAGGACCACTTGAAGCAGGTTTGTCAGGAAATCTTCTATGAAAGGTTTTGATTAACTGGTGTGCATGTAAATCAGAATGTTTAACCCAGGACCTTTCTTCTGGTCCAAATCCTTTCAAATGGACCAAATATTGAAGAGAACTTCTGATGAATCTAGAATCCAAGACTTTCTCAACCTCAAATTCTTGTTGACCGTTGATCATTATCGGATCAGGTGACTGAAGAGGAGAAGAAAATCGATTCAGTACCACCGGCTTGATTAGAGAGACATGGAAAACATTAGGGATTCTCATGATGGTGGGCAATTGAAGTCGTACTGCCATAGGACCCACCAATTCTAATATAGGAAATGGGCCAATAAATTTAGGACCCAATTTAGGAGAAGGAACACGTAAATTAATGTGAGTTGATGATAACCAAACTTTATCTCCCACCGAATATAATGGAGGTTTACGTCTTCGTCTATCAGCTGCAGTCTTTTGTACAAGGGAAGATTTCTCAAGAAAGAAAGTTTTTAGTAGCCTGCAAGATGGCTGACATTTCTGCTACTAGTGTGTTAGTTGCAGGAACTGGACCAGAAGAAAAAAAATCCTGTGGAAACCCTTTGGGGTTTAAGCCAAAAACACAAAAAAAAGGAGATTTTCCGGTAGAAGAGTGGACGGCATTGTTATGGGCAAATTCGACCACGGTAGAAGATCAGTCCAATTGTCTTGAGAATAAGAAATGTAGCATCGAAGGAATTTGTCCAGACATGGTTGGGGTGCGTTCTGCGGCTCCGTTAGACTGAGGTGGTAAGCGGACGAAAATTTAAGTTTAATTCCAAGTAACTTGCAAAGTGCCCGCCAGAATTTGGATGGAATTGGGTTCCTCAATCGGACACTATTTCAACTGGTAATCATGCAGGCGAAAAATATTGGAAATGAACAATTGAGCAAGTTCAGCAGAGGAGGGCAACTTAGGAAGAGGAACAAAATGAGCCATTTTGCTAAATAGGTTACAGTAACCCAGATGACTGTATTTTCTTAAAAAGGGAGTTCACAAATAAAGTCCATAGAAAGGTGGGTCCACAGGTAGGAGAGGAATCGGCAGAGGTTGAAGGAGTCCACAAGGAAGAGTAGAGAAGTTTTGGAAGTAGCACAAACAGAACAGGCGTCGACAAAGTTTTTGACATCTGTTCTCATGGAGGGCCACCATACAGAACGATTAAGAAGATTGAAAGTCTTGTGGATGCCAGGGTGACCGGCCTCTGTTGGACTCATGAGTCAGTTGTATATATTCTTTCCGAAGGGAGAGGGGAACAAAGGTCTTATTAGGGGGTAAGGCAGCAGAAGCAGAATCCTGAGCAGATAGAATCCGATGGCAAAGTTGAGGGGGTATAGTGGCTAGGATCTTGGAGGAGGGAATGATGGGGCCTTTATCTTTATCAGTAGAATCGGCTGCAAGAAAAGACCTGGAGAGGGCGTCGGCTTTTTATTCTTGGTACCAGGATGAAAGGAAAGGAATGAGAAATTGAAACGAGAGAAGAACAGAGACCAACGGGCTTGACGAGGATTCAATCTCTTTAGGTTTTGGATGTATTCAAGATTTTTGTGATCGGTGAGGATGGTGATAGGATGTACTGCCCCTTCCAGCAAGTGTCGCCATTCTTCTAGTGCGAGTTTGATAGCTAGAAGTTCACGATTTCCAATGTCATATTAGTTCATTGGGAAGAAATTTTTCTTAGAGAAGAATGCACATGGGTGGAGTTTACCACTCTCGATTTGCCTTTGGGAAAGGACGGCACTGCTCCAAGATTAAAGGGTCAACCTCGATGATGAATGGCAGACTAGGGTCGGGGTGCAGAAGAACGGGGCTGAAGAAAAATCATTTTTATTTCTTGAAGGCTTCTAAAGCGGCGGAGACCAGATTCTGGGTTTGCCTCCTTTCCTGATAAGGGCTAAGATAGGAGCAATGATGGAAGAAAACCCTTTAATAAATTGCCTATAATAATTGGCGAAACCAAGGAATCTTGGATAGCCTTAGTGCCAATGGGAAGAGTCTAGTTGAGAATAGTGAGACTTTGGTTGGATCCATCTTGAAGCCTTGAGCTGAAAACAGATAGCCCGAGAAAAGTATGCGGGCATTCAAAGAGACATTTCTCCAGTTTAGCGTACAGTGGTTGGCTTGTAGTCGGGACAAGACTTGACGTACATGGCGACGATGAGAAGAAAGATCTTGAGAGAAGATTAAGATGTCATCCAAGTAAACTACTACTGAAATACCTAAGAGATCTCGAAAAACGTCATTGACAAATTCTTGGAAAACTGCTGGAGCATTACAGAGACTGAAGGGCATCACCAGATATTCATAATGTCCAGTTCTGGTATTGAAGGCCGTTTTCCATTCATCTCCTTCCGGTGCGAACCAGATTATAGGCTCCACGGAGATCAAGCTTGGAGAATACTTAGCCCCTTTTAATTGGTCAAAGAGGTTAGAGATGAGAGGTAGAGGATAGCGGTTCTTGATAGTGATTTTATTGAGGCTATGATAGTCGATGCATGGACGTAGCCCCGTCTTTCTTTTCCACAAAAAAAAGCAGCCACCGGCAGAAGTGGAGGGTCTGATGAAGCCCGATACAGGTTCTCTTTGATGTAATCTTCCATAGAGGTGGTTTCAGCAGGATAGAGGATAGGTGCAACCTCGGGGTGGAGAGAGGTACCGGTCAACAAATCAATGGGACAATCATAGGGGAGTGGGAGGCAGAATTTCAGATTTTTTGTCGAAGACATCCTTAAAGTCAAGGTAGATGAGGCAGAAAGTTAAGATTTTGTTTTCACAGGAAACAGAGGAACAAGAGATTTTGGGATGGAAAAGACATCTGGAAAAGCAGGATGGACTCAAAGAGACAAGTTCGTGTTAGTCCAGTTGATGAGGGGGTATGAAGTCGAAGCCAAGGGGTCCTAGAATGAGAGGAGTGTGGGGCTTTGTATAACCAAGAAGAAGAAATTGATTCACGATGAAGACAGCCAATTTAAAGAAGAATTTCTGCAGAAGACATGGAAATAAATTCTGTAGATAATGGTTGATCGTCAATAGCCAGCACTCGAAGGGGATGAGGTAGGGAAAATAATGGAATGCCTAGAAGATAAGCAAAGGTGGCATCAATAAAATTACCGGCTGCTCCAGAGTGTAGTAAGGCTTGGGTAGAGAAGGTTTGAGATTTGAAAATGAGGGTTGCTGGCAGAAATGATTTGAGAGAATTCTTGTGGAAAGGAGATTTGAATTTACCTAGAGAAGACTCCTTATTCAGGGCTAGGGTTGTCAGTTTCCCGGCTTGGAAGGGCAAACTTTAGCGAAGTGCCCCTGGCGGCACAGTACAGGCAGAGCCCATGAGTCCTCCTCCAAGTTTTAATTCAGCAGAAATGTGTGTACCCCCAATCTGCATGGGTTCCTCCGATGGCGGAGCAGCTGTCAAAGGCACGGTCCTTTGAGGACGAGGAACAAATTTGGGAGGAACAGGATGGTTATTGGACTTTTCGGCATGCCTTTCCCTGATACGAGTATCCACCCGTATACACATGGAAATCATTTCTTCTAACATTGTGGGAAGCTCCCGGGAAACTAAGTCGTCTGATACGATCAGACAGGCCCTGCCAAAAGGCTGCTAACAGGGCCTCATTGTTCCAGGCAGTCTCGGCAGCCAAAGTCCGGAATTCAATAGCATACTGCACTACCGAAGGGAGCCTTGTCGCAATTGCATCAGCCGGGAGGAAGCAGCAATAGTTTGCCGGAGCGTCGAAGATTTTTCGGAAAGTTTCCAGAAATAAGGAGAATCGTTAACCACTGGGTCATTTTTCTCCCACGGGGGGATGCCCAGGCCAAGGCATGCCTCCCAACAAGGCAATGACATATCCGATTTTGGCACGGTCTGAGACAAACTGGGAAGGTTGCAATTCAAAATGTATAAGGCATTGGTTAATGAATCCCCCGACCGGCTTGAGTGTCCCCATCATACCGCACAGGAGGTGGTATTCACGGCTCTCTGTGGGGAACGGGTTCTCTAGGCAGAACAGGAGGAGCAGGGCCCGGGGATAACCAACCAGAAATGGAGTCCAGAAATTGAGCTAGTTGATTCTGCTAGTGCTCAAGGGCGTCCATGCAGAGAGAAATAGTCTGAAGAGTCTTGCCCAAACTTGCCCCAGCTTCCTCAGGTACTTCCATGGCCTATTCGTACTGTAATGAATCGAGTCCCGAAGGGACGAAGTTAACTGTACCTTTAGGAGGAGGTCTGACAGTAGACCGGGTAGAGCAACTAGTGGGAGCAGACAGGTAACTGGAGACTATGAGTACTTCCCAATGGAGCCGTTACAATGAAGTAGGATACAATGGCAGGATATAACAGATGAAGCGGGAACAATGACTGGATACAATAGATGAATAGATGAAGCAAGAACAATGACTGGATACAATAGCTGGACAGATGAAACAGGAACAATGGCTGGATACAATAGCTGAACAGATGAAACAGGAACAATGGCTGGATACAAAAGCTGGACAGCTGAAACAGGAACAACGGCTGGATACAATAGCTGGACAGATGAAACAGGAACAATGGCTGGATACAATAGCTGGACAGATGAAACAGGAACAATGGCTGGATATAATAGCTGGACAGATGAAAGCGGAACAATGGCTGGATACAATAGCTGGATTGATGGTAACAGGAACAATGGTTGGAGATAATAAGCTGGACTTGAACAGGAACAATGGCTGGATACAATGGCTGGGTAGATGGTAACAGAAACAATGGTGGATACAATGGCTGGACTTGAACAGGAACAATGGCTGGGTAGATAGTAACAGGAACAATGGCTGGAGACAATAGCTGGACTTGAACCGATACAATGGCTGGTTAGAGGGTAACAGGAACAATGGCTGGATTCAGGGAGGCAGAACAAAGGCAGAGGCTGGAAAAAGAGGTAAGGAAGCGCTACTAGGCTGACAACCAGTCAGTCCGGTAGCGAGGACTACGAATAGGCACTCGCTCCCTCTGCGAGTGCCTATTTGAATCTTCGCGCCGATCAGCGTCCGGACATGGTGATGTCACGATGCTGGCGTACGGCGATGTCACCAGTCCCGGAACGGCGAGGGAGCGCGGCAGGTAAGATCGTTACAATTGTTCTGTTATTTGGATACAATATGGTAAGCCCACAGAGTATACGGGGGCCAAGCATGTCTAAGATATGAAGAAGCATTTAGGCAAAAGATGGCAGCATGTCCAGAGCTCGCATGGGATCGCAGGGAAATCGGGCTCTGGATGCGCATTATGAATAACAAAAGTTTATAGAGTACACATAGCATTCCACCGACAGGGGGCCATTCATTTTAAAGTTTCCAGACCTTTCCAGGGAACCAGATAGGCGGTAGTTCAGACAAGCGGGGGGGAAGCCAAAGAAAAGGAGTGTGTTGGCAGTTTTGAGGGGGGCTGCAAGTGGGGAAGTTCATGTAGATTCCATCATGACTGCTCACTGTGTGAAGGCCAGCACCCATTGTCACGATACTTTAAACACGAAAAACAAGTTTTTAATAGACCAAGAAATAATAATCCAAAAGGGAGCGACACCATTGAGAGTCGACAAGATGCAAATATGGCTAGGTAAATACTCAGAAAAAGATGCTGCATAGTTATTAGAATCAAGTTTGTGTTATGGATTTAAGATTCCATCCAAATTAAAAGGACCTAGAATAGAGTGTAAAAATTTTAAGTCAGTTAGGGAAAGACCAGATATAATTAGGCAAAAAATACAAAAAGAAGTAAGCATGGGGAGAATATCGGGTCCTTTCAAGGAGCTGCCATGTTCCAACCTGGTGGTCTCTCCATTAGGAATTATCCCAAAAAAATAACCTGGTAAGTTTAGGCTTATCCTGCATTTATCTTATCCAGAGGGGCATTCGGTAAAAGATGAAATTGATAAGTCACTAACAACAGTAGATTATATGTCATTTGATTTGGCATTAGCCATGATTAGACAAGAGGGAGCAGGTTCACTTATGGCCAAGACGGACGTCCTTCCAGTGCATCCCCAGTCGATGCATTTATTGGGATGTAAATTAGATGAAAAATTTTATGTTGATCGTTCACGGCCAATGGGATGCTCAATTTCTTGTGCTCTGTTTGAGAAGTTAAGCACATTTATAGAATGGGTAGTAAAACAACAATCGGGACTCAACTCTATTGTACACTATTTGGATGACTACTTAATGGTTGGTCCAAATGGGTCAGAGGAATGCAGTTACCTATTAAAAACATTACAACAGATAGCAACTGAATTCGGCATCCCATAGAACATAGAACCTACAACAAAAATATTCTTGGGCATCGAAATAGATTCGATAAGGCAACTGTGTAGACTACCAAAAGAAAAAATTGACAATTTGTTATTATCAATAGGGACATTAAACAAGGCTAAAAAAGCAAAATTGAGAGAGATACAATCAGTATCAGGGAAATTAAATTTCGCATGTAAAATCATTCCCATGGGAAGAGTGTTCATGGGGCGCTTAGCAATGGCGACAACCGGTACCACACCATTACATTAAATTAACAAAGAATATCAAAGTAGACCTAGACATATGGAGGCAATTCCTAAATGAGTTCAACGGAATAACATATTGGCTACAAAAATACGACGAGAGTGAGGCCACACAACTTTATACGGATGCAGCAGGGGCGAGTGGTTTTGGAACATATTGGGACGGTGCTTGGTGTACGGCCCCATGGCGCAGGACAGAGATCATAAACAACCTGACATTGCTAAAATGTTAGGGGGGAGGGGGCGGAGCCTACCAGAGCAGCGTTGCGCTAAGACAGTGCTTTAAGTTACGCGAACCCAGTGGTGAGGACCTAGCGGTTCAGGTCCTCACCCTGGGTAAAAGGTAATGAACAAAGAAGAGGAGCAGAGGGTAGGTGAGTATAATTGTCCTTTAACAAAACATTTTGTGATGAAACAGGCTTGTAAAGGTTTAAGGAGAGGAAAGACAAGTCCTGATGTTAGACACCCAATTACTTGTGAAATTTTAGAAGGATTATTTAAGCAACTTGAAAAGATCACAACATCAGAATACAAATGACGATTATTCAAAACAGCATTCTCCTGGGCCTTTTAGGATCTCAGAACTTGTAAACAAAAACAAATCAGGTTTGGGAGGCATATTATTGGAGGACATTAGCTGGGAGCAAGAAAACTTAAAACTCATAATTAGGGATCCAAAAACAAAAAAAGGTGGAGGCAAGTTAGTAGTAGTGTTGTATCCGTTAAACAACAAAATGACATGCCCATTAAATGTTTTAACAACCTTATGACAATGAGACCTCACAAACAGGGGACATTTCTGATACACCTGTCGGGAGCAGCATTGTCACAGTTCCAATTTAAAACAATCTTGAAGAAAGGGATAAGAAGACTTAATTTAACTGTGGCAGAATACAGCTCCCATTCATTCAGAATAGGAGCTGCCACAGAGGCAGCACATTTAGGAATGCACAAAGACATCATTAAAAAATTAGGCAGGTGGGAATCTAATAGGTTTCGGAAATATGTTCGTCCATTGAGAGCTGAAAAAGTATAATGCAATAATTGATTCAGAGAATACATAATGATTAATATGAATTTATATATATATTTACAGTTTTACAAACAAGAGAGTTGTGGTTGGTAGGCCATTCATTCATATACTGGGCGTAAAAAGAGGGCAGCTGTTAGAAATAATAGGGAGATGTTGGGGCTAAGCAAATTCATTATAGGCATCAGATGGCTAGGCATTAGAGGAATGACTTGGGCCAAAGTCGTGCCTCTTATAATAAAAAATGCAAAAAAAATTGGCCCCCCAAAGATACTACTACTACTACATGTAGGAGGCAATGACTTGGTAATAAGACCCATGAAATATTTGATAAAAGACATCAGCTTGAGAATTTGGTCACGTTTTCCAGGCATAAGAATCTTGTGGTCAGAGATTATATCAACATTCGTTTGGAGAGAGAGGAGTCCGATCTTTCGAAGTAATCGAAAGGGCATGAGTAAAAATTAATAAAGCAATCTCAAAATTCGTAATACAAAATGGGGGATGGACATGCAGATATTGAGCACCAGCTGCCCCTTTTCTGCCCAGAAGGGGTCCACCTTCAACTTGAGTTTACAAGATGTGTTAGAAAAGGCATTGTCGGCTGGAGGCACCTCCAGTGCGTGAAGTAGCACAAACTGGAGGCTGGTGGCGGGTACCCTCGCCAGTCTACTATAAAAAATTTGGTAGGGCGGAAGAGATGGAAACATCTAGGTCTGGTCTAACCCGGGAGGACGGGTGGCCAGGAATGGTAATGATATACAAAACTGTAATTTCAGTTAAGTAGGGCTTATTGGACGAAAAAAGGAAAAGGTATAAGTTACCCTTGAGGAACAGAAGCACAAAAGGAAAGGGAAAAGGACAGACTTAGGAGATAATGGGGCAGAATGGCGAGGATCCCATGCCGACAATTGTCTTGATAATTGTATTGATATTTGTTCAGCACTTGCTACATATAATTATTATATATATATATATATAACCAATATTCAACAAATATCAGCGCTACTCGGGTTCTTCATTAAGTGCTTTTATTAAAGTGCTTTTGTAGCAAATGTTGTGCTAAGTGCAAAAATAAGCAACGTTTCGGCCGTTATCTATTGGCCTTTATCAAGCTTGATAAAGGAAGCTTGATAAAGGCCAATAGATAACGGCCGAACGTTGCTTATTTTTGCACTTAGCACAATTTGCTACAAAAGCACTTTAATAAAAGCACTTAATGAAGAACCTGAGTAGCGCTGATATTTGTTGAATATTGGTTATATATCTGGGATATTTCAGCAGCACCAGGCAACAGAAACATAAAAGACTGTGTGCACACTTAATCAACATATATATATATACATGTTATATCGTTCTTTGTTATTTGTTTTGATTGGCATATCAAAGAATAAGTTTTATCACTTGATTGTATAAAAGAGATAACAATATCAAAAGAAAAGAAAATACAAAACATGCAATTAATAAATGCTGGCCAAAATAGATCCAACGCTCAAATAAAAAAAGTGAAATATTGGGCGGGAATAGAAATTAGCAAAGGGGTAAGTAAAAAGTTAGACATCACCTGCACCGTCTGCTCCCCTGTACCCAGGGCCCAAGCATGTTCAATGAAAAGAGAGGAAGTTCCTGTATAGACAACTAATCAGTTATGTCATCAGTACCTGCCCCAAGAATTCTGGATCTTTTTAAAGACAGAAAAAAGGGCAGTAAAATGTCGATCTGCTTCTGCCCAAGTTTTCATAGGCAAAAGGTAGGCAATTACAAAGTTTGCAGTGACATCACTTTTCTGGGTCAAAATCCAAATCTGTGCAAAATTATGTTATGTTTATGTCATAGTAACATCACTAAAATGCATCCAGCACATACACATTTGTAAACTATTTAAAGATAAAGAATAAGAAGATGCAATAAGTGCCACTGCTTTCTGGGCCAATGCATGTAAGAATATAGTATAGAAAATATTACATAGTATAGCTGTTGTATTCAATTAGATCAACTGGACTTGAAATGTAGTTCTTGAAGACGTTTCGCTAGTCATCCGACTGGCTTTCTCAATTCAGTCGGATGACTAGCGAAACGTCTTCAAGAACTACATTTCAAGTCCAGTTGAACTAATTGAATACAACAGATAACATGACCTGGATGAATGAGAACCTTCACAAGCATACATAGTATAGCATAAAAAATACACTTAGACGCTTTTTAAACACTATAAAATATAAATAATAAAAAAAATTACACCAGGTACAATTTATAGAACACAGTATAGTTAGAATACAGAATTAGAATCTGCACCAAGTTCAATACTTTTCTTTGGGTCAAATTCCAAATCTGTGCAAAATTATGTCATGCGGATGTCATAGTGACATCATTAAAAAATGCACCCAGATAAATTCAAACACTATTAAGATATAAAGAAAAAAGTTGCACCAAGTGCAAATTTAAGCACTATTAAAAGATATATGCTGGGTCAGTGACATCATTTAAAAATACACCCAGAAACATTTAAACACTATTAAAAGATATAGATAGGAAATCACACCAAGTGCAATGTATAGAATATAGTATAGTATAAACAACAAAATAAGAAGACACACCAAGTGCAATACATTTTTGGGTCAAAATCCAAATGTGTACAAAATTATGATGTCATGCTGAGGTCATAGTGACATTACAAAAAATACACCCAGACACATTTTAACACTATTTAAAGATACAGAATAAGAAATCACACCAAGTGCAATGCTTTTTAGGGTCAAAATTCAAATCTGTACAAAATTATGTTATGCTGATGTCAGTGACATCAGCATACAATGTACCCAGACATATTTGAGCACTATTAAAAGATAGAATAAGAAATTAAAAGTGCTATGCTTTTTAAGTTCAAAATTTAATTTTGTACAAAATTATGATGTCTTGCTGATGTCAAAGTGACATCACTAAAAAATGCACTATCAAAAGTTATAGAATAAGAAATCTGTGCCCCTAACTGGAAGGTGAGTTAAGGGCCCAAAATATATATAATATAAGTTTTGTACAGTATGTTAGAAGAAAACTCAACAGCTGCATTAAAAAATGTTCTAACAGGTCAGATTGCAAGCCACCTGTTTTTTGTTATTTTAACTGAAGGCCCAAATGGAAACCATTTTGAGTAGTTCTGAAAACAGAGAGGAGAGTCCAAAACATTTAAAGAGCATGAAGCAGATTAGAATACCAAATAAATAGACAAGTGGAATATAGTGCAAAATGGACAAAGACTGAAAGGAAAAAAAACCCTAAGAATTGTAATACGTTTTCCCAACTTCTATCTGAAATGACATTGTATAAAGTCTTGTTCCAAAGCGACACCTTCACCTTTATCTGGATTAATGCGTACAGAAATCCGACACAATGAGCCATACAGCACTTCAAAGTGCCTTGTAAAGACATTTTGCATTTATTGAAATATTAATCTAAGCTGTAGAACGTATTGTAATTGGAGAATCTTCACCTGTACAACATTTATTAACGTGTTAGGTTCTCAGAAGAAAAAGAATCTACTAAAAGAGCAAGGGAAAAAAAGAAAAATAAATATAACATTTGCAATTTTTGGTGAACACTGAAACAAGTGAAAGCCTTAAGGCGTTTGGAAGTATATATGTCTTGAGGGGGTTGTAAGAAAGTCTAATGTGTTGCCATCAGCTTTATAGATTTACCTGGTTGAGTAATAGCTAATTATTTTCTACTTGACTTGCTTCTAATATAGCTTGCCAGGATAATTCTCTAAATCCATGGGTACTCAGATTCTTTCAGTGTGCATGTTACATTTATTAGTACAACCATAAGGCTGATAGTTAACTAGAAACTTTAAAGGTTATGCATTTAGAGGTGCTATAGGCTCCCCGGTGCAATGGCGCCAGTAATTTCATATATAGATAGCAGCTTGGTTCCACCACTGCAGGACTCAAACATTAACCTGGCATTAAAAAAGGTCCAGTGTCTCTTTCACTTCCCTCGTCCGTAGACTTACTCTGTTCATTGGCCTACTTTTTGCTAGACTGAACTGCACATGTGCACTGGCTGCACTCATTGCTCCTAGTAATGTCCCCTTAAATAGTACCGTATATACTTGAGTATAAGCCGAGATTTTCAGGCTTTAAAATTAGCCTGAAAACCTAACCTAAGCTTATACTCGGGTCAAGCCCTAATTTAGATCCAAATGCTGCAATTCCGGATAGTAACCAGTAGGTGTTGCTGTGTTAACAAAAAAAACTCCTTCGCCTGCATAGAAAGTTACAGGAGCAGCTGATCTGCCTTTACACTCCTTCCTGCTTCCTGATAGACTGGCTGCTGGACTCACTCAGAACTGTCACTGCTAATCTAGATGCTGTAAATCTGATGTGTTTTCAGTTTGGGGCAAAAAACATGCTGCGTTCAGTGCAAATGACAGCTTGAAACTACAACTCTTAGGTGGCATTTTAACTAGTCAATATAGTTTGTAAGGAGGCACACTCACTATAGTATTCAAACAATACTCATTTATTAAAGTGCTGAAAACAACAAATGCCAAATACACACAACGTTTCGGGGGGTCCACTCTGTAGTCACTAGTTACACCTGAGGAAGGGGGTTGGACCCCCCGAAACGTTGTGTGTATTTGGCATTTGTTGTTTTCAGAACTTTAATAAATGAGTATTGTTTGAATACTATAGTGAGTGTGCCTACCTACAAACTATATATGACTGATTATACTTACCTGCAGTGGCACAGGCTATAGGAAGTGCACCTCGGACCTTACCTATTAGAGTTACCACATATATTTGGAAATTGGAGGCATTTTTAACTATTGGTCACAGTGCCCTTTACTATATGGGGGTCAGGAGAATTGTAAATGATGGTAAGCTTAATTGAAAGTTTATTGCCACTTCACATGTTTAGAAACTACAATTCCCAGCAACCAATGCATGCTGGGATTTGTAGTTTTCAAAAATTTGGAGTGCCAAGGAATTGGGGGTTATTGGTACTGGATTATGGGAATTCTGCTGTCTATTTAAAGGGAAAATTAAGCCACAAAACAATACTGAAGGCAGTAGTAGTGATAATTTCTACCCTCAGCTTGTACTCAAGTCAATCAGTTTTTACTAATTTTTCAGGTAAAAATCGGTACCTCTGCTTATACTCGGATCAACTTATACTTGAATATATACGGTAAATGATTGGCCTCCAAAAGTCCCCAGTAATAGGCAAAACACAATAGCAGTTTTTACATTAGTAAATTAAATGCATATTAGGTAAGTTCAAACAATCTACAATATCTATGGAGTTACAACAATAAAACCTTTAGGTATTTGCCTTAAGGAAAGGAGGAACATTTTTATTGCTTTATATTACCAATGAAAAGAAAGTGCTGATGCTACAAAAAAATGTGTTCCAAGGCATTTTGTGTGTGTGTGTGGTTTATCGCAATTATTTTCTTCAGGGATAATATATCCGACCAAGTAAAAATCCTTTTGGAACAATGTGACAAACCACAAAGAAACCTGAACATTTTAGCCATTTAGAGATTACTTCCTATATATAAATGTTAAATGGGTGATTATTCTTTTCAGTTTGCTAAATATAAAAATATTACAAATTCATATGGGGAATATTTATATTGTTAAAAAAAATGAGATTCAAAAAAGACTTACTGACAAATCAATTTTAATTTAAGGAAGATCAATTTGTGCATATAATCTTCCAAGTATAGAACGAAGAGGGGGATAAAAACACAATCCTTGCATGTCAGAGTAAAGTACATTGCTTTCTGTAAAAAATGGTTAGAATTCATTTTTAATGTTGAAAATCAAAGCAGAAATATTGTCATTCCAAAACATAAAATGACAATTTAAAGGGAAATTAAATGTAAAAACTTACATAACTCCCCCCTAGGGTTCTATCGTTTCTAGCCTTAAAATTGCCATTCTTACCTTTCTTTTAAAATTGAGGTAATCTATATCAGTAATGCCCCCATTATGTGTCCAAAGAGACTATACACATTATTAGTAAGATAACGTCTGCAGCTCAGTGGCTCAGTGGTTAGTTTTGAAGGTTGTATATGTCAAATAATTACATAGTTCTTCGGGGCAGGGCCTGATGTAAATGAATATGTGTAATTTTAAAGTGCTACAGAAGATGCTAGCGCCTTATAAATCAACAATAATAATAATTATAATAATAGAAAGGAGCTAGGCAGCTTGCTAATAAAAAATAAGATGGCATAATCCATAAAGGAGCCCAGGTCCATTTAAAAAAATTGGTGCAGAGGGAAGAAAACAATGGTAAAAAAAAAATAAAGGGTGTGAGACTTTTTTTGGGGACAATGACAAGCTTATAATGCTTGAAATTACTATATAAGGGATAATGCAGCCTCTCTTATTATATAAGGGATAAAGCATCCTCGTGCTTTTATATGGTCAGGGAACTCCGAGTTGACTTTATAAACGATATATTACTCTGTAATGGGGAGCATTATTTCTTATAACACATAAGATTTAATTATTTTATATAAAAAACGGTGTTTTGGGCCATTTTTCATATAAAACAATTCCCCCCTCCCTAAAATTAGTTTAAACACAGTCTTTCCAGACATTAACAATAAAGCATTTAAGTTTCTTACATATAAAAGCTATAACACGGAACAGACCGTAACAGGTTAAGCTCTCTGTCTTCCTACAGCCACTTATAAAAAACCTCTTAAAGCACAATTAGACTCACCTTCCCTCCACTCCACTTCCTTAGTCAGTACCTTCTGCCCAGGATGAGGACCTCACCCCTGGATTTGCTTAACTTGCAGCATATACATACTTGCTGCTCCTTTGAGTCCCTCCTCCCCGTCGGCGATGAGGCCAATAGGAAGAAACACTGCAACAAGCGTGCCTTCCTATTGGCCTCGTCGTGCAAGGAGAGGAGGGGGCAGAGCCTACCGGAGCAGCGTGTTAGCAAGTATATGCCACAGGTTAAGCAAAACCAGGGCTGAGGACCTAGAGGTTCAGGTCCTCACCCTGGGTAGAAAGTACTGACTAGGGAAGAGGAACGGAGGGAAGGTGAGTATAATTGTCCTTTAACTACGTAGTTAAGAGGTTTTTATAAGGATATATTCCACTGCACGTCCCCATTGAAAGTCCAGAGCCTTATGTATTATATGGACATTACTATATTGTTGGTATCATTTATGTTGTGATGGAAGTCTATCTGCTCTTAAGAGGGTGTGGTTGAATGTTATAAATAGGGACTTGCTTAAATCTATTCTGCTTTTTCTTACCATTGTTACCTTCCCTTTGCACCACCATTTAAATTGCACTTAAAATCATGTATTATGATGTTTTAAGGGCTTTTTTTTGTATTTAAGGGGCTGACATCTTTATTTTGTATAGGTTATGGTTGATTGCTATTAAAAGGGACTTTTTTCTATACCCATGTGTGTTCCTTACATTTAATTCTCCTTTAAATACAACAGATTTTTCCAAAGTTTGTACAACCAAAATATAAATACCAGACTGCAAATATCTAAATCTTTGTAACTGTCCCACCATTCAAGAACCAGATCATTAAGGGTCTTCTGAACATAGCTTTGGTTTTTGGCTTTCCTTAACAATAAATGTTGGCTACACATCTGACAGAAGTACAAGATTAACTAAATCA
The DNA here is from genome assembly GCA_019447015.1 of Hymenochirus boettgeri. NCBI lineage: Eukaryota > Metazoa > Chordata > Amphibia > Anura > Pipidae > Hymenochirus > Hymenochirus boettgeri. The sequence goes on along the minus strand of CM033474.1, from coordinate 50,362,137 downwards.
GGGATTACGTTGGAATTAAGTTTTTAAATCTAGTTTGGATCATACTGTGTGTTATAAATGTAGCCCAGGTGGCAATTGTACAAAGCCTGAATGTTGATATACACCCCTGCTTTTCCTTACACTGCAATTTCACATGTTTACCCTTACGTTCTGCATTTTAGTGTAAGCTTTAGACCATCCAGTCTTAGCAACCAGACAAAAGCTACTGCCAATATGGACATTAATCATTTTATTGGAAAGTGAACGATATCTGTTTGTACGATATCTGTTCCTTGAGTGCCAGAAGCTATAATTTTAATCCTGCAGCCCGAGACTGGCATGAAATACAGTTACTCTTTGGAAGAAGATGTACCAACATGCCTTCACACACTTTAGCTACTGAGAATAAAGTGTTTGGAATATCCAATGCAAATCAGTGAATGTAAAACATCCAATAATATTTTGTGCTGATTTAGTCATACATTTTAGAAAAATCAGCCACAGTAGTAGACTATCACAATAACCACAATTGTCAGTTTTTAAATGTATAGCAGTAGAATGGGGAAATAAACTCCATTTAGATTAACAGATGCATAAGGAAAAACTAGACTTATCAGTGCTGAATTTGACTGCTAAATAGATCATGTCTCAAAGACAGAGCCATACAGCACAACAATGGAACCACAAATATAATCCTTCCACATAAAAATAAGTCACACGTTCCCAGCTCTACGGGTGTTTCATAAATGTCACTTAAATGCGTCTGTAATGTCTCATTGACCTATTACAGAAAGTATTGATAGTGACAGCACGTGAACGTGTATGTGCACTACAAAGTACCTAACCCATATAACTGGAGAAAATTTACTTTGCTTGCAACAAACTGTTAGTACAAATAAATGACCCTGGTGCTACCCTGGAAAGCAACTCCGCATGTAAATGTATCTTTCAGGTTAAGTCAATAATTTCATTTATCATTCCTCTGACTTGGAAGGAAAATGTACACATCAATTTCCACTTTACGATCCATAAAGATATACAGTTTAATGAGAACAGAGTAGTGGAACAAACATGGCATTTTGACAGAAAGGATTTCACCACAGAATTCCAAAAGGAAGCGTGTAGTTTGGATGTCTACTTTTGTCCTTTAAAAGGGACACTAAACAGATATTATGTACTGTGTTAAGTACATAAAATCTGTTTTTATTATTCACAGGGAGAAGAGAACGTTTATTCCCACCACCCTGTGACTAATACAACGCCCGAGGGGCACTGCTAAACATACCTTAACGGCACTCTACTTGGCTCCATCTCAGCTGTCAGGAGAGCTGTCCCGACCGAGCGCCTAAAAAAGATAGGCGAGCAATTGGGTAGCGTGGCTGACAGCAGCGAGTGGAGCACAGGTTAGGTAAGTTCAGCGGTGTTCCCCAGGCATTCTATTATTCACAGGGAGGTGGGAATAAGCGTTCTCATCTCCCTGTGAATAATAGAAAGGGATTTTAGGTAGGTACTTAGAATTACCAGTTTAGTGTCCCTTTAATTTTAAATCTCCAACAACAATTACACTCCACTCTTCTTATTCTATACAATATTAAAGGAGAACTGTGGTCCAAAAATGACTTTAGGTAAATTGACAGGAATTGCTCTCCTGAGAATTTTTGCAATTTATTGTCATTATTTATCTTGCATAGTTATGAAGATATTTACATTTTTGTGTGTAATATGGCAGCAGCATCACCAGGTCCCCTGCACTTCCTGCTTCCTGCTCTGAAACCATGTCAGTGGATGACAGTCAATCTGCCCTTTGTCTCCTCCTCCCCTTTCAGCCCCAGTCTTCTTGCAAGCCCCCCTGGTCCCCCCCACTCATGGACCCCATGGCCCCTCCATTTGCAGGCCCCCTTTGGCCCCGCCCACTGGCGGATGCCTTGAACCCACCCACTCGCGGGTGCCGTGGCCCTACCCACCCGTGGGTGCCGAGGGACACTCAGACCCCCCATACAGAAAACTGTGTGAGAACTCTGCCTGAAAGGGCTGTTTTCACATAGTGAGGGAGTAGAGCTAAAGATTCCCTTACCTTTACTGGGAGGATCTTCACTTCACACAGCAGGAAGAGGGAGGGACTTCCTGTCCCGTCACTGAAGTCTGAGGGTGTGCTCACCTGCGGCGAGGTGGAGGAGCAGACTTAGGAATGTCAGCTTCCCACCTATTAACTTTCTAGTCAGTAATTTCATTATATCTTGGGCTGTGGAGCACGTAGAGAGGTGGTTGATGGCTTGTTTTAAAGGTAGGAAACTGGCCTTTTCATTCTCACTTTGGAGACCTTTAAGTAAAGATTTGTAGATAATGGTTTACTTTTTGAACTTGCTAGTACCATTCAATTTTCCTTGATAGTAGCGTGCTACTCCTACACACGATATTAAAGGTCATGTGTACCCCCTCAAAATGTTTAACCCACAAGAACATTTAATCCAATACTCGTGAATTTAGCGGTGATGTCACGTTCACACCCTTGACTGACGGCCGATACAGAAGCTGTAACGTAACTGGCAAGTTTTGTTCCAATAGTCGTTCTGTGGAACTGATTGTAGTTCCTAAAATCTTATCACATTTTAATTTTTCAAAATTTCAAAATTTCGATAGACATTTTCAACAAAAATTTCTGATTTTTTAAAAAGTATTTGAGTTTTTGATTTTGATTTTTTAATGAGTTTGAAATTTTTTGAAAAACCAACGTTGGATCCATGGATTTTCGAAATTGGCATAATTACAATACTAAATCTTATTTACAAACCTCTATCATAAAAGAGGGGTTCTCCAAATTGCTGCTTATTCCAAAGGGAAGACATACTGATGTTACAATTTATAGAATCTATTCAGTCTAATTCATATTTTAGCTTTATTTCTCCTTTAATTTAAACATAAAATGTGCTAAATTAGAGTCCACTTGCAAAATGTCTCAATAAATAACTAATTTGTTTTACATCATTTTAACGCCTATTCTAAAAACCAGCTTATCATGGCTCTGCAGTGCTATAGCATTTACATACAATCACAAATGAGTTCTTATGCCATTAGAGAATGTAATAGGAAAGCAGCATTAATAAGATAAGCTTAATTAGCAAACTGATGTGTTAACTGTTTTTATTCTTAAAGATCTCCTCCAAGAATTACCAACTGTGCTAATCGTCATTTTATTGTTTACATTGATTTATACATAAAAAATATACAGAAGAAAAACAAGCTCTTCCCAGAAAAATAAACTTTTTTTTACCTGGTGCCTAGCCAGGTGATGCATTTCCAGAATAGTTGCCTGCACACTGGGACATACCGTGTCATGCTGTTTACTAATTGAGCTAACAGCTAGATGTTTGCCTGTTTTTTTTTGTGGCAAAATATTTGCTACATTTTATTAATAAAATGCATTTTGATGCTATTTGATATGGTGGTGAAAGTCTTATGGTGTGATTTGTGAGATGCAAAGGGTGCAGGTTTGGTACCATATGGTTTGGACATATAAGCTCAGTGGGTAAAGTTAATTTGTTGGTTACTACAATTTTCGTAAATGAACAATTAGTACTAAGGTTTCCATTTATAACCATCCATCAAGATCAGACAACTAACATCTTCCTTTATTGTTAGCATTACATTGCTCTTCCTGTATATAACATAGTAACATAGTAATTAAGGTTGAATAAAGACATACGTCCATCAAGTCCAACCTTTTCACTTTTTTTTTTTTTTTTTATCCCTACCTAAGAGTTGATCCAGAGGAAGGCAAAAAACCCCAGCTAAAAAGGGGGAAAAAATTCCTTCCTGACTCCAAACGGCAATCGGAAAGTATCCCTGGATCAACTAGATCTATATGCATTAATACCAGTAATTCTCAATATTTTTTAGTTTTAGAAACTTATCCAGGCCTTTTTTAAAGTTATTCAATGAACTTGCCATTACCACATCTGCTGGAAGACAGTTCCACCCTTCTCACTGTAAAGAAACCTCTCCTAACCTGAAGATGAAACTTCTTTTCTTCCAACCTTAAAGGATGTCCACGTGTCCTCTGATATGACCTATTAGTGAACAATGCACCAGAGAGCTCATTGTATGGGCCATTAATATATTTGTACAAGGTTATCATGTCCCCACGCAACCGCCGCTTCTCCAATATAAACAGCCCTAACTTGTCTAATCTGCCTGCATATTCAAGCCCCTCCATTCCCCTTATTAATTTAGTTGCCCTTCTCTGAACTGCCTCAATTTCCAAGATGTCCCTTTTGTATATGGGATTCCAAAACTGCACCGCATATTCCAAATGGGGCCTTACCAGTGCCTTGTAAAGAGGGAGAATAATATTTTTCTCTCTTGAATCTATTCCCCTTTTTATACAAGACAATATCTTGCTAGCTCTAGCTGTTGCTACCTGGCATTGTTTGCTACAGCTAAGTCTGTTATCTACCAGAACCCCCAAATCTTTTTCCATTACAGATGAACTTAACACAGAGTTATTTATGGTGTAGATGGCACAGGGATTATTAAATCCCAAATGCATCCCCTTACATTTATCTACATTGAATGTCATCTGCCATTCTGCTGCCCATTTTGATAATCTATCTAGGTCTGCTTGCAGCACTTGCACATCATTGGAAGTTTCCAAAGCTCTGCATAATTTAGTGTCATCAGCAAACAAAGAGACCTTGCTCTCAATGCCCCCTTCTAAGTCATTTATAAACAGATTAAACAGAAGCGGCCCCAGTACAGAACCCCGAGGCACTCCGCTTAGAACTTCAGCCCACATAGATGTAGCTCCATTAACCACCACTCTCTGTTTGCGATCCAATAACCAGTTCTCTATCCATGAACAAATGTTTTCTTCAAGGCCAACAGTCCTCGGTTTATACATTAGTCGCCTATGTGGCACAGTATCAAAAGCTTTTGCAAAATCCAAATATACCACATCCACTGCTGTGCCTGAGTCCAACTTCTTACTCACTTCTTCATAAAAACCAATTAAATTTGTCTGGCATGATCTATTTCTCATAAATCCATGCTGACTACTACTAATAAGATGATCTCTGGAGACAAAGTCAAGGATATGATCCCTTAACAAAGTTTCCATCACCTTCCCTACCACTGATGTTAGGCTTACAGGTCTATAGTTACCAGGCTGTGAACGACTACCTTTTTTGAATATTGGTATTACATTGGCTTTTTTCCAATCCAGCGGCACATCCCCAGACAAAAGCGAATCTGAAAATATGAGAAACAGTGGTCTAGCTAGAACTGAACTAAGCTCTTTAAAAATCCTAGGATGCAATCCATCTGGTCCTGGGGCTTTATTGATATTAACTTTGTCTAATTGTTTCCGTACCATATCCTCCATTACCCAATGTGAAAACTCTTCATTTCTTCCCTGCATATTGCTACAATCCCTACTGTAAGGACAAGGATTCTCAACAGTATAAACCGATGTAAAAAAACGGTTTAGCAGATTAGCCTTTTCGGCTTCCTCTACAACCACCTCAGCTCCATTATTTAATGGTCCCACATTCTCAGTCCTCATCTTTTTACCATTTATATACTTAAAAAACAATTTGGGGTTGGACTTGCTTTGTTCGGCAATCCGTATTTCATTTTCTATTTTAGCTAGTTTAATTGCTTTCTTGCACTCTTTATTACAGCTTTTGTACTCCCCGTAAGCCTGTTCTGTGCCTCCTGTTTTCAACATTTTAAAAGCCCTTTCTTTTTTTCCATTTCCCTTTTTACCTGAGCATTAAGCCATGCAGGACTGGACCTAATTTTTTTACACTTGTTACCTAAAGGTACCGATTTGGAAATGTAATAGTTTAATATCCCTTTAAAAGTGGTCCACATCTGCTCAGTTTCTTTACCTAGAAACAGTTCCCCCCAGTCTATGAGCAGGAGCGATTCCTTTAAAAGCATAAAATTAGCTTTCCTAAAGTTAAAAGTTTTTGTTAACCCAGTGCACTTTAGTTTTTTGCAACCTATATTAAATGACACTATATCATGGTCACTATTCCCTAAGCTTCCCATTACCTTCATCTCCATAATGAGCTCAGGGTTATTAGATATCACCAGATCCAACAACGCATTCTGTCTAGTAGGAACTTCTACCATCTGTGAAAGAAAATGCTCATATAGAAAATTTAAGAACTTTATACCTTTAGAGGTGCTGGCAGTTCCCTTACTCCAATCTATGTCAGGGTAGTTAAAATCCCCCATGACCAGAACATGCCCCATACCAGCAGCCTTCGCCAACTGCATATGGAGATTCATTTCCACCTCTTCCTTGGAATTTGGTGGCTTATAACATACTCCAACAATTAATTTACCTACCTATGACTTGAAGGGGGCATTGAGAGCAAGTCTCTTTGTTTGCTGATGACACTAAATTATGCAGAGCTTTGGAAACTTCCAATGATGTGCAAGTGCTGCAAGCAGACCTAGATAGATTATCAAAATGGGCAGCAGAATGGCAGATGACATTCAATGTAGATAAATGTAAGGGGATGCATTGGGATTTAATAATCCCGTGCCATCTACACCATAAATAACTCTGTGTTAAGTTCATCTGTAATGGAAAAATTTGGGGTTCTGGTAGATAACAGACTTAGCTGTAGCAAACAATGCCAGGTAGCAACAGCTAGAGCTAGCAAGATATGTCTTGTATAAAAAGGGGAATAGATCAAGAGAGAAAAATATTATTCTCCCTCTTTACAAGGCACTGGTAAGGCCCCATTTGGAATATGCGGTGCAGTTTTGGAATCCCATATACAAAAGGGACATCTTGGAAATTGAGGCAGTTTCAGAGAAGGCAACTAAATTAATAAGGGGAATGGAGGGGCTTGAATATGCAGGCAGATTAGACAAGTTAGGGCTGTTTATATTGGAGAAGCGGCGGTTGCGTGGGGACATGATAACCTGTACAAATATATTAATGGCCCATACAATGAGCTCTCTGGTGCATTGTTCACTAATAGGTCATCAGAGGACACGTGGACATCCTTTAAGGTTGGAAGAAAAGAAGTTTCATCTTCAGGTTAGGAGAGGTTTCTTACAGTGAGAAGGGTGGAACTGTCTTCCAGCAGATGTGGTAATGGCAGTTCATTGAATAACTTTAAAAAGCCTGGATAGTTTCTAAAACTAAAAAATATTGAGAATTACTGGTATTAATGCATATAGATCTAGTTGATCCAGGGATACTTTCCGATTGCCGTTTGGAGTCAGGAAGGAATTTTTTCCCCCTTTTTAGCTGGGGTTTTTGCCTTCCTCTGGATCAACTCTTAGTTAGGGATAAAAAAAAAAAAAAGTGAAAAGGTTGGACTTGATGGCTTATGTCTTTATTCAACCTTAATTACTATGTTACTATGTTATATACAGGAAGAGCAATGTAATGCTAACAATAAAGGAAGATGTTAGTTGTCTGATCTTGATTGGATGGTTATAAATGGAAACCTTAGTACTAATTGTTCATTTACAAAATTGTAGTAACCAACAAATTAACTTTACCCACTGAGCTTATATGCCAAACCATATGGTACCAAACCTGCACCCTTTGCATCTCACAAATCACACCATAAGACTTTCACCACCATATCAAATAGCATCAAAATGCATTTTATTAATAAAATGTAGCAATATTTTGCCAAAAAAAAACAGGCAAACATCTAGCTGTTAGCTCAATTAGTAAACAGCATGACACGGTATGTCCCAGTGTGCAGGCAACTATTCTGGAAATGCATCACCTGGCTAGGCACCAGGTAAAAAAAAGTTTATTTTTCTGGGAAGAGCTTGTTTTTCTTCTGTATATTTTTTATGTATAAATCAATGTAAACAATAAAATGACGATTACACAGTTGGTAATTCTTGGAGGAGATCTTTAAGAATAAAAACAGTTAACACATCAGTTTGCTAATTAAGCTTATCTTATTAGCTGGCTTTCCTATTACATTCTCTAATGGCATAAGAACTCATTTGTGATTGTATGTAAATGCTATAGCACTGCAGAGCCATGATAAGCTGGTTTTTAGAATAGGCGTTAAAATGATGTAAAACAAATTAGTTATTTATTAGACATTTTGCAAGTGGACTCTAATTTAGCACATTTTATGTTTAATTAAAGGAGAAATAAAGCTAAAATATGAATTAGACTGAATAGATTCTATAAATTGTAACATCAGTATGTCTTCCCTTTGGAATAAGCAGCAATTTGGAGAACCCCTCTTTTATGATAGAGGTTTTGTAAATAAGATTTAGTATTGTAATTATGCCAATTTCGAAAATCCATGGATCCAACGTTGGTTTTTCAAAAAATTTCAAACTCATTAAAAAATCAAAATCAAAAACTCAAATACTTTTTAAAAAATCAGAAATTTTTGTTGAAAATGTCTATCGAAATTTTGAAATTTTGAAAAAATTAAATGTGATAAATTTTAGGAACTACAATCAGTTCCACAGAACGACTATTGAACAAAACTTGCCAGTTACGTTACAGCTTCTGTATCGGCCGTCAGCAAGGGTGTGAACGTGACATCACCGCTAAATTCACGAGATATGGATTAAATGTTCTTGTGGGTTAAACATTTTAGGGGGTACACATACCTTTAATATCGTGTGTAGGAGTAGCACGCTACTATCAAGGAAAATTGAATGGACTAGCATAGCAGTTCAAAAGTAAACCATTATCTACAAATCTTTACTTAAAGGTCTCCAAAGTGAGAATGAAAAGGCCAGTTTCCTACCTTTAAAACAAGCCATCAACCACCTCTCTACGTGCTCCACAGCCCAAGATATAATGAAATTACTGACTAGAAAGTAATAGGTGGGAGCTGACATTCCTAAGTCTGCTCCTCCACCTCGCCGCAGGTGAGCACACCCTCAGACTTCAGTACGGACAGGAAGTCCCTCCCTCTTCCTGCTGTGTGAAGTGAAGATCCTCCCAGTAAAGGTAAGGGAATCTTTAGCTCTACTCCCTCACTATGTGAAAAAGCCCTTTCAGGCAGAGTTCTCACACAGTTTTCTGTATGGGGGTCTGAGTGTCCCCGGCACCCACGGGTGGGTAGGGCCACGGCACCCGCGAGTGGGTGGGTTCAAGGCATCCGCCAGTGGGCGGGGCCAAAGGGGGCCTGCAAATGGAGGGGCCATGGGGTCCATGAGTGGGGGGGACCAGGGGGCTTGCAAGAAGACTGGGGCTAAAGGGGAGGAGGAACAAAGGGCAGATTGACTGTCATCCACTGACATGGTTTCAGAGCAGGAAGCGGAAGTGCAGGGGACCTGGTGATGCTGCTGCCATATTACACACAAAAATGTAAATATCTTCATAACTATGCAAGATAAATAATGACAATAAATTGCAAAAATTCTCAGGAGAGCAATTCCTGTCAATTTACCTAAAGTCATTTTTGGACCACAGTTCTCCTTTAATATTGTATAGAATAAGAGAGTGGAGTGTAATTGTTTGTTGAGATTTAAAATTAAAGGGACACTAAACTGGTAATTCTAAGTACCTACCTAAAATCCCTTTCTATTATTCACAGGGAATGAGAACGCTTATTCCCACCTCCCTGTGAATAATAGAATGCCTGGGGAACACCGCTGAACTTACCTAACCTGTGCTCCACTCGCTGCTGTCAGCCACGCTACCCAATTGCTCGCCTATCTTTTTTAGGCGCTCGGTCGGGACAGCTCTCCTCTGACAGCTGAGATGGAGCCAAGTAGAGTGCCGTTAAGGTATGTTTAGCAGTGCCCTCGGCGTTGTATTAGTCACAGTGGTGGTGAATAAACGTTCTTCTCCCTGTGAATAATAAAAACAGATTTTATGTACTTAACACAGTACATAATATCTGTTTAGTGTCCCTTTTAAAGGACAAAAGTAGACATCCAAACTACACGCCTTCCTTTTGGAATTCTGTGGTGAAATCCTTTCTGTCAAAATGCCATGTTTGTTCCACTACTCTGTTCTCATTAAACTGTATATCTTTATGGATCGTAAAGTGGAAATTGATGTGTACATTTTCCTTCCAAGTCAGAGGATGATAAATGAAATTATTGACTTAACCTGAAAGATACATTTACATGCGGAGTTGCTTTCCAGGGTAGCACCAGGGTCATATTTGTTACTAACATTTGTTGCAAGCAAAGTAAATTTTCTCCAGTTTATGGGTTAGGTACTTTGTAGTGCACATACACGTTCACGTGCTGTCACTATCAATACTTTCTGTAATAGGTCAATGAGACATTACAGACGCATTTAAGTGACATTTATGAAACACCCGTAGAGCTGGAACGTGTGGACTTATTTTTATGTGGAAGGATTATATTTGTGGTTCCATTGTTGTGCTGTATGGCTCTGTCTTTGAGACATGATCTATTTAGCAGTCAAATTCAGCACTGATAAGTCTAGTTTTTCCTTATGCATCTGTTAATCTAAATGGAGTTTTATTTCCCCATTCTACTGCTATACATTTAAAAACTGACAATTGTGGTTATTGTGATAGTCTACTACTGTGGCTGATTTTCTAATGTATGACTAAATCAGCACAAAATTATTGGATGTTTTACATTCACTGATTTGCATTGGATATTCCAAACACTTTATTCTCAGTAGCTAAGTGGTGTGAAGGCATGTTGGTACATCTTCTTCCAAAGAGTAACTGTATTTCATGCCAGTCTCGGGCTGCAGGATTAAATTAATAGCTTCTGGCACTCAAGGAACAGATATCGTACAAACAGATATCGTTCACTTTCAAATAAAATGATTAATGTCCATATGGCAGTAGCTTTGTCTGGTTGCTAAGACTGGTGGTCTAAAGCTTACACTAAAATGCAGAACGTAAGGGTAAACATGTGAAATTGCAGTGTAAGGAAAAGCAGGGGTGTATATCAACATTCAGGCTTTGTACAATTGCCACCTGGGCTACATTTATACACACAGTATGACTCCAACTAGATTTAAAAACTTATTCCAACGTAATCCCTGATTTAGTTAATCTTGTACTTCTGTCAGATGTGTAGCCAACATTTATTGTTAAGGAAAGCCAAAAACCAAAGCTATTTCAGAAGACCCTTAATGATCTGGTTCTTGAATGTGGACAGTTACAAAGATTTAGATATTTGCAGTCTGGTATTTATATTTGGTTGTACAAACTTTGGAAAAATCTGTTGTATTTAAAGGAGAATTAAATGTAAGGAACACACATGGGTATAAAAAAAAGTCCTTTTTAATAGCAATCACCATAACCTATACAAATAAAGATGTCAGCCCCTTAAATACAAAAAAAGCCCTTAAAACATCATATATACATGATTTTAAGTGCAATTTAATGGGTGGTGCAAAGGGAAGGTAACAATGGTAGAGAAAAGCAGAATAGATTTAAGCAAGTCCCTATTTATAACATTCAACCACACCCTCTTAGAGCAGATAGACTTCCATCACAACATAAATGATACCAACAATATAGTAATGTCCATATAATACATAAGGCTCTGGACTTTCAATGGGACGTGCAGTGGAATATATCCTTATAAAAACCTCTTAACTACGTAGTTAAAGGACAATTATACTCACCTTCCCTCCTTTCCTCTTCCCTAGTCAGTACTTTCTACCCAGGGTGAGGACCTGAACCTCTAGGTCCTCAGGCCCTGGTTTTGCTAACCTGTGGCATATACTTGCTAACACGCTGCTCCGGTAGGCTCTGCCCCCTCCTCTCCTTGCACGACGAGGCCAATAGGAAGGCACGCTTGTTGCAGTGTTTCTTCCTATTGCCTCATCGCGCGAGGGAGGAGGGACTCAAAGGAGCAGCAAGTATGTATTGCTGCAAGTTAAGCAAATCCAGGGGTGAGGTCCTCATCCTGGGCAGAAGGTACTGACTAAGGAAGTGGAGTGGAGGGAAGGTGAGTCTAATTGTGCTTTAAGAGGTTTTTATAAGTGGCTGTAGGAGACAGAGAGCTTAACCTGTTACGGTCGTTCCGTGTTATAGCTTTTATATGTAAGAAACTTAAATGCTTTATTGTTAGTCTGGAAAGACTGTGTTTAAACTAATTTTAGGGAGGGGGGAATTGTTTTATGAAAAATGGCCCAAACAACACGCTTTTTTATATAAAATAATTAATCTTATGTGTTATAGAAATAATGCTCCCCATTACAGAGTAATATATCGTTTATAAAGTCAACTCGGAGTTCCCTGACCATATAAAACACGAGGATGCTTTATCCCTTATATAATAAGAGAGGCTGCATTATCCATTATATTAATTTCAAGCATTATAGCTGTCATTGTCCCCAAAAAAAGTCTCACACCCTTTATTTTTTTTTTACCATGTTTTCTTCCCTCTGCACCAATTTTTTAAATGGACCTGGCTCCTTTATGGTTATGCCATCTTATTTTTATTAGCAAGCTGCCTAGCTCCTTTCTATTATTATAATTATTATTATTGTTGATTTATAGGCGCTACATCTTCTGTAGCACTTTAAAATTACACATATTCATTTACATCAGGCCCTGCCCCGAAGAACTATGTAATTATTTGACATATACAACCTTCAAAAACTAACCACTGAGCCACTGAGCTGCAGACGTTTCTTACTAATAATGTGTATGTCTCTTTGGACACATAATGGGGCATTACTGATATAGATTACCCCAATTTTAAAAGAAGGAAGAATGGCAATTTTAAGGCTAGAAACGATAGAACCCTAGGGGGGAGTATGTAAGTTTTTACATTTAATTTCCCTTTAAATTGTCATTTTATGTTTTGGAATGACAATATTTCTGCTTTGATTTTCAACATTAAAAATGAATTCTAACCATTTTTTACAGAAAGCAATGTACTTTACTCTGACATGCAAGGATTGTGTTTTATCCCCCTCTTCGTTCTATACTGGAGAGATTATAGCACAAATTGATCTTCCTTAAATTAAAATTGATTTGTCAGTAAGTCTTTTTTTGAATCTCATTTTTTTTAAACAATATAAATATTCCCCATATGAATTTGTATATTTTTATATTTAGCAAACTGAAGAATAATCACCCATTTAACATTTATATTAGGAAGTAATTCTTAAATGGCAAATGTCAGGTTTCTTTGTGGTTTGTCCCATTGTTCCAAAAGGATTTTTACTTGGTCGGATATATAATCCCTGAAGAAAATAATTGCGTAACCAACACACACACAAAATGCCTTGGAACACATTTTTTTGTAGCATCAGCACTTTCTTTTCATTGGTATATAAAGCAAAAAAATGTTCCTCCTTTCCTTAAGGCAATACCTAAAGGTTTTATTGTTGTAACTCCATAGATATGTAGATTGTTTGAACTTACCTAATATGCATTTATTTACTAATGTAAAAACTGCTATTGTGTTTTGCCTATTACTGGGGACTTTTGGAGGCCAATCATTTACCGTATATATTCAAGTATAAGTTGATCCGAGTATAAGCAGAGGTACCGATTTTTACCTGAAATTAGTAAAAACTGATTGACTTGAGTACAAACTGAGGTAGAAATATCACTACTACTGCCTCAGTATTGTTTGTGCTTATTTTTCCCTTTATAGACAGCAGAATTCCCATAATCCAGTACCAAAACCCCCAATTCCTTGGCACTCCAAATTTTTGAAAACTACAAATCCCAGCATGCATTGGTTGCTGGGAATTGTAGTTTCTAAACATGTGAAGTGGCAATAAACTTTCAATTAAGCTTACCATCATTTACAATTCTCCTGACCCCCTATAGTAAAGGGCACTGTGACCAATAGTTAAAAATGCCTCCAATTTCCAAATATATTGTGGTAACTCTAATAGGTAAGGTCCGGGTGCACTTCTATACCTGTGCCACTGCAGGTTAAGTATAATCAGTCATATATAGTTTGTAGGTAGCCACACTCACTATAGTATTCACAATACTCATTTATTAAAGTTCTGAAAACAACAAATGCCAAATCCACACAAACGTTTCGGGGTCCAACCACCCTTCCTCAGGTGTAACTAGTGACTACAGAGTGGACCCCCCGAAACGTTGTGTGTATTTGGCATTTGTTGTTTTCAGCACTTTAATAAATGAGTATTGTTTGAATACTATAGTGAGTGTGCCTACCTACAAACTATATATGACTAGTTAAAAATGCCACCTAAGAGTTGTAGTTTCAAGCTGTCATTTGCACTGAACTAGCAGCTGTTTTTTGCCCCAAACTGAGAAGACACATCAGATTTACAGCATCTAGATTAGCAGTGACAGTTCTGAGTGAGTCCAGCAGCCAGTCTATCAGGAAGCAGGAAGGAGTGTAAAGGCAGATCAGCTGCTCCTGTAACTTTCTATGCAGGCGAAGGAGTTTTTTTTGTTAACACACGCAACACCTACCTGGTTACTATCCGGAATTGCAGCATTTGGATCTAAATTAGGGCTTGACCCAGTATAAGCTTAGGTTTAGGTTTTCAGGCTAATTTTAAAGCCGAAAATCTCGGCTTATACTCAAGTATATACGGTACTATTAAGGGGACATTACTAGGAGGCAATGATGTGCAGCCAGTGCAACATGTGCCAGTTCCCATGTCTAGCAAAAAGTAGGCCAATGAACAGAAGTAAGTCTACGGACGAGGGAAGTGAAAGAGACACTGGACCTTTTTTAATGCCAGGTTAATGTTTGAGTCCTGCAGTGGTGGAACCAAGCTGCTATCTATATATGAAATTACTGGCGCCATTGCACCGGGAGCCTATAGCACCTCTAAATGCATAACCTTTAAAGTTTCTAGTTAACTATCAAGCCTTATGGTTGTACTATATAAATGTGAACATGCACACTGAAAGAATCTGAGTACCCATGGATTTAGAGAATTAATCCTGGCAAGCTATATTAGAAGCAAGTCAAGTAGAAAATAATTAGCTATTACTCAACCAGGTAAATCTATAAAGCTGATGGCAACACATTAGACTTTCTTACAACCCCCTCAAGAACATATATACTCCAACGCCTTAAGGCTTTCACTTGTTTCAGTGTTCACCAAAATTGCAAATGTTATATTTATTTTTCTTTTTTTTTTCCCTTGCTCTTTTAGTAGATTCTTTTTCTTCTGAGAACCTAACACGTTAATAAAATTGTTGTACAGGTGAAGGAATTCTCCAATTACAATACGTTCTACAGCTTAGATTAATATTTCAAGATAATGCAAAATGTCTTTACAAGGCACTTTGAAGTGCTGTATGGCTCATTGTGTCGGATTTCTGTACGCATTAATCCAGAAGGTAGGTGTCGCTTTGGAACAAGACTTTTATACAATGTCATTTCAGATAGAGTTGGGAAAACGTATTACAATTCTTAGGGTTTTGTTTCCTTTCAGTCTTTGTCCATTTGCACTATATTCCACTTGTCTATTTATTTGGTATTCTAATCTGCTTCATTGCTCTTTAAATGTTTTGGACTCTCCTCTCTGTTTTCAGAACTACTCAAAATGGTTTCCATTTGGGCCTTCAGTTAAAATAACAAAAAACAGGTGGCTTGCAATCTGACCTGTTAGAACATTTTTAATGCAGCTGTTGATTTTTCTTCTAACATACTGTACAAAACTTATATATTATATTTTGGGGCCCTTAACTCACCTTCCAGTTAGGGGCACAGATTTCTTATTCTATAACTTTTGATAGTGCATTTTTTAGTGATGTCACTTTGACATCAGCAAGACATCATAATTTTGTACAAAATTAAATTTTGAACTTAAAAAGCATAGCACTTTTATTTCTTAATCTATCTTTTAATAGTGCTCAATATGTCTGGGTACATTGTATGCTGATGTCACTGACATCAGCATAACATAATTTGTACAGATTTGAATTTGTGACCCTAAAAAGCATTGCACTTGGTGTGATTTCTTATCTGTATCTTAAATAGTGTTAAAATGTGCTGGGTGTATTTTTTTTAATGTCACTATGACCTCAGCATGACATCATAATTTGTACACATTGGATTTTGACCCAAAATGTATTGCACTTGGTGTGTCTTCTTATTTTGTTGTTTATACATACTATATTCTATACATTGCACTTGTGTGATTTCCTATTCTATATCTTTTAATAGTGTTTAAATGTTTCTGGGTGTATTTTTAAATGATGTCACTGACATCAGCATATATCTTTTAATAGTGCTTAAATTGCACTTGGTGCAACTTTTTTCTTATATTATTAATAGTGTTTGAATTTATCTGGGGCATTTTTTAATGATGTCACTATGACATCCGCATGACATAATTTTGCACAGATTTGGAATTTGACCCAAAAAAAGTATTGAACTTGGTGCAGATTCTAATTCTGTTTCTATACTATACTGTGTTCTATAAATTGTACCTGGTGTAAGTTTTTTATTATTATATTTTAATAGTGTTTAAAAAGCGTCTAAGTGTATTTTTTATGCTATACTATGTATGCTTGTGAGGTTCTCATTCATCCAGGTCATGTATATCTGTTGTATTCAATAGTTCAACTGGACTTGAAATGTAGTTCTTGAAGACGTTTCGCTAGTCATCACTGAATTGAGAAAGCCAGTCGATACTAGCGAAACGTCTTCAAGAACTACATTTCAAGTCCAGTTGATCAATTGAATACAACAGCTATACTATGAATAGTTTTCTATACTATATTCTATACATTGCATTGGCCCGAAAAGCAGTGCACTATTGCATCTTCTTATTCTTTATCTTTAAATAGTTTACAAATGTGTATGTTGCTGGATGCTTTTAGTGATGTTTACTATGACATAAACATAAACATATTTTGCACAGATTTGGATTTTGACCCAGAAAAGTGATGTCACTGCAAACTTTGTAATTGCCTACCTTTTGCCTATGAAAACTTGGGCAGAAGCAGATCGACATTTTACTGCCCTTTTTCTCTGTCTTTAAAAAGATCCAGAATTCTTGGGGCAGGTACTGAGTACATAACTGATTAGTTGTCTATACAGGAACTTCCTCTCTTTTCTTCATTGAACATGCTTGGGCCTGGTACAGGGAGCAGACGGTGCAGGTGATGTCTAACTTTTACTTACCTCCTTTGCTAATTTCTATCCCGCCCAATATTTCACTTTTTTATTGAGCGTTGGATCTATTTGGCCAGCATTTATTAATTGCATGTTTTGTATTTTCTTTTCTTTTGATATTGTTATCTCTTTTATACAATCAAGTGATAAAACTTATTCTTTGATATGCCAATCAAAACAAATAAAAAAGAACGATATAACATGTATATATATATATGTTGATTAGTGTGCACACGTCTTTTATTTTCTGTTGCCTGGTGCTGCTGAAATATCCCATATATAACCAATATTCAACAATATCAGCGCTACTCAAGTTTCTTCATTAAGTGCTTTTATTAAAGTGCTTTTGTAGCAAAGTTGTGCTAAGTGCAAAAATACGACTTTATAAACAGATTAAACAGAAGCGGCCCCAGTACAGAACCCCGAGGCACTCCGCTTAGAACTTCAGCCCACATAGATGTAGCTCCATTAACCACCACTCTCTGTTTGCGATCCAATAACCAGTTCTCTATCCATGAACAAATGTTTTCTTCAAGGCCAACAGTCCTCGGTTTATACATTAGTCGCCTATGTGGCACAGTATCAAAAGCTTTTGCAAAATCCAAATATACCACATCCACTGCTGTGCCTGAGTCCAACTTCTTACTCACTTCTTCATAAAAACCAATTAAATTTGTCTGGCATGATCTATTTCTCATAAATCCATGCTGACTACTACTAATAAGATGATCTCTGGAGACAAAGTCAAGGATATGATCCCTTAACAAAGTTTCCATCACCTTCCCTACCACTGATGTTAGGCTTACAGGTCTATAGTTACCAGGCTGTGAACGACTACCTTTTTTGAATATTGGTATTACATTGGCTTTTTTCCAATCCAGCGGCACATCCCCAGACAAAAGCGAATCTGAAAATATGAGAAACAGTGGTCTAGCTAGAACTGAACTAAGCTCTTTAAAAATCCTAGGATGCAATCCATCTGGTCCTGGGGCTTTATTGATATTAACTTTGTCTAATTGTTTCCGTACCATATCCTCCATTACCCAATGTGAAAACTCTTCATTTCTTCCCTGCATATTGCTACAATCCCTACTGTAAGGACAAGGATTCTCAACAGTATAAACCGATGTAAAAAAACGGTTTAGCAGATTAGCCTTTTCGGCTTCCTCTACAACCACCTCAGCTCCATTATTTAATGGTCCCACATTCTCAGTCCTCATCTTTTTACCATTTATATACTTAAAAAACAATTTGGGGTTGGACTTGCTTTGTTCGGCAATCCGTATTTCATTTTCTATTTTAGCTAGTTTAATTGCTTTCTTGCACTCTTTATTACAGCTTTTGTACTCCCCGTAAGCCTGTTCTGTGCCTCCTGTTTTCAACATTTTAAAAGCCCTTTCTTTTTTTCCATTTCCCTTTTTACCTGAGCATTAAGCCATGCAGGACTGGACCTAATTTTTTTACACTTGTTACCTAAAGGTACCGATTTGGAAATGTAATAGTTTAATATCCCTTTAAAAGTGGTCCACATCTGCTCAGTTTCTTTACCTAGAAACAGTTCCCCCCAGTCTATGAGCAGGAGCGATTCCTTTAAAAGCATAAAATTAGCTTTCCTAAAGTTAAAAGTTTTTGTTAACCCAGTGCACTTTAGTTTTTTGCAACCTATATTAAATGACACTATATCATGGTCACTATTCCCTAAGCTTCCCATTACCTTCATCTCCATAATGAGCTCAGGGTTATTAGATATCACCAGATCCAACAACGCATTCTGTCTAGTAGGAACTTCTACCATCTGTGAAAGAAAATGCTCATATAGAAAATTTAAGAACTTTATACCTTTAGAGGTGCTGGCAGTTCCCTTACTCCAATCTATGTCAGGGTAGTTAAAATCCCCCATGACCAGAACATGCCCCATACCAGCAGCCTTCGCCAACTGCATATGGAGATTCATTTCCACCTCCTCCCTGGCATTTGGCGGCTTATAACATACTCCAACAATTAATTTACCTACCTTCTTGCTTCCTGTACACAGTTCCACCCATAATGTTTCTGCCGTATCGTTTGCTCCCCCATCTAGTCCATCTTTTAAATTTGGCTTCAATTCCTGTTTAACATACATACATACTCCTCCTCCTTTCTTATTAACTCGGTCATGTCTAAATAAGGAGTATCCTTCAATATTTACTGTCCAGTCGTGTGAATCATTAAGCCATGATTCTGCTATACCAATTACATCATACCTTTCCTTTAATGCTATTATTTCAAGTTCGCCGGTTTTTCCAGCCAGACTCCTTGCATTTGTAAACATACATTTTAGATTATCAATTGATTTACTTCTATACATGGTCGTACATGCCTCCTTATCCTCTATGCTCCCCCCTCCCCCTTCTCCTCCCTCTGTTGTGTTACTAGCCCCCAGATCCCTAACTTCTCTATCTACCCCTGTGTAGTTAAACATTCCCTCCCCCCCATACCTAGTTTAAAATCTCCTCCAACCCCCTAGCCATCTTCTCCCCCAAAACAGCTGCACCATCACCATTGAGGTGCAATCCGTCTCTACTAAAGAGCCTGTAGCCAACAGAAAAATCAGCCCAGTTCTCTAAAAACCCAAACCCCATCTCCTTACACCACCCTCTTAGCCACGCATTTATACTCCTGAGCTCCCGTTGTCTCCCTAGCGTAGCACGTGGCTGCGGTATTATTTCTGAAATCACTACCCTGGAGGTCCTTGCTTTTAACTTGGCCCCTAATTCTCGGAAATCATTTTAAGGACCTCACCTCCACCTCTAACTTTGTCATTGGCACCAATGTGAACCAATACCACCGGGTCACTCCCAGCCCCACCCAATAATCTGTCTACACGATCCACCACATGTCGAACCCTAGCACCAGGCAGACAACACACTGTTCGGCATGTAGGGTCTTGGCGACAGATTACTCTATCTACCCTTCTAATAATGGAGTCCCCTACCACTACCACCTGCCTATCCTTCCTAGCCCCCAGTTCTCCCTCCCTTGTATTGGAGATGGCCGTCCCCTGGGTGCTCAAGGGAAAGGCCCGCTCCATACATGCTGCTTCCGAGCCATCGTCCTCCACATCTTCGCCTAAAATGGCAAATCTGTTGGGATCGACCAGCTTGGACGAAGCGCCCCTATCCTTCCGTCCCCCTGGTGACCCTTACAAATCTATCTTCCTTCTCCACCTTATCTGCCCCATGTCCACCCTCCAGTTTACTGGCCCCTGCCAGTACCTGCATTTCCCCCAGATTTGCCAAGCCCTGCAATGCTGCAAGTTTACCACTTAGATTCTGGACCTCAGATTCCAAATGGGCAACCCACTCACATCTGACACATACATAGGTCCCTTGGGGCGGCTGCTCCAAGATCCCATACATGCGGCAGGATGCACATTGCACGGCCCCAACAAAACTGTCCATACTAAACAGCAATACACAGCAGAGACACAGGAACAGCAATACACAGCAGAGACACAGCAATACACAGCAGACACACAGCAATACACAGCAGAGAAATAGCAGTGTTGTTCTTAAACGCTTTCTTGTTTTAAACACTTTGGTTTTTTAACGCTCTCAATTCCCTTAAAAACAGAAAAATCCCTTTAAACAACAGAAAATCGCTCAAGAGCTTGATCGCTCTGTAGAAGACTTAAATGAGGTTCAAAACCACAGAGCCAACAGCCCTCAGCCAATTTAAACCAATTAGCTACAACCCCTATCCAATCAGTGAAAAGAAAAAAAAATGCCTTTCCTTTGTGTCTACCAACCCCCGCTCTACAGGTAACAGTGCGTTTTAAACACCAGTATTTGTTTCAGTAACCCAGTGCTCTGAGTTTACTCACACATTCCTACTACCTTATTCAAGCAGTAAGTAGTAAAAAACAAAAAACACACCAGTGATTAATTACTTCACAGGCACACTCCTAGAAATAAATAGTGTTAGGTTAGTACTTTACTAGACTGCAAACCACAGTTATAAACGCTTTAGTTTTTTAACGCTCTCAATTCCCTTAAAACAGAAAAAATCCCTTTAAAACAGAAAATCGCTCAAGAGCTGATCGCTCTGTAGAAATGACTTAAATGAGGTTCAAAACCACAGAGCCACGCCCTCAGCCAATTTAAACCATTAGCTACACCCCCTCCAATCAGTGAAAAGAAAAAAAAATGCCTTTCCTTGTCTCTTACCAACCCCCGCTCTACAGGTAACAGTGCTGTTTAAACACCAGTATTTGTTTCAGTAACCCATGCTCTGAGTTTACTCAAACATTCCTACTACCTTATTCAAGCAGTAGTAGTAAAAAACAAAACACACCATGTGATTAATTACTTACACAGGCACACTCCTAGAAATAAATAGTGTTATGTTAGTACATTTACTAACTGCAAACCACAGTAATAACGCTTTAGTTTTTTTTAACGCTCTCAATTCCCTTAAAAACAGAAAAATCCCTTTAAAACAGAAAATCGCTCAACGAGCTTGATCGCTCTGTAGAAATGACTTAAATGAGGTTCAAAACCACAGAGCCAACAGCCCTCAGCCAATTTAAACCAATTAGCTACACCCCCATCCAATCAGTGAAAAGAAAAAAAAATGCCTTTCCTTTGTCTCTTACCAACCCCCGCTCTACAGGTAACAGTGCTGTTTAAACACCAGTATTTGTTTCAGTAACCCAGTGCTCTGAGTTTACTCAAACAATTCCTACTACCTTATTCAAGCAGTAAGTAGTAAAAAAACAAAAAACACACCAGTGATTAATTACTTACACAGGCACACTCCTAGAAATAAATAGTGTTAGGTTAGTACATTTACTAGACTGCAAACCACAGTTAATAAACGCTTTAGTTTTTTAACGCTCTCAATTCCCTTAAAAACAGAAAAATCCCTTTAAAACAGAAAATCGCTCAAGAGCTTGATCGCTCTGTAGAAATGACTTAAATGAGGTTCAAAACCACAGGCCAACAGCCCTCAGCCAATTTAAAACCAATTAGCTACACCCCCCATCCAATCATTGAAAAGAAAAAAAAATGCCTTTCCTTTGTCTCTTACCAACCCCCGCTCTACAGGTAACAGTGCTGTTTAAACACCAGTATTTGTTTCAGTAACCCAGTCTCTGAGTTTACTCAAACAATTCCTACTACCTTATTCAAGCAGTAATAGTAAAAAACAAAAACACACCATGATTAATTACTTACACAGGCACACTCCTAGAAATAAATAGTGTTAGGTTAGTACATTTACTAACTGCAAACCACAGTTAATAAACGCTTTAGTTTTTTTAACGCTCTCAATTCCCTTAAAAACAGAAAAATCCCTTTAAAACAGAAAATCGCTCAAGAGCTTGATCGCTCTGTAGAAATGACTTAAATGAGGTTCAAAACCACAGAGCCAACAGCCCTCAGCCAATTAACCAATTAGCTAACCACCCCCCCAATCAGTGAAAGAAAAAAAAAATGCCTTCCTTGTCTCTTACCAACTCCCGCTCTACAGTAACAGTGCTGTTTAAACACCAGTATTTGTTTCAGTAACCCAGTGCTCTGAGTTTACTCAAACAATTCCTACTACCTTATTCAAGCAGTAAGTAGTAAAAAACAAAAAACACACCAGTGATTAATTACTTACACAGGCACACTCCTAGAAATAAATAGTGTTAGGTTAGTACATTTACTAGACTGCAAACCACAGTTAATAAACGCTTTACGGGGTTATTCAATAAAAGTTCTTATCGTTAAAAATGGTGCTAATTTTGCCCCAACCAATCAGATGTAAGCTTACAAATGTTAAATAAGATCTGATTGGTTGGGGCAAAATTAGCACCATTTTAAACGATAAGAATTTTTATTGAATCTCCCTGATAGTTTTTTAACGCTCTCAATTCCCTAAAAACAGAAAAATCCCTTAAAACAGAAAATCGCTCAAGAGCTTGATCGCTCTGTAGAAATGACTTAAATGAGGTTCAAAACCGATACAGATCTACTGGGCATGACCAAAAAAATGAATAGGCATTGCCTATGCTATACAGGTGTTAGAGGCTTATAAAGTAGCTAATAATGGCGGTGCTGTTTCCAGTGCTGTTTCCATTAAGTGTTAAAAACAAGTATAAAACAGCAATCACCTCTGCTATTTAAGTCTATGGCCCTATATTCACATGAGTGAAAATACATGAGCATAAGGAGGGCTGGCAAGTGGGTTGTGCTGGATGCAATTTGCTTTGAGCTGAAACAAAGTAAAAGCTATACGTTCTTTAAATCCTACACACAACACAAGAAACCAGGTATGTACAGTATCACTGATGCAAAGTCAAGTGGAGTTATATTATTGTCCATTTCTCTCTGAAGCATACAATATACAGTTTAGGATGGCAGACCGTTCTAAAACACAGGGACACGCTGTACTCTCTGAAGGTAATGTGACTTAAATGGCTTCACAAGTGTTATTAGCTGGACTTCCGGACTTGATAAGCTTTAAATCTAAATTAAACATCTTCTGCAGATAGATCTGGATCTGTCTTTCTCAAACCTCTACAACCATTATTCAACATTTCAGTTTCACATTACTGTCCTCAATCCTGTCTCTTTCCATTGCAACACTAAATCAGCTCAGTTAATTCCATCTCTATTTGCCTCACTTCCAAACTTCTTGACTCGTTACCTCTCCATTCATATACATTTATCTTTATCCTTTTTAAGAGAACTTCATAGAATAGAACTGTCATCAATATGAAGGTCAAGCTTCCCAATATATATTTAAAACAAATTGCAAATTACAAATATAGGGAGGGAAGATGGACGATTTCTACTGAAGTTTCTAAGTACTGTAGGAGTCCAATTAGGTATAAATGACTGACAATCAATTTTTAATGAGATGCAGAATATAGGCTTAATAGCAGCTTAAGCTCAGTTTCTGGTTATATAAGCCATTCATTCATTCTTGAAAGAAAAATTCTTACCCATACAGAGGTTTAAATTCACTAAATAATGTTATACTTGGATATAGACTAATGTCATGGTTTCTAAATTGTTATTGGAGACCTTCTAAGCAGCTCAAAATGTCAGATCTGTCTTTTCTAGATTCACTAATAGTAACTATATTCCTTTGCAATTTTTAAACTCTACCCCTCCATGTTACATTAACCACAAATCTCACTGCCAGGTCCCTTCCACTCCTCCTTGTCAAATAATTATCTAAATCTGTAACTCATGGTCAAAGTGAGCGAGAAGACCAAGCCCCCACTTGGAGCACAAAGCTTATAAGGCACTCACATGCCTTCTACCTGGAAAAATAAATAAAAGTGGGTAACAACTAAACCATCATATCTAAGCACTGAGCGAAGTAGCCACTTTACTATTGTTTTACTGTAAGGTCATCCCTCTAGATAACCACAGTTCATCAGCTGGAGCACTTAAACTCAATTTACTGGAGTGGGATTTTACAATTATAAAGTATACAAATTTGGTTTAAGCTTTACTAAGTGTCTGTCATATTAAATATGGACTGTCAAGGGGGGCATTAATGTCATAATTAAGAAACCAAGCCAAAATAGAGGGGGGGGAGGGGGTGCAACACTAATTGTCTGCCATGCACAATAATGTTTTAAAGCATTACTCTGGCCAGTTTTCCTTAGCTACAATGCAATCAAAACATTGCATTTAGGAGTTCCCCGACACCTTGCTTGTTGTATGCTGATTCAGACACATCCCAGGGTATTTATTGCCAACAGATTTTTGTACAAGTCATTCTGAATTGAGAGATCCAGTCAGATGACTAGTGAAACATCTTTAAGAACTAAACTTCAAACCCAGTTGATCTAACTGAATAGTACAAATATACCATGACCTGGATGAATGAGAACCTTCACAAGCATATGCAGCATAGAACAAACTATTTCCAATTAGCTTTACCAATTAGCTTAAAAGATATCTATACTCTAAAAGTTACCTTTTTAATAATGGAAAGTACCTGGTGCAGGGAGATAGGATTATTCCTACCTTACAATATTTTTCATTACGGAGCTACAGCACGTACACTTTTCATTTGCCAGGTTAGTCCTGGACTATTCCTTTATTAAAGGGTAACTGTGGTCTCGAATTCTTTCAAACTAGTAAGAATTATATAAAAGGCCTTTCAACATACCTTTAAAATAAAACATAAATCACATCTCTAGATATAATTTGTGAGAAGTTATTGCTGGAAAGGTTCAACAATATTACTTCCTGCTTGAACACTTCCTGTTTTCAGCCATGTGAATAGCTTGTAACCATGTGATCAGTCTTTGCCTGCATTAATAGCCTCCCCTTCTCAACTGTCAATTTCCCCCCCCCCCCCCAGATTATTCCTGATTTCCCCAGCATTAAGTCTAAACTGAGCATGCTTCTCCCCCGGGGCGGAGGATCAGGGCACAGGTCAGGTGATGTTACTCAACCTACTAGAAGCAGGAAGTTTCAACATTCACTCCAATGTAATTTCTCACAGGCCTCAGGCAGATATGTGATTGTTGGCTCTTTTTAAAGGAAATATGGCAGGCTTTCATTTAACCCTAACTTGTTTTGAGACCAGAGTTTTCCTTTAAAGACAGTGTTGAAGCCAGGAATAATCAGTTTTCTTTGCACTGGTGCTCCTCACATAAACAATATTGGGAGGTAGGATTTACCAGTCCTGTATCCCTGTCCAAAGCACTTTTCATTTTAACTGTATTTAAAAAAACAAACTTTATACACACTATAGTTTTCTTTAATAAAAGGTTCCTCAAACAGTGTGCTGTATAAGAGCCAGAGGTGTGCCTTAAAATTCTGCTACTGAATATATTTTCACCAACCTAATTCCTGCCTGTTATTTCTTACTCTACAATAAATTGTAACACAAATCTAAATATTTAACTTTACCCTAACTGGATTATATTAAATTCTACAACAATATACACTGTATATATACATATCCGAATAAAACAGATTTTAATTGGGTACAGTGCCACAATACTAGCAAAACCATAATTCCCAATCATTTTCGGATAATGATTATATAACAATAAAAACAATTAGAGACTAAACTAGCCTTTGTATCATTCTAATGTTACTGTTTAACATTCATACTATTGCTTACTGTGTAAGCAGTAAAGCACTAAAACATCTCATCTTTCATTTTTCATCAATAGTAGCAGTGTCACAAGAAATGTTAAGACTGCACATAAGCTTTCCCTAGACCTTAGAAGGCAGCAGCATTTACCAAGCCAATAAAATCTATTTACCTGTGAGCAAACATCAATACCCTAATTGTGCCTTGCAAATTGAAACATCACTTACAAAAATAAATAAATAAATATACAACCTATATGGGCGTGGGGGAATTATAGACCTCCCATTTCCACCCATATTAAACACCCTTGGTCTCTGCTCTAAAACCCTGGATAAAACTTCATCCACTACCAGGACTAGCATCAAACATTGGACTTTTACTTGTAACACCCAAATACTATTTTAATACGGTCATTTTTAGTCTCTGTATCCAGTGGCTTTTTCAGATACATTAGAACTATCTCTATCCAGCATTGCATATTTCTAAGGGGAAAAAAACTGTTTGCAAGGCCAAGTGAGAATATGCTGAGTGCTCTAGCTGCCACCTCAATTGCACCGTGCTTCAAATTACATGTATTAATAGTCCACTCAGCTCAAGCATTTAAAAGCATTAACTTTTTCACCCACTTAGTCTTCTAAAGTACTTTCAGCTCTCTGCATCCATTTAGCGTTTTCATTTGTTACTATAATTAAACAAATCCGAAAGTTACATGTGAAGGGGAACCCAGTGGCTGTTATTTCACGCAAAACAACACGCTCTGAAATATATTTCAGAGAATGAATTATAGAGGAAAGTGCACAATCTCAGGCACCACACCAACTCAACAACAGAGGAACAAACTAAAAAGGATTCACAGATGCAATCTTTGGGGAGAAAAAAGGGATTACCAGTCACAAGTTAACTACGGAACTAGAGTGAAACCTTAAACAAATATTAAAATTTAAATAAATAATATTCTTGCTGTGAAAAATTTCAGAAGATAAATAAATATTGGCAAAAAAAATTATTAGTTTCCTCTAAAAAAAAAACCAGGTACCACCAAATGTCAAGGTCTCTGCTCTGCAAGACAAGTTTAACAGTGCTACCCTGTTCCCCTTCTGCTGCAGTGGGATCCCATCATGTGCTTACAATTCCTATAGCTGGCAACCTCGTCCTCACATTCACAGGGCAGCAGTTAAGTGCAGGAGAGCAGCAGTATGAATATTGAAGACAAAAACACTAGTTGTAGGACATCCCCCATGCTACTTGTTGTTCTGCTTTACCCAGGGAGCAAGATAGAGCTGTCCAATCTAACACAGTAATTGAGGTTGAATAAATATATACGTCCATCTAGTCCAACCTTTACACCATCCTCTTTAACCCTAACAGTTGATCCAGAGGAAGGCAAAAAAAAAAAAAAACTAAAAAGGGGGGGGTTCCTTTCTGTCTCCAAATGGCAATCGGAAACTATCCCTGGTCTACCAGAAGAACAACAACATATGTAAGTAATACCAGTAATTCTCAATTTTTTATTTTATTTTAGAAACTTATCCAGCCCTCTTTTATAGCTATTAAATGAACTTGCAAATTTTATGCAAGGGGAACTCTTGAGTATAATTAAACGTCTTTATTTAATCACATCAATACACAACGTTTCAGGGATCACTTTGTCACTTTCATCAGGATTCAATGAACTTGATATTACCACATCTGCTGGAAGATTGTTCCACAGTTTCATGTTTCTCACTGTAAAGAAACCTTTCCTAATCTGAAGATGAAACTTCTTCTAATCTTAAAGGATGTCCACGTGTCCTCTGATATGACCTGATATTAGTGAACAAAGCACCAGACAGTTTATTGTATGGTCCATTAATATATTTGTATGAAGTGAAGTCATATCCCCGCACAAACGTCACTTCTCCAAAGTAACCAGCCCTAACTTGCATAGTCAAGCCCCTCCATTCCCTTTATTATTTTTGTTGCCCTTCTCTGAACTGCTTCCATTTCCAAGATGTCCCTTTTGTATATGGGATTCCAAAACTGCACCACATGTTCCAAATGAGGCCTTACCAGTGCCTTGTAAAGAGGGAGAATAATATTCTTCTCCCTTGAAACTATTCCCCTTTTTATATAAGACAAAAACTTGTTAGATCTAGTCATTGCTACCTGACAGTGTTGCTACAGCTAAGTTATCTACTAGAACTCCTAAATCTTTTTCCATTAGAGATTCACTTATGGTGTAGGTGGCAAAAGGATTGTTAAACCCCCAGTGGACCACCTTACATCTACTGCTTTATACTGTATTTCCCTGTAGAAAGTTTAAGGTAAGGTTAGAGAAAAAGTAATTGCAGGGCTTTGCTGTAGGAAGGAGGAGAGGCTCAGAATGCTGGGCCTTTGCTAGTATGTCTAGTCTTTCAGAAAAATGCCACCCTACAACACATGTTGTCCTTTGGTTAGCACTAGGCCACACTATTCTGTTTTAACTAGCGATCTGATTGGGATTGCAATTGGATGAGGGGAGTATGTTACTACTGGAAGAATTTCTGTACTGAAAACCCAAGTGAAAGCACCTGTAGGACTTCCTGTAGTGTATGATTTCACACTGGTATATTTTTGGTATTATTATTGATTTGTTAATACAGTAACTCAGCATTTTTTCTTTAAGGCCACTGGATCGTAACAATTCATCTGGTCCTGGCTGTAAATCCAGAATGTAGATAATTCCTCCTATTGGGATGTTGCTTTATGTCTGAATAAACTATAGGGGTTCTCCCCTTTTAATCGCCTGCTCATCTGAGTAGCATTCTGGTTCCTGTTTCTGTTCTGCAGTGATGGTTGGCCCTTAGAATGGGGTTTGAATGGAGCAGCACTGTAGATAACTAGCAAGTGTGTGAGTATGCCTATACCAATACTGAATACATCCCATTGCCAATGTAAATTGTGAAAATTGGGCCCCATTATGTGGGTTCTGATCTATTGCAATCCATTTTTCTAAAACCTCCGGTCACCAATTTTAGTCCGTTTCTGTATAGATCACATAGGTTTACGTTTCTTCGATAGAGAAAGGAAAAGCAAATGTGCAGGAAAAAGAAAGAAAAATGCACACAAAGCAAAATGGAATCTTATGCAGTCGGGCTTTGCCTTACTGTGACTTCTCAGAACAAAAGCTTGTCTGAGGAGAAACAATAGGTTTGTTTTCGGTTTCCTTCTGAATAGCACTTATGGCATATGAGAAAAGCAATGTGCTCTATCATATGTTTATTTGGCGCAACAAAGAAGCAAATGGTGGTCATGATCAATAAAGAACAAATTCTTGGACTGCGTCTGATTCTGTGGAGGAGGTATACTAATGTTATTTTGTAAATGTCTGCACTGGCTCTACTACAGATTTGTATATAAAGCCCAATATTCACTGTAATCTCATTGAATATAGGTATTAATAAATTAAGCAAGTGATAATCTAATATACAGTTTGTACTGTATATCTAATATACTGTATATTTCCATCTTTCCATATACTGCAAGGCTTGATATGTTAAGCAGCTCACTGTCTCAATAAAACAAGTGACATTCAATGTTTCAGTTCTTGATGAACTACTAAGAGCTATACGAAGGACAGAGATCTCTGTGGCCTTTATCCCCTTCTTTACAGTAGCTCACACTACTCTACTTTGAGTAATAAGCAAATATTTGGTTGAATTATAGGAGAGTGCAGTGTCCAAACTGTTGTAGAAGTTCAGTTTAGGTATTTGCTATTTGTACACAACAATTTGTCCATAGTAGAGATTCAATAAAGTTCATCTAAATATGTTTATAGCAATTTCAACGACAGCGTTGTTATTCACAAGGGTATGTCCACCTAAAAAAATTCTTCTGCAGATTGGAAACCCCTCATAACCTAGACCTCACATGGTCTAAAAACCTCAACTTGGCCTCTAATAACTGTCAGTCCTGCCCCTTTTCTGTAGCTTCCATGCACGGAATTCAAGCAGAAGGCTGCGGTGGGAACGAGGACTGGTAAGTATATTTAGAGGCTGAAATAAGGTATTTAATGAAGGGCTACACCGTGGTAACAAGTTATCCATTAATGCATATGTGAGAGGGGAGCTATTTAGCCTTAACCACTTCCTATCATACTTGATTCCTTAATGACTTTTGATAGGTGCTTCCCACTGTTCCAAAAGTGAGATATTTACCTTGCACTCCTCTTTGATGGTCTTAGGGCTTCTCTGTGGTTTTCTTTGGCTTATCAGTCAATCATGGCCGAGTCAGATGACATCACAGCCAATGAATGACTGCTGCTAACAGGTTGCTGCCTCTGTGCATGTTCAAGCTTGTTACAAACTCTCACAGCTTTAAAGGGCATGTCCACCCCCAAAACTGAAATTTGCCCCACTGCTAGCCCCAATATGTAGTGTTAACAAATTCTTATCTTTTTTTCTCTGCTCCTTATGGTTCTCCTGCAGTGTGTGATCAAAGTCCAAAAAAGTGAAGAGTAGATGCTGTTTGTGTGTCATCAGTGCCTGCTACTTTCCTGCCCTCCTTGAGGACTCTGGCATGTGCAGGTGAGCTCTGCCCCCTCCCTCCGGATCCCTTCATGCTGCATGGGTTATTTAGTAAAAATAAACCTTTTCCCTAGTGTAGGGGACCCCCCCTCCAACCCAAAATGACAGTGTTTTAAACTTTAAAAAGAGCACAGAAGAAGACTTAAGAAACCTCGTTCCCTCAATAGCCGGCAGCCACGTCTGTGATTGGCCGACCCTCAGCAGACACACCCAAAAACGTCAAAGCTCTGCAGACTAAAAAAGTGGTACTTTTTTTCTGTTCGTTAACTTTTGGTTTATGACCCACAGAAACTTCTCTACACTCACACGTTTCACTAATAATTGTAAGTATAACCTGTTTGTTTGCAAATTTGAGATATATTTACCTTCAGGCATGTAAGTACACATTGAAAGATAATTGGCAAATCCTGTTGGCCTCTAAGGGATTTGCTAAATATCGGCATGAGTATGCCTTAAAAATAACAGATGAAAAATTTTATAATGATCACTATGTATGGTCACTTTAAAACACCGTTTAAACAGAGTAAACGGAGAGGTTACTTATTGTGTATATGAGTCTTTGAACATTAACATTACATTCCAATAGAATGATACTACACTAACAAAGTAAATATCTCACCTAAAGCCTAGCATTGCAGTGTGACATATACACATTAAGAAAGAAAATGCACAATTGGTCCTTTATTTAAACACTAAATTTTACAACCTTTCAGCTAACAAGAAAATCAACAATAGAATTTATCTCAAACCAATACTGAATCTAAAAGTCATCAGAGCCTTTGTTTAAGCGTAAGCAAAGCAAGTTCAGCATTCGCGGTGTTAACAAATCAATGCAATATTAGAGTGTTATAAAGCCGACATAGCTGATGTAATAACCAGTAACAGCAATTAGAGACTACAAGCAAATGTGAACAAGAGGATTCTAGTTTCATTGCCCTGGGAGTCTCTGCTAGAGTGCACTTGATATAGAATAAACTGACCAATCAAAAACATCAAAGAACATGACCCAGCTGCAGCGGACAGGTAAACAGCAGGTAAAATGTGCGATATCTGCTGGATAACCTTTTGCACATACGCAAAAAGCCTGTTTACAAATGTAGACAATAAAACAAAACACTTATTGATATTACAGTTAGTGCTTAAAATTTGAATATTAATTATATTGCATTGTCGGTTTATTTATTTTTTTATTCATTTAAACATATCTGGCAAATTTACAGTTTCTGGGAATCTTGAAGACTTATAATTAACAGAAAAAGAGAGACGAACAGATGATCCTACAAAAGTCTCCAGACTGAAATAATCCGTGAAAGTCAGAAATGGAATTCAGCATCTTGGAGAAATGGAAATTCACTTATTAAGCATAAACCATTCTAATGAGTCACACTGGCAACAAATGGGCTAATGTCATAGACTCATGATAGCTAGGGTAGTCAATAGTTTATTTGCTTTGGGCTCCTAATGGGAATAAAGTTTATTTTGAATATAGTGCTTGACTGCCACCTGCTGGTCTCAAGTAAAATTGCCTTCCTATTAGATATTCCTAGTCAAAGGTAAATCATTCAGTTTTGTTATGTTTTCTTTTACGTACATGAAAACAAATAAATCTGGGTGTTCCATTGTGACTTGTAGCAGAAAGAAACCTCCATGGAACACCAGCTATGTTTCCACATTAGATTTAATATGAAAGTCATTGCATCTCTGCCAAGGATCATGACAACCAAAGGCTTTTTGCAAAACCGTAACTGAATTACATTGAAGTAAATATATTTTGGCTTCCCCTGTGAATCATGCATCTTACTCATAGTTCTAAATTCTACAGTGACACTCCCACAGCAACACTATATTAAATCGGGTTTTTTTACCTCACAGTTCTCGCACAAATGAGTCTAACTTGCTTTCCGAAAAAGCCTCAACACAGCTATTAGCTGGCATTAAATAGTCATTAATAAAGGTGTGCTATACCTTTGCTCTTCTACTAAACCACATGTGGGAGAGTATATACCAAAGTAAAAAACAAACTCCAACAACAATAACAAAAAAAAAAACTGACATGGGGTCAGCTCTGCTACTGCTGCGGTAGAACATATGAGGT
Source organism: Hymenochirus boettgeri (assembly GCA_019447015.1). NCBI lineage: Eukaryota > Metazoa > Chordata > Amphibia > Anura > Pipidae > Hymenochirus > Hymenochirus boettgeri. The sequence continues at coordinate 50,329,392 of CM033474.1, read as the reverse complement.
TATTGAGCACTTAAAAGCATGAAAAATGTGAAGTCAAGACTGGTAAACATGGAAACCTTCAGTTCAACCATGGCTGTTGAACTGAAGGGCTGACCTGAACCCTGCAGCTCAGCAGCCACTGTTTGGACAGCCCTCCAGTTCACTATCCTCTGTTATGTCAGCCCTCCAGTCCACCACCAGTGTTGACTTAACACTGGCTGGTAAACTGGCAGGCTGACTTCACAGTATCTGCTTAACTGGGAGGCTGACTTGACAGTGGCTGTGAACTAGGAGGCTGACTTGGCAGTGGCTGTGAACTGGGAGACTCACATCACAGTGGTTGGTGAATTGGAAGGCCGATATATATGCTACATGGAGGGTGGTAACATATGTGCCAAACAGTACATACAAGTTGCCCACACTGACTTGTACATACAAGTTGCCCGCACAAGTTTAATCTCACTGTAGTAGTGTGGCAGAAGATATAATCACTGATTGCAGTTGGGTAGATGCAGGTTAAGATCACAGCTACTGTAGGCCGCCCAAGGTTGTGTGCCAAAAATCTCACTCTGCTTCATGGTAGTGGCGGCCCTGTTAATATGACTTTATTATTATAACTAATTCCCTCCCTACAACAGAGATACTGTATTACAACATCTGAAATTAAAAAATAAACTGCATATCTCACTTCTGAATTTATCCAAATATTTTCTGTCTTAATCTAATAATGCAGTTGTAAATGACAAGATATCTCTTGCTACTTTTCTTTTTTAAAACATTTTCTGTCTCTCTGCACCTCTTTCAAATCATAATTAAAATAGATACCACAGGAGTATACTAAGATCATACTGTGAGATGCCGAAGCAATTCAGGATTTTTGAACATAACGTGTAGTAGAAGCAATAAGATGTGTTTCTTGTAAACAGATTATATCTGCTGCTTGGTCTCGAATATGTGAGAACAATGCTTGGATGTGTGGGAAATGCTAATGGGCTAATACAGCCCAAAACAAATAAAACATAAAACTGAAAAAGTGACTGGATCACCAAACTATCCAACGACCATGGATGACTTAAAGTTGCTGCAGAGGATGAGCAGCGCACACACACACACACACACCATCATTCGTATGTAAGTAAATAGATATGTGGAGATGATCTCCCAAAATTCTTTTTAATTGCATCTTGCTATTCTAATATATATATACACACATCCCTGCCCTGTAGGTAGAGGCCCCCCTAACATGTAAAAACTCCATACTCGCCTTTCCCATACTTACTTGTAGGCTAAGATATCCTTCATGTTCTCGGCAGCCCCCGGTTCTGTCCTACGTGATGTGAAGGCTCCGATTTTCACACACCCACACAACAGCGCTCAGAAGACGAGCCTCCGAAAATATTCTGCGGTCATTGGACGTGATGTCCCCAGTAATGTCCATGACTGAAGTGTAATCCCGGACGTCTGTGAGCGCATGTGAGGAGGAGGTGAGAGGGGGATAGTGAAGAATGAGAAGGATATCTCTGACTACAAGTAGGTATGGGAAAGAAGAGTATAGCATTTTTACATGTTAAGGGCACGGATACACTGCAACACAAACACACTTCATGCGCGATTTCGTTGCATTTGTGCATTCGTTTATTCATTAAGTATTGGAAAATGCATGCGATCGCATCGCACCTGAAAACGTGCGTATTCGATGCGTTGCCGCGATTCAAATGATTTGAAAAACGCAAGTGCAAATGCATGCGCAAACGCAGACAAAATCGCAGCAGTGCGGCCTAGCCCTAAAGGAGCCTCTACCTGCAGGGCATTTTTAATTTTGTAGGGGTGGAAATGCCCTTTATGACCCTAAACAATGTTTTTTCCTTAAAAATAATCTATTAGATAATTACAATATGCCTCCCTTAAATTAAAAATTACACCACAACTTTAGACAGTCCAGGACCTGCTATTGCAGATCTAAGGATGGTTCATCTACACAGGAGGGCACTTCCCCTGAATCTCCACATGTTTGTTTTTACTATTGATGTTAACTAGTCATGTAGTTAGAGCCACAGAACCGCTAGTAAATAGCTTGCGGCAGTTGCACAGGTGTTTTGTTCTAATCGATAATGAATAGACCCTTTTTTGCTGCGCTGTGGCTGCAAGTGAATAAGACTGTAATGCAGTATACACATGCTCTCTACTGCACAGCCAATCAAAAAAAAAAAGAAATTGCAGCCTCTCCTGCCCCTAGAAGCTGAAAGTTAATCATATAGCACTGAGATCCTTTCTCTCTCTGATACAGAGCAGGGTTTTCAGTGTAGTGTGCTTTCAAATTTACCCAGCATGGATGTAAGAAAAAGTTTAGATTTTAAAGATTTTTTTTTAATTTGTTGTTGTTAACCCACCAAAGATACTACATAGCAAGGCTGTACATTTTAAAAAGTTTGCTAGGAATAAAATGGAAGCAAAAAATCTTATCAGGGACTTCCATTTTAGTATAGAGACATCCGTAAAAAAACAGTGAACTCTGGGTTCAGGAGATGATGCCGATTTGTGCACATGCTTACAAAGCTGTTAAAAGACTGCATGGCACTAATAAATTAAATAGGATAGGGAGAGAATACAGGCTTTGAAACTCCCTTTTCAGCAATATGCAAATAAGGAACAAAGACTTCTGGAAATTTACCATGTTTCCATGGAAGCTCTTAGGAAAGCTATATCTTTAGACTTTTACAGCATTCAACAAGCAAAATGGAAAACCAGAGCACCTACTACAGACCAATTTCGGCTTTATTGAGCCATCACCAGTGTAATGCAGGCCTCTGGTTTTGCATTATGAAGCGCCTATGGACAGACGTCAACAATAAATAAATAGGATAGGGAGAGAATAAGGTTTTGAACCTTCCTTTTCAGCCATATGCAAATAAGGAACAAAGACTTCTGGAAATTTATCATGTTTATACATGGAAGCTCTTAGGAACACTAACAGGGGGATTCAATAAAAGTTCTTGTCGTTTAAAATGGTGCTAATTTTGCCTCAACCAATCAGATGTTAGCTTTCAAATGTTAAATAATAACTGATTGGTTGGGGCAACCATTTTAAACGATAAGAACTTTTATTGAATAACCCTGTATGTCTTTAAAAAGACTTTTACATCATTCCACAAGCTAAATGCAAAACCAGAGCACCAACAACAGACCAGTTTCGGCTTTATTGTGCCATCATCAGTGTAGTGCAGGTCTATGGTTGACTGCATGGACAGAGACATTTACTTAAAACAACATGGAAGCCTTTTTAGTTACAGAATCCAATTCTTAATTACAATTTTTTGAGGAGGAAAGTTTTCACATTATAAAGTTAATTTAGAAATGATTTCTAAGGAAAGAAAGCAATGTATTAATGTTTTTATGGAATAATCTTCAACAACAGAAAGCCTTCCAGGTACTCTCTCTTCCACTCCCTTAGCATGAGGAAGTACAAATATCTGCTGGACCAGTAAAGTTGTCCCTAAAGGAAGAGTGATTAATGAACCTGGAAAATTATAATAACGTGCCACGCTGTTAAGGGCTTTGGAACCTCACCTATGAACAGATGCGTTGCATAGGAGTCTGGAGGCCAAGCTGGAATTTACAGTCTGTATAAACTGTACCGGGTTTCCCTAGTTTGTTTTCGTACTGAAATGCTGCTTCACATCCAATGGGTGACGTTTATTTTTCAAATTTCATGATTTATAAATGGTTGTTTAAGAATTGTTTACAATAAATAATATTTTTTTAATTTTTAACTATACTTTGTGTCTGTTGTAACTTTTATTTTGGATCTTGTTCTGAAAGCAGAACATTTCTTTAGTTGAGTGAATTACATTGATCTTATCTGAAGTCACTAAGTAAGAGGTGAAGGCAGTAACTGAAAGATTTGACTTTGTATCTTTTAGAAATTACATAATAACATATTCAATTGTTTGCCGACTATTAACTGCACAGGCAAACTATGGCCCCTTTTTCTAGCCTATAGGTAAGTTCTCCTTAAAGGATATACACTAGTTGGTACCTCATATTGTACTTCCTGTGGTACAGTGGACAGTACAATGTGCCCCAACCTGGGGAAAAACATCATCATATCCTGCCCACTGTCGTGCCAACCTGGCAGACCCGTGGACCACAATTTTCACATGCGTCGCGCAGGCTGGACATCAATGGTCTACAGTATGTAACTAAAAGCCCTACATTTTACTCTGCACTAGCAAATATACTATGATACTAAATGAGGCCAGGTAATTGAAGATTGGTCATCTTCCTTCTTTGAATATTTGGTATAGAAATATTTAAAGATAGGTTCTAAGTATTCCATAGTTTACTAAATATTTTGTAAATTTTTTTGCAATATGTGATGAAAAGTATGCTGATCTGATTATGTGCATATTTACATTTTTAAAAAAATCAAACATCGACACTGGGTTCAGTGGCCTGAAATAAAAAAAACAATGCATCTGCATTAATTTGCTTTAAAACTAGCCGGATATTTAGAAAAAAGCTTCATCTGTACAAATTTAGCCCTTAATTAGCTACTTTCCAAAAATTCCATTCCAATGCCAAGCAAAAATAAATAAATAATCTAAGACTTTTGAAGGCAGAAACACTGCAGCCAAAGGTTTGTGTCAAGCTTGCTGTCGATTACCTTACATCTCATCTGAAACACAAAATTTACTGACCAGGAAATCCCCTTAATAGATTCCTGCATGATGCTCGCCTCTGGCAATAAATGGATAGGAGGTGGACAGAGAGGTTAAGGAATTAAGTGCTTTAGTAACAATCCTTAGTGTCAAGATGTCTCACATTTTTTAATTCCTGCTAACAGTCACCAACTGTCAGACTAAGGAGAGAATGTGATCTTAACACCTCATCATCAATCTACATAACAGATGACAGAATCCTGTATTTATATGCCTGATCAATTCCATCAGCATCAGATATGCTAATCTTAACTGTGGCAGAATGAGGCTTTTCACGTAAAGGTAGTCTATCCACATAGTTTTACTCATTTTTATTCAGCTGGGGTATCCTACAAAACAAAAACTGGAACTATAACAAAATTCGAGACACTTTTTTGGGCGACTCTGGCTTTTATTTATTAAGATAACACTGCATTAAGCAAAATATTTTAGCAAAAAGATCCAACACACCATTCAAAGAAAAGTCCATGTTCCTCGCTTCAGCACACAATTCCGAGTGCTCTGTTTAACATGTTTTTTGCACGATGGATCAATCAAAGGCATGTTTAAAGGGGAACTGTGGTCTCCAAACAAGTTGAGTTTAAATGAAAGGTCAGTTTCCTACCTTTAAAATGAGCCACCAACCACCTCTCTACGTACTCCACAGCCCAAGATATACAGAAATGACTGACCAGAAAGTTAATGGGTGGGAGGCTGACATGTTACATTCCTAAGGCTTCTACTGCATAGTGCCGCCGGCAAGCACAGCCTCAGACTCCCTCAGTGTGCGAGGGAGACAGGAAGTCCCTCCTCTGCTGTGTGAAGTCCTGACAGAGAAGGTTGGGGGGGATTGTCAGGGGGGGGTTGGGGGGATTGTCAGAGTGGCCCACAGCACCTGTGAGCGGGTGGGGCTTAGGCACCCACAAGTGGGCAGGGCTTAGGCACCCACGAGTGGGCGGGGCCACATGGGGCTGTAAGGGAATGGGCCAAGGGGGGCCTGCAACTGGAGGGACCATGATGTCCATGATGGGAGGAGAGACAGGGCAGATTGACTGACAGGTTTCAGGAAGTGCATGGTTGTAGATTTTTCTTAAAGGAGTTCAGAGGTAATAATATTATTTAAATTATTTACCTATATTACACATACCTATTTATAATAGATATTGTATTCATTTCTGAAATACCAGTTGCTTTCATCCCATTTAATATGCTTTGCCATGTTCAGCAGTAAAATGCCATTTTAGGTTCTGTAATGATACTTTTTCTTCCCAGTATGCAAACCTGAAATGTTTCTAACAGTAATTTCTACTGATTGGCTGATGGATGGGTCAGACATGCTCAGATGTCCACTGAGCAACTGAATCAACCCAGAATGAGACAATTACAGACACTATAAGGGGTCCTGCAAACAAAGTTTTTATTAATGAGACATTGCACAGTAAGGATATAAGAAACTACACCCCTTTGTTCCTTATACAACCTAAAGCGAGCACAAACTGGGCAATAATTTGGCTGTGGGACTAGTTATGATTTAAAACACATATTGGGTCAATCACACTTCAAATAAAAAATATAAATCATGACTGATTGTATGGACCTCTATAGCCCGCATGATTGGCTGGCTTAAAATAATGCGTGAACCAAAATGCCATTCATTTGACATTCATCTGCCAATCGATTGATCAATAAATTTGCTGGCAAAAATTTTGCACAAGTCTTGAAACACTCATGCTTTTCTCCAAAATATATTTTGTACGATAATCTGTTTATTTGTTATGGAACAAGAAATCCTAGAGAAGAGAATTTTTTTGCACAAAAATTAAGGTTTTGTGTAGGTGTGTCAATCAAGAGAGAATAGTTACTTTGGATCACCCTGTAAAAAGTAACTGCATAATTTACCGTTTTGTGTTTCACACATATGGTTAAGAAAGGGCTAAGAGAAGGAGTCTCGAGTGGAGCGCTGGTAAGATAAGTGTTGCAGTGTTCCCCGGGCATTATATTATTCACAGGGAGGTGGGAATAAGCGATCTCACCTCCCAGTGAATACTGTATATACTGGGAGTATAAGACGACCAGAGTATAAGCCTAGGGTTGACATTATGACCACTCCTGCCTTCTGATTCTGTATTGTTCTATGGCTTTAGTTGGCCTTTAAATGGACAGCAGAATCCATACAGTAGTCTCATACAGTAATAGCCAAATCCAGTATGGCTATTACTGTATGAGAATACTGCTGTCCATTTAAAGGGCAACTAAAGCCACAAAACAATTTAGAATCAGAAGGAAATATTTTTAACAATAGATACCATCCACTTGATTCTGTACGGTTTTGAGGCAACAACCAATTCCTTGGCACTCTAAACATTTGGAAACTGCAACTCCCAGCATGCTTTAGTAGATGGGAGTTGTAGTTTCTAAACATCTGCAGTGGCAACCTGCACCCCCAGTTCAGTGGAGGAGAAATAAGCCCAGGACAATTTCTTGTAAATGGTTTGGTCGATGCACTGTAAGTAAAAAGCTGTCACTCACCTCATTCACTCTGCAATCTGGCTGCTGCTCACTCCGCATCCACTGAAATGCTGCCTGACATCACTACTCGGTGCTGGGATATGAGACAGGCGCCGAGTAGTGATGTCAGTGGATGCGGAGCAGCCGGATTGCAGAGTAAGTGAGTTAAGTGACCCGAGTATAAGCCGAGGTTCAGTTTTCAGGCTTTTTAAAAAGCTCGGCTTATACTTGAGTAGATAAGGTAATAGATACAGATTTCATGTACATTATGAAATACAAGAAATCAGTTTGGGTCCTTTTAACATTTGCCTAGAGTTTAAATATTATTAATTGCATTTAAATAAATGAAACCTATAAATTTAGGCCTTGCTGTTTGTCTATGGAATACATTTAGATCAACAGGACTTGCAGTTTAGTTCTTGAAGTCATTGCACTAGCCATCCGACTGGCTTTCTCACTTCAAAATGACTTGTACAAGAATCAGTTGGCAATAAATTAAACTTATGCCGATTAATGAATCATTTTGAAGTAAGAAAGCCAGTTGGATGACTAGTAAAATGTCTTCAGGAACTAAATTGGATGGATGAGAACCTTCACAAGTGCCTTGCCATTTGGATTTTACAAGCCTAGTCTGAACAAGTGTTAATCCTATCACCTCTTTAGGCCAGTTGAAAATATATTTTTGCACTCCATCATATTGTCAGAAGGCATCATGGTCTCATTGCATTATTGAGGGTACAATACAAGTGGGAGTGGTGCATTTTACATTAAAAATCACAGAACATAAACAACTAATTCTGTTCTTTAATACCATATAAAGAAATGGCACAGTTCTGTTCATTCTGAAAAATACTTACTAATCACATTCTGTAAACTCTATGATCCTAGAATCTGAAGTATGCACAGATTCCAAATGGCAGTTCTAATAAAGACAATATTGTTCAATATGCCTCTAGATGAATGCCTTATTTACACTTTTACTTTTGCTAGCTCTAAATATTTATAAAGAAAAGGTTTGCAAACAAGTATTCTGTGTGTTTTTTTGCCACCAGCATGGCAGGTATTTTCTCTTTACTCCCCTTGAATGAATCTTCGAATCCACAAGCAGCTTCAAAATGTGATCTCTACCTTGTATAATTTTATGAAAACGTTCAAATTTACTTTCCCCTGCTACTCCATGCGTGAAAGCCATTAGGCCATTTATGCAAATCCCTGATGGTTTTTAACTTTGCAGTCTGATCGTTATATTCCCCTAAACCAAAACAATATTGTTTGCTAAAGGCATTATGATCTTGGAGATACTGGTTAATGTGAAACTGTGCTAGACCTGTAACGCTCTCATTTTAATGCTATTTATCATAATGAAACAATCGGTTTAATCAGAAAAAGATCTCATGCTTTGGGATTTCGAAAAGAAATTCTTAGTGATTTAGTAAACGCACTGGCAGTGTTCGCAGTTTAAGATCCAACCTACTGCAGTTTGTTAACCAACAAACAGGGAGATTCAATAAAAGTTCTTATCGTTTAAAATGGTGCTAATTTTGCCCCAACCAATCAGATCTTATTTAACATTTGATAGCTAACATCTGATTGGTTGGAGCAAAATTAGCACCATTTTAAATGATAAGAAATTTTATTGAATAACCCTGATAATCTGCTTTATGTGCCCCATAAAGCAAAGGACAAATACTATACGTTGTCTGAATATGGCAAACAATTACAACTAAAGAAAAATCTCTCAACTGTACATTCGACCGCAGACTCCTGAAAGAAATAAAAGGGATGAAGAGAAATGAAAGGCAGGGAATTCATTAGTTCTGGGTAGATATATAGTTATTATTAAGACAAAGTTTCTTTGTTTCCTGCTGAACACTCCAAAGGATAGGAGTACAGGGATATAGCATGTACGCTAAGATAACCTGGTTTCCATTGAGAAGAATGGACTGGCTAACGACCACAGGGTAGTCTTATTAGGGCATCTCTTTATAAGAATCAATGCACACAGCATCTCATTACAAACGGAGCATTAATCCAACCTGACTGAAGCTTCTGACACAAAGCTGGCAGATAAGATGAAACTGCTAGCACAGGAACGTCGGAATTGAGTTGCACTGCTCCCAGCTAGGTTTTTTCATTAACACGGATAAGCAGCACGTTTTCTTAAAAGATGCAATCAAAGCATCTCAAAATCATGAAAGAGCATAAAACAAAACAAAAAAAAAAAAAAACACAGCAACACAGTACTCAACTCATTTTCATTTGGTGCAGATTTAACAGGCAGCAATGTTATTCTTAGAAGAAAGTCAATGCCACAAAAACAGATACAGTGATGTGAAAAAGTATTTATATTAGATAGTATCTATCTAATTTCTAAATACAGTCTTACCTCCTGACAGTTTTACCTCTGGATGCTCCTGTAACTAATAAACTGCAAAATCATTAAAAAGATAAGTATTCCAGTCTCAGCGTTTGGGGTGTCCTGTATATAAATATTAATTGTACTTGGGGGTGGACTTGCCTTTTATTCTCTCTGAACAAAATCAGATTTTTATATTTAGATAAAACTATCTTATCTGAAAAAGAATCGCGAGATTTATTTGTACTTGCGTAAAAAAGTATCTACAAACACACTGGGTATTTATATAATGGGATGAACACATATGTTCAAACTGTACCATTTAGGCAATAAAAAGTGTGTCTCTGTGTCAGTGTGTTTGTATGTGTCTATTAATGCCTTTATTAGAGTGTATGTGAGAACGTGTGTGTATATGTACAGTATGTGATAAAGAGAAATGGTGTGAGAGAGAATGCTGGTCAATGCGAGTGAGTGTAAAGCTGGGAACACACTGTAACAATCATTGAAAAATGACAAAAAGAATCTGGGAGAGAGACAGTCCCAAATGGCCTCCATATAAAAATGGAACATTTTAGGTCCACAACAAATGTTTCAGGTAGGCTGAAACAAAAAAGGACGTTTGTCTTTGTTCAACCAAAACTATGTAATATGTAATTACTTAGAGATATGATTGGATTTTTCAATAAATAAATGAAAACTGCATTTTGTTCTTGCATTTTTATTTGTACAAAAGTTTACATGCAAAAATCTAATCGAACAACACGGTAAGCTTTGGCAAGTTCCAGGTTACTTTTTAGCCCCAGTAACCCAATTTTCTCTGTTTATTTCACCCATAGACAAACATCTATGCAAGCAAAACCTCACTGAACATGGTTGCCCCAGGTCATAATGTGAAAGGAATTGATGCTGAGTTATCAAGATATTATCAGAAACCTAGTAACACAGGTAGGGCTCAATAGTGAATTGATGGACAGGAAACCCAAGGCTTAAACTGAAGGAACCATGGCTAGTAGGGAAGGAGTCCCCCCATATATGTTAGTTTAAAGTTATCTAGGTTATGAGAGGTGGATACAACAGTGTTGAACTTCTGCCAGTAAACAAAATATATTGGGGGTCAGTAAATGCTCTTGTCTGTACAGGGTGTCAATAACTCTGCTGTCAATATATATGGTGGTCAGTAAATGTTACTGTATATGTACAGGGAGCCAGTAACTCTGCTGCCAATATATATTGGGGGTCAGAAAAGGTAACTGTAAATGCATAGGAAGCCAATTACGCTGTTGTCCAATATATTTATGGTGGCAAAAAACTTGCATTGACTATGTATGGGGGCCAGCAACTCTGCGCCCCATACAACTCTGCGCCCCCTTGAGTACAAGGTAAGCATTCTGTTGCAAGCATTTTTTAGGATTTCGTCTTTGTGGTTAGGTGAGGGTTTAAATTAGGAAAATTTACATGAAGTCAATAACATTATGTGTTTGAGATTTTTTTTTGTTTTTTTATTGTTTGTATGGGGGTTCAGCACAAACTAACTTTATTAGATTTTTTAACTTAAAAATTCAGTCGATACATTATTCTCCTTTACAAAGCGCTGGTAAGCCCTTATCTGGAAAATACAGTGCAGTTTTGGAATCCTTTACAAAAAGGACATATTAGAAGTGGAAAGGATTCAGAGAAGGACAATTACATTTATAAAGGGACTTAAAAGGGGAACTGTGGTCTCCAAACAAGTTGCATTTAAATGAAAGGTCAGTTTCCTACCTTTAAAATTAGCCATCAACCACCTCTCTACGTGCTCCACAGCCCAAGATATAAAGAAATTACTGACCAGAAAGTTAATGGGTGGGAGGCTGACATGTGACATTCCTAAGACTGCTCCTCCACCTTGCTGCCAGGGACCACAGCCTCAGACTTCAGTGACAGGACAGGAGACAGAAAGTCCCTCCCTACTGTGTGAAGATCCCCACAGAAAAGGTAAGGGAATCTATAGCCCTAATCTCCCACTCATTCTGCCTGAAAAGGCTGTTTTCACAGTTTTCTGTAGAGGGAGGGTGTCTGAGGGCCCACGGCACCCACGAGTGGGTGGGGCCACAGCACCTGTGAGTGGCTGGGGCCACAGCACCCATGAGCTGCGGGGATAAGGTACCCACGAGTGGTGGGGCCACATGGGTCTGTAAGGGAAAGGTCCAAGAGGGGACTGCAAATAGAGGGGCCACGAGGTCCATGAATGGGAGGGACCGGGGGGTGGGCTGCAAGGGGAGGAGGAGACACAGGGCAGATTGATTGTCATCCACTGACATGGTTCCAGAGCAGGAAGCAGGAAGTCCAGGGGACCTGTTGATGCTGCTGCCATAACACACACAAAAATGTAAATATCTTCAAAACAATGCAAAATAAATAATGAAAATACAATGCAAAAATTCTCAGGAGACCAATTCCTATTAATTTATCTAAAGTAATTTTTGAACCACAGTTCCCCTTTAAGACAGATTAGATAAATTAGGGTAATAGACACTGGATAAGATGAGCTTATACAAATACATTATGGGTCACATAATAACCTCTCTGGTACATTATTACTAATAGGTCATATAAAAAGACATATGGGCATCCCTAAGAAGTAAAGAAATATGTCTTAAGGTTCAGAAAGGATTGAAAGTTAATGATATTAATTTATATAGTTCTAGTTGATCCTTTCCAATTGCCAGGAAGATTTTTTCCCCCTTTATACTGTTTTGTTTTGTTTTTTTTGGCGGGTTTTTTTTTTCCCTTCCTCTGGATCAACTGTTAGGCAGGGACCATGGGTAGGTTAAAAAGGTTGGACTTGAAGCATGTATGCCTTTATTCAACCTCCAAAACTATGTAATAATTAACTATATAAAGTGACTTAATTATAACTGGATTTTAAAAAAAATACAAAAATCTCACTATTTTTAAATGCTCTGATTCTCCCAAGTACAACAATGCTCCTTGCTTCTGTGACTGTGGCATTTTTCTCTTTTCTTAACATAGGTGTGCTGGGAACAGTGAGGAGAGGGGGCTGGTACTGGGGGACGCGCAGTCATTCAGCAAGTTTCAGAGTTTTATACAAGTTGACTATGGAAGTACCGTAGGTAGGAGTAGCTTCTCCATCTCCCTGCAAATTATAGAAAAAAACTGTTGGGGCAACCTTTAAATAAGAGCCTACTGGTTAACATTCTATAATGCAACACTTTTCAACAATTCAACTCAAAACAACGAGTTTACCTTTAGGAGTTTAATTAACTTTTTCACGGATTTGTGTAATTCAGGTGGTAACATGTCTATAACATCAGATTTATTAACACTACATTCCCTCTCGTTGTAGTCCACTTCAACAAGGGCATCATTAGCTGTCTTTGTATATTGATACGACAGCATTTACAGCTGTAATATGTATTTATCAACCGTAACTGTATGTCCAGTTTAACGTTTTCCCTAGAAAGGCTACATCAAACAAAAATCCATCAAAAAATAAGGTTCCCTAAATAACAACTAATGTTAGCAAGTGCTTAATTTAACGCAGTGTACAGATCTGTGCACATAAAAAAAAACAAAAAACATTTCTATGGGTATACAGAACAAATAATGTCTCTGTCGCTCTTGCTTCTGTTCCATTTGAAATATTGATCTGACTGTGTCAGCTCTAATTTAAGAGCGGAGTGGGAAACGTATATGTTTTGCGCAGGCTGTCATTTCATACTACAATCTTGATGGCAGGTGATATAATACGGGTGTTGATATGTCAAATGTGTTTTATGTTCGGAAGTGGAACATGTTTTGACCACAAGCTCATCTTTTACGTTGGTACTAATCATGACTAATTTTAATGGAAGAATGGATTTTACCATTTTAATACGGTAGTGGTATATTGCTTAGTTTTGGTCAGTCAAGAATAAGATATCAGACTAAGCTGCCATATATACTTAAAAATCAAAAATCCTTACACTATATATTGTAAGCCTATTTGAAAATTGCTCTCTAACATAATAAAAAAGGAGATTTAATTAATTGAAAGTACCCATAGTGAGGACTTCAATCTCCTTAAAGTCCTTATCAATGGATAGTCTCTTTCTCCAGATATACTTACCAAAACATTGTTTTGGGAGAGGTGACCTGCACGACAGGACGCAGCATAGTGTGGAAACAACATGGATACCACTGGTGAGCGCTCCTAATCTGGATTCTGGTATGTGTTTTTCTTGTTTTACCAAAACATTCCCTTGCCGATCTCATCGACTTCTGCATCTCACAGGTATCTGTGATCTGGCCAATGGTAAAACATGCTTCTCGCCCCAAAATGTTGCTTTTGGGGCGAGAAGCAGATTGAACCCATTTAATAATGGCACACAACATAATTAAATGGGTTAAATCAGTTGGCACACATGCGATCCCCACCGCATGTGTGCCAACCGATACCAATGTGATCTATCTGCACAACGTGATAAGGATCGATATGTGTATACCCACCTTTAGCAGTTTTGGGTACTTTTATGGGGAGGGGTGGATTTAAAAGAAATATAATTGTTCTTCAATTAAAAAATCTACAAGATTTAACATACCATATGTAGAGCAGTTCATTTTATTGATAACTAACAGTTGTACCCGGTGTTGCCCGTGTACACATGTGGGTATAGTATTTGTTACGTTCAGGTGTGTGTTTGGCTTGGTTAGAAGAAACAGGGAGGAAAAGAAGTGAACAGTTGGTAAAGTACATCATGTATGTAATAGTTATGAGTTGAGGAGGTGACATTGCTTGAGGGAGGTATAGCACATATGTTTATAGCAAAACTTTATATACAACGTTATCAGTTTTTGCACTTGGAGCGCAAATATACAAATATTGTGGTTAACATGCTACATGGAAAGTGTTGTGGGGGAAAACATGTTGATTGCAACGGAATATCACTGACTGACGTCAGTGTCTCTAAAGCATGTGACGTGTGGCTCTTTGTCTGTGTTGTTAAAGTCGGGCTTCATTCTGTTGCACTTTCTGTGAGCTGTGTGTTTTTATTAAGCGTGCTCTATTTTTTGTACATTAGTTGACAGTATGTAACTTTGCACTTAAACACTTTATCCTTGCTCAAGGACCACTTTATATTGAAAGTGCCATGATTTCTTTGTTCTTTTAGTTGTAACTGTCTGTTAAGTGTGTGTCTGGTGCTTAAGCCTAGGTAATGCAGATAATTGCCATGTAATCCATAACCCCCAACCGTCCCGGGTTGAGTAGGTGCATGTTTGTGTTGTTGAGGTCGGCGTGGCCACAGCATTCTAGGATGTGGACAGTCTGGTGGCATGTCTGTGATGTTGTGGTGTCCAGGAGGCGTGGACGTGACATTTGGCATCGTGGTCACAATGTTTGGGGGACTGGCCACACTATCATTAAGGGGCGTGGTGATGTCTTGGGGCATGGGTGTCAAGTTTGGGGGCATAATGTTTGGGACAAACATTGACTTGTTTGTGGATGTGGGCGTGATTCGTGGATGTAGCCATGATGTATGGGGGCATGCCATAATGTTTTGGTTTTTTGGGGGGGGGGATGGTGACCAGAATATCTGTTAGCTTGGTCACATTTGGGGCATGGTTGCGATGTTTGGGGGCATGGCAGTTATCTTTGGGGGCGTGGCCTTGATGGTTGGGGTATAAGCGTGACCATGTTTGGGGGTGTGGCCATGACATTTTGGGGCATTCCCATTAAGTTTGGTGACATGGCCATACCTTTGTTGGCATGGTCTTGATTTCTTGGGTTGTTTTCCATTGCTACAGCACATTCCAGGAGGCTCTGCTTTAAATTTCTTAGCATGACAATAACCGCAAATGTGGTTCATATTACCAATAGCAACATATTATTTCCAGGGTTTATATATGAAAGCTTCCAGGAGCAAATTGTAATGTGTTACAGATCTTAAGGGAAATGTCTCATTCCATTTGTTAAAGAAGCCAGGTGTGACGCTGTTGTTCTGTGACTGCAGCTGTCTGTGTTGTTGAAGTCGGGGAGCACACAGAGCCCAGGCCCTTCATCTGAGTAGCTGAAATGGGGCATCACACTCTGCAAGTGACGTGCAGGCTTTTTGTTGTTCAAATTGGACTTCACAGGCATTGGCCCTTTCAGAGGGCATCGCCGTTACGTGGGTGCATTCAGGGGTGTGGCTGTATGGTGAGCACATACATACATACATACTCACAAGACTACTCTATATAGTAGATACCAATGTTACATTTAAAAATGGAGAAAAGCAGCCAAAAGGCCTTCTATATCATTCTACAACTGCAGGTGCCACTTAAAAGGCTACTTTTAAATGAACAGCACGTGGCTGCTTTGTTTACAGTTACCGATTTGTCTTGGTGGCAATATCTAATAATATCTAGCCCAGACTATCATTATTCAATCAACAACCTCATGCAGACCTAATAGTGCTATCTTGATGAAGCGATACAAAAAAATGGTTCACTTGAGTTATACATTAGATATGCTTCATTGCCATCAAGGTTTCACTCAGGAGTCCCAAAATCAATTAATGTATATAGAAGGACCCCCCCCCCCACAAAACCAACAAAAACAGGTGTGCAGACACACCCACTTGTCTGCAGTAAGAAATAATTTCCTCCATGACTCTCCAAGTTCATTTTTACAGCTGATCATGCAGAAAGAGACAGGGGAGAAAAAGTTAAAACCCTCTTCCCACTATACTGTAACAAGGCAGGGGAGAGTGTGTGTGTGTAGGGGAGAGAGTGTGTGTGTGAGTTTGTGTGAGTGTGTGGGGGGGGTATTGTACTTTATGATAATAAATAGATTAGCCGACCTATCCAACATCTAATAAATGTATGCCAGCATTAATGTTTGATTCTATTTTGGAATCTTCTACCTGTCAAACCAATGTACAACCTAATAAAGACACCGGTTCCACAAAACAATGCAAATGCAATGGGAAGGATTCAATCTACCTTTTTAATAATACAGGTTTATCAAACTGTTGGGAAACAAGGGACAACCACTTTGTGTTTTGTAGGTTATGGGAAGAACATAAAACAGGAGAAATGGATTATGTTTTTAATACTAAAGGCAGACCCTTAGATCTACTTACAGGTATAAAACAAACTAATGCCCACACCTCAACAGCAGCAGTTCAGTGCAAATATGAAGTCACCATAAAGTGACATCAGAGTACCTCTGTCAGTTCCTCAGAAGATGTGCCTTGATTCTCCTCTTCCTTTTTCTGCAAACGTGGTAACCATGATGCCAAGCTTTTCATCAGATATTCTTTTCCTTCCTGCAATTATGTATATTTTATATTATATTACCACTGATTTTTTAAAAAATAAAATAAAAAATAATTTACCGTATATACTCGAGTATAAGCCGAGGTTTTCAGGATTTAAAAATAGCCTCAAAACCCGACCTCGGCTTATACTCGGGTCATGGTAAATTTTCACAATCTGCTGCTGCTTACCGGTACTTCTCTATGTAACCAGCTACCGGTAACTTAATTCTCTCGATCCTGCAAGCACTCTGCACGCTGCGCTGCATGTCCGTACTCGGCGGCTGTCTAACTTACTGTCGGCGCCGAGTAGTGACGTCACTAATCGGCGCCAGGCAGTAAGTTAGACAGCGCCGAGTACGGACATGCAGCACATCGTGCAGAGTGCCAGCAGGATCGAGAGAATTAAGTTACAGGTGATGGTTACATAGAGAAGTACCGGTAAGCAGCAGCAGATTTTGTAAAGATTTACCCTGATTTACCACATGTGAGTACCACCTCACTCCCTGAACTGGGGGGCTTTCTAAGGGGGAATGTTTTGGGCCTTTCCTGGGGGTGCTGTCCATAAAAAACATAATCCTGACACTAAAGGGGTTTGGAAACTACAACTCCCAGCTAATAAAGCATGCTGGGAGTTGTAGTTTCCAAAACATCTGGAGTGCCAAGGAATGAGGCTTTTTTATGGACAGCAGAGTTCCCATAATTTCAACCCTCAGCTTATACTCGAGTCAATCATGGGTTCTTACTTTTTGAGGTAAAAATAGGTACCTCGGCTTATACTCGGGTCGGCTTATACTCGAGTATATACGGTAATACAATTTATGCGCTACATAATATTTCAAATATTATTCAAGTAGAAGGTGACAAACCTTATTTTATGAAAAGTCGTGTGACAATTGCCTTTAAAGAATAAACTTTTTTAATTTCAAAGCTGGTCTCCCCCTAAAACACCTATTTTCTGATTTTCTTAGCACAATACATTTTTTTAATGTTTTGGTTAACTATGCAAAAAATAGGATTTATTAGCATTGGTTGCTATAGGTTACTACAATGAAGCATGTTATACATTAATCATATATATAAAGACCACACTGAATTAGGGCTAGGCCTCACTGACACGATTTTTTCGCTCATGCATTTTTTTTTTAAATGCAGCAATCGCGGCAATGGTGCGATTGCGCTTGCATTTCCATTTGCGGTCCGCAATCCCATGCGATCACCATTTTAAATTACAATCACATGCGTAAACCCAGCGGAATGTCACACGCGTGCGATTGCATTTGCGTTGCAGTGTGGCCTTGCCCTTAAGGTGGATTTTTTATATTATTTCCGTTTCACACTGCTAAAAGGCAGGGTGAAAAAACAACAATTCTTCAGTAGAAGAATTAGCTATAATTGTCAAATAGAAAGTGAAAGAAAGTCCAAAATAAGACAAGTCGATAAGACTTTAAGAAAGATTGCATTTTGGAGTTATTACAAGTAATAATATATTCACATAATAACAAAAAAGGTATTTATGGATTGATGCATAAGGGCTCCAATATACATCTGGGAAAAAAAGGTGAAAAAAATTGCCTTTCTGCAGCAACCAATCAGATGACATTTAAAGTTGTAGTAGACCAGTAAGTGGGGATCAGTTGATTGGTTGCTGCAAATTTTTGCACCTCTAATTAAATAAGTCTGTTTATCTTTTACTGTCTAGGCCTGTACACAAGTGTAAGGTTGTTTGCTTATACCCCGGATGGATCTCCCATGATACCTGACAAGGCAGCCATACAAGCGCAATTTTCAGCCAAAGTTCGTCATGCATCGGCTGCTTTGCCCAGCGTACATCATATGTGTGTACTTAGCTTAACTTCGAGAGCAATTGTTAGTTTATTGTGTTCACATTTGATTTAAGTAGAAATTAATGTTTTTTCATTTTCAACAGAGAGAAGCATGTAGAGGTTTAAATTGCTTTATTCATGATAATCAACAGACAATTCACTGATTAAACACAAAAAAGATCCTGTGAGTGTTTTCCAGTAATTACTAGTAAGCAGATTATCATTCTTCTGCTAATCAATAATTCTATTTCCCACAGGGCAGGTTCTAGAAATCTTGATAGACAGCAGTCAGTAAAGTGACCTCTCATCACTGGTACTTGCAGCATATTACCAGTTATTCCCCCAGGAGTTTTCTTTGACCTCTTTAGTGTATTATGGCATCCTAGAGTACACAGAAAGCATGCTATAAACTGATCAAGTTATTAGAATAACACTAATAAATCAGCAGGTCGGCTTACTAAATTTAGTTTATAAGTTCACAAAATTTGGATTTAGAAAGAGACGGCTAAACTATACTAAAATAAATGAATAGGTTTGTGGATCAACAAGTCAGGTGCACTAAAAAGAGGCTATGGTACCATTCAAAATAATATTTGAGGCCAGTCTACTGTACCAGAAAGGATTTTAGTTTTAGTAGTGATTATTGCATTCTGGCATCTTTTTAAAATAAATGTCTGAGATATTAGATTATTTACTTCTATCACTGCTGTGGTTTATGCGCAGTTGTGCAATCTGTCATTCGTTATGGTAGTAACTCATTACTAATGATGCACAAATTCCAGGAACAAGTAATAATCATTTTAATTCATTCCCTGCCAGGAAATCCTCAGAAGCATGGTCTCTGTAATGTGTTACAGGCCTATGTGCCAATAGCACAGACAGATTAGCGATCTTTTCTCTCTTTAATACGTAAGTAGTTGTACTAATAGACTTGTTCCATTACTCAGACATGATTAATTCTTTTGGGTGCAGTATTGCAGTTTGATTGCTTAAATAATTGTATTTGTAAAGGGATACATCTGAAATGCATCCCGATAATACGAAGACTGCGAAATAAAATAACATACATTAACATTGTAGAGCTACTAAACAGTGCTCCCTAGTGGTTACCAGCCATGTATGCATTTAGGAGCTTATAAAACACATTTTCTGCATTATGTGGCACATCCCCCTGTAATTAAAATAATATTGTGAATACTCGCGTTATGCATCTACTGTAGATACTGAACAATTAATAAATAATTCAGTATGTAAAAATTAATTTAACCCAAATGAAAGTTTGATGCCCTGGAAAAATATACAGCAGCCAGTTGTCCAACCTTGCAAAGAATCACATATAATAAATTGTGGGAAAGTGCTATTCAGTTGGAAGCTGTCAAAATTAGCAGTCATGAGTTATGAGTAGCAATTGAGACTTCCCCCTTAGGCACCATTTTATTAATAATTTTTAGAGTGCCTGTATGTACAGCAGGATGATGAGATATGTATTACCAAGAGAGATTGATAAGTAGAAAGAGAGAGATCACATCACACAGTAATAAATATATTCATTATGTATTTAATAATCAGTTTTGCTGTTGAAATGTATTTATTGATGGCAGCTGCCATCAATAGCAAAATTTTACTAGTGGTCCACCGGTTATGCAAAACTGGCACATTGGTAATGGTCTAATTTTATATTATAACTATGATGGACAACAAGCATCCCATTTATAGAAATACACCTAGGCTTTTATTCAATGGAGTTCATCTACTCAATTCTCAATGAAAAGAATCTTTAGATTTTCCATGCCACAAAATAAAGAATGCCAGATCCCACTCGTGTTAATGATAACTTGCCATTAAAAAGGGCAACTATGGTCTCTGAAAAGTTAGGGTTAAATGATAGCCTGCAGACTTTCCTTTAAAATGTGCCAAATAACACATCTCTGGCTGCAGCCTGTAAGAAATTATATTGTTTCGAATGTTCAAATTGCCGGCTTCCAGAGTTGGTTGAGGAACATCAATTGACCTTCTACCCCAATGGAGAAGCATGCTCAGTTACGGGGGAACTGTGGTCTCCATACAAGTGGTCTTTATTAAAAAGGGCACACTTGGGGCATGCGCAGAATTTTCAAGGGGGGGGAATCCTGTATGGTTTATCATGGACAAAGTTCAATGGTGTCACTCACATCTGTTAATAACTAAGCACACGGTTTATATTTAGCTTTATAACACAATTATAATGTTATACACAATTATAACTGTGTAAAGGGTATGTCCACCCCCCAAATAAAATGTTTTAAATTTGTTTGGCAACCCCCAAAACATCGACCTTGCGAGGTTTATTAAATCCAAATCTAACAGTACTTACCCTGGCATGCTTCTGCTTGCATCCCTGCCCTTTCCTTGCATGGCAGTGCCTCCTGTGATTGGCTGAGACATCGCGCCTCAGCCAATCACAGGAGACACTGCTGGTCCGGCCCCTTTTACCTTGTTCTGTGCCCAGAAAAGGCACAGAA
Organism: Hymenochirus boettgeri; assembly: GCA_019447015.1. Lineage (NCBI taxonomy): Eukaryota > Metazoa > Chordata > Amphibia > Anura > Pipidae > Hymenochirus > Hymenochirus boettgeri. The sequence goes on along the minus strand of CM033474.1, from coordinate 50,308,248 downwards.
GCAAGCAGAAGCGTGCTAGGGAAAAGAAGGCTGAGTAAGTACTGTTAGAAGCATCTTTGGATTTAATAAACCTCATGAGGCTGAGGTTTTGGGGGGTGGACATACCCTTTAATTCATCTAAAAAAATATTAAAATTAAATAATTTTTTTATTACTATATTTTTATAGTTGTTGGTTACAAGTGCGCACAACAGTAGAGGAGGTTTGTTCGTAATAGCCGATGGCTGGAGGCCATTACTGAATGAGCCTCCTCTGCTGCTGTGCATGCTCATATCCAGCTCACAAAAGCAGAACAGCAGTAGAGGAGGAGTGAATGCAACAGCGAGGAATCGGGGTTTTGTAAGTTTAATATCTCGGAATGGGCGCATCTTTGAAAAAAGAACAAGGTAAATTTTTTTTTAAAAAAATGGGTTTTGGTTGGTGAATGAAAAGGTTACATTTTTGCTATTGGGAGGTTGGACTTGCCCTTCAATGGAAGTCATGGTTTATATAGTGAATAATGTATCCCCTACTGTAAAAAATGTAAGAAGATTAGAAGTCACTGAGGAGTTTTGTGTCTATATAAAGCTACAAGGAAACAGGCTAAATTATACAGGTCAGGAAGCTCTGGGTCCCACTCATTTATTATAAGGTATAATGTTTCCCCTACTATAAATTATAATAATATTAGAAGTCACTGGGGAGTTCTGTATCCATAGAAAAGTACAAGTATATAGGCTGAGTTATATAAGACAGGGAACTCCGAGTACCATGTACTATAAGGGATAATGTATCCCCTGCTGTAAATTAAAGGGATATTAGAAGTCACCGAAGTGGTCCATGACCATATAAAAGGTCTTTTATAAAAGAAACGGGTCTCCAAGGTGACTTCTAATATCCTTATAATTTACAATAGGGGTACATTAATCACCATTTTATTTTAAAGGAGTTAAACTCTTGACTTTTTAGCCTCTTTTTCCCATTGTGCTGCAAATGACATTTTAACACTATATACCATCCCACGTAAATACCTGCCCACATCCTTAAGCTGTGTACAAACCATGCAATATTGTTGTCTGATTGATCGATAGTACAGTTTATCGGTCGATCAGGCCTAAATAATTGCATGGGTTTTTGGACATATCCAACCGTCCATTCGCCAGATTCGGACATGTCTGAAAACCACGGCTGATTGTGCGGTCCTCTATGGACTGTATGTGGTAAACTGTCAGCCTGTGTGTGGGTGTGTGTGTGAATTCCTGTCTGTATGATTGCCTTTCTGTCTGTGTTTATAGCTTTTGGCCAAGACCGACAGTCCTTCGTCCTGGCCGACCGGTCGGAAGTGCCGAACGGTCATCCAGGACAAAGGATCGCATCATGTGTACCTAGCTTTACACACACCGATTGCCGGACCCATCCACAGAAAACAATTACATTGTTGCCTGCAAAAATTTTAATTGTATTATGTGGTTAAGATAACAGAAACAGACTAATAAATCAGTAACATCACTGCACACTCGTACCTTTAAAACTATTTCAGGATCTACTTCTAGCTTCAGTCTATGCAAAGTTACAGCAGTATTACGGGTGGGTTTTTTTTGTTATTTTGGGGGGGTTGCTAGTACTGTGGTATCACTAGAATTTTGGGGTCTACCTCCATGTTTACAGTTGGAGCGTGCCCACTGTTGGGACAAAGCATCATCAGCTGCATCATAAGCCTTACTCCCAAACTTCTAAATCATTTTTAAATCTAGCCATAAGCCTAAAAATAACACTTTTTCTTTCCTTAGGGTGCCCATAGGTAGAGGGAAGGATAGAGAATGATTGAGCTTCAGGGGGGACAAAAACATCATGTGACTGTCACAGAGACTCAGACAGACAGGACAGACAAGGAATTCTAACTTTACAAGCATATAACTTAAAATCCAGAGATGCTAACGACTTCAGGCTTGTTTAAAATGGTATGAAATAGCTCTGTTAATAAGTGAACACTTGTATGGATACCATTGTTACCCTTTAATGTGGGAAAATAATGTGTAATTATAAATTCAGTGTAAATAATATAGATTTTGGGTACAGCACAGTGGAGTGTTTATGGGGTTACAGGTGTCCAAAATCCCCTTTTTCTGCTGGCTGAGCTTTACCTGCTGCTCTGACGCTTCAGGCAGAAAGGCAGGAAATTGACCACTATTAAAGAGCCCACACAATGTCACAATGTGTATGTGTTCGGTCGGGCTTCTTGTTTATCCGCAGCAACGAGCCCCGACCAAACATTTGTTTCGACCGACAAAGTGCCCATACACGGCACAATTGTCGTGCTCATACTCGCGATTGGACAGGTGTAGCCTTAAGCTAAGGAGAAGACCTTACCAGACACTATTAGGGGTCCTGCAAAAAGGAAGTCAGTACGTTGGAAGCAAAGAGAAATCACTGGATGGGTTGATTATGTTGATTGAAATGAGGAATATGTATTTGTGCTGAACTTCCCCATAAATGTCTATTTCCCTGGTACCAGAATTGACATTCCAAAGTTAAATATCAACAGGAGTCTCAATTAAAACCCTTTAGTATAGATACTGCCCAGTGTGCTAAGCAATCTTTTATACAGAGCAAAGAAGGGTCAAGTATGCAATATTTTACTATACTGAGGGTTCCACCTGTAACAAAAAGGCTTAAGTTTTTTGTTGGGGGTCAACTCTTTGGCCTTCGCCTCATACCCCCCTCTTCCTGCACCCAGCAGGAAGTCTCATGGTCTGGAAATGAGAAGACAATCACTGAAATGTTCAGAAAATAGTGATCCCTTTATCTTTGTCTGCAATGTTACAGTTATAAATATACAACTAAGCATATGCTGTGGAAAGGGAAGAAAGATACACAGGAGGTATATTTTAACGTGAGAGTGGTCTTTGAAAGTGAATGAGGGCGTGGCTTACATTTTGGTGCTGCACTGATTGCACAACTGCCCATGAAAACCTTACAGGTTTTCATGGGCAGCTTGCCTCAGCTTGCCACTGCAGTAATCCTAATTAATTAAGCCAATATTTGTTACTCTCCGTTGAAAGGTTAATTTGCATGCAGTGCGCATGATGGAGGATTTCCTGACAGTAACACAAAAGGAAGTTATACTAGTACTTACCCCCTATAATTAAGAATTTAGTGCACTTAATAATGATTATGGTAATAATTCTACTTTAAAGTTTTCTACGGTCACAACTCATCAAGTGCTGCACATCATTTGGAATTCCAAATCCAGGAAATACATTGTATACCTGTGTCTGCTCCATGCTGAAGAGATAACTGGCCATTAACTGAAGTGCTTCAGGATGTTTTGGTTCATATTCTAATGCCTTTCGAATGGTTTCTTTGCACATCTCAGAAGCGCCTTCTTCCATGCTTTAAAGAAAGGAAACAAAACGTATTAACACATTTCATTAGATCCACCATATACAGTAATTAATCTGGGTTCGAATAGTGTGATATTTCCTCCATATTATTTTACTGTATAGTATGACAATTACCACCAGCCAACAATGCCGAACGAACGGCCATACACATATGTTTATCATCCTGTACGGCTCTTACTTTGCTCGTCACATGCGAAATCAAACATTTGTACTTAGTGTTAGACTTACTCAAAAATACAAACAATTTCAACTTTGTACTAGAGGGCAAACTTGCTGGTTAAAAATAAAAATTGAATTTAAAATAAGAATTAAACATTTACTAGGGTTTTTGATGTTTGCTTTTAGAAGAATAAGAATATACCGTATATACTCGAGTATAAGCCGAGGTTTTTAGGTTTAAAAATTAACCTAAAAACCTTGACTCGGCTTATACTCGAGTCAGAAGAAACTTACCTTGAATCCAGAGGCAGCCACGAGTCCGGCCGGCAGTTCCCAGTAGTTCCTCGCGGTTGCGGATGACGTCATCACGCACGCTGGGGGATGACGTCATCGCGCAGCGCGAAGCAGTAATGAACTGCCGGCCGGACTCGCGGCTGCCTCTGGATTGCAGAGAGAGGAAGACTGAAGACCAGGTACAGGTAAGTGAGCTGGGGGGGACTGGGGGGAGGCTGGGGGGATGGGTACTGGGGGGAGGGCTGGAGGGACAGTATGCCATGCAGACACCCACATTATCTTTTTACTATAGGTGGTTGGAAACCACAACTCCCAGCAACCAAGCATGCTGGGAGTTGTAGTTTCCAAACATCTACAGTGGAAAGGTATTAGGGTGGGGGACAGTATGCCATACAGTAACCCCCAATACCTTTCTACTATAGGTGGTTGGAAACTACAACTCCCAGCAACCAAGCATGCTGGGAGTTGTAGTTTCCAAACATCTACAGTGGAAAGGTATTAGGGTTACTGTATACCCTCGGCTTATACTCGGGTCAATCATCTTTTCTATTTTTTGAGGCAAAAATGGGTGCCTCGGCTTATACTCGAGTATATACGGTATGAGCCTTTTTTATTTTCTGTTGTTACCGTGCTGTTAATAGCATTTATATAGGACTTGTAATGGCTGTATAAGAAATGATCTAAAGGAAGCCTACCTCAGTAAAACTTTATTTGTAACCAATATAAATACTAAGTATAGATTCGGTTGTGCCAGTGAGGAATAAATATTGATGGTTGGCTGCTTTGCAAAGCAGTCCACTTAGTTATGCAATCAAAATGGTAGTGTGTCTTGATTGCAATTAAAGGGTAAGGTCTCTGGACCACAGAGGCCTTCTTATTACAACCATTGGTGCTCCATCACATCCTAAGGACAACTGAGCAAAAATCAAACTATCAAGTTAGACCTGGTTGCATTTATTCTTGTTTTTGTTTTGTTTTTGTATATTGACTGTTACCACTTAAAGATGAACGAAACAGGCGAGTTTCAGTCCATATTACAGTTCTGAAAATCCGGTTTAAACCCAATTAAATCTGAATTTTTCCAATCGCAAATTTTAAGAATTCAATGGCATTTTCCATGAAAAGTTCTGAGTTTCGAAAATTATGCCAGTTCCAAATAGAAAGGGGGATTTATCACTATCTGTGATGTTACATGGAACCTAACCTACTTACTGCATGACAATTCAATTGTCTGTAAAGGGGTTTAGCATCCAAATGGCACCAAAGCGAGTTGTTATAATGTAGGCATATAACGTTAACTGATTTTACCTTGGATTGCACACAACTGGGATTTTACCTTTTTGTTTTTTATTTAATTTTACCTTATTACATATTTTACATTTGAGTGCAAGCAAAACTCACAACCATTTTCTCCTTATGAAACCAAAGAAATGTATGGAGATACTTTTTATACTATGGGGAATAAAAATCATGTCAACCCACCTTGCCATCTGCTGCATCACTGACTTCTTAAAGGGACACTATACTGAAAAAATGACTTTGCCTCATCTTAATCTATAATTGAATACATATAAGTAGCATTTATTCTGATTTGCGTGTGTTGCTGCATGCCTTAAATCCAGCACACATTTTGTTTAGGAGCAGTATCCCCCCTCCTTCTTTTAACCACTCCCACCTCCATCTGACCTGACTTTTTCCCCACAAACCAACTGTCAAGGCTGCACACAGCAGGGATGTCCAACCTGCGGCCCTCCAGATTTTTGAAAACTACAACTCCCAACATTCCTTGGTTTCTTCTGCAATGGAGGAATGCTGGGAGTTGTAGTTTTCAAACATCTGGAGGGCCGCTGGTTGGACATCCCTGGCATACAGCATTCCAACTGTCAAAACTGTCACCATTCCAGCTACAGTAAAGCAAGGAATTTGACTGACAGCTGAAATATAATAAGTTTTAGATTGGATATCTAAAGAAATAGGGGGCAGATGAACAAAAAAATGATACAGTAGTGGTTGAGAAGAATTATAGTTTCCAGTTATAGTCAATTTAAAATAACCCTTTTTTCCGGTATAGATTCCCTTTAAGGCATGTGTCAGCCATGGTTCTTGCAAAGAACCTTGATGTTGTAAAAAAATTCCATTACACTATGCAAGCCATACATTACTTTTTTTTTTTAATTGATTCAATCAGATTGGTCAAAAAATGGACCTGTATATGGGGTTTGTTTCATAGACTGCCCAGCAATATCAGGCAGTTTATCAAGAAGAAGGTGATAAGACTTGTCCTAAATTCTGTCAAACCTACGCAATATCAAGATTTTGAATCTGCTCAAAACAAATTGCACAAGGTAAAATACCGATTGGCTGCACCCCCTTGCTGATATCTATGGCGTACAGGCGGAATTACCTCACTGTGTTTTTACATTAGTTGGTACAAACATTCAATTCACTCAAAACTCCACACAAAACCATTTTCTTTGCAAATTACTAGTAATGATGATTAAATAAAAATAAAGACAAGCTCAATATATTCCATAAATGCACTAAGTGTCAGTGAACCTATTGCTCCAGCCTCATCAATCCTATGCCATAGAAATCCCTGATCAATCAATTTAGCTTGTATTAACAATAATTATACATCAAAATGTGTATACACGTAGGAAGGTTTAAAATACATTTTACAGCGGTTAAAGAAAGGGTCCATTTAATTGTGGCTGTTCAGATACAATTATAGCACTGCTTGAATTAATAAGACAAGGGAAAATGTTATTTCATTTATTAGGACAACATACTGATCAGACGCCACACGCTTCGTGTGTGTTAGTGCCCGCTTGTGCTGCAATCCCTGTCATTTTCAGGGTGACTGCATGTTCTCCGATTACCGGATCGCAGCACAGCGGGCCCCAGTGCGGATTGCGTGTTATATGTCCTAGCCCTCAGTAAATAGAAAAATTTTAAGAATTGCAGAAAACCGAATCCACCTTTTCTGCTTAGGTTGGGCTTAGACTTTAAAGAAGGAACATACATGTTCAGAGTCAAGAGAAATAAATTTTGAATAGTTCAAGACTCTAATAACTGGCAGAGTCCCATCAAATGCAAATTCATTTATATTTTAGAGAGTAGTCAGGGAGACTTCCTGAGAGCCACAAGCGCTTAGCTCTCCATATAAGTGACCTTTATTTAAAAAAGCACACTCCTACCTAAAATGACTCTAGGATACTGCTTCTGGCTGCAATCTATCCAAACTTACAGCAGTATAAGAGGTGGTGTTTCCTGCTTATTCTATGAGCTGTGACATCACCAGCACACCCTCATCACTGGTTTGAGCATGCCCACTTGCATTATTGTCCCCTTCTTTAAATCACAGCATTGCAGCAGTTCCCAGGCTTCACAAATTCCCCACAGCAGGTGCCAGCAGCGATTTCATGTTACCGTGCTATTAAAGTCAGGCAAGCTTAAGACTCAATACAAAATTAACTAGAATCACAAAGGGCAATATTAAATCTAAGAGAGCCAAGCACTTGTGCCTCTTGGTAAATCTCCCTGATTTTTTTTCCTTTATGTTATTTCTCTTTTTACATAGGAAAATACAATTTCCGTTTCAACGTGTATATTCTTTAAAGATTGTTGTCCATTTATATTCATGAGCAAACTATTGTCAGTGCATTCTGTAACGTGTAAACTAGAACTAGAACTACAAGCTGTTATGTCAAAGAACACAACAGCAATAAGACTAAGAACATTCCCATCTGTTCTCAACAGCCTAAAGCACTGTTTTCAGATGGATTTTCTACTGACCGTATCTAAATCAGAAACTGTTCAGAAAGAAAAACTCCAAAGACCTTCACTAGGAAAAACATGCAAAAATAATGGGGGAGATTCAATATGGGTGAAATCGGTATAATACCCACGTTAACTAATGTTAATGTGTGTTTTACACGGATTTTAGGGCACAGCGTCATTTTCAAATGTTTTTGGAAATAGTATTGTACAACTGATAAAAAACCCCATTTAGCTCTACTTCGATGTACGAAAATTAACGGGGTCTTGTATGGCACCTTAAAGGAGCTCAACGGGGAGTGTCTTACCATTACGTGATCCTACGATGCAATGTCAGACGTAATCTTGTTTATGTCTGATATTGTATCGTGGGATTGTGCAATCGTAAGTATTGTGATCTTTTAAATTGAATTTCCCCAAATATATTTTGTAAGTAAATGCTTCTTAACCAAAAGGCAACTTATACCTCTGAAAGTTCAGTTTAGTCAAGGGCAAAACATGGGGTTGTAAAGGTTCATAAACACTTGTGGTCACAGGGTCAATATGTGCCGCACAATGGTGTACCAGCCGTTTCAGCTGTCTATCATTTAATGTATTGGCACTCGGTCAGGCCTTGTTGATGATCCGACCTGGTGGATCATAGACGCCCAATCAAACGGCCGTTTTGCATGACCAAGCACCCATACATTAAATGATTGTTGACAGAATGGCTGTTCAGAACAAAATTTTGCACAAAGGGTTGAACCTTTAGCTTGTAAATGAGGTTTATTTATATAGGAAACATGCTCATTAGGATGCCCCATTCATTATTGATCATTCAAACATATCAACTATGAAGCCAACCTTAAAGGATTTCTACTTGTTACCAGCCACAGTTTTCCATAAACAAAACACAATGTTCATTTCAAATAATTGAGGGGAGCAGATGGTGTTACATGCAAGAGAACAGATAGCCATACTATTACACAAAAGGGAATATCATACAGTCGCGTATATTTACACATTATGTAAATATACATTATGTAAAAACCGTGATCATTTTTTACATGCATTTTAGCTGTGTTTAAAATAACTTCCAGGTGCTAAAAAATTATAAGAGAAATTCTCATTCTAACATATCTCAATTAATGACCTGTCATCAACTCAGTCTCAGAATCTATTACCTCCCTACATTCCCCATTCTGGGCTATTCACATGTGGCTAAAAGTTTATCTCAAAATAAATGACCCAAGTGGCTGTCAGAATTCGAACAAAGCAGGAATTTCTTATTGGCCGTGTGCACCAATATGCGCACCAATAAAATAACATTTTGTGCCCTACATACCTATTTACCTATATTCACTCATATTATTGTTTGCGCTCTATTTTAACCTGTATGTGCAAGTTTAGAGCGAGCACCAGCTGCATGGTGTATGGTCAGCATAAGTGTGGTTGTTTGAAGGTAAGTGATCGGTCACAGTTTTAAATACAATAGATGTCAGGTATTGCAGGCTTTGTGGGATATTTTTATGCCAAAAAGTAATCCGAGAAACTCCAAAGTACTGATGCCTGGAAGCAATACACTGTAAAATGAGTCCTTAAAGATTACATTTTATCGGGATTACTACATTATAAAGACACGAGGAAGGATAATAACTATTAACGTTTTTGAGATGGCGGGTGAAACGCCTGACCTTACCTATTATGATAGGTGCTGTCTTTTGGGTTTATGCTGCGCAGCTGTGATATCATAGGACTGTTATACTATATTACTGTGTTCACTTTACTCTCTACACCTATAGCTGATATATTTGTTTTACCAATTATTTTGTGGCAGCTGACATGTGCATGTTTATTTAGGCTCCCTTGTTAGCACCTCACTTGTGTGCTAGCATATTCCCCTATGTATCTACTAATAAAGGGATTTTACTTATCTATTATAAAAGAGAGTGCCTCGAACGCTGCTTCCTTTCTGTTATTCATTAACTTAAAGGCACCATACTATATTACTGTAGCGGTGCCCTGACTAACATTTGTTTATCGATAATATACAGCACTACAATTTTCCTTGTTCTACTCTAACATCAGACAAAATAAAGTTTTAAAGTGCTTGAAATCTTGCTTTTGTCAAGTGCTTTGACATAGGGAAGTACTTTGGTCTTGCTCCTAACTTTTGCAGTGCCAGATACTGAATGTAATCTTTGGGAAAGCAGGCTCTACAACGAAGGAGCGCATCTTCCCACTGAACAGTACAGGAAGAGTTCCGGACTTCTACAAGTCCCCTAAGATACCTCTTAAGTAAATATTTCCTTACATGTAACTTTTATAAATGACCAAATTATTTTAGTCAGTGCCAAAAACTGTTTTCAAGTACACCTTGTGTGCATCTGTACCTTTTGGCTGTGAACCTTGACTTGTCCAATGATCCTGGACATTTAAAATTGTCTTGCCTGTACTGTACTGTAACAGTTCTGGCTAGAGACTTCTAGTGGGGACTGGCCTTTTGCAGCAAGCTAGCAGTAGTTTATAACTGGACAGGTATAGAAAAAAAAGACCAAATTGTGGGTGTCTGAAATATTGGGAAATAAGTTGTATATCACATGTTCATCAATGACATATACATAATACATCCATAGCGAAATTAAATTAAGAAAGGATTGTCAAAAGTCAAGGTACTCTGTCTTTTCATTGTTTTTGTCTTAAGTTTAATTAAAAAACAGGCTTAAAAAAAACCTTCAAAACAGAATTAAGACTAATTTAGAATTTTTAGTGCTGTACATTACCAACAAATTAGAATTTCTACGTACTAAATTCACAATAAAAACTTTTTTCAGGTGCAAATGTGCCTTGAACGGCCACTTTTTAATATTCTGTTTATTATGCAGGCTAAGACGAATCCATTTACATGTTCAAAGACCTGTGATTTTTTTTTTACTTTATCTATTTTCAGCACTACCGAAAATGTCTTGAATTTTCTAGGGGAAAAAACACCCAGCCCAGAGGTTTCTCTGTCAGGCATAATTCAAAGACTTATTTTACCAACGTGAGAATTACGATAAACTAGAAGAACTTGTGATTTATAGGTACAGTGCATTGCAGAGGAAAGCTTTTCATTTACCAAAGATCAGTGAAGTAAATCTCCGCAACAGAACAAAAAGCTGCTGCAATATCCTTTGTAGTTACTTCCATTTCTTCAGTGAAGCTGGTTGCCCCTGCCTATAAAGAGAGTTAAAAATACAATGAATATATTTTCACATTTAAAAAAAAAAGTCATGTCAAATAGCAATGCCAACAAGATTTCGCTCTAATTAGTAAAACAAAGTGATATAACAAAGTGACAAAAATAAATTGCTTGATCTTTCCAACATGGCACATTTTGGCCTCTGCACAAAGGCTCCCTACAGACACGGTATGCTGTATAATGACTACATACAGAAGCTATTTTAGAACTAAAGCTTAGAAGTCACGAAAGCTAGGCCCAGGAGGCACCAGAGAGGAAGATTTTATACTGTATGGAGGATGTGAAGGGGCAAGGAATGACTAAGGTCTCTTGAACTACTTGAGACTGGTTAAAAAATAGAAAAAAGTTTGAATATATATTAATAATCTCACATAAAGGAGTCAAAGACCTACAGTGCAGGCAGATTTCAGCCCTTTAACATCACATCTATTATATATTGGTGCTGATGTGATGCAGTTTTAGCGTGCTACTATGGACTAAGATTCTAAACAAGTGAAGAAATAAAACTGCAGTTAAGAACAGTTTAAATTTGATACTTCTAGTACTTAGGTTTTTTAGCTCTCTTACCATTAAACATAAATCAAATCAATCTCCAGCACTATAAATAGAAAGGTCAGACCATCTAAACAAGTATGATACACATAAGGTACCTACCATTGTTGGCTGATTGTGATATGCGCCGATCATAACTTCTATTCCTTTACTGAAATACTGAAGAGCTTCCTCCTTGCAGTGTATCTGTCCAAGATACATATATTTGGCATGCCCTTTGTCAGGACTCAGTTCAACAGCTTTTAGAAATACCTATTCACTAGGTTAAAGAAGAACTAATTTAATGATCCTTAGTCTCCATTATCCCCCACACAAAACTTCATCCTTTAGAGGACTATACTCATCTCCCTCACCCACCCTCGTTCCACACCTGAATAGTACGAGTAGAGTAAGGACCTAAACAGCTAAGTTCAATTTAGATATGCAGAATGTCTTACCTAAACTTTCCTTCTCTGCTCTGGTCAACTCTGCCTTTCCTAGTTGGTCGATGACAAATTCAATGAGAAGACGTAGGTAGTGGGTCTTCCTATTTTCAATAACATGAAGCCAGTAAAGGGAACAGAGCAGCTAAAAAAAGTTTAGGCTGGGTTAAAGGGTATCTCCACTGCTAAAAAATTTTTTTTTGCTATTCAGTTTTATTGAAGAACGGGAGGTAAATGAGCTGTGTCTTCCCTCCTGTTCTTCAATAAAACCTGCAGGAGCCGGGAGAGAAGGTAAGGTGCTCGCTCGCTCCTCTGCCGCAAGGGGTTAAGGACCTCACCCCGGCTACTATTAGGGGCTACTTTATAAGTATATAATTGCCTTTTAAGTGTCTTACCTCATTCCAGCTTCTATGGTTTCTCATGCCTTTATCTGTTGTATTCAATTAGATCAACTGGACTTGAAGTTTAGAATCTGTGGCATTTATCTACCCTGGAAAATCCCAATTAGCATATCACAGCCAAGTGTTAAGGGCGTGATTGGATAGTGGCTAAGAGGTGTTATAGGAACGCCCAGAGTAAGGTGTCAAAACAGCATTGTACATGGCAGACAGTTGGTGTCGAACCCCCCCACCTCTATTTAGGCTTGGTTTCTTTATTTTCACATAACTGGCCTCCTTAACACCTCTCTTGAACCGCACGTTCCTTTGCCAATATGTTAACATTACAATCTTCAAAGGATTGTCCTTTATCCTTAAGATGCAGGTACACAGCTGAGTCCTGACCCGAAGAATTGGCTCTTCTGTGCTGGGCCATACGTTGATGCAGTTGCTGTTTGGTCTCCCCTACATACAAATCAGAGCATTCTTCACTGCACTGCACTACATATATGATGTCGCTTTTCTTGTGTTTCGGTATTGAGTCTTTTGGATGTACCAATTGCTGCCTCAGTGTGTTGTTCGGTTTAAAGCAGACAGGGATACGGTGTTTTTTGAAAATTCTTCTTAATTTCTCGGAGACCCCTGCTACATATGGGATGACCATGTTCTTCCTCCTGTCTTGCTTTCCCCCTTCACTGTTGGTATTCGTGTTCTCTTCTTTCCTTCTACTTCTTTTGACAAAGGCCCAGTATGGATATCCACAAGTTTTAAGGGCTCCTCTGAGATGTTTCATTTCTTTAGCCTTCGCCTCTGTGCTAGTGGGGATGTTCTCAGCTCTGTTTTGCAGGGTTCTGATGACACCCAGCTTGTGATCTAAAGGGTGGTGGGAGTCAAACATCAAATACTGATCTGTGTGGGTTGGTTTTCTGTAAACCTCCACTTCCAGTTTACCATTTTCCTTGACTTCCACCAAGCAGTCCAAGAAAGCCAGTTTGTTGTTTTGTACCTCTTCCCTTGTAAATTTGATGTTTTGGTCTACCGCATTAATGTGTTCTGTGAAAGCTTGTACTTCCTTCTGGTGGATTTTAACCCAGGTGTCATCAACATATCTGAACCAGTGGCTGGGTGCTATGCCCTTAAAGGTATTAAGCGCCTGTTTTTCTACCTCCTCCATGTAAAGGTTGGCCACAATAGGTGAAACTGGAGATCCCATAGCACATCAGTGTTTTTGCTTATAGAACTTATCCCTGTATTTGAAATAGGTGGTATTCAGGCACAAGTCCAGTAAGGAACACACCTGTTCTGGGTTGAGATCAGTTCTGCTGGTAAGAGGGCTGTCTTGGCCTAGCCGTTTTCTCCCCATGTCAACAGCCTCCTTGGTGGGTATACGGGTGAAGAGAGATGTCACATCATAGGACACCATAGTTTCTTCTGCACCGAGTACTATATCTTCAATTTTGTTGGTGAAATCCTGAGAGTTCTGGATGTGATGCTTAGAACTTCCCACCAATGGTCTCATGCCTTTCCACAATAAACAATAGGGACGAGCACGGGGAGGACTTGTTCAAATAGTAAATAAGTGTATTGCAGCATATCACGGTTTCCATTGCTATTACATCCCACATACACCTAAGGGGTATTTTACATTTGTAATAGCGTATACAAGTGTGGGACATACATTTCGAAGCAAAGGCAAATTATCAGGGAGATTCAATAAAAGTTCTTACCGTTTAAAATGGTACTAATTTTGCCCCAACCAATCAGAACTTATGTAACATTTGAAAGCTAACATTTGATTGGTTGGGGCAAAATTAGCACCATTTTAAACGATAAGAACTTTTATTGAATAACCCCTTAAAGAAGAGAAAATGACAAGGATCATTTGCGATGGCTAGACAACTGGGCCAAAGCATCTCTGGTTAGCAATGGCGAGGACCTAACTAAGTGGTCCAATGAAGTGAAACTGGTGAAATGGCAACAGGTTCATGGGCAGCCAAAGCTCAGTGATGACATACGAAAAAAATGATTGCCCCCGTTATCCAATCCAATAGAAGAGCTAAAAATGTTAATGCTGGTTTCGGATAGAAACGTGTCAGTAAATACAGTCCATCACAGTTTGTTGCATATAAGGCTGCATAGCCACAGACTGCACAGGGTACCCATGTGGACCTGTGCCTACTGCCAGAAACTCCTAAAATGAGCATGTGAGCACAAATATTGAAGTGAAGGTGGCCTGATGAATCATATTTTCATTATGCGGATGGAAGGGTGAATGTGCATTGCTTTCCTGGGAAAACATGGTGCCAGAATGCACTATAGGAAGAAGGAAAGCTAGAAAAGGCAGTGTGATGCTTTGTGTATTGTTCACTTCGGGTCCTGACATTCATATGGATTTTACTTTGATTTTTACCACCTACTTGTTGTTGATTAAGTACACCCGTTCATAGAATGTGTATTCAATTATTCAATGTGTTAAAAATAACTCTATACTCTCCAGATTGCAATCCAATCAAGCATCTGTGGGATGTGCTGGTAAAACAAGAATGTAGACCCACTCATCTAAAGTTCTTGTCAATCTCCCAAAATAATCCAGAGCTCTGTGCCTATAGCTTTTATAGATGTATGGATGGTGCCAGCACTATCAGTTCCTAAACTTCGTGAAATCTGATCTCTCTCCAATCTCTGCCCAATGGACAGCCCCCCAGCATTAATTCTGCACATTAGGATGGTGAGGGGGGAGTGCATCAAAGTCTTGCTGGGTACATCTCTCTACTCTAAACACACTTGGCAGAGGACAAGGTTAGTGACTGTTTTAGAAGAGAGGAGGAAATAACTAACTTGTATCTATCTATATATCTATTCATCCCGTTTTGGAAAATGTTGACAACTATGAATAAATCTGATCTTCGGAAGCCAATTTACAGCTTAACATAAATGATCTGCTATGGACTGCTTGGTGCCAGATAACACAAAATTCCTTTAGCAGTCTTGACGATCCTTCATGTATATGCAATAAAACAGGCAACACTACATGCAACAGCTATATAGCATATCGTGCCATCTGTTTCTTTGTATGTTTATAATTGGCAGGAGGCGCTCACCTACTTATTAAACTTTGACATATAAGGGCAATTATACTTTCCCACTCTCTTTTTTTAAAGATATTCAAGACCTAGAATTTAGGTCCTTGCCCATTAGATTAAATGAAAAAATTACTATAAGAATCCAAAAAATCTGGTTGTCCCCTGCTTGTGTCTGGACACTGTCCTGAACCCGCAGGAATAACCTCACCCTAAGTACATTATAAATATATGTGTAAATATATACTTTTATATTTAACATATATTTATAATTTATATATTTATGTACTGAACTCTCTAGCACTTTTATTGATATAATTTATATATTTATGTACTATCTATGTATTTGTTCCCCTTGTATGACTACTGTATTTATAAATAAACTATACATACATAAATAATACATATTTTAATAGACACTAAATCAGATGTGTACATTAAATAATAAAACAATAAAATTACATTTTTAATCATCAAAGGATACTTGTTTTGCCTTCTCTGCATGCCCCAGTTCCATACAGATGTTACCCATCATATCCAATATTTCTAGGTTAGTAGGGTCCATGTCCAGAGCTCTTTGACAGAAAAGCTCAGCCATTTCATAATTAAAATTATCCATGTACTCTTCAGTCTGGGGGTAAAAGAAAGAACACCCAATTCAGCAATAGACTAACAGGCAAAAAAAAAAAAAACTATGACTAGGGCAAGGCGGAACATTTTCAATCTACCCCATTTTTATAGATGGATTAAAAGGTTCAGCTATTGCTCAAAAGGCAAGTTTGTTCTATTTTGGTTCCTGCTCCTCATGCATTGATTGAAGAATGGAAGGTATCTCCACTCGTTTTTATAAGTTTTGGTAATCCAGATCTATTGAAGAACGGGAGGTAAAGGAGCTGTGCCTTACCTTCCGTTTTTCAATAGAACACACAGGAGCCAGGAGAGAAGGTAAGAAACTTACCCGCTCGCTCGCTCCCCCAGCGCTTAGTCTGACAGGTCCCGACGGACCTGCAAGATCGCGCATCGCGCATAGAAGACAAGGTCCGTCGGGACCTGTCAGACTACGCGCCGGGGGAGCGAGCGAACGGGTAAGTTTTCTTACCTTTCCCTGGCTCCTGTGTGTTCTATTGAAGAACGGAAGGTAAGGCACAGCTCCTTTACCTCCCGTTCTTCAATAGAACTGGATTCCCAAAACTCATAAAAACGAGTGGAGATACCCTTTAACCTCCCGGTCTTCAATAAATGCATTAAAGGAATAGTTTACTTTTGCAGTGAACTATTCCTTTAAGGGAGCTTGTTATCGAAACCTGTCAGACTTACGGACCCTGAACTCTTACCAATTTTTTTTTTTTTTTTTTTAACATGGATTAATAAGTCTTTTTTTACAATATAGACTCCAATATATCAAGTAGTGCGGCCCTTAACAGCTATTATATTGACTAATGAATATACAGGAGAGACGTTATATAGTCCTGCATGCCAACACTAACTGTGCTTGGTGATGAGAGAACATAAATAATATAAAAATATAATATAAAAAAGTCAATTTACTACTTCAGCAGGACATAGGGAAATAATTTAAATCAATTTATCAACAGAATATTTTGAATTATTGGAGTGTAATATCATTAATTAAAATTTTTAAAAATGACCAATAACTGTGCCCATTAAAAAACACAAGAAATATATTTTACTTAAGTCATCAACAACTACATATGTAAAATTACACTTTGGATTAACTTCTCTTTAACAGAGCCATATGTTAAGAAACAGACTTTTTAACTAGACTTGAATGGATCAAGCTTGGCAGCTTTTCACATTCACCCCTCTAATTGCAAAGAAAGAGCAGTCTAAAAATGACCTTACTTTCTGAACAGCTTGTTCCAAATCAATTACAAGTTAATAGTTTATCAGGCTAGAAAAATAAAACAAAAAACACTTAAGCTTTTACATCAATTTATGCTATTCTAACCTTCCCCCCCAAACCCCTACCAAGACTGTCATATGAAAGAGTTGCCAAAAGTGATTGCACATTTATTTCCATAGTGTTTCATCTGACTAAAATTATAACAAGTAAAACGGACTTGCTGCTTTTAAAAAAAAAAATTAGGAGGTTTTAGGATTTGCAGTCAGTTCCAATTTTTTGTACTTAAAGGTGCTTGAGTGGTTGGCACAATGGATTTTGCAAGCTTTATTATTACAGTGAAATAGCATAATTGCAGTTTTTGCACCCCCCACAGAAGGAAAAATCAAATGATTGGCTTTGTTCTACTACTGTGTCACCCACAGTAAGCTAGATATGCACTATACAAAAACATTGAAAAACTAAATAAATAAATAAAATGTGCAAAAGGACCAGGAGATTTACCATATTTAGCTGCAAACAACCACATTCTGGGAAGTTTAATTGTTTAAGATTTAAGTTTACTTAAAGGAATAGTTTACTCCCAAGTTGAACTGTTCCTTTAATGTATTGATTGAAGCCCGGGAGGTAAAGGAGATATGCCTTACCTGCCGTTCTTCAATCAATAACTCAGGAGCAAGGGCCAAAGGTAAGTATATTTACCTTTCGCGCGATCCTCCGCTGCAGAACTCCAAATCCCCAACCACTTCCTGGTTCCAATTCTCTTTAGCGTGCATGCACAATAATGTGTGCTATAGCGAATTAAAACCAGGAAGCGGTTGGGGATTTGGAGTTCTGTAGCGGAGGATCGTGTGAAAAGTAAATATACTTACCTTTAGCCCTGGATCCTGAGTTATTGATTGAAGAACGGGAGGCAAGGCAAAGCTCCTTAAACTCCCGGGCTTTAATCAATACATTAAAGTAATAGTTCAATTTGGGAGTGATTGATTCCTTTAATGTTCATAGCTTCTCTTACTTCAGTTCCAAAATTTTAAGAATAAGACTTAATGCTCATTAGTGTAATGATGTTCAGTGAATATATATATAAAATATATATATTTTTATAACGTGGAACTTGAATAAATAAAACAAACCAAGGGAGACTTTAGGAAAGTTAAAGGGGAAACTAAAGTCTCCAGACAATATTGCCCCAATAGACAGCTTGTTGTATGTTTGTGAATGTGCTCTGTCTCCCCCTCTAGCTTTGCATTGGCTGCTGGGTAACTTGGAAACTAACCTGTGGGTACTAGGGGTCAGCTCCCATAACCCCCTTATCTGGTGAAACACAGTTTGAGGCCTGTTCAAAAACATGGGTGGGCAGGCCGTGAGTGTGTTGGGGCCGATCATGGGCAGGGCTACACCACTGACATAGAAGATAATCTGTGCATAGAGACAGGGAATACGGAGGTCAGGGGGCGTGGCTTTTTGAAAACTACAAGGGCTGCAGGTTATACTGGCAACAACATGGAAGTCTTCTTAGTTATAGAATCTTAGTTAGAGATTCTAGAATATACATGCACTAAATGCAACTTACTAGAAAAGAATCTTATAATGTATAGGTGTTCTGGGGATAAATGCCTTAATATTAGGATTTAAAAAATAAAGTTTAGTTTAAAAATAGGAAATTCATGTGAGGGACGCACATCAAGCTGAACGCATTAATAACTGTAGTAGAAAAATATAATTATATAAAACATCCTGTTCTCCTTTTCATTATAAATACAATACGCTTTTTATTATTCAATCAGCTAACATCCTGGGGAAATAGTCTTCAAACATCTGGAGGGCTACTGCATGCCTATCCCTTTTATAGCATATACAGGAATCCAGTAAGCTAGTTTGCTGCCTTTTTGTTTGTAAGGTGTCAATTTTTAGGTTTATTTAGGTTTATTTTTAGTAGGTTTAGTAGCATTTTAGTAGGTTTATTTTCTACCTTTTCAAGTAGTTGCCAAACTGTATATTTTTCAGCTGTCTTCTTCTTGGCTTTCTGTTGCATCTTCAAGTTCATCCTGTCTTGCGCTGGCAAAACAGATAGTTCATTCCCTTGGATAAGAAAATACACACTGAATTCAAACGTCTTTCACATAATATAGAAGATACCAGTGTAATCAATTAAATCTGAATCCTTATTGACTATAACATGGACAACAATAATGTAGGCTTTATAAAATGAATCTAAACAGATCAACAGCTGGTAGAAATTTTTTCAAAGTATGCTGACTAGCTTTCACCATTAACCACTATAAAGTATATAAAATCTGCCCAACTGGGGTAGGACAGGTATTTTAATTTTTTTACATTTTTTTACATTTTGTACGGTTTCCTGGTTAAAGGAGCAAAAAACAGAAACAATTGAAAATCTGTTCTCGTTTTCTGTATGTCTGCTATAGTGAAGGGGCCGGGGTGCGTGGCGGGCCGAGTATTATACTCTGGTTTTCAAATGGACTTTCTTCAACCCTTTTACCATTCCAATAGCATACATTCTCAATTTTCAAATGTTACTGGTTATATTGTTTGTATTATTTATTTATTAATATTAAAAATGTGTTGCCAAGATATAAGATAGACACAATTTGTTATAAGTTTTCCTTTTACTGTGGGAATATTCCTACATATAGCACTGATGTCTTAAAGGGACTGTAAACTCCCCATCATCCATAAAAATAACTATGTGCCATCCGTTTCTATTATTCACAGGGAGGTGAGAACGCTTATTCTCACCTCCCTGTGAATAATAGGACGCTCGGGGGACCTGGTACTTACCGCCGCTCCACTGCAAGCCCCTTCACTGAAAGCTGCTCTGTCCTGACCGCGCACCCTATCTTAGACGCATGCGCGCCAATACAAAGATAGGGCGTGCGATCGGGAGAGAATAGCGTTCACGTGAAGGAGCGGCTTGCGAGTGGAGCACAGTAAGGTAAGGGAAGTTCCAGGTCCCCCGAGCGTCCTATTATTCACAGGGAGGTGGGAATAAGCATCTCACCCCCTGTGAATAATAGAAACGGATGGCACATAGTTATTTTTATGGATTTAGTGTTCCTTTAATTTATTTGACATGTTTATTTGGTTTTTCACAATAAAAATTATTGGAAACAAAAAAAAAGGAGTAAAAAATAGAATAAGAAAAATATATCTGGATAAGGCAGCACAACTTGTAGGGCGGACAGCATAAAAATGTAAAGAAGACCCTTCTTCTTACAGATACTGTAGGGCTGCCCCAGCACCACATTTTTCAGGTCCTGCCCCACAGACTTAATCTCACATACACCCTATCAATGTGACTTAATGATAGAAATATATATATGCAAGATATCGTTGTATATATTGTATTCAGTTAGATCAACTGGACTTGATGTTTAGTTCTTGAAGGCGTTTCGCTAGTTATCCGACTGGCTTTCTCTTAGTATAGTATAGTATAGTATATGAGGTTGAATAAAGACATACGTCCATCCAGTCCAACCCATCTAGCAATATCCTCATTTCCTGCCTAACTGTTGATCCAGAGGAAGGCAAAAAATACTTACCTCTCCTCTTTCCTCCGGCGAAGTGAGCTGCCGGCAGCCGCGTCCGTGATTGGCTGCCGCTCAGCCAATCACAGACGCGGCTGCCGGTCCCGCCCCTCTGCTTGCATTTTCTCGCAAGCAGAGGGCCGGGAGCGCGGCGGAGGAAAGAGGGGAGGTAAGTAGAGTTTGGGGGGCTTTCTGAAGATACAAGTATAGCGGTTGGGGCTGGGAGCCCTTGGGGAAACTTATGTGAAAAAATATTTTTTAGGGTGGACATAGCCTTTAACCCCTTTAACTGGAAGAAGAAAGATTAGTCTGCTTACTGCACACTCAGTTCTGCACACATAGTTCTTAACAGTACAAACAATCCTTATTTTCAAACTGTCAAACAATCCTTATTTTCAAACTTTCACACACACCATACAACCATCAAATGATTAAGTGTCCTTTTTATATGTCCTTGAAAGCAAGGTCCTTATGAGAAAGGGCCACTCACAAGTTCGTTACACTCACAGGAAACTTCCTTTTGTTAGGTCCAAACCCATTCAGAATGACTTGTACAAGAATCTGTTGGCAATTATGTACCCTGGAAAGTCCCAATTAGCATATAACAGCCAGGTGTTAGGGACCTTCTGAATGCAAGGTGATGATTGCATTGAGGGTAAGAGGTGTTATTGAAACTGCCCAGGGTAAGGCATCAAAACAGTATTGTACTTATTGCCAACACATTCATGTCCAGTTAATCTAACTGAATACAAGAGATATACCATGACCTGGATGAATGAGAACCTTCACAAGCATATATATGCTAGATGATAATTAAAAAGTCAATTATATTATAATCACAATAGACTGATAGTTGAAGAATACATTTATTGGTAATCACAAAATAATGAATAGAGATTTCAAAGATAATAGGTAAAAATGGTTTAATACTAACTGGCAAACTCACAAAAACTTCAGTACATATAATCAGTAAAATACATAAATTAATTACACCTGCGTTTCAATAATACCTAAGATCAATAAGTGCAAAAGTGATATAAAGTGCTGTAAAAGTAGTTGGATCACAGGTTACGGGTCTTGTTACAAAATCTAAAACTTTTATTTAGTCCATAATAGAAAGCATCAATGCTTTCAGGCCTGAGTGGGCCGTCTTCAGGATATTGCGTCACATCTCAAAGTCCAATTTATACCCTGATGTACAACCATTAACCCATGAAGACCAGTAAAACACAAATATATATTTAGAATTAAAACCATAGAAACAATGTATGAATAGATAGAGACGTTATATCAAATGATGGATGCATTGTAGCAGAGTGGCAACCAAATGTACTACAAACCAACACAAATTATAAGTATCTAATCACCAATATGCACATTAAGGCAATAGAAAGTATTATTGTATGTAGCCTGTCATTATCCAATTATAAAGCGCTGCATACCCCACATTCTGGAATATATTTTAAGAGGAATAAGGTTAAAGGTAAGGACAATAATTGTTCATTCAATCCCCTAGGTGTTAGTGTATCCAGATAAAGTGTATCCACCTGGCCTCTTTTTGTAACAAATATCGATCTTTATTGGTGTTGGATTTGATCTGCTGAGGAGTTAACCCATCTATAACCATACAGCGCAAGCTAGAAAGGGGAAGTCCCAATTTTTTAAAATGACATGCCATTGCCAGATTTCCAAATTTTGGATTTATAGCAAGATTCTCTTTATTAGCCAGGGCCTGGTGTATAGAGGATCTGTGGTTGGCCATGTGCTCCTTGAAAACAGTTGTGGTTTTACCAACTGGGTGAGATCACTCTTTGTTATGTACTATCCAAGCTCCATTCAAAGTGTGTTATATTATAGTGCATGTGACTTTGTATGAGACTTTAGTCGATTATAGACCTTCAGGAAAGATGTACATGGAAGAGCTCTTTTGGTATTTCTATATATGGGAGAGACACTTTTGCTGGTACTTATATTGATTTGCAGTTTTTATGTATATTTGAGGTTTTTTACTGCACCATCATGTATTTTGTTAAATATATATATATATATATACATACACACTATACCTTGGTACTTGTATGGAGTTATAGGCTATCTATAGGGGCTATGAGATTAAAGAACAGAAAAAGAAAAAAATCCAGAGGGATAGTGAAGACTATAGAAAAGGGAAAATTTATAGCTTAGATTCCCTAAATAAAAATGACGCACATTGGGAAGGTGAAAAGGAGGTCCCTTTAGGGGGAGAAAGAAAAGAGTCAGAAGGGGTAAAAAGGAAAAGAAAGAAGATCTCCACCCAACTTAAGAGACAGGAATCGGTGGGCCTACCCGAGAGACAGACCAAGAGGGAAGAAATTGACAATTAGCAATTTGACCGATGAAGTACTTGATGATGACACTACCTCTTTGCTCTCTATAGGATTATCCTTTGCACCTAATGCTAAACTTGAAAAGTTTGAAGCAATTAAAGATCTTCATCTCTTTGCAAGAAGTTGTCTCTCTTAGGGATAAATCCACTTGGAGTCCTTCACTGGTAGGCTTCCCCACAATTAACAGCTTTGTCCGTTCAGTGGAGAATGAGATACAGGGAATGGGTGAACCCATGTTAATGCAGCATAATTTGACAACACAAGAAAGATTAGCTTTAGCTAAACTAAGAAAATGGGATAATCTGCTTACACAAATTGCAGATAAGAGGGGGAATGTAGTTATAATGACCAAAAGCACTTAAAAAAAAAAAAAGAGGCATTGAGACAATTAAGGGATAAAGAACAATACTGTAGACTGCATTACAACCCAATTGGAGAGATTCAGAGAGAATTGAAAAAATTTTAGATATGGGAAAATCTTCAGGAGTTTTGAGCATTATACCAGACTCACAGAACAAGAACATATACGAGCATGCAGGAAAGGTGAAGTTCTGAGAAGATCAGTGGGAACTACCAATCCTTGTCCTTTATGGGACAAGTTGTTAAAGGTAGGAGAAGGGGGTGGTGACCTATGTAATAAACTCCTGAGAAAAGAACTAAAATGGATATATAGACTTAGAACAAAATATTCTGAGGGTTTTTTGTTTGCTTCTTATAACAATTTTGTTTGAAAAGGGAAAACATTTTCCCAGTAAAGTCTCTGACAAGAAAATTGCCATTCTATCTGTATTATATATAGGTCTATATATTGTTGCGATATGTGTCTAAATGTTGCATAAAATACATGATTTCAGCTAAATTGAGATCAATATAGCCAAACAGTGAGAAGGCCAAAACAGTTACAATAATGCTGTATTACATTGTATTAATAAGATTTCTATCTGAGAACTGTTTTTACTAGTAACCACAAAGACACACCTCCTAGGGATAGATTCTGCTTAAAAGAAGGAGGTTGGACTGACGACGTCAGCCCTGAAAAGCCCGCTGTGAGCGGTGCGAAATGCACATCGGCCATTCCTTGTGGTCAGTAGGACGCTGGAAGTGCAGGAGTGTTTGGAAGAGTTGGTAATCTATAAGCCGGGAGCCTCTGTGGATCAATATAACCTATGGTAGCTGCCAAGAACTAAACGAAAAAGACCGGGTGAAGTTAAGGTGCTGGTAGCACTAGAATGTAAGTCCCGGGGATCTGTCAATTGAGGCACGCTAATGATTGGTCTATCTATGTGTTTTTCTGTGATGAATTTTGCTCATTAAAATTGTGCTTGTTTATTGCCTGTTTGGAGAATACAAAGCGGTGGGTGTCAATATATGGTCTTTCTTCTTTTTATTGTGTTTGAATATCTATAGGGGACCATCATACAGTTATTTAGAGTCCTGGGGAATTTTTTGGCAGTAGAGTGCCGTTGGACTCTGTGTCCTTAGTATAATCAGGTTCTGTTCCAACCTTTGGGTCGGTAATCTATTTTTTGTAAATATATGCGTGGTCTTTTGGACTACTTCTACCTGGTTGCACCCACTTTAAGTAGTGTTATCTGCCTATACATTTATTGTGGAGAGATGTAAACGGAGCTTTTTGAAACAAGATGTGAAATAGCCAGGGCTAGGCCACACTAGGGAGTTCTTCACGTGTTTGTGCACGTGTTTTGCACTCGCGATTGCGTATGCGATTTTTTTTTAAATGGAAATTGCGGGAGCACAAAAATTCCCACGATTTTCGATGCACATGCGATTGCACATACGTTTCCGTTTTGGTAAAGCATGCATTCACCATTTTTGGAGCGTTAAAGCATGCGTTTCCATAACAAAAATGGTAGTCGCATGTGCAAACGCACAAGAATTGCGCACACAATTGATACACGTGATAGCGCTCGCGATTATGCGTGTGACTTGGTGCATGGTAGTGTGGCCTTGGCCTAATGGAAGATTTGGGTATTGGTCACATTCATGCTTATTATCCAGAATTAGGATGCACTAAACTCCAACATCTCATGGCCGATCAATTAGACTGACCACTGTTATTAGCTTTCAGTGTGGGACAGAAAGATCTCCCATTTAGTTACAATGACCATCTACAGAGGAAAGAACTTTTTGGTGTTGTGAGAATAATCGCTCAACTGAACACCCTGGATAGGTCTGATGATGATAATATTATAATAATACTAATATAATATATATAGACTTTGATACATATTTTTGGTCTCTCACCTCCTGACCTCTTCCTTCTGGATCTGTTGCCTTTCCTTCCTTTCCCTCGCCCTCCCATTATAATCTCCAGCACTGCACTCACTGCCTCTCCGTTTACTTCCTACAGCACCATGTGCACTAACTTCGTGGTCCACAGCTGCTACGGAAAGCCAGACAAGCCAAATTACGTCAGAGCACTATGCTGTCAAACCTCCCTCTCTGTAGCGCGCTCTATACAATAAGAACAGACTCGCTTCTCACTGGATTATTTGGTTACGCGCGAGGTCTCCACTGTTACAGATCCCGCCCTCACCTCGCTGATAGGATTTCCGCTTCCTGTTCCTCCTCTTACCTGAGTCAGGGAAGCTTGACGCCCTATGAATGGGTTGTTTTGATTGAATTGGAGGTGAGTGTGTGTGGAGGAGCCGGCAGCTACATTGTCAGTGTTTACACGGTGTGCTGACTGTAAATGACATAGAGGTAAATGGAGTGTGGGTACTGTCTAGGACACTCGGTGGGATCCAGGGCAGGGCCGGTTCGCTGTCAGGTGGGGCTTATCTCAATGGTCCCACCCACTGGGGTAGTTGTAGGGTACCATGTAGGATATACGGTACTATGTAGGGTATCCAGTGCTATGTAGGGTGCTATGTAGGGTATCCAGTGCTATGTAGAGTATATGGTACTATGTAAGATAATATGTGGGGTATACGGTTCTATGTAGGGGATAGGGTACTATGTAGGGTATACGGTACTATGTAGGGTACTATGGGTTTCTCTCCTTTCCCTCTGTTAGCTGCTCATTCCTATCACTGATATGTAAAACATATTAAAGGGAAAGTGTATAATGGCCTTACATTGACTGTGCACATAGTCACATCCCATTCATTTGTAAAGGTTATTTCCCCACAAAATAGATTATGTGCTGCTTTATTTCACAAATCCCACCTCTCAGTGGGAGTCTCCCTGATATGAAAGGACAAGTGGATTGTTCAAGCTTGTTTGTGCTGGTCCAGAAGGGGGTGAATTAAAACACTCCAGTTGTTCTTTAGTAGCAGATATCTGTCTCCCTGAAATGATGTACAATCTCCCTGAAATTGATTTTTGAATTAGAGTGAGAAGAGCGCAACAATTCTAGATCTTATAATAGGAGAGCGAGTGACGGGAACACTCATGTAATGGTTATGTGAATCTGTCACTCTCCTTCTCTAGGCACCAAATACATGGTAATTGCTAGAGCGAGATAGGAGCCTACATACTGATTTGTTTCTCTTATTGTAAAGTAGACTTATAAGCAATTATGTTCTTACATTACAAAGGTGCATACACACGTGTAGTCGCGGAGGCCGACCCGTGACCCTTAATGTGTATGCACAGCCATTTTGACTGATAATTGTGCCGTGTATGGGCGCTTTGTTGGCCGTCCGGTCGGGGTTTGTTGCTCAATCAGCCGGCCAGATCATTAACGACTATATACAGAAAATAAAATTCTAGTGCACAAAAAATTCTAATTGCATATTGGCTACCTCCATAAGTTTGCTGCTACAAACAGCCTGCTAAACTATGGATAAATAAAAGCATTTAGTTCAATAAGTTGGCCAAATTATTTTAATTAATTTAAGCCCAGTCTAGGTTGCTTTCTTTAACTGGGTCCTAACCTACTGGTACTTTTCTGTTTGGCTGCATGAGCTGACAGCTTCTCCTGTGTGGCCTATATGCTTCAAGCTGACTCTCTAGTTTAAAGTACTTTGCTCAAACGAGCAAATGACCTAATTCTGGGTGGAGTACAATTTCCCAGAAGGCTTGGTCAAACCTTCAATGTAACGCACAATATGTAGAAAATTGGGCTATTGCACATCCATATTAAAGGGTATGTCCACCCTAAAAATATTTTTTTAATATAAGATTCCCCCTGCCAGCCCAGCCCCAACCGCTATATTTATATGTTTAGAAAGCTCCCCAAACTCTACTTACCTCCCCTCTTTCCTCCGCCGCGCTCTCGGCCCTCTGCTTGCGAGAAAATGAAGGGCTGCAGTACGCATGCCAAACTTCTCCCGGAGGCCAGGTAGGAGGCAGAGTCCTATATGGACTCTGTATCCTCCTGGTGGGCAGTTTTTGGGACTTTGGGGGGGGGGGACTACAGGAGAACCATATGGAGCTGGGGTGTTAGGTAAGGATTACACTACACTACATGATGGGGCCAGTAGTTGGGGGGATTATAGTTTTGGGGGTGGACATGCCCTTTAAAGTGCAACTAGAGACCAAAAATATAATACATACAAAAAATAGAATTCTAGTGCACAAACAATTCTAATTGCATATTGGCTTACCTCTATAAGGTTGCTGCTACAAACAGCCTGCTAAACCAATTAAAAGCAATTAGTTTAATAAGTTAGCCAAATTATTTTAAGCCCAGTCACCATGTCAAGGTTGCTTTATTTAACTTTTTTTTACAGATCATTAGCGAGCCTTGCCATTTCGCGCGACAAAGCACCCATACATTGCACGATTATCGTCCAAAACTGGCATGCATACATATTGTGCGTCACAGGTTGGTCCCATGATCGCATGTGTGTATGAGGCTTTAGCCTTTTTTGGTTTGTAATGGGGAACCAACTGGAATTTGTTTTTGCAGGATGGGGATGGCTGTAATTTTCTTTATTAATAGAGCTACACCAGGGATGTCCAACTTGGGGCCCTCCAGATGTTTGCAAACTACAACTCTGCAAGATGGACATCCCAGGTCTTTTTTTTTTCTAGCACTATATCTGAATAAATTAAATTAATCCTTGCGCAATTTTTGAGATCAGGTATGAACCAAATAGTAAACCTAACACGGAATATTAGAAGTTTCCTTTTTTTACTGCAGTTTTATGTTGCAGGAATGTTTGCATTCTTTAACAGGCAAGTCCACACACCAGTGTAAATTTTACTAGTACAATCCGGACCCCCCCAGTAGGTTCAGTGTGTGCAGTTCCACTGCAGATGTTTGTAAACTACTACTCCCAGCAACTAAAGCCTGCTGGGAGTTGTAGTTTATAAACGTGGAGTGCCAAGGAATTAGGGATTACTGTTAATTTAAAGGACAACTAATGCCTGAAAACAATACTGAATCAGGAGGATGGTACCTATTGTTAAATAGATTGCCTTCTGATTCTGTATTGTTTTGAGGCTTTAGTTGCCCTTCAAATGGACAGCTGAATTCCCATA
The DNA here is from genome assembly GCA_019447015.1 of Hymenochirus boettgeri. Lineage (NCBI taxonomy): Eukaryota > Metazoa > Chordata > Amphibia > Anura > Pipidae > Hymenochirus > Hymenochirus boettgeri. The sequence continues at coordinate 50,279,759 of CM033474.1, read as the reverse complement.
CAGTACTAGCCATACTGGATTTGGCTATTACTGTATGGAACTACTGTATGGGAATGCTGCTGTCCATTTAAAGGGCAACTCAAAACTACAGAATCAGAAGGCAGTACTGGTCATAATTTCTACCCTCGACTTATACTCGAGTCAATCTGTTTTTTTTCTAATTTTTTAGGCAAAAATAAGTACCTCGACTTATACTCGGGTCGACTTATATTCGAGTATATATGGTAAATGTTGAGGACTGCACACACTATATGTGTTAAAACTTTGATTTTGTGATATAAACGTGCACATGGTGAACGTTTGTCACAATAAAATCTAAGGATACATCTGGAATACATCTGGTTTTATGGTATAACAGATCAGAGGATACAGCACCACCATAAGAAGTTTCTACAGTTGGAGTGCCAGGAGACTTCCATTTAGTTATTATAGAAAAAAATGTATATTGTCTTTTTATGACTAAGTTTTAGGATGAAGACTAATTTTGACACCTTTGTTTTTCTTTCTGTTTTTCAGTGAAAATTATTTGTCTTGGTTTATCAAAATATTCTATCTCAAACTAAAAATTTCTGACAACCTTTGGACAATCATTACACGATTCATGTTGAAGGGAAAAAACTGTCTAAAATACTTTTACTCACAGAGAGAGGCTAAGTCAAGATATAATGATGTTAGGAAGTGATAAAGAGCTGATGGATTTAGTGTGGGGTAGGAAGAACTCCAAATGTCTGGCTGAAACTATCTTCAGGAGGTGGACTCAAGGTAAGAAGTTTTTAAAATGGGGATCATCATTAATTTGGATTAATTACTGTTACTTTCTATTTCTTCTTCTGTTTTATTCTTTCTTTTTTTTTTGGACTGTATATCCTCCCAGTTTTTTAGCTAGAGGTACAGATGGTACAGACGTGCAGGGCATATAGGAGAAGTGTGCTATTACCTAGCTATGGAATCCGTGGAAACGTTACGGCGTTATCATCGAATTCCGAGACATTTTTTCCCATAGACTATAATGGTAACAATCCTCAAGTGTGGATATTTCAAAACGGTTTGTTTCATGGTCATAAACACAAACGCTGATACCCCCAACCCCCCACACAGAAACAGGTACACTCACCTACTGACCTACCTTTCCATTCCCATGGAAGCCATACTTAAAGGGTAACTATAGTCAAAGAACTAATTTTGATCAATCATCAAAAGTTATTTATATGGTCAAACATGCAAAAACACATAACCCCAACCTCACACAGGTACACATACATACTAACCTTCCTTTCCATTTCTGTGGCAGCCATATTAAAGGGTAAATATACCAAAATTAGTTTGTTTTTTTTGACTATCTATACTAATAAAAGGAAAAGCCCTCACTCACTCATCACTAATTTTCCAACTTGCCGTGGAGGCAGACGGCTTAAATTTGTCATGCTCATTCATTGCACCTTACTTACAAAAGTTAAGCAGGTTTCGTTTCGAAAAATAAAAGGCAAAGCCCTCACTCATCACTAATTCTCCAACTTGCCATGGAGGCAGACGGCTTAAATTTGGCAGGCTCATTCATTGCACCTTAAGCAGTTAAGTTAAGCAGTTTTCGTTTCGAAATTCCACCTGTAACGGTGAGTATCTGACATTGCACAGACTTATGGTTACCTAGCTTACAAGCTATACAAATCTATATGGTTGGTCCGATTTCAACCAAATTTTGTATGCATATACTCCTTTACCAGTAAAAGGTTAACAAAATATTTTTTTTTAGGGTAGGGGGGAATGGGGGGGGGAATAGAATTTTGAACTCCTGCACACTAACGGCTGGACCGATTTTTACCAAAATTTCAGGGTGTGCGCGGGGACTGGCTGAGGTGTAAGGGGAAGGGTTTAGAGGGTGGACAGAGAGGAATAGTGGGGGGTATTGGGGGCGGACGGGGAGGGGTGGTGGGGGTTATTTTCACCAAAATTTCGTAGTTGAATAAAAAATATAATATTAAATTAAAGTTAATGAGTGTTGCATTATTGTAAAGCTTATTGAATTGTCTTCCTTAATATATCAAGTGCCGAATGATTACAGCAATCTTGATACATTATTGCTTTCTTACTAAAAAGGTTATTTGAATACATCTCCGCTGCGAAGCGCGGGTATTTTGCTAGTACTCAATAAAAGTTAGTTAAATGGTCATATATGCAAAAACACATACCCCCCAACCTCACAAGGGTACACACATCTACTGACCTACCCTTCCATTTCCGTGGCAGCCATACTTAAAGGGACACTATAGTCAAAAAAACAAGTTTTGACTAATCATTAAAAAAGGTTGTTTTTTTTTAACCCCCAACCTGACCCAGGTACACACACCTACTGACCTACCCCTCCATTACTGTTGCAGCCATACTTAAAGGGTAACTAAAGTAAAAAAAAAAAATTGACCAATCCTCAAAAAAGTTTTTTTTTAAAACCCCTACCTGAAATAGGTACACACACCTACCGATCTACCTATCGCGCATATGATAAAAGGGTTATTGCATGCTAAACGGATCGCAGTGCGTGCAATGTGGCCACCCACATTGACAAGCACTGCTAACCCTTATGGATTTTGGATGTTATCCTGCTTCATTTAAACATACATATGTTAAACCTGTTCTTCTTAAAGACTCTCCTGACCACTTTATTATTTTGGCTTTAAAAAGAACAGCAATTTTTTTTCCTCTTAATAAATACTTCTATTTCTCCCACGGTTTTCAAGCTACATACACAAAGACTTAGAGACTTAGGACACAGGGCAGCTTGCATGGGTTTCCTCTGGGCAGTCTGGTTTTCTCCACAATCATAAAGACATACTGATATGTTATAAGTGTGAGATGAAGTAATTTTATTTAAAGGAAGGGGAAGGACTTGATGTGAATGAACTAAATAACTATAAAATATGTAGTGCTATATAAAGGTTCGTACACACGTGCGATCACGGGTAAAGACCCGCAGCACACGATGTGTACGAACAGCCGTTCCGGATGAAAATCGTGCCGTGTATGGGCACTTTATCGGCCGGAACGGCCGCCCGTTCGGAGAACCGAACGGTTGGGCAACGACCCCCCTGACCGAGCAGCCTTTGCGCCCGATAAAGTGCCCATACACGGCACGATTATCAGCCAAAATGGAGCTCGTACGCGTCGTGTGTCGGCCCCCGCAATCGCACATGTGCAGAACCTTTAGAAATAAAATACATGCATATGGGAAAATGCCGTCTCCTACCTAAGGACTCTGTGAAAGTGTTATCTGCAAATTTCCATACATTTTTGCCCATTCACTTGTGTAGCAGGCAAGGCTGTTTACCTCTCTTGATTACATTTACCAGTTTTTTTTGGGCCATAATCAATGTGGATGACCTCTTGATTAGATTAAGCTGATCAGAAGGTACTTTAACTTCACAGAGTCTCTCTGACCCATACACAATTTCAAAATAAAAGTCCTAAAATTACTAAATAAAAGCAAGTTACCTTCTCCGTTGCACTGCCCTTAAGCTGGGTACACACATTAGCAATTAAGGGCCAATCCCATTTGTACCAACAGGATTGGGACTTTATTGCTAATGTGTGTACGTCGTTAACAAGCGTTTTCCATGCAGATGAAAATTTTTCTCTGACATGGTTGCCCCCCTGTACAAAAGTAGAGGGAATCAGACGCAGTTGTTATTTATAGCAGTTACGAGCGATCTCCTTATACAGCTTTCAGCTCAGTAAATGATAGAATCCTTGAACACCTGCTGTTTAAATGTTGGTTCTTTTTTGTGTAATGTTATGTACTGCTTTGCTCGATGTGGAATAAATATTTATTAACATTTAAAGGGCATGTCCAACCCCCAAATCCAAAATTGCCTGCACTGTAGCCCCCCCCAACCCAAAACGCCATATTCAAATGTTTAAAAACAGACCGGAACTTTACTTACCAACCTTTGTTCCCTCAGCCTAAGCCTCTTCTGTTTCTTCTGGGAACAGGATATCAGAAGAGGCGTGACTGGCAGGCACTTCTGTGATTAGCTGAAAATCCAAACGGTCTTCGGAGGGAACGAAGGAGCGTAAGTAAGATGGAAGTAAATTTTAAGGAACCAATTCCCTGTTGATGACTAAAGCCAGTATAAAGCAATTCTGCACTTATTAGTGGCAGTTGGTAGATCAACTTGGCTTTTGAAATTACTAACTTCCCATCCACTGTATTTTCTTATGTTTTTTGTTTCCAGGATTTGTCTTCAGTGATTCGGAACCCACAGCATTAGAACAGTTTGAGGGTGGGCCATGTGCTGTTCTTGCACCAGTTCAGGTATTTCAAACAAGTTCTACATATTTTATTATATTTGAAGGTAAAATGACGTTCTATAAAAAGAAATTTTTCAGAAATGCTTCTGTGTTTAAAGCTATTTATATTTTCTGGAAGATTTGAGTATGAAACCCACCTAACATTGCCTAGATTCTTAGCTATGCCACTGTTTGTTTCCATCATGTTTCTAGAAAAATATAAAATTTCTACAAACTTTAATTAGAAGCACAGACCATTGGGACACCAGTTCAGTTCCTCCACTTATTTTTTTTTTTTTTTGTTTCTTTATATTCATAGCAAAAGATCGATTCAACATGTACTGATATCCCAACTAGTAGCTCTTGTGGGGTAGAGGTAAAAAGCTTTCTTATTGGCAAGACACAGTATAAAAGGTTGTAGGTTTGATTCCCCAGAGCTTTTCTTCTTTTTTTTACTGAAATGTTAATACCGGTATTCTGTTTCTTTCATCCATGCTACCAAAGAAATAAACTGCAAACATTACATTTCTTTTTTATATGCAAAGGAAATTATCATTGTTAGGGGCAGGAGTATTTGTAATATGTTTACACTAAAACAATGCTAAAATCTGTGTCAGCGGGAGGGATGTGTCAGTGAGGGGAATTTTTTTACCATAAGGACATTAATGATGCCTGATGCTAAACGTTTGTCGTCATCGAAAACGGTTGTTTTGCAGCTACACACATTACTGAAAAATAACAGTAATGTTACTTTCATCAGTAATGTGTGGTCTAAAACGTTACTATCCGTGTTGCTGTTGATGATTTGCAATACTATTTACAAATGCAACTGAAATAATTCTATTGGAATACTTGCTTTCTTTGGATTAAAGGAAGTGTAAACCTAAAAAATAAGTGTTTGCCAATCGTTTCTATTATTCACAGGGTGGTGAGAATGCTTATTCTTACCTCCCTGTGAATAATAGTTTGCTCAGGGGACACAGCCGAACTTACCTTACCTGGCGCTCCACTCGCTCCTTCTGATCTGACAGCCGCGTTGCCCGTCTCCCGACCACGCGCCTATCTTTGCCGCATGCGCGCCAATACAAAAGATAGGTGCGCGATCGGAAGAGCAGGACAGCGCGGCTGTCAGTTCAGAAGGATCTGCGAGTGGAGCGCCAGGTTAGGTAAGTTGGGCTGTGTCCCCTGAGAAAACTATTATTCACAGAGAGGTGAGAATAAGCGTTCTCACCTCCCTGTGAATAATAGAAACGATTGGCAAACACTTATTTTTTACAGTTCCTTTAAATTTCTCTTCTTGCTTTAACCACCCTTTCACACACATAATATGGAATTCTATTCTAGGGTAGGTCATGTGTAAGATGATAGTGTTTTTAGGCATCACTAAGCCATTGATTTGTGATGAAACCTAGTTACATTTTGAAACTAATTATTTCTATTCTTATAACTTGCACAGTTATACATACTAGGCATTTGTAAGCAATTTCAATGCACTGGCAATGTATGAGAAAGTATCAGAACATTAGCTGATCGAAAAGAAGTGTCACCGCATTGGATTTCCGTGAGAACTCATTCTAATCAGTTTATCTGTGGTATTCATTTTTATCACCTTGGCTTAAAGATTAGCTCTTGAAGACGTTTTGCTAATCATTTCACTGGCTTTCTCAATTTGGTGTCTTTATCGGATTTATCTGCTCTGAAGGTTTCATTTACCTTCAGATAGTACTCTATTGAGAGATGCCTTTTTATTAAGCAGATATTATAAATGTTATTACATTAAAGGGCATGCCCACCCCTTGTACAAAAATGTAACCATTAAGAAAGTACTCCCCCAAAATCCCAGTTCCGCGTACTCACCTTTTGCACTGATGCTCCCAGACTGAGATAAGTCCACGATCCACAGCCGCCTGGTACACTCCTCTTATGTGCACGAGCAGCAGCAGCGGAGGCTAGTTTAGTAATGGCAGTCAGCCATTGGCCGTGACATCACTGTCTTGTATAATGGAGCCGCAGTTGTGGGTCGTGGACTATTAAGGGTTTTTTTTTCTCTGTCTTAGGGCATCATTGCAAAGGGTGAGTAAAACCGCACTGGGGTTTTGGGGAGTTATCTCTTAAAGGTTAAATTTTTGTACAAGGGGTGGACATGCCCTTTAGGGTGGGTACACACCAAGGGACTATTTGTCTTGAGCGAGTGCTCGGCCAGGACAAATGACTGTCACTCGCGGCAATAGTGGTCGTGCAACTGATCGTGCGGTCACATAGGGAACCACATGATCGGCTGTGGTTTACCGACATGTCCGTTCGTGTGATCTGGACGAGCGGACGATCCACATCAGTTGCGGTGGCGGCCTAAAGCGGCACAGATTTTTTGACCCAATTGACGATACATCTGTATATCGTTCGATTGAGCGGAAAAATCTGCCCATGTGTACCCAGCCATAAACATCTTCTGTAAAAGGCCAAGCATAAAATGCTGCTAATTGCATATAATGGGCTTGCACCTTGGTATTCAGTTGACATTTTCTTTCATAAAGTCTTGTTAATTTGTTTTTTTTTATGTTCATTGTAAATAGTGATTTATTGTGTCTGCTCTAAATAATTGGTTACCTCTTAATTGGTGTTTATTCTTTTAGGCTTTCCTTCTGAAGAGACAATTGTTTGACACTCAGCACTCCAATTGGAGAAGTTGCCAAGGTAATAAACCCTTTTTAATTGGAGGAAATATACCAATTGTGCATTTGCCTGCCTTTGCAGAAATTTACTTTTGTAAAGTAATGATGGTAATTTTTATTTGACGATATATTGTGCAAATGGCTATATAAAGAAACCATAACTTCATGATTAATTCCTCATATAATAAAACATTAACTGCAGTGTTCTCCATTTCACTGGGATAAAATAACTTTTTGTGTACAGCATATTGTCACTGTCATTGCTTTCTACCATCCTCTGTTAACTGTTAGAAATGTTTTTTTTTTTTCTTTCAGATGAAGAGCAGAAAGAAGTACTTTGCCAAACATTAAGTGATATTTTTGAACTAGCCAGTGTTAACTCAAACTCATACTGCCTGGCATCTTGGGTTAAAGGGAAGGTTGCACAGGAAACCGAAAGGGAAATTCATGCTGAATCCAGCCAGCAAGAGGAGCAGCCTTGTAAGATGCATTTCTTATTTCTTTATTCCTGTTTTTGTTGTTTTTTTAAAACTATTTTAGACATTCTTAATCAACCTTTTGAGCATTTTGATTGCTAGAATTATTTATAATATATATGATCTTCTATTGAATGTTTACTTAAAGGAACACTAAACCCCGAAAATTAACTATGTCCCATTCGTTTTTATTCCACAGGGAGGTGAGAACGCTTATTCTCACCTCCCTGTGAATAATAGGACGATCGGGGGACCTGGAACTTACCTTACCTGCCGTCCACTCGCAGCCGCTCCTGCACAGAACAGCTGTTCTGTCCCGATCGCGCGCCCTATCTTTTGAATTGGCATGCGCATAAGATAGGGCGCGTGGTCGGGACAGAGCGGCTTTCCGTGCAGGAGCGGCTGCGAGTGGAGCGGCGTGTAAGGTAAGTTCCAGTCCTCCCGAATCGTCCTATTATTCACAGGGAGGTGAGAATAAGCGTTCTCACCTCCCTGTGAATAATAGAAACGAACGGGACATAGTTATTTTGGGGGCTTAAGGGGGGTTTACAGGTCCTTTAATACCTTAGGAAAACCCAATATCCTGTAAATGGTCACTGTTATGTCTTTCCCTTTATTTGTATTGTTTTTATTTCTTATTTAGCACTGAATATTTTACACAGCGCTTTTTATACAGTTTATCCATTCACATCAGGCCTCATCCCAAAGAGTTTCCGATCTTAATGCCCTATTAAACACTGCAACAATAGATCAAAGCTGGCTGTTGAGTTCCAAAAGGAAGAACAACACCTTAGTATCCGTGCGGTTAAAACTCAATTTTTATTTAAACGTCCATAGTAGGTACAAAAAACACACTTAAGAGTTACTTACCCTATAAAACACACACACACATCTTTATGGTTGTAGGGGAAAATACCCCTACAAGACACAAACCCTTTTAAGAGAGAGAATTCTTGTAGATGTAGACACAGGTAGACTTGAACCCAGGACTCAGAGCTAGAAGGCATCAGTGCTGGCACAGTGATTAGAAATGTGAAGTTTCCCATCAATGTTTCTCACTTGTAGCACTAGTACCCTTTTCATATGTGATGGGCATCACACCTCAAACAGAGTGGCTGAAGAAAGAATGTATTTCTTCACTTATATGGAGAGTAGAGTGGAGGTTTTAAGGAGAATTCACCAGGTAATATAAGAAAAGGATACCTGCAAAAATGTTTTATTAGTCCTTATATAAATCAATCACTGATTTGGGGGGAAAGGCTGCTAAAATTAAAACATTTAGACAGCTTTTTTTGTCCACACACCTTTAACCTTTTAAGCAGGTTAGAAATGTAGAGTTACAAAAGACTAGAACCACCCCATTATTTACAGTTTAACTGTAGTGTGCAGGGTTAATTTTCTCCCATCTAACCACTTTGACGTGGACTTATTTCTTGGTTTACTAGAAAGGAACAGTTTTATCAACATCTGCGTTGTGCGTTCTTTTTTTTCTATTAATCATTCAAATTGCAATATGCATGCCCTTTCAAGGTATACACAATTTATAAATGTTAAATATCATTTATTTTTACCTATTGTTCTGCAGGCAATTTTTTTTCTTTTTTGCCTTTTAGAAAATTGCCCCAGAGCACTTACAGCTTTGGCTTTCCCTGACTGACATCCATATAAAGATATTGGTACTGGTCAAGAAAGTCAGACAGAACTGACTTTCCTGATCAGTAATAATATTATGGACAATCTTTAATGCCTGCAAAACTGGAGGTTGGAATACTTGTTCCTACCTTCCACATAATTATAGATCATTTTGAGTAAAAGTAAAATTTTAAATTTCATGGTCCTTCAAGGGTATGTCCTCATTTTTTTAACTATTGCTTTTTTTGTTAAACTGAAGAACAGGGGAGGTAAAGGAGCTATGTCTTATCTCCCGTTCTTCAGTAAAACTTGCACGAGAGAGTTTGCCACCAATCGCTCCAGTGCCGGCTTCCCACTGACAGGTCCCGAATTGATCTACGCTCCCCTGCACTGTGTGCACATGCAGATAAAATGCAAGGGACAGTGGATGTATCAGAGACTGTTAGTGGGAAGCCGGTGTTGGAGTGATCAATGGTAAGTTCTCTCCTGCAAGTTTTACTGAAGAACGGGAGGTAAGAGAGCGTCACTTTGCCTCCCATTCTTCAGTTAAACAGAAAACGCTATAGTTAAAAAATAAATGGACATACCCTTTAAAAATAACACTTATTTAATGAGAGGTGCAAAAGTTTGCCTGTGCTATTAGTCTGCAGCAGCCAATCAGATGTTAAAGAATCTTTTTCAACTGCAGAAGACCATTAAAAAGGTAAAATTGGATCGGTAGTTGCAGTCAAATGTTTGCATCTCTTCTTGAGTAAGCCCATTTATACCTACCTAAAGTGATAAACTGATACAAATAGTTGGGGTTGCAGGCAAAAATTTTAAGTCACCATTTTTTTTGATTAAAGGATAGTATGCAGTTGTAAGCCTATCAAGGCAAAGGAGTCTTAAGGTAAAGCAGTGTAAAGTTTTTATGTATACATTTTAATTTCCGTTCATGATCAATAGATAAAAGCATATTATTGATATCCTGTTCTTTCTCCGGTTACATATTGTATATTTACTCTTACTGGTGCATGTGTTTGCTTAGTGATTTGTTGCCATATTTGAATGCAGGACAATCTGTTCCTACAGTTTTTAAACTACAGCTTCCATCATATGGAGTCTTCCAGCAGCTGTCTCATAATGCTGGGAGTTATAGTTCTATAACATATAAAGGGTCATGCCTGGTCACCCCTGTTTAAATGTAACATTGCTTGTATGGATGAAAAATCCTAAGAATTTGATTTTATATTCAGTTGCCCCGTGAAAAAATGCAATGTTCCATGTGTAAATTATGGGAAATTATGACAAATACTTTCTGCCAATGCATTAACTGAACTTCCAGTACAAGCAATGTGTTTGCCTTCACTGTAAAATGACATTTGCTATTCCATTGAGCTGAATTACCACAGCTGTTTGTATGTTTTCTTTGTGTGTACAGTATTTACTTGGTGTTTGTAGTGCTGAAAAGTGTCTTTTGTGTGTAGCTGCCTTGGCTGCAGAGGAGCTTGGCTTTGAGCGATTTCATGCGTTAATTCAGTAAGTAACACATCGAAGCATTTAAACTGGGGTGTGTTCATTGCCAACCTGAAATTCATTCACTTTGTTTCTAGGAAAGATTTGTACACACTTAGAGGCCAGTAGCTAACTAATAATTTAAATACATGTTCTGTTTTTATACCAAAACATTTATGTAACATTGATGTGTTTTTTGCATTACATATACTATTTTACTATAGTGTTTGGTCTTGTGTTTGATATAACAAATGTTGTTTGCAAATCACCATGGCTAAGTAAAATATATATAGGGAGATGCACAGAGAGGCGATATTGCTCCATACCCTAACTGTTACTACAGTGCAGAAGTTAATTGCATCTTATGCTGCATTCCAATTCTATTTTTTTCCTTCGCAAGTTTTTCAAATGCTGCTACTCAATCTTAATTTTTGATACGTGCATTGTGCTCTTTACGTACATGTCTACCTTTACCAAAGATGCTTGTAACCTCACTTACACTACCTGATCCCATAGCGCACCTGTGCTGTATGTTGTTTACAGCTGCAGAGAAGGCAGCTTTGTGTATGGTTGCCAGTCCTTGGCCATAACATCGGCATCATAGCTTCAGTGTCAGCGCTTTGACTAACTGCCAATACCCGGATGTGCGGAAGAGAGCCATGAGGGATTTGGTTGTGTAAGTAAGGTTAGCATCTTTTGTAAAGGTAGGTAAATAATATAGCGTATGGGGGGGGGGCTCCCTATAAAGTGTATACATTTTCTTTCCTGCCAAATTCTCTATACTGCATTAACTGCTACAAAACTTCAGGGGTTTTTTTTTTGTGTGTGATATCTCTTCTCACTGCATCTACTGGATTGTTTACAGATTATATAATTTAGAGGATTGTTACTGGCCTTTTTAAAGGGCATGTCCACCCCCAAAACTATATCCCCCAACTACTGGCCCCACCATGTAGTGTAGTTTAATCCTTACCTCACATCCCAACTCCATCTGGTTCTCCTGTGAGTCCCCCCCCAAAGTTCCAAAAACTGACCACCAGGAGGCTAGCAGGTCCGTATAGGACCTGCCTGTACCTGGCCTCCGGAGTTCCTGCCATGCGTGCTGCAGCCCTTCTCCCCCTCCCTCTCCCTCCTCTCCCTCCCGTTCTACTATCCCTCCCCCTAGCATTAAACCCCCTAATATCTGCTCCCCATGTCCCCCAGCCCCAACCGCATGGTTTTTTTTTAAAAAAGCTCCCCAAATCTTACTTACCTCTCCGCTTTCCTCCGCTGCACTGAATGACCGGCAGCCGCGTCCGTGATGGCTGCCGCTCAGCCAACACAGGCGCGGACTGCCGGTCCTGCCCCTCTGCTTGCATTCTCACAAGCAGAGGGCCGGCAGTGCGGCGGAGGATCGAGGGGAGGTAAGTAAGAGTTTGGGGGGCTTTCTGAAAAAAAAAAATATGCGGTTGGGGCTGGGGGACATGGGGGAGCAGAATATTAAAATTCGATTTTAGGGGTGGACATAGCCTTTAAGGAACATTCATATTTTTTTAATTTTCCTTGTATTCATATATACATTCATTGTAAAGGATATCTTATTTCTAAGCTAGATACATACATTTTAGGATGAACCTGTGAATAGAATTAAAATAAAGTGTCACCAAGGAGTTCCATAACATTGTAAAAGGACTGTATATGGCAGGGGTGCCTAACCCAGCCAACACTGGGGGCTGTATTAACAGCACTGAGCACTGTGAGCTGGCCGTGGGGAGTAGCCCCGCCCCATCCCACCCGGTTACGCCCCTGGAACGGCCCTTTCCACGCCCACTCACGGCTCTGTGCGGGCTGCGAAAAAATGCGTCCGGGCCGCGGGTTGGGCATCACTGGTATACGGTAATAGGCTAAGTCCTTTATGCAGGTCATGGAACTCACAGGTGTCTTTTAATCCATAAATCCTGTCCTTATATTTCAAAGTTGGGGGTGCATTTCTGTAATTTAGATGTGTTAATGTGTCATGTAGCACTGATGGCATAAAAAAGCATCAAACCTTTAAATGGGAAGTTCAGTGCAAATACACATACTTTTTAAGAAAAAAAGAGCAGTATTTTTCCATCCTAATGACCTTAACCTGCCCATTCAGCATTTTGTTGGTGTAAACATACATGCTTCCTAAATACTGTTTGCAGGATAGAGAACATTATGGTCTTGCCCTTGACCCAGTGCCTGGGTTGATTCAGTTGCTCAGTAGAGATCTGAGCATGTTTGACCCATGTAACTGTCAATCAGTAGAAATTACGATTTAGGAACATTCCACGGTAGTGTGCATTCTGGGAAGAAGGATCGTTGCAGAACCTGAAATGTCAGATCACTACAGCAGGGAATAGCAAGGGGTATAAATTGAACTGATTTTTCAAAATGGAAGAGAATGTGTAGAATAACTAGGTATGCATAATATAAACTAAGAATTTAAAAATGTTATTTTCCACTGAACTTTACCTTTAATGCTGGGCTGGACAAATTATTTTTGACACTGAAAACCAGTCAGACCATTATTTTTAGGTACCCATTTCCATAGTTTTCAGTAGAAAACTCTTTAAAGTTAATCGTTTGGTGGAAATGTCTGTTTATTTGCTCCCTGTTTCTTGGGATTTAACTATCCCTGTCTTAAAGGGCATGTTTACCCTTAAAACAAAAACTGGTGACTTCTCATTTATCTGCCTGTAACCCCCAACTGCTATTTTACCAGTTTATTACATGCATTTGTAACTATATATCTAAGAAGTTATCTTACGTTCTTACAAAGGTATCTGCCTCTTCCCTCTGCTAAATGAGCTTTTTATGAGCTTAAGCATGTGCAGGGGAGTAAGCAGGAGAGAGCGAGCCAATCATTGGCTATGATGTCAGCAGTGACAGCCTTGAATGACTGCATGGAGTGAGGGGCCAGCTTACTCGGCTAGAATGGAGTAATAATTATCTGGTTAGTAATGCAGGTAATAAAGTGCAAAATATCTCGGTTTGGGCAGGTAACCGACAAATAAACAGTTTTTTGTTTTAAGAGTGGACATGCCCTTTAATGTTTTCTTGTATGCTAGTTTGCTAATAATGGTTATCCTTTGATCATTTCTGTGGCATATGGTAGATTCTAGAATAATTGTGTCTCTGCTCTGCTGCCTGTTAATTTTTCTAGATGTTGATAAATGCAATTTCCAGAGAAGATCTTTGTTCACTGTAAGCTATAAAGTGCATTTATGTTTTTTAAGTGATAAATATCCGATATTAAAGATCTGTTCAATATGCCACAGTTTGTAAAGCCTGCTTTTTTTTTTTTTTTTTTACCAGTCCTGTATGCTATAATAAGTACATTGTTATATACATTTTAGATGTTTTTCATATCACTATCCTTTGTTCTAGAAAGAGAACATTCAGCAGCTTTATTGAACTTAAGGATGCCATTCTGGAATCATATTCAACATGGAGAAATAAATTTGGTGTTCTGCTTTTCCTATACTCTGTGATTCTTACTAAGGTTTGTTTCAGGAATAATGTGATATTTTGCATCATGACAGCATGCATTTTTCCATATATTGCTTTGGTATCAGTCTACCCCTTGTCAATATTTTGACATAGCATAGGAAGCTAATAAAACAGAAAATATTAATATTTTATTTGAAATATAACATTTTGCTCATCCTGTGATGCTTGATACCTATTGCAAGTAAGAATGGGGTGGTATTATGCTATATGAATGTTAATAACCCTCCAGTGATTTATAGTTTTCCTTGAGTGAATAACCTTAACTTTCTTACACCAGGGAACTGAAAATGTCAAAAACGAAACAGAGGATGCAGATGCACCTTTGATTGATCCAGTGTATGGTCATGGCAGGTAAGTGATTATTAATTCATACCCTTTGCAAATTATATATTTGGTTGTTGTAATTTCATTCTTCTTACAATGGTCCCTGACCAAGGAATCAATGTATGTGAGTGCTCTCAGGGTGAAATGCTGTACAGTCACAAAATGCTCTGCCAATGGAACAGCATGCCCAGTGTGCACCTGCAGGGAGAAAAAGAGAGAGAGCTATCCTATATTACTCAATGCTACGTAAGACATGGAGTCGGTGGCAATGTAAGAAGCTGCACGGGCTTACTGTAATCCTTGCTGACTTCACTCAGGTGTGTTTTTGGTTAGGAATCACTTAGAAAAGCAAATGTATTTTCTGGGAAATAGTTGACATTTTCTGTAAGGGCATTAAAGTTGATGCTGGCTGCGAGTGCAGTGGCTGGCATGTCTCCCACATGTCCCCTCCTACTGTGCAATAAGTGTATGTGCACCTATAGTGAGGTGTTTTAATTCCCTAACTCCCAGGAATTTAGAGATTTAAAAAAAAAAAAAGTGTCTTTTACTATGTAAATTTGATTAAGGTGATGTGTATATTTTTCATTTTCCTTTTAGCCAAAGTTTAATTAACCTCATCCTGACTGGACATGCTGTTTCTAACGTGTGGGATGGAGACAGAGAATGCTCAGGCATGAGTAAGTAAATGTTCCCCTTTAAATGTATTTGAAAATTGTTGCAATTACAATGCTGGCCATAAACTGAAATATTTAAAACTTGTACACCAAGGGTTCCTGGGATGCCTATCATATTGTGTGTGTGATTGGCTGCCTCTCAGCCAATCACGGACACGGCTACCGGTCCCGCCTCCTGCTTGCAGTTCCATGCAAGCAGAGGGCTGGGACTGTGTGGCGGAGTACAGGCGTCTGTGTCTCTGATCATGTGACGTGCGGCTCTTTGTCTGTGTTGTTAAAGTCAGGCTTAATTCTGTTGCGCTGTCTGAGCTTTGTGTTTTTATTAAGCATGCTCAATTTTTTGCACATTAGTTAGCAGTATGTCACCTTGTTTGCACTTTAACACTTTATCCTTACTCAAGGACCTTTTTATATTGACTATTCGATCCCAATAGATAAAGTTAGCTTTTGGTCTGAATTGAAAGTGTCATGATTTCTTTGTTCTTTTAGTTGTAACTGTCTGAAGTGACATGTGGGCAGTGAAGTGTGTGACATGTGGACAGTGTGTGTCTGTTTCTTTAGTCCAGGTAATGCAGGTAATTCCTGTGTAGTCAATACCCCCCAACTGTCCTGGTTTGAATAAATGGATGGGGCTGTCTGCGATGTTGCAGTGGGTAAGGGCACTGCATTCTAGGGTGTGGACGGTCTGGGTCTTGTCTGTGATGTTGTAGTGTCCAGGAGGCTTGCACGTGACGTTTGCTGGCCTGTGATGTTTGGGGGCATGGACAGGATGTTTGTATATGTGGGTGTGATTCGGGAACAGACCTGGGGTGTTTGGGGGTGTGGCCATGATGTATGGGGGCGGACCAGAATGTTAAGGGGGTGACCACAATATCTGGTCGCGTGGTTCTGGAGGCTCTGCTTTAAATTTCTTAGCATGACAATAACTGCAAATGTGGTTCATATCACCAATAATAACATAGTCTTTCCAGGGTTAATATTTGAAACCTTCCAGGAGCAAATTGTAATGTGTTAAACTTAAGGGAAATGTGTGGTTCCCTCTGTTATAGAAGCTGTTGTTCTGTGTGTACAGCTCTCTGAGTTGTGTAGCCGTACATTACGCTGTTGTTGTGTCACTGAAGTGGACTCTGTCTGTGTTGTTGAAGTCGGGCAGCACACACAGCCCAGTGCAGGCTTTTTTTGGTCAAACTGGACTTCATGGGCGTTGGCCCTCTCAGAGAACACATACATACATATAAGAATTCTGCTTTACATAGTAGATAATATATTTATTAATTTCTTCCTTTTTAGTGTTGTGCTTAATATTAGATTGACAGCTGTTAGCGAATCAAAACATTTTCTTATTGTTAGTAAGTTGCAAGACTTATATGTCACTTCCTTTGTAAAACGTGTGACAGTCTCTCACCCCACCCCTCCCATCTCAATAGAAACAAAGGAGAGCTGCTGTTTGCTGGACAGTAAGAGATATCTATATATCAGGGATAGGCAACCAGTAGATCTCCAGATGTTTTGGAAACTACAACTCCCAGAATTCCCTGACTATAGGGTGCTTGTAGAGGAATGCTGGGAGTTGTAGTTTTAACCCTTTAACTACCGAGTGCTTGTAGAGGTATGCTGGGAGTTGTAGTTTTAACCCTTTAACTACTGAGTGCTTGTAGAGGAATGCTGGGAGTTGTAGTTTGATTCCCCTAACTACAGAGTGCTTGTAGAGGATTGCCGGGAGTTGTAGTTTTCAAACATCTTGAGATCTACAGGTTGCTTATCCCTGCTCTATATGATAGGGGGACTGAAAGGAAAACATCTCCATTCCCAATTCTCTGAGACAATGAAGTTAGTTTGTTAATGGTTTATTACATTATTTAAGCAATAGACTCCATAGAAGCCATGAACCTGTCTCCTGAACTGCTAAATGTAATAAGATTGAAACATGACAGGATAGTCTGGGTTCTTTATAGGACCTCACATGGACCAAAAGTGATCCCTCTCTAACACATGGACCAAAAGTGATCCCTCTCTAACACATGGACCAAAAGTGATCCCTCTCTGACACATTGACCAATAGTGATCCCTCTCTGACACATTGACCAATAGTGATCCCTCTCTGACACATGGACCAATAGTGATCCCTCTCTGACACATGGACCAATAGTGATCCCTCTCTGACACATGGACCAATAGTGATCCCTCTCTGACACATGGACCAATAGTGATCCCTCTCTAACACATGGACCATGTGATCCTCCTCTTACACATGGACCAATAGTGATCCCTCTCTGACACAATGGACCAATAGTGATCCCTCTCTGACACCATGGACCAATAGTGATCCCTCTCTAACACTGGACCATAGTGATCCCTCTCTACACATGGACCAATAGTGATCCCTCTCTAACACATGGACCAATAGTGATCCCTCTCTAACACACGGACCAATAGTGATCCCTCTCTGACACACGGACCAATAGTGATCCCTCTCTGACACACGGACCAATAGTGATCCCTCTCTGACACACGGACCAATAGTGATCCCTCTCTGACACACGGACCAATAGTGATCCCTCTCTGACACACGGACCAATAGTATCCCTCTCTGACCACACGCAATAGTGATCCCTCTCTGACACACGGACCAATAGTGATCCCTCTCTGACACACGGACCAATAGTGATCCCTCTCTGACACACGGACCAATAGTGATCCCTCTCTGACACCCGACCAATAGTGATCCTCTCTGACACACGACCAATAGTGATCCCTCTCTGACACCGGACCATAGTGATCCCTCTCTGACACACGGACCAATAGTGATCCCTCTCTGACACACGGACCATAGTGATCCCTCTCTGACACACGACCAATAGTGATCCCTCTCTGACACCACGGACCAATAGTGATCCCTCTCTGACACACGGACCAATAGTGATCCCTCTCTGACACACGGACCAATAGTGATCCCTCTCTGACACACGGACACTAGTGATCCCTCTCTGACACACGGACCAAATAGTGATCCCTCTCTGACCCGGACCAATAGTGATCCCTCTCTGACACATGGACCAATAGTGATCCCTCTCTGACACATGGACCAATAGTGATCCTCTCTTGACCATTGACCAATAGTGATCCCTCTCTAACAACTGGACCCCTAGTGATCCCTCTCTGACACATGGACCAATAGTGATCCCTCTCTGACACATGCCAATAGTGATCCCTCTCTGACACATGGACCAATAGTGATCCCTCTCTAACACATGGACCAATAGTGATCCCTCTCTGACACATGGACCAATAGTGATCCCTCTCTAACACATGACCAATAGTGATCCTCTCTAACACACGGACCAATAGTGATCCCTCTCTGACAACACGGACCAATATTGATCCCTCTCTGACACACGGACCAATAGTGATCCCTCTCTACACACGGACCAATAGTGATCCCTCTCTGACACACGGACCATAGTGATCCCTCTCTGACACACGGACCAATAGTGATCCCTCTCTGACACACAGGACCAATAGTGATCCCTCTCTGACCACACGGACCAATAGTGATCCCTCTCTGACACACGGACCAATAGTGATCCCTCTCTGACACACGGACCATAGTGATCCCTCTCTGACACACGGACCAATAGTGATCCCTCTCTGACACACGGACCAATAGTGATCCCTCTCTGACACACGGACCAATAGTGATCCCTCTCTGACACACGGACCAATAGTGATCCTCTCTGACACACGGACAATAGTGATCCCTCTCTGACACACGACCAATAGTGATCCCTCTCTGACACCCGGACCAATAGTGATCCCTCTCTGACACACGGACCAATAGTGATCCCTCTCTGACACACGGACGACCAATATGATCCCTCTCTGACACACGGACCAATAGTGATCCCTCTCTGACACACGGACCAATAGTGATCCCTCTCTGACACACGGACCAATAGTGATCCCTCTCTGACACACGGACCAATAGTGATCCCTCTCTGACACACGGACCAATAGTGATCCCTCTCTAACAAAATACCTGGTGACAGCTGTGATTTTTTTTTGCAAGTTTGCGTTTTCGCTCGCGATTGCCCCCGCGATTTTCCCTAATATGGAAATTGCGGGAACGCGAAAATTCCAGTGATTTCCGATGCGAATGCGATTGTGCGTCCTTTTGCGTTTTGGTAATGCATGCGTTCAGCATTTTTGGTGTGTAAACGCATGCATTTCCCTAACAGAAAACAGCAAAACGCATGCGGAACCGCCAAACGCACCAGAATCGTGCACAAAATCACATGCGATGCCGCTTGGGATTCTGTGCGCAATTTGGTGCGTTGTAGTGTGGCCTCGGCCTTAATAAGGGGGGGTTGGTATTGAAAGACAGATTGGTCACTTTAATTATACAATGATCCAGTGGATCTGCTACTGATCTATTATTGGTTGGAAATTTAAGGGGAAAGATTGATTCAAGCTCTGCACAACAATTCTATTTCACTGTGGTGTTTCTACTGAACTATAACACGCTATACAATGTTACAATAAATAGATCAAGAACAGAGATGGACCAGATGGCTGATCTGAACCCAGTTCCGCAACGGATTTCCGTGATTCACGGATTTTGCGGGAATTCCGCTTTGCAGATTTTTGCGAAACGCATTCAAAAATTCAAAGAAAATCTAGAGATGTTGAAAATTTTGTAAAAATTATAAAGTAATTTACTGTAAATAGTTTTGGGACCTGGAAAATGGTCTAGGGAAAAGACAATTAGATTCTTTCTGAAAGAATCAGATTGTAACCAATTCTGATTAGAAAAGAATCTGATTGTTTAGTATACCAATCAAATTATTTCTAAAAGAATCTGATTGTAACTAATTCTGGTTGGTTACAATTAGATTCTTCCAGAAAGCATACCAATCAATTTCTTTCTGAAAGAATCTGACTGTTACCAATTCTAATTGGTTACAATCGGCTTTTTTTTTTTTAGAAAGAATCTGATTGGTATACCAATCAGATTCTTTCCCAATCACAATTTGTTACAATCGGATTCTTCCAGAAAGCATACCAATAAGATGATTTCTAAAAGTATCTGATTGTAACCAATTCTGATTAGATACAATCAGATTCTTTCAGGAAGTATCTGATTGCTATACTAACCAATCAGATTCTTTTCCAATCATAATTGGTCTCAATCAGCTTATTTTAGAAAGAGTCTAATTGGTTAGTATACCAATCAGATTATTTCTAAAGGGGCCCATACGCAATGCAATGAAATTGGTCAATAAACTACCGACCAGATTTACAGTAAATTGGAAACGATCGTCGTACAATGGGACATAAATGAACAAGATTAAAATTGTTGGTATTGCTGTGTACAGTCTGGCATTAATAGGCAGATATAATTGTATAAGATGTAAATTGTTGCCGAATAGAATGTGCCGATAGAAAGCAACCAATTCACCATATATGGGCAGAATTCATTGTTGCCGATGGTGTAATGTGGTGGAAATGCCGAACGTACAAAGCACATTTTGGGGTCGAGCTCTCGAATGGTAATAAAAAGTGAAGTAATGTGCGTCTTGGAAGCCTAGACTGAGGAATAGGCTAAGTGAGTGTTAAGATCAACCTCGGAGCCATGAGGACATTGCTATCGACGGTGAGAAGAACAGCACCGGCAAGCTAACGGAGGATTGTGGAACTTATTCACACTCATGCTAAGAGTAGACTAGCTGAACCACTGCGACTTAGAAAGCGGACTGTTGAAGTGTGCAGGCACAGTCCTGGCCGGATCCGGGTAAGACTGTTCTAGTATTGCTGAAGAATCCACAAAATGGCTCTTGGGGTTTAGGCTACACCTCCTTTATTGATACAGTGTTGGGAGATGGTACACTCAAGCCAGTGACTCTTTTATTCCTGGATACTTTGTTTCGAGTGCACGTACATTGGATACTTTGTTTGCACAGCATTGAAACTTTATATTAGCACTTTATATCCGTTATTTGGAATACATGAGCCTCACTGTTACTTTTATCCTTCTAGGATTCTGGCTGAGACTTGCTTAATATATTTATTGGCTGATGACACCTGGCCTCTTCTTTTTAGTGACATTTATGTATACTTATTAGGTGGAGGGGAGTAAGGTATTGGTTTTCAGGTGTTATCATAGTATGTATTTTGTGCCAATAAATTGCATTTATTAAATTGATTGCATTAGATGTCAAGTGTGTGAGGGTACTGGGGCTTGCTTTAGGTTCCATTTGTTTGTTGTTTGTTATATTTGGTCTGACCCTCAGCACAGTCGTTTTTCCAGGAAGTTGTCTATTTGACACTACAGGGTCGAGTTGGAAGATGTTTGTTGGACAATCATCCATACACATAAACAATTTCGTTGTAGCAGATAAAAAAATTTCGTCCTTACCGATAACCTTCAGATTCAATCAGATCTTCTCAATTTAATTGCACCAGACTTTATACCATTAACGAGTACGATGATCTTACAACAAAATTGCATTGTGTATGGATTTGTTAGTATACCAATCAGATTATTTTCCAATTAGAATTAGATACAATTAAGATTCTTTCAGAACGAATCTGATTGGTTAGTATACCAATCTGTTACTTTCTGAAAAAATCTGATTAAAACCAATTCTGATTTGAAAGAATCCGATTATGTGTTCTCCATTCTCTAGGTCCCAGAGCCATTTTTAGTAAGTTACTGAACATTTTTACAAAATTTTTGAAAATTCCTTTTAAATTCTAATTTTCTAAAATTTCGGTGACCCTTGAAAATAGAATGCGTAATCTCAAAAAACAGATCCTTTTACACTTCTGGATGTATGTACGTTTTTCCCAAGACAAGCACAAAGTGTACTTTAACACGGTAACAGAATTTTGTAACTTTTCTGGAAATTTTACTGGAATTATGGGTAAAATATTGCAAATTTTCATGGATTTTTCCCATTTTTACTTATAGTTATCTTAAGGTCACGCACAAAAATCTTACTGTTTCTAAAAGCTCTGATACTCCCGAGTACAACGATACCAGATATATGTAGGTACCCGACTTTTCCTGTACAGGAGACCCCCCCCCAAACTAAAACTGCACCTTCAAGAATATTACACCAAATTAAAATGTTAACCACTTCTCACGGTTAACATAGAATATCTACCAAATTAACTAAAATATCCCCACAATTGAGATATTTTTAGAAACTACACACCGCAGGATTTTATGAGTGAGGTTAGTTTCGATCAAAACGCAGCTCTTCGTCCAATTGTAAGTTATTTTCTCACATTTTCCTTTTTTTCCCTTAAAGGGTATGTCCACCCAAAATATAATTTTTTTACATAAGATTCCCCAAGGGCTCCCAGCCCCAACCGCTATGTTTATATCTTTAAAAAGCAGCCCAAACTCTACTTACCTCTCCTCTTTCCTCCGCCGCGCTCCCGGCCCTCTGCTTGCAAGAAAATGCAAGCAGAGGGGCGGGACCGGCAGCCGCGTCTGTGATTGGCTGAGCGGCAGCCAATCACGGACGCGGCTGCCGGCAGCTCACTTCGCCGGAGGAAAGAGGAGAGGTAAGTAAAGTTTGGGGAGCTTTTTAAAGATATAAACATGGCGGTTGGGCTGGGAGCCCTTGGGGAATCATACATATGAAGGATTAACGCAAGGGAGAGGGAATCGGGAGAGGGAGGGGGAGGGAGGGGGGAGAGGGCTGCAGTACGCATGGCAAAATTCTACCTGAGGCAAGGTAGGAGGCAGAGCCCTGCTAGCCTCCTGGTGGGCAGTTTTTGGCACTTGGGGGGGGACTACAGGCGAACCCTATGGAGCTGGGATGTGAGGTAAGGATTAAACTACACTACATGGTGGGGCCAGTAGTTGGGGGATTATAGTTTTGTGGTGGACATGCCCTTAACTGTAAAATCGGAGACAAAATCAATTGCGAAAATTTCAGCTAAAAACTGTGGAGGAAAGTTCAAACACATCTCAAATATGAAAGCCTAAACCCTCCCGAATAAAACTGTATGCCACATTCATGGGTGTACCCAGAGACATGGCTACCAACTAACCCAGAGCGTGACCAGTGCCCAATGTCAGTAGCAGCAAAAAAAAAAATTAGCCAGTTTTGTATTTGAACAGTCTGCAGTTTTTCCACAAAACACCCCCCCAACTCAGAAATACCCTCCACAAACTAAATCTACACACCTTCAGCTATGTAACGCTGTAGTTCGTTCATTCATACCATCAATGGTGTGGGCGCAGTTCTTCGTAGAAGTTTGCACTTTTACCAGATTTTCAAAAAAATGAACATCAAACAACATTCAAAAAGGTAGAAATCATGCCCAAACTCCATGGAATGTAAAAAAACTAAGTATTACTAAATATCAATCTCCCAAATGTCCTGAATCAAACGGTATGCCATATGTGTGGTTACACACGCAGACGTGGAAGCGTAAAGCCTCAAAGTGAGACAACGCGCGATGGCTTAGAAACAGCGAAAATATTTAGCCAACTCTGAATTTGAACAGTCTGCAGTTTTTTCCACAAAACACCCCCATAACTTAGAAATAATTTACACACCTTCAGCTGTGTAACACTGTAGTTTGTTTATTCATACCATAAATGGTGTGGGCACAGTTCTTCGTAGAAGTTCGCATTTGTCTGAAAAAATGAACAAAAAACAACTTCAAAAGGTAGAAATCATGCCAAAACAACATGGAATGTAAAAAAAAGTTACTAAATATCAATCTCCCAAATGTCCTGAATCAAACGGTATGCCATATGTGTGGTTACACACGCGGACGTGGAAGTGAATGGCCATGAAGTGAGACAATGCACAATGGCTCAGATACAGCAATAATTTTCAGCCAAATCTGAATTTGAACAGTCTGCAGTTTTTCCCCCACAAAACAACCCCCACAAACCATATATTTCTCGAATCTACACACCTTTATCTACGTAATTCTGTAGTTTGTTCATTCATACCATCAATGGTGTGGGCGCAGTTCTTCGTAGAAGTTCACAGTTTTAGCAGATTTTCTAAAAAATTTGAAAAAAAACACTCTCAAAGGTAGAAAGCATGCCAAAATCCCAAGTAATGTAAAAAAAAGGTTACCAAATGTTCTGAATCAAACAGTATGCCCTATGTATGGTTACACACGCAGACTTGGAATCAACTAGCCACAAAGTGAGCCAATGAACAGTGGCCCAATTACAGCAACTTTTCAGATTTGTCAGACTAAACACCCCTCTATATTAGAAATACCCCCCAAAACTATATATTCTTGGACTCTACACACCTTCAGCTACACAATGGTGTGATTCTTTTATGCATACCACCAATGGTGGGGGCGCAGTTTCGTGTACAATTTCGCTTTCTTACCAGATTTTCAGGAAAAATGTATAAAAGTACAATTCAAAGTTAAAAATCATGACAAATTTTCATGTCATGTAAAAAATACTTGTCAATTATCAATCTTCCAAATGCCCTGAATCAAACGGTATGCCATATGCGTGGATGCACACAGGGTCGTGGCCACCAACTAGCTCAAATGGGACGCATGCACAAGTGTAATTACAAGAAAAAAAAATCGAAAAAAAAGTGCTCTGTAATTTGAACAGCCTACCCTTTTTCTAAGGAAACAGTTCCAAAACATGGAAATTCCCCCCACAAACTTTATATTTTTGGAATCTACACACCTTCAGCTACGTTACGGTGCCATGCTTTCATACATACATGAAGAATTCCAGATCCAGTGATCCAAAGAACTCCGTGTTATTACGAGGTTTTGTGAAAAATAAAATGAGATGATTCAAGGGTTGAAATCCTACGTAAACCCACTTGACAAGCAAAAAAACCCACTAAATAGCAATCTCCCCATATCCTGCATCAAACGGTGTGCCATTTGCGTGGGTGCAAACAGAGACAGGCCACCAACTAGCTCAAATGGGACGCATGTAGAAGTGCAGTTACAAGAAAAAAATTTAAAAACGCCACAACCCACCCCCCCACACACACACTCTCCCCCTTTTAGTGGTATTTTAGTGAAAACCGGTTAGTACGGAGAGTCACACATGTTTTTGCACACTTTACTGATCCTAAAAATTCAGTACGGTCTTTTTTTGGTACCTCTGCAAAATTTCCTTATAAAAAATAGGCTTAGTTTCCCTTGAAATCGTACAAATAAGTATCTGTGTTTACTTTACCGATATCACCGGGGACATTGGGAAGCTTGTAGAAGACGACGTTTTTTTCTAATTTATAGTTTTAGGGTAAAAAAAAAAAAATGGGGGGGTGTGTATCACTTTAAGAATTTTTTTGTGTGTATTTCCCCTTTTTTTCCCCGATCATTCCCAAAGATAATCATTAGATCATCTTAGGGAATGATAACGAACTTGGTATACGGGCATAAATGCCCGTTTTCCAATTCGAAATCCGATCGGAAAAATCACTTCCCGGAAATCATTTTCCAGGAAGTGATTTTTCATTTATTGGCAAAGGTTAATAATTTGGTGATCACCAAATTTTGATCTCTGTCCCCATTTTTTTTCTAAGTCTAAGTAGCAAAGACTTAGAGAAAATCCTATTTGTGAGTTCCATTCACAAAAAGTATAGTAAAGCTGTCACACTGACAGCTTTACTATACCAGGTACTGCACTGTGATCTGAATGGAAATCGCAGGGCAGTACCTCCACTAGACCACCAGGGGCAGCCTCCTACCACTTCTAGGGAAGACCCCGGTGAAGGAGGAAGCTCCGTGATGTCACGGATTTAGTAGAACTCCACGTGGGACCGGCTTCCTCCCTATACGGTCACAGCAAAAAGGTACCGTAACTTCCAATCCCCCCCTCGGATTTGGACACAACCGAGGGGGGATCGAGGGGGCTAGGGGGGCAGTTGAATGCTGCCCCTCGATCGCCCCTAGCGGGGGAGTAAATTTTTTTTAAAAGTACAGCCACAGATCGTATATTCACGATCTGTGGCAGTTTGTGCATTCTCTGCACAGATCGTGAATATACGATCTGTGGCAGTTAAAGGGTTAAATATCTTCCTGTATAGATTTATCAAAACAAATCGATAAACAAAACAGAAAAATGTGATAGTGTTATACAACAAATATAAGATGGATAATGTCTGTCTTATCTAGATGTTAGGCTGCACTTAATGTATATTTAACATGTATTTCTTAAGCACTAACACTTCCAGTACAATCCAAAAGATGTGTGTGTATATATGTCCCTTCTAATACCTATTGGCGTACACCCAATAGGTTCCCTTCCCTTGTGTAAAATATTCATTCAGGGGATGTGACACTAATAGAGCCAAGATTTCACAGGATTTCTTTTATTTTTAATATCTTACCTTTAATTTTTTTGTACAAATCCCTAAATTTTATATTCGTGTGTATAAAGATTTTATATCTTCTGTATCAACATACACCCACATATTTCCCACTGTGCGCCGACGGGGGCACACTTTTGCTACTGTGTGTGTGTGTATATATGTGTGTGTGTGTGTATATATATATATATATATATATATATATATATATATATATATGTATCACGATAACCAAAAGATCGGAGCACTCCTGGGACTCTTCAAATCAAACAATATTTATTTAAACACACGTGTGTCAACGCGTTTCAACCCAGCGTATGTATGTATGTATATACATGTATGTATGTATATGTTTCAGCATTAACTGTTCAATGGTTAAAGAACATGTAAATGTTGTTTAACTAACCTGTAATGCTGGTGATGTCCAGCAGATGGAGGCAGCATCCCATATTATTCAGCTCTTGGTTTTAATAGAAATGTGACTCAAACAAATGTATAGAGAAAATCTTGTTCCATCACAATCTCTACATTTTAATGTATAATATATTTTAATTGTTAGCATGGATTAAATGTAAATTTTACAGAAATGCATCAATCACTATACAGGAAGTTCCTCTGTTCTGTCCAACTTTACAGTATATTAGCATTCACTGAACTTTATTTAGGTTCTGCTGCATTTTCCATTCAGTGGAGGACTTAACACATTTCACCCTAAATATTAAATATTATATTGCATATCACACTAAAAATTATAGCATATCTCACCCTAAATATTCTATCAATTCTCACCCTAAACATTGACTAATCTCACCCTATAAACCTTCTTATAAAAGTTAGTGGTATGGGTAAACATGCCCTTTAGTGTATAATGTACATTACATAATGTATATGTATGTTCATTATTTTACATGTTCATGGTTTACTGAATGAAATTATTGATGAGTAAACATTCTTTTGCTGGATTCACTGGTATAGGCATGTACAGACAATGATAGGGCTATCTGACTTAATTGGTCCCTTTAAGTGAATGTTGACTTAGTTATCAAGTTCCTATGATCATATGATTAATTGATTGTTCACCAAGAAAGAAAAATAACTACAGTCCCCTTAGAACACGGAGTCGGCAGATGAAGTATTGCCTGGTCCTAGAGTCCAAAGGGACAGTGTTAATGAAGAAGTGAATGGAGAGTTTACTGTAGTATATGGTTTTCACACTGTTGGATAGATAGGCAAGTTATCATGTTTCTGACCACTTGTCTGGAAATGCTTTTTACCCTAATGTTGTGAGTTTGTGAAAACAAATAGAAATAAAGTTAACTATTTTGTCCATAATGGGAATTGCTTGCCATTGGCACTGGCCATTACTGGCACATAAAAATGAGATCTGAAACTTGTTTGGCCACAGTCTACTTTAAAATAATTACTATTACTAGCAAAGGACAATAAGAAATGACTAGTTTGCATTTTAGACTTTAAATGATTGTTAAGCTTTGTGTATTTCCCCCCCCCTTTTTTTTTTTTTTTTTTAGAACTTCTCGGTATACATAGCCAAGCAACTGTGGGCTTCCTGACATTAATAGAGTCATTACGATTCTGTAAGGTAAGCTTTCTACTAATCTGTGGGAATGACTTCTGTGAATTAATTAGGGTTTTCTGGAAAGTAATCTTCAAGCTAAAGTATCAAGTTTGCAATATTAAATTAGTTACAGCTTTTAAAGTCTAGAATTGGATTCTGTGGCATATAATACAGTTTTTCTTCCTAGTGTATAATACAAGATGCAGCTATTAGCGAATGGGATTTTTGAGTAATAGTTTACTTGTTTCTATCCCTTTGTTGCTGTGTTTTATGAATCCAATCATTTTGTTCTGACGTGCCAGGGTATATTGTGTTTATTTTGTGTACAAAACATTACTTGGTGCTCATATTATTATTTTCTTTTGGTAAAACCACTGCTGCTCTAAATGATTCATTCTGTTACTTAAAATCCATAAATTACTACAGATGTAAACCTGAAATCCTTTTTAAAAAGACAAGTACACATATAATGTTAATGGGAGGGGGGGGGGGAAGAAAATCTACAAACCAAAAACATTGTAAAATATTGTACGTCATTCTTCCTGGGAATACGAAACAATATTAAGGACCAAACATCTAGATTGTTGATTTCTTAAAAAATACATGAATATTTAATTAGGCTTCTGACTTCTACTCATAAGGAACATTGTGGGGTTTTTGTTTGTTTGTTTTTTTGCTTTATATGAAAAGTTGGTTTTATAGGCTAACTTCAGTAGAGCATAGTATCCTCCATCACACATTTTCTGCTTAATAAATTGATTATTTAATGTAAGGTGCACAATTTTGACTATGCTAATCTGCAGCAACCAATCAGATGTTTTTAACTGCATTAACCCAGTGAAAATCCCATGTGTGTAATATTTCTTGCACTGTACACCAGAGCCCCCTTGATTTACTGATGGCAGCCTTATTTATCGAAACCTTTATTTACTGAATATAAGGGTTGATTTGCTGAATGACCGTTTTAGCTGATAGGCACAGCTGGCTTGGCCGGGCGTTGGTGGTGGATTGACGCCCTACCAAATGACTACACGTGTGATTACTGCTCAAAGTGGCTGTTCCATGCCTGCTCATTCATCAGTAGGAAAATCGTACGTATGTACAAGCCTTTAGCATGAAGGTACAGGCTTATGGTCTATTGTTAATTTTTTAGGATTATCACAAATGAGAAGAACTGTATGGAATTTTAACAAGTCAAAATTATTGTTGCATGCAGAAATATTTGCACCTGTTCACTTAGTTTAACCCAGTGTTTCTCAATCAGGGGTCTGGGGACCCCTAGGGGTCTCTGAGGTTGCATGGGGATCCTTAAGAGAGGGAATTCACCATTGTGATCAATACAGATATTTTTGTACATATTTATCAATGTTCTATATCTGTATGAATTATGTTTGGTGTATTGATGTCTGAGAGATAAATAAATATAAGTAATAATGTTTTTATAGTATAGTATTTCAGGTTAAATAAAGACATACGTCCATCATCGGCGTCCGCACATAGAGGCTAGGTGGGGCATTTGACACCACCCCCACACACATACACACTCACCTGTCCATTTTTTTTTCTTTACGTTTTTTTTTTTTCTTATAATATGTACTAACAATCCCCATTTTCAGCGCCATGCGCCCCCTGGCTGTTTTTCCATGCCATGCTCCCCATGCCATGCTCCCCCATTCCTTACCCTTAGTACTCTTCAAGTGTGGAAGGAGAGGAGCAAGGGGTAGTATAATTGTCCTTTAAGTTAGCCCTCCAGTTCATTAGCCCGAGTTGAGTCAGTCCTCCAGTTCATTAGACAGAGTTAAGTTAGCCCTTCAGTTCATTATCAAGGGTTAGTGAGCCCTGCAGTTCATAAGAAATGTTAGTGAGCCCACCAGCTCATTACCCAGCGCTAGTCAGCCCCCCCAGTTCATAAGCAATGTTTGTGAGCCCTCCAGTTCATTTCTCAGTGTTAGTCAGCCCTCTAGTTCATAAGAAATGTTAGTGAGCCCTCCAGTTCATTACCCTGTGGTAGTCAGCCCTCCAATTCATTACCCCGTGGTAGTCAGCCCTCTGGTTCATAAGCAATGTTAGCCAGCCCTCCAGTTCATTAGCAGTGTTAATCAGCCCTCCAGTTCATTAGCAGTGTCAGTCAGCCCTCCTATTCAAAAACCAGTATCGGTCAGCCTTCCAGTTTACAAACCAGTATCACTTAGCCCTCCATTTTAAAAAACAATGTTTGTAAGCCCTCCTTGTTCAAAAGCCAGTATTTCTCATTCGCCCAGTTCACAGATCAGTGTCAGTCAACCCTCCAGCTCAACCCCTCCGCACCCCCACACCCCCCCCCAAAAAAAAGTGTTTGTCAGCCTTGCAGTTCACAAACCATTATTAAGTCAGCCCTCCACTGTGTAAGAGTGTGGGGTAACTGGCGTGGGTTGTTGGGGCTACTTAAGTGTATTTGTCTGGCCAGCTGCAAATGTATACTGTTGGCTGATGTGGTGTCTTTCTTTCTTTTTTTCATCTACATACAGCTGACTGTAGTTGCAGATTTCCTTGTTTCTAGCTATTGGTTTCTTTAAATTTCCCATTCATATGTTCAAGCACCGCCCATTCACAAGCCACATCCACAAATAAACCACGGCCACTTTCCTATAGTGGCTGTGCTATAGAGGTTGCATGGGGGTCTTTAAGAGATTGACAGAAACTGTATGGATCCACCATTGTGATGAATACAGAATATATTCTATATTTGTATAAATTATGTGTTTGGTGTATTGATGTCTGAGAGATAAATAAAAATAAGTAATAAAGTTTTTATGTTCAGGTTCCGTGAGGTAGGGTTCCTGCTTATTTATCTGTTGTATTCAATTAGATCAACTGGACTTGAAGTTTAGTTCTTGAAGACTAGTCATCCGACTTGTAAGTCATTCTGAATTGAGAAAGCCAGTCGGATGACTACCGAAACATCTTCAAGAACTAAACTTCAAGTCCAGTTGATCTAATTGAATACAACAGATATACCATGACCTGGATGAATGAGAACCTTCACAAGCACGTTCCTGCTTATTGTTAATGTAGGGGAAAACAGCAGCTGCTGTATTTTACAAATGTATCACTTGTTTAACCTGAGTTTAATTGTTTAATATGATGCAACAATATATTGTCAATCGTTCATGAATTGTCTGTAAAGTAGACATACAGTACATGATGAGAAATAACTTGTTTTGTAAGACTGTGTTGCATTACACGTATCTTCCTTTAATAGATTAATGTATTTAATTTGTATTCCTGCCTATTAATGTTTATTCCTTCTTGCTGGGTGTGTCTTTTCAATTTCTTAGCCTTTTTCCTCCCTGACTCCTTCCTTACACTTGTGCACGTTTATGCTCAAGGTTGTTCCTGCTCTTGCTGATAATCCTGTACAAACAATATTGTTTTAAGCAATCTCTCGCTCCAGACAGGTCATGTTCAAACACTTTACTGTAGTTACGAAATATGGGCTTTCTCTGGGTTTAAAAAGATTTAATTACTAGTAATATGGCAATTCATAAACTGACAATTGTTGTGTTGTCGCTTCTTTAAAAGTAACATTCGTTTTAATGTGATACTTGGATGGAGCCTCCTTGGAAAAATATTTATTTTTATTTTTTTTCTGTATTGATTTGCAGTTATATCCATTAATAGTATAGGGGTGGGGAAGTGAAGTTTAATGTTTCATAAAGGAGCTGGTGTTTGATCAAACATCTCTCTGCAGACCAATGCAAAACCAATTGCTGCCTAAGTGTGTTGTTCGGTTTTTAAAGCAGAAGAATTTTTTCAAAAAACACCGTATCCCTGTCTGCTTTAAACCGAACAATACTCTGAGGCAGCAATTGGTACATCCGAAAGACCCAATACCGAAACACAAGAAAAGCGACATCATATGTGCAGTGCAGTGAAGAATGCTCTGATTTGTATGTTGGGGAGACCAAACAACAACTGCATCAACGTATGGCCCAGCACAGAAGAGCCAATTCCTCGGGTCAGGACTTAGCCGTGTACCTGCATCTTAAGGATAAAGGACATACCTTTGAAGATTGTAATGTTAACATATTGGCAAAGGAATGTGACTGGTTCAAGAGAGGTGTTAAGGAGGCCAGTTATGTGAAAATAAAGAAACCAAGCCTAAATAGAGGTGGGGGGGTTCGACACCAACTGTCTGCCATGTACAATGCTGTTTTGACACCTTACCCTGGGCGTTCCTATAACACCTCTTAGCCACTATCCAATCACGCCCTTAACACTTGGCTGTGATATGCTAATTGGGATTTTCCAGGGTACATAATTGCCAAAGATTCTTGTACAAGTCGTTTTGAATTGAGAAAGCCAGTCGGATGACTAGCGAAACGTCTTCAAGAACTAAACTTCAAGTCCAGTTGATCTAATTGAATACAACAGATATACCATGACCTGGATGAATGAGAACCTTCACAAGTCTGGGAAACATGTCCATGCGCGGGGAACAGCATAAAAACCGGATGTAGCGCACACGCGCGCTACTTCCGGTTTCCGTGTGCCGCTTTTGGTAATATTCGAACGTTCGGCAAAACTCGAATGGCAGCTTCCGAAAATCCCTGAACGGCCGGAGATTCCCAAAAAGACAACCCAGCCAGACGTTTGGGGGTCCTGCAGCTCGAAACTGAGACCCCCTCCTGGGTCCTTACAAGGACCTTTGTGGCCCTGAGAAGGGTTCTTTGGGGCTTAAGAGGTCCCGCAGCAAGAACCGGGAACCCCCCCATTGGGCAGCGTCTTTTGTCTTCCATCCGGTGACACAAGGCCGATGTAAACCAAGCATTGAAAAATTGACCAATCAGAAAAGGATTAGGGTTTTCTGCAAACCTATTTAAAGAGGTGCAATCCTCCATGGAGCTCAGTCATCCCATTTGATGAAATTATCAATGGGGGGGTTCTTACACAGCTCATCATGTGACTTTCATAGATTCGGACATACAATGACAATGATCTAATTAACAAGCCTATAACTTAAGATCAAGAGAAGCTAGAGGCTTGTTTGAAAGGACTGAGAACTCTTTTTATAGACCACAGTTCCCCTTTAAAGATCTATCATGTTTATTCTATTCTATTTCACATTAAAATTGCATATTTCAATACTTAGACGTGCCTGATAATCGGCATATCCCAAGTTATATACAGGGAGATTCAATAAAAGTTCTTATCGTTTAAAATGGTGCTAATTTTGCCCCATCCAATCAGATGTTAGTTTTCAAATGTTAAATATCATCTGATTGGTTGGGGCAAAATTATCACCATTTTAAACGATAAGAACTTTTATTGAATAATGCTGTTAGATTTGCCATTTATTGTGATTGTGCATGTGCAGCTTAGGTCTAGTTATGCTTCAGAAACAGTAAAACGTCCCTGTAAACCCACCTTTTTCAGAAAGGATGATTAGCCTCCTGCTTACTCATCTTGCTGACATGATTTGCACAGTTATTTTTATCCTTTCATGTCTTTTGTGTAGAGTTGCCACAAAATATTCTGACCAATTTCACTCATTTCTCCAGTCTGTGCTCCCTCAGGATTGTTCTCATCTTTTGCTTGACAGGTTTTTTTTTTTGTATTGTTGATTTCTTGGTGTTTTTTTCTATTGCCAAAGGCTGTTTTACGTTACCACTGATATTGATGTTAATTACACATGATTACAGATTCATTACTTTTTTAAAGGATATGTCCACCCCCAAAATGAGACTTCAAGAATATTTCAAGAACCAACCCTGAAACCATAAGATTCTGCCCAGATGTGCAGCTACACTTATTCTGCCTGATCCCTACCGCATTGGCACAATATCTTCAGTCTCCCACTGAATGCAGCAAAAGTTCAGAGAGCTTTCATGGATGCTCCTCTGAGCTTTTGCTGGGCTCAGTGGAGAAAACTCCAGGTACACCTGCTAGTCATTCGCTGTGACATCATGCTTCACATTCATGACAGTCAGGTCTACCCAGAAGAGCCTTGAGATACAGCAAGTATCAAGTAGAATAACCCAATATATCTTACCTTCTGGGCAATGCCAGTATTACAGTTTAGTGTTTGGGGGGGTTCTCTGC
The DNA here is from genome assembly GCA_019447015.1 of Hymenochirus boettgeri. Taxonomy (NCBI): domain Eukaryota; kingdom Metazoa; phylum Chordata; class Amphibia; order Anura; family Pipidae; genus Hymenochirus; species Hymenochirus boettgeri. The sequence goes on along the minus strand of CM033474.1, from coordinate 50,245,700 downwards.
ATGTAATATCATTTTGGGGAACGTTTATTTTTATACATACTACCCCAGTAAAGGCATTTGTAGGCTTTTTAATTTATGCTGAACTACATTTTGAAAATGTATTTTAAATAACTAGTTGTTATGCTGGCCACACACAGTCTTGATGATACGTTTATTTTCGATCCAAAATTAATGGTTAAACAGTTGTAAAATTGAGGGCATTTACAGTTTTACCTGCCAACGATTCTGCAATGTTTCCTGACCAAACTGTGGTTTGCAGTTTACGTTACCTCCATAATGTTGGTTACAAAATAAGAAGGCCAGCAGATTTTTGAAACGTTGCAAGAAATTCAGGAGGTAAAAAGGTATTGTATTGTAACTCCACTAAGTTAAAAATAGTTTGAATGGAGTAAAATGAATTAAGGTAAGCATACATATTATAGTTAATTTAGTTTTAGCTGTATCACTTTTCTTTTTTAAATGTCATCATGCATTCCCCACTTAGGGAATTCTACAAGACTTAATTTACACTAATGTGTTTTTTTTTTTTCCTCAGGTTGGTTCTTTCTTAAAGTCGCCAAAGTTTCCCATCTGGGTAATTGGTAGTGAAACTCATCTCACAGTGTTTTTTACCAAGGTATGGGCGATAACTTATGTCATAAACTATGCACCTTCTCATAGTACTGCTTACCAACTTGCTGTTTTTTCTTTAAAGGGTACGTCCACCTTTTAACCAAAACACTGGTGACTTGTTAAACTGTGTACACACCGTGCAATATTTTGTCCCAATTGACCGATAGTTCAGTGTATCAATTATCAGCTAATTAATTGCATGGGTTTTCGGGTGCGACCTTTTGCCCGAATGGACGATCGGACATTTCTGAAAACCACGGCCGATCGTGAAGTCCCACGGTCGTGATCAGTCCTTCCTCCAACCGGTCGGCCAGGAAAGATTGTAAGGTGTGTACCCAGATTAAGTTTTCTGTCCGCAATCTCATCTGCTATTTTTACCAGTTCATTACATGCGTTTGTAACCAGATATTAATAAGAAGTTCTTTCCGTTCTGGAAAAGATATCTGCCTCCTCCATCTGCTCAGAGAGTTTTTTCACAAGTGTAAGCATGTGCAGAGGAGACAACAAATAACAGTCAATCATTTGCTACAATGTCAGCAGTCACAGCCTTGATTGACTGCAAAAAGGGAGGAGCCAGCTTAATTTGTCAAAACGCAGGGAATAAATCACTTTGGTTTGGGGGAAGGTAACTGACAAGTGACCAGGTTTTTGTTTTTAGGGTGGAAATGCCCTTTAATGACACGTTCTGTTCTGAGAAAGGTATCCCTCTCCTCCATCTGCTCATTGACTGTATGGAGGGAGAAGACAATAATAATCTTTAAATAGCTGGTTAGTAATACATCTAATAGTGCTATATATACCAGTTAGGGTCACATAGCTGACAAGTAACCAGAATTTTTGTATTTAGAAGATGGCATTAAATATAAGTATATAAGTACCGGTATATCTTTCAATCCTAGTTGTTTCACATTTAAAGGGCATGTCCACCCCCAAATCTATATTTTATATTGGTGCCCTGCACACCTTATTTTCTTTTTTTTAGCCTGAGCACACACAATAGCAGAAAAGGCTGCTTCAGTAACATCCATTCACCAAGACGGGACTGACACACTACCCAGGAGCTGCAGGACTGAATGATAAGAGCTGTAAGACCCTTTAGGAGAATCTTAGGAAGAATATTAAAAAGAAATTGGGTTAAGGAGGCCCTTGATGTGAAATAAAAAAATTTATGAGTTGCCATGCCCTTTAAAATAAAATCTGTAATAGAAAAGTAAAAGATGTTTATTGCCAGTGGTTCTCTGAGCCAAAAAGTGTAGTAATTTATCAGTTCAGCGGGTCAAATTTAGAAAAAACCTCTAGTAGAAGGAGAAGCTGACATCACTAAAGTTCTGTATAAATACATAGAGGGTCAATGCAGGTATCCAGTCTCACACTTAGCATTTTTAGGTGATGTTTTGTGGGGAATGGCAATGAATTTAACTTTGAATCACTTACATAGACGTTTATTGTTTATTAGTTGAAAGTAAAAATGAAATCGCCAAAAATAAATGAAATCTGTTACTCTTATATATATTTCATATTTTCTAAGATTTCAAACAGTTTTTTGGTAACTTTGCCTTGCTTTTTGGCCTTAAAATAAACTGAGCATGCATGGCCTAGTCTACCTACCAGACATACACACAACACATTGCTGCCCAAAATTAAGTAGCTTGCTTGTTTAGGAGATATGTGGCAGATTAACAGGTTGAGACAGTATCTGAGATAGGAGTGTATCTATATAGATTGTTACCTTACACCATTTCTATCCACGCTAACATGGCTGTGTACATTTATATTGCTTCTCAAAAATGTACGCATGTGGTAGAAATACATTTAAGAGATCTATCCTACTTCTCTTCTCCACACAGTTCTAAAAGTTTTCTAATTTTCTTTATAACTAGGCATGCAAAAAAATGGCTTATAAATATCCTCACATACTAATCAATTAATGTATGTTTGCAAACCTAGAACTTTATCAGGGAGGTGCAATATCTCATGCTACTAGAAAGATAAGTGTAGAACCCATGCTTAGCTGTGTACTATCAGGGTTGTGCCAGAACCATTTTGGAAGTTTTTTGGAAATAAAGAAAGAAATTTAGCAAAAATTTTTTGTGCAAATTTTTTGCGTAAAAATCAACGCCTTTTCAAGTTCTGGTTTGCAATAAGTTTGCTTTTCCACAATATATCAAAAGGGGTTAAAGGATATGTACACTGTAAAATAAACTTGTAACTGGCTAGCTGTGGCTTTAAATATAAATACCCTACCTGTACTTGAAGCTGCTGGCTTCCTGCTCCAGGCTAATTCTATTTTTCGGACTGTCCCCACAAGAGTTCCCAAGTAGCATCATCCACGGTGTCTTGGAATCCCGCACGTGTGGCGTGCGCCATTGACGTTGCGTCCGAACAATACGTAGGGTATGGGGGGGTAATAGGCCAAATAAAAACACAACACATTTATATTTAAAGCCACAGCTAGTCAGTTACATAAAGTTTTTTCATAGTGTACATATCCTTTAAGCACATAGTTTCAGTTGCCCTCCGCCACGGTCATGACCTCCCTGGTGCCACAACCTCCATATTGTAGACCAACACCAACCATCAATGAGGGACACACACAGGACTTCCAATAGTTAATAATTCACGTCGAAACTGTGGTCAACACATTTCAGCCTCAGACTGGCCTGTCCTCGGGATCCTTCAATAAATAGCGGGAATGATTGTAGGCAGGTTGCGATAACGAAATTTATTGCATCCCCCAATGTATTTTAAACTGAATCTACATTGTCTTGGCATTTAGGTTGGAATATTTTTTTTGGACTTCTCAACAGTGGGACACCATTTTCCAAATACAGCGTTCATTCTGAAAATAGTCCCTGTGTGTTATAAATTGAACTAAAATCAGCATACTTGTCATATTTTATCATTAGCGTTTCTAACAAAGTAAAGGAATAGCTGAGCGCTCTTCCTGCTGTTTGGTTAAGCTTTGATGGGTCTGAGTGATAATGAGTGGTCATGCCCTTCACCTCATAACCCTGTCCAGAGTTCGCTTGTTTTGAAGATTTTATCACTCTTGTGTGTACTGCGCTAGGACTGTGGGAAATATAATTAGACACAGTTCAGATGTGACCTCACTGTGGACTTCACAGGACAAATTGATGATGGAAATCCTATTTGTGATGGTCCTTCCCTGTGATCTGAGGGAGGATTTGATGAAATGAAAGGCTGTTTTGGGCAGTTAAACCCAGCTGCATGTGACTGTTTTTTTGTAAATTGTAACTTATTTTTATGTTTGTGTGACTGCTTTCTTCATCCTCCAGTACCAGTTGCTATTAAACGTCCAGCATTTGTTTTACAATTATTAGGTTATAGAAGTTGTAGTTCAACCAGTGCATTTCACTGACTGTTTCCATAATCCTGTTCATCGTCTCACTAATACACTGCAGTCGCCCTGCTTAGTATACATTTGCTAGCAGATTACAATAGCTTGTAAATGATGCCCTAGTTGATTGATTTATTGATGGTTTCAAGTGGCCATGGCCCTGTAAAAAAAAAAAAAAAAAGGAAGAAAGGAAGCAGACTATGCAGACAGGAAGAATGAGAAATCCTGGGCAATAACCTGCAGGGTGAAGACACAAAGTGCCATAGGATTTTACCTATCAACTAACACTTGTGCGAAATTAAGTGGTAAAACCTGGAGGTAGTTCACTCTGGAATTTAAAATGACTCTTAACTGCATAATAATGATCATTTGCTATGGTAATGTACCATACTTTAACTATCTATCTCAGGCTAGATGCAAAATAAAACTTGACACACTTTTACCATTTGGGATTACGTATTGGTAGTTGACCCAGGGTTGACCCATGTGTACGCAGTCTTAGACTCCAATCCCACCTTCAGAGTCCTTATGTTGGCCATCAGAGACAAACTTTGAATTTGCCCATTTCACAAATACATATAAATGAACGTTCCTTATATTCTTTATACAGAATGATCAGTTTATACATCCATACACAATGGTTTCCTCTACTGTAGTAAAGGGAGCAGATAACAGTTTAATGGAAATGTTCATTTTCTTTCGATGCCGATAGTGGTAATTTGTCAGCTTTACAGCTTATCCATACACATGGCTGATGTTCAACATATTCCGTCAGATCCGTTTGTATGGCCAGCTTTAAAGGGGAATTGTGGTCTCCAGAGAAGTTTGGAGACCATAATTGTCTCATGTTTTAAAGCAGGAAGTACAGGGGATTTTGTGATGCTGCTACCATATCACCTACAAAAATATAAATATCTTCAAACTATGTAAATAAATAAATATTGAAAGTAAATTGCAAAAATACTCAGGAAAGCAATTCCTGTCAATTTATCTAAAGTCATTTTTTGAACCACAGTTCCCCTTTAAATTGTCTTATCATGACCTATATGTAAAGATTACAGAGAAGGATTGTGTCCAGTTTAACAATAATCCAACCTGATAAAAGGGGATTATGTTTGGAGACAGAAAGCACAATTTCTGTACTGTTTACTAAAACATAATTGTTCTGCATTATCAACAGGGCATCATAAAAGTGGGTCTCAAGTGACCATGGCTTGTCCTGCAAGAGTTGTTGAAGACAAAATACATGACTGTTGTGGAGTGGCCAGTTAATCCGGTTCTTAATCCCTGGGAACATTTGTGGAAGGATCTAGAAACTGTATTTAGCAGTATGTATCCTTCAAACTAGAGAGAAGTGCAAGTGGTAGACAGCTTATTCATAGCTTTAGGGAATACTTAATTGCATTTCTTTTTCTTAAAAGGAAATCTACCTTTACCTCTAAGTCGTGGGTTTCTTTTGTTTTCAAAAAATCTGTTACCAATGGAACTTTTTTGTAATATTAATAGCATATTCTGTAATTTTGTATACAACAATTTGTTAAAAGATTTGTGAATTGTAATTCATATGAGTGAGTTGCCAGTTATCATTTTTGGCCGGTTATTTGCTTATTTCGCAGGGCCTGTGCCATTTCCAAAACATTTATACCCTGTGTGTGAATTTTTGTAAACACATCAGGATTTAACTTTGTACAAACAGGCAAATGGATAAAAGGGCAAGTCCAGTCAAAAATAAAATTTAGCTATAAATGTTAAAACAGATGTTGGGGTCGAAATATCAGACCTAGTTTACTTGGTATAATAGTTGTCAGAAGCAGCCTGACTGGCCATTTAAAAGTAGCCTGACATATTTTAACCAACCATTTAACAGAAGATGTCAAATTCTTAAAATGCCAATGAATCTGCCATAAAAGGTCCAAAGAGCAAATTTGGGGTGGAGTTGTTAAGGACACAGCTTTGTTAAAACAGATGTAATTAAAGATCTGTCTGTTTCATCATTTTTAGTGTCATTTTCATGTGCAGGTGCTGCTTGAATCCACTGTGACTAATAACAATTCTGCAGCAACATCTGATGATCAAAACATCCTGTATAACCCTTAGTATTTTTATCTGCAGTTATAATCTATGATAGTGTGACTCTAACCTGTCGTTTCTATGTTAATGCTGCCTTGGTCTCTTGTTATTTAGGGAAATATGTTGCATATTTGGCACTTTATTTTAGTTTTGAACAGGGTGTGGGAGCCAGGGTTTTCAACCATCCATTATTTCAGAAATTTTCTTAAAATTTTTTTTTATTCGGGTACAGACTGAGCGCCTGCGTGGCATTCTGGCCTTCCAGAAAATATCCAAGCCCAACCTAAACCCAACCTCCTATACCCTACCTTTTAGTCTTTAAAAGTTTCTGAATTCCTCCCTTGACCAGGCATGTTGCGGCGTGATAACGCCAGGCGCGCCCTCTGCGAACAGGAACTGAAAACTGGAGATAAGGAAGTAGGAAGGTAGAAACCTTTAAAGACTAAAGGTAGGGTATAGTAGGGTCCTAGAAAAAGATACATTATATTTAAAGCCTAAGCTATATAGTAATACTAAGTTTTATTTACATTGTACATACCCTTTAGCTTTGAAAAAAGGAAAGATGTGCTTTAGTAAAGGTGGATAGAATCATAAATAGCCCCATGTATTAATCTATTTTAACTAGAATTTGGTATGAAGTGCACCTTTTAACATAACTATGACCTAAAGCATGCAATGCAATGACTTTAACAAAGGTGGATCAGTGCTCTAATGTCTTGCTATGCAGACCTCTGCAGGATGACCTTAAATCAGCTTTGTTCAAGAGATGCCCGTAAAAATAAAAAAAATTGCCAAGGCTATATATGCCAAAATGATAGACTTGTATCCAAATCAACTGAATGCTATAATAAAATGACCAGTGTGCTTTAACCAAGTATTAGTGTAGGGGATATGCACACTAATGTAACCAGGATTTGATAACATTTCTTTATTCACTAAACTGATTTCTTTATTTTATAGATGGCAATTTTGCAATTAAAGTGGAATAAGTTCACACCGGATTTGGCTTGTTTTTATTATTATTATTATTATTATTAATAAACAAAACTCCAAAATTTGCCATCCAGTTGTTTTTGGGTCCCAGTGCCAATAATTTGTAATGGCAAGCTTGTCTTATGGACTACTCCATACCTGACTGGAATAGTCATTTATTCAAAAATAGATATTTTATTCATTAAAGAAATCTAATATATACTACCTTGATATTTTAAGGTACTTAAGTGGTCTGTAGTTTGTAGCAAAGTGGCTACCAGATGATCTAGAATATTCTCTTAATTTTCTTCAAAACAATAACATAAAAATCTTGTCTTGTCTCCTAAACAAACATCCATCCACCACCCACCCAACCCCCATTACTGCTGTAACCAACCATATAATAATGCATAGTTTTAAACCATGATCACAGTTAATGTTAATTCTTTTGGTTTCTTGATGTAGACCATGAAAATTTAATTTTCAGTGCCTTGAGGACAACAAGTAAATTATTTCCTTTTTAAAGAAAATTCTGTCTCTTACCCATCTGTTTCAAGTTTTCATTATTAAATGTGGACTTCCATTATAAGTTGTAGTAAACCTCCTATATAATTCTTTACAACAAGGGTATTAACTATGACCTCACATTCATCCAAAGTAGCAACATCTCTATTGCAATTTAGAGTATTTTTTTAATCAAATAGGGGGGATCTTGTCAGTTAAATGAATGTCTGCTGACTTCCCCACATTGCAATAATGGATTAAACTGGTGCATTAAACTATACAATTGGTCACTAGATGAAATGAACCATAACCCATCCTACAAGGTACACACAATAAATATGGTAGAATGATCTAAATGATCACATATAATCTTTATTTCAATATTGAAAGGGGGTTTTGTAGTTTGACACAAAACTCCCCATGTAACTCTACATGTAATATTCCTCTGTGCATAATACTGCAATTAATAAGCTAAAAATTCTTGTGCGTGTTTCTCTTGACTGTCGTGTTTTTGAGATCAACTACACCTACTGAAGAGAAAAAAGCTAACAAAGCATATAGTCATTATAATGATGTAAATGCTGCCATTACTTTAATTGCATTCCTCTTTCTTTGGGAAAAAAAATATATTAATCAACTATTCTTTCTTCTAGTAGCCCGCAAAAAAAAAATAACATTTTTAAGTAAAATGGATAGACAGAGTTTCTAGTTGTATTGTAATTAATAGATACAAATAGATTGTTAAAACGCAAAATAGTAAGTAAAAGCATTGCCTCTCATACAACCCAGAAACTATAACTTAGAATTGAAGATATACCAGTGAAAAATTAAGTAATGGCTTTTCATTATAGCAAGCCCCTGAGTATATATGAGTCAATGGAGAAGGTTAGAAGTGACTGGAAAACTTGACTTCATGCAGGTGTATTTTTTTGGTTTTGAAATACTCTTAAACAAAAAGAAAACATTAATCTGTTTTTTTGCGAATATTAATAATAATAAATATGTTTTAGCAACCCTTTGAATGCATTTTTAAAAACATTTACACTGGTTTATTTATCTGATACCTCCACCGCTACCACTAAATGAAAGTGTATAGAAAGTATGTACCTATCTTACTCTTAATCACCTGTTACCTCACCTTTAACAGTCAACTGAAGTGGCCCATCAGAGTTATTTGTGATGGGTACTGTGTTATCTGTGTATCATCTCACAGCTTTAGCTCTAGCAATCTCTTCCCTTAGGATAGCTTTCGGGTAACTACTGGGTGACGTGCCCATGGAATCTCTGTGTAATTCTGAGCAGCCTAAAAACAAATTATTATTCACGGGTGGGGGCTTGGTGTAGAACACAAACACAAGAAAAGTGACAAACCTGCAGAAATGCTGATGATTTCCCACAATCCTGCGAATACAAGATGAGTTAACACTATCTGCTGGTTTCTTTACACTGCAAAATATGCAATCATTTTTTTATTATTGTGAATTTATATAGCGCCAACATATTCCATATATATTTTATATATTGTTTATATTTTAGCAGTCCCATATCCCATAAATCTTTAGGAATTATGGTTCTGGTACTCGTAGTTTTTTGACTTACTACATTATTTGCATTTTATCTGTGTAAAATGTGCATATATTTATGATATAAGTTCAGCTGTAAGTTTGTAGGTTTGTTTAACTTTAACAAACTGAGACTTTACTACCAGAAAGAATCTATACAATATCACATCACATTTCTCTCTTCACAGGTATAATGGCATATATCTTGCACAGACTTTCTTTTAATGTGGTGGGAAATGATGTGGTTTACAGTCCTGCATTGTCCTGCTTCTCCCAAGACAGTAGCTTCTATTTACATTGGATGGGCACCTTTGGCCCTGCAAAACAGGCAACACATTTCACTTTCAGCTAAGGGCACGTGAAGAAGTACATTAAATGTGCCTGCAAGCCCAGCATTACTTGTCTGAGATAAACTGATAGTTTGCACACAGTAGTGTCAGTTACAGAAAGCCAGTCAGTGCCCAAATCACAAAAAAAGGTTTTGTTTTTTTTTGTTCTGATATTTTTGTAGTTTGAAAGGAAACATTGGAGGTCAAGAAAACACTGGACATGACATTTGTTCAGAGAGAGAATTAAACTGTCATTTAATACACCAACTGATCTTACAAGGAAAGATTTAGATTTCCTGACAGCTCCCTTTATAATTCTGTTGGGGTTCTTTTGTTTATTGGCCCAAATTCACAGTTTATTTTTAATTTAAAATAGTATTTTCTACTATTATGCTAATTTATGGAGACAATGCAGATTTCATTATAATCAGCTGTATATCTGACAAAAATCTGAATACACCTTATCACTTATATACACGTATAAATGGGAGAACTGGCACAAACAAAATACAGCTTATTCTTGCCATTGTATGCAGAATTGTCTGTAGTCTCACATGCTTCCCTGAAGCTATGGTGGTTCATACCAAGAATTCCAAGGATCCGGTTGCCACACCAATGAACTAGTCTCTTAAAACGAGAGTTCAGATGGTTACTAACTTTGTGGCGTTTTGTAGGTCCTTAGGGGTTGTCTGGGAATTCGTAAGGTTCCTCCTATTGGAACAGACCTTTTGTATTTTTGTTGGATATAGGGTATAACCTTGTCTGGGGTCCATGTAAAGGCTGCAAACTACTTTAATGCAAATATGGTATCACGTCTTCACATTCCATCTTATTCCTGAGATACAGCTTTAAAGTAAAAAAATACACTAGTAGAAAGTTCTGTGGCATCCCTTCAATTTCTTTTCAGTCCATCACTTGAGTTAATATATGTATTTAATTTCAAAACTTCCCTTTAGACTAAACAATGTTACTGTAATTCAAGTGAATATGTTTGCATATATTCACCTTCTGGATGAAGGACTGAGATTTGCTGTGTCTTCAGGGACAAATGGTGATCTATATGAAATAAGGAGGGCTTTGAATGCACATTGAATCACCAAGACAGTAGTGCTTGAAAATTCAGCATCTACTTGTGTGTGTGTGATAATCAAATAATAATATGCAAATGTTTGGAGAGAGGTTTTGGTCATAACAGGTTATTTTTACAGATATTGTATATAAATGCAAAATCTTAATGCTGTTTAAATAATTTGATGAATTGTACTTCCCTGGTTGAAAAATTAACAAGAAAGACTCTAGTGCTTCATTTGAAAATTCACTTGATAGGAAATCAGTAAAGACTAAGGTATCAACTCAACTTTTATTTCAACCTCACAAACTCTGTGCGAATTTCATATGCACACTGCTCTCTCCAAATCTATTTCCTTCTACTTCTTGGTCGCTGCTCTTAGTGAAAGAGGCTTCACACCAGATGTCTGCCTGTCACTAGCAGTAGACACAATAACGGGAATATGTTTTGGATTTTTTTTAAGAGACAAAGGGTAAAAAGCAGAACATTAAAAGAATAGAACCATTTGAAAGCCTGGATGACATTGATTGAATAGGCGGAATGTTGATTAGAAACATTAGCCCTAGAAATGAGCCCTAGACAGTAAAGAAGCTTATGGTCTGTTGCCCACTTTATTATGAAGATAAAATCTAATTGTGCTCATTTTACAGCTCTCGGGTCTACCAACGGTTTCTCTCCTTTGCTGCACTAATGGTTATAAAAACTAGCACAAATATTTGTTGGACTGAGTTACTTTTATCTTTATTAAATTTTTCCCCTTTAAATTAATCTTTGATTATTGCAGGGCTTCATTGCAGTGTTTAACAGGAAGTCTAACAAGGAATTTCTCTTGTTAAATTGCATCCTTATCCTTCAAACTGTTGTTAGAATAGCTACTTAAATACCACCATGTCATCTTGACTGGCTGAACTGAGAAGATCTCGTTTTACACTCAATATCAATTTATGAATCTACAGCTAAAACTACAATACCTTTTAAGTACTTTAAGTACAAAGGTTGATTGTTTTTTTAGACCACAGTAAGGTTCTATGATTACAGAAAATTAAACAATACTATGTAAAATCAACTGTTCTCATAAGGTTACTTATCCAAGATACAATAGCCACCTCAAGAACTTTTTTTTGTTGTTTTCTAAATTAAAAAGGATCTTGGAGGTTCATTTACATTGAAAAAAGGCACCTTCAAAAGAGACCTCTGTAATTTAAGGTTTCATTTTTATCTCTATCGGGTAACACAAAAGTATTGCAAGTTCAATATCAGGTGAAATGTAGGTGCCATGGTCATGAATAAGAATAGAAATTAACATCAATATATAGTAACATTATCAATAATATTTTTTTTTTTCAAATTATTGATTTTGTAAAAGCAATTTTTTTTCCCGTATACGGTAATCTTTTAATACCTCTTATTGGCAATGACATTAAAAGATGGTTATATGGTTACAGAAACAATTGTACTGGCCCATAGCTCCAAGTTATATTATTGTCTCGTTGACAATAAGGTAACTGTGCATGGTCAGAAAGAAACTTCTGATTGGTTGTCATAGGTTCCTAGACAAACATGCAATGTCAATTCTTGAGTATAATCCAATGTAATCTAAATGTAATGTAGTAGGTGAAACAAAACTGTATTAAGGAAAGAATCCAGTGTTAAAAAGTTTTGTGTTGTATTTCTTTTAACAAATCAAAAAGTGTTTGTAAGACAAGAACTGTAAACAATGCCACAAAGCTAACCAGTTTGTTGGCCTCTAGTATCTGTTTTTGATTTTTAGGATCAAACTTTTGGAATGTTATCCTTGGAACTCTCAAGTAGCATGATATTATGCCTCTAAGGGTAAACAAAAAGTCCCAAAATAACTGGTAATTACTGCAGAAGACATTTTTAATTGTGTTGGACAAGGCTTGTTTATTGTCTTTAACTAAACCTGCCTTTTTTCCCTTCTTTTTGGTGACCCAGTGTTGTCTTTTTAGGAAGAATTGGCTATTCTGTGGTAAAATTAATAGTTTTCCTGAACTATTGTTATTTCCTTGTAAGGAAAATTCATTTTGCTTCTTAAATGTTTGAAAGTATTTACAGCTACATCTAGTTTGTTTTTACATTCTGGCAGAAAATATGGAATTTTATTTGGAGAGATACAGAACATTATGTTACTGGATATGTAAACCTAAGACTTGTTGGCAATATTTGAGTTGTTGTTATATGCAGAGTAATCATGGATGAAACACAAACCAGTGTCCTATGTTAATCGGTAAAAGAAAAGACCAGGTGCAAGGATATAGGATATAAATGTCATTGCTTTACTAAATCCTGCTGATGTCCTACCAGTAACTTTGATCACGCTAAATAGCATTGTGGACCTAGAATTGCCCCTTGTGTTCTATAGAATGTTTTAATTTTGATGTTTTATAGTTTTGTGGGGTTTTTTTGTTTTTTTTTTCTATTTTGGGGGTTCCTATAACTTGGTACTTTAAAGGAGAACTAAAAATGTTTTAAATCCTAATGTGAACGCTTTTCTCCCCAGAACACCTATACATTGAAATATTCTTCTCTAGTAAGTTGCATTTAGTGTATGTAAGTAATAGATTCTGTAACAATCAAGGCTTCCATGATGTTGCCAGTACAACTCATAGCCCATGTTGGCTTCAAAGAGCCATGCCTCCTGACCTCAGGATTCACTGTCTCTATGCATGAGTTTCTAGCAAAAGATAAAGATTCTACATAGCGCATCATGTAAATGCCATGTTTTTAGGAACACAGCCCAAGAAGTCACAAGTTCAAATCCCCTAGCTTACTTATGAAACAATACTTTAGTCTACTACCTGAGTTTATTGCTTTTTTGTTTGTTGGTTTCCATCATGTTTTTGAAATAAAATAAGGTTTCTACTTACCGTATATACTCGAAAATAAGACTTGGGTGTAAGTCGAGGTACCCATTTTACCTGAAATATTAGTACAAACTGATAGACTCGAGTATAAGTCGAGGGTAGAAATTATCACCACTACTGCAAACCGTAGTCCCATACAGTATTAGTTCCAATATCCCGTAACCCCCAATGCACTCCAGATGTTTAGAAACTACAACTCCCAGCATGCTTTAGTTGCTGGGAGTTTTAGTTTCTAAGCATCTAGAGGGGCAAGATTCAGCAAGCAACATCAGTTATTTTAGCCCTACAAACAAACAAACAAAAAAATGCTCCTGCCCACTACTCTAAAAATCCAGTAACCACCAATTCCTTGCCACTCCAGATGTTTGGAAACTACAACTCCCAGCATGCTTTGATTGCTGGGAGTTGTAGTTTCTATTACATCTAGAGTGGCAAGGATCAAGCAGCAATTTTAGTTGTTTGGCCATGCAAATATATATGATATATGTAAAAAGCAGCAGAAGAAAAAAAAAAGTTCCTGCCCACCTCTAGCAGTAGATTCAGAGTTCCATGTAGGCTTCTCCATTCTGCCTTACATTCAGACGCGATGTGCTTAAGTGCTGCGTGCTGGTGTGCACACGCATACGTACCCACATGCCCGCGACTCCTCCCGGCTTACTGTTCCTGTCTTGCTTCTTGGGTCCTGTTCTTTCGGCCACAAATTCAGCTTCTGCATCAGTTCCTGCATTTTGATACCGGTAAGGCCAACACTGTGAGAGTGCCGGTTATGTTTCTTCAGGATTTGCGGCGTCCTCCTATGTTGAAAACAAGTTGACTCGAGTTTTTGAGGCCCATTTTAAAAACCAAAAACCTCGGCTTATACTCGAGTATATACGGTATGTACAAGCTATATGTAGCAGCTTTATTTTTTTTATTTACCAACCAGCTTGAATTGCTGACAGCCTTCCTATAAAATATAAAGAAATATAAAATAGTAAACTAATTTTACTGACATTTACTGAAATATACTTGCATCTATTGCATCTGCAGTGGTGGTGCTCTGCTAAATTGCTGGTTTTGGAAACAAACAGACTGTTGGGACAAAGGGTTCAATTCCCCAGGCTTCTTTTTTTCCTGTTGAGCTATTTCTATTCTGTTTCTAGCAAAAGATAGAGATTCTACATGTACTGATATCCCATGTAGTAGCCCTTATGGCATAGAGATAGAAATCTTTCTTTTTAAAAAGACACAGCATTGCACAGATTGCAGGTTCAAGCATTGCACAGACTTACTGTTAATATTCTGTTTCTTACTTCCATGCTAGCAAAGAAATAATCTGCAAAGATTAATTTCCTTTTTAGTATGAAAAGTAAAAGAATGTATCATTGTTCGGGAAAGGAGCATTGTTTACACAAAAACTGCACTAAAATCTGTGTTCTGTCAGAAGGAGGGATGATCTCTGAGCTGTAACATAATTGGCTGTCAGCTTCCAGGAAGCAAGGCTACAGCTTCCTGTGAAGTGTACTGCGTACATCTGGGTATTCCCAGATAAGGTGAATAATGGGAGCTGACCCCTAGTACCCACAGGTTATTTTCATAAATCACCCAGTATGCACAGCAAGGGGAGAGGTGAGACACAGCTTTTTGTATCTCTGTGAATGTGCTCTTTCTATTGTGGCAATGTTGTCTGGAGACTTTAGCTCCAGGCCTTCCCAACCAAGATAGCTTTACTTGCCTATTGTTGTGAAGTCCCTGCAGTCTGGTATCCTTTTTGATCTCCTCTGCTGCAAGCTTCAGTGGTTGCCATATCCTCTTAAAGCTGTTCAAGCTAACGCAGCCGCAAGGCACAAGAGAAAGCAATGGAGAGACAAAGAACTGAAAATGGAAAAACATGGGGGTAGTACAGCAGCAGGCAGTGGAGAATTACAAGAGCAAAAAAAGCATTTAGAAATAGCAACCATAGTCATAAGAAAGACAGAAGTGCTGTCATCGAGTTGCAGATATCTTTTTAAAGTTTGAATGTGGTGAGGCAGTTACATTATGCCAAAGTATTCTGCAATGATGTCATTCGGGCAGAAGATGCTACTGCTGCTGGCTAACTCGGATGAGGATTATACACGCAATACTAGTGTCTGAAGAATGCAGGTGATTAATTTGGGCTATTAAGGCTACTTTCAGACAAACTGAGGTTACCTGAGGGGTTCCCTGGTGTTTGCCAATAGAGAAACACTACATGTAGCATTTGTCTAATGGCAAACATCTGGAACGGCTCAAGTTTGCCGTTCTTCTGAAGGGAGTCTAACTAATCTGCATTGGGTCTGTCAAGTATGTAAACAAATGCAAACTGGCAAATTGCGATCAATAATTTCCTCAATGGTCTGGGATACCTGGAGGCTTTAATAATAGTGGGCTGTTTGATGTCCTTATACTCATTCCACCAGGAGGTTCATAAACCTATGTCAAACCTAGTGTACTGTGTTGGGCAATAAGCATGGTGCATTGGATTTGATCCAACTGAATGTTTGCCATGAGTTTTAAGTACAGTAAATAAAAAAAGAACATTGACCAAAGCACCTTTATTTTAAGTGAGTCCCTTTAGACTTCTAGTATCAGAAGGTTTAAAGGGAATGTTCACCCTTTAAACAAAACACTAGTAAATTGTCAGTTACCTGCCCACAACCCGAACTTATATATTTTGCATTTTACTACCTGCTTCACTAACCAAATTTTCAAGGATTATTATTGTCCCCATTCTGGTGGAGTAAGTTAGCCCCTCTCTCCATGCAGTCAATAAAGGCTGTGACAGCTGATATCACAGCAAATGATTGACTGTTGTTTCACCAGCTGCCTCCTCTGCACATGCTCAATGTGTGTGTGTGTGTGTCTGTTTGTAAGTAACTAAGTAAGTTTTTCAGTGTCCTTTAACATACAGATCTGCTGATAGTGTGTTACCTTCCTTGCCAAAACATCTAGATAGTTCATACTAGTTCATAGTGTCATAAGTTAAGGTGAACTTTAAGGTAGGATGGGCCTCATTCATAAACTTTTCAAATTGTTTCAATGTAGCAAAATCATCTTCCCATACAAAGAAGTTTTCATCAATATAGCAGACATATCCTTTCATTTTATCAATAAATGTTTTGTTTTTCAAACATAATTATTTTTAAATGCTGCAACAAATATATTAGCATATGTGCCCCCATACTGGTCCCTTGGGCTTAAACAAAGTATTGTTAAAGCAGAAGTAGATTTTGGCTAAGCACAGGTTGAGCAGGTACATAATGAAGTAGGCTAGCTTCTCCTCAATAGCCCCAATCCAATAATGCTTGCTCAATTATTTCCATCCCTTGGTTGTGTGAAATGGATGCATAAAGAAATTCTATATCCATTGTACATAAATATGAATCCCTTCCTACCTTACTCAGGGCCCCGATATGTCTCAGAAACTCTGAGGTCTTAAGTTTTATTGCTTTTCATGATGGCTTGTAAGAAATAGTCAACATACCGTATATACTCGAGTAAAAGATGAGGTTTTCAGGCTTTAAAAATAGCCTAAAAACCGATGTCGGCTTCTACTCAAGTCACTCACCTCAGTGTGAAAACCGGCTGCCGCTTGCTCCGCATCTGCTGGCTGAATACTCGGCGCCTGTCTCACTTCTCAGTGCCAAGTAGTGACATCAGGTGGGTAAATGCGGAGCGAGCGGCTGCCGGATTTCACACTGAACGGCCAGATTGCCCTCTTTGGAAGTACTTTACCTGGATTGAAGACTGCCCGGGCAAGCTGCCGTAACACTGAACTGGGGGGGCTCTCTGGAGGGCAGGGGGGACAGTAATCCTATACAGTAACCCCCAATTCCTTGCCACTGCAGGTGTTTGAAGACTACAACTCCCAGCAACTTAAGCATGCTAGGAGTTGTAGATTCCAAACATCTGGAGTGCCAAGGAATGGGGGTTAACTGTATGGGATTACTGTCCATTTAACGGGCAACTAATGCCTCAAAACAATAAAGAATCAGGAGGATGTTATCTATTGTAAAAAGTTATAGCCATACTGGGAATTCTGCTGTCCATTTAAAGGGCAACTAAAGCCTCAGAACAATACAGAATCAGAAGGCAGTAGTGGTCATAATTTCTACCCTTGACTTATACTCGAGTCAATCATGTTTTCCTAATTATTCAGGTAAAATAGGTACCTTGGCTTATACTCGGGTCGGCTTATACTCAAGTATATAAGGTACTTCCCCAATGGTTGTCTATTCCTGAGACAATAGGGCATCCTGGTGGGTTTTCAATGTTCTTATGTATCTTTGGCAACATGTAAAATACAGGAATCCTTAGGGGGGTCGCATATCAACAATTCTTTTGTTTCTTTGTAGGAATTGTTGTAGTTGTAATTCCACAATAAGGGGAAACTGTGTACACTATCCTAGCAAAGGGATCAGGGATTTTGCCACGTGCAACACAAAAGGTGTTATTTATCTTCTAAAATACCCTTGTGGAAAGGGCTATGTGGGAAAACTAAAAGGGGAGTGAAAACAAGGATAAGTTAGCATAAAAGAGACATTGCTAAATATAATGGAACCAGCTTGAAACATGAAGTGAGCAAGGTGAAATGGCAGACATTGGAAGTGGTGAAAGAACATAATAGAAGGGGTGACTTTAATAAAAACCCTATTAAAAAGGGAAGTAATATGGATTGATAGACTTAACACACTTACTCCTTGGGGCCTTAATGAAGATTTAGGCCTCAACAGCTACTTATAGGCAAGAAAAAAGTTTTTCCAACATTAGGTAACTTTAGTTGCTATAACTAATACTAGATTTATATAAACATTAGAAGGACATTTGAAATTTACATGTTAAAGTATTGCTAATTTGATACTTAAAGGAAGTTTTAAAACTATTTTTATTATTTTATTGTTCTTTTTTTACACAGTTAATATTGTAAACACTAGAAGTGTATGTATTCACTTTAGGGAGACTTTTCCTGAAGTAGAAGATGTGTGGATAATTACAGTTATGGACAATTATAAAGTTCTTGTTATGGACAATTTTTTTCTCACTATGGACATCAATGGACACTTTAAAATGGTCACTATTGTGCCCAATTTTTTAGCCACACCCTCTCTTAAGGGAGATTTTATGATTTAAAATAAAGGTATGTCCACCCTTAAAACCATTTTTTCATATATGATTCCCCCTGTCCCCCCAGCCCCAACCGCTCTATTTTTGTTCTTAGAAAGTTCCCCAAACTTTACTTACCTCCCCTCTTTCCTCCGCCGCGCTGCCGGCCCTCTGCTTGCGAGAAAATGCAAGCAGAGGGGCGGGACCGGCAGTCGCGTCTGTGATTGGCTGAGCGGCCAATCACATGGACATGCCCTTTAAGTGCACAACTCGGTGGTATTTTGCTTGTGCTATAGCTCTCACTCTAGCTGAAAATGTGAACTATTCCTTTAATGCATTGATTGAAGAATGGGAGGTAAGGCATAGCTCCTTAAACCCTCCCGTTCTTCAATCAATTTCACAGGAGCCGAGAATGAAGGTTTAGATATTTACCTTTCACGCAAACTACCGCAGTTGCACTGACAGGTCCTGACCGCTTCCTGGTTCAGTTCAACTTGATCGTGCATGCGCGCTATAGTTGAACTGAATCAGTAAGTGGCCTGTACCTGTCAGTGCAGCCACGGTGGATCGCGCGAAAGGTAAATATCTTCCACCTTCGTTCCTGGTGTTCACTTCATTATCACTTTATTATCCTCCCTCTGCAGCTCTGTAAACCGCTTAACCTGGATTTGCAAATTATCAATGTTGCTAACCATTGGTTGTATTGTGACCATGTCCAAGATACTAAATTGAGCTTCTGTCATTCGCTATCTGACATTATTCATATCCTGGTATATTAGACTAACGTCACTTAAACTGCCAGTGCACTTTTTGATGTATTCAAAAAGGAGAATAAAATATCTGCAATGGCACTCCTGCATTTGTTCTGGGTTAATGTACAACCCACTGCCAAAAATAGAGTCCAAATATAATTAATATATATTTTAAATCACAGGTAATATACCAAATATCAACCATTTCTAAAACAAATATTTAAGGGTATCTCCACTGAGAAATTCAATATAGCCTACAATAAAAGTTTCAGAAAAGTTATCCACCTACCCTGAATTCCAGCCTCCTCTGTGCAATACATCAGAAGATATAAAATGCAACACAGGCATCCGATCCTCTTCATTTTCGTGCACACCTGCTGGAGAACTTCCCGACGCGCGTGCACCACTTGCATGCGCACAAACTATCTTCCTTGGTCGGGAGATATTGACCCTGCTCAGTCTTTCTTCAGCCAATGGGAACATTAGCGTCATGTTCCCATGGCTACCAGTTCTTTCAGAAGGATCCCGGTATTACTCCTCCCCCTCCCATCCGGACACACTGACTTCATGGAGATTCAGCATGGTCCGGTGGAGGGGAGAGGTCAGGGGCGGGTTATCCACAAGGCAGGCACCTGCCTGGGGCCCGGATGCCTGGTGGGTCCCAGTTTGGCTGTTTCCACTTTAAATTCTCTCTGCCTCTCAAGATTGGCTCTGCAGCCTCAGATAATTTATTCACTTCACTCTGGGCCGGGCATCCAATCAAACGCTAGACAGGTGAGTAGAAAAACACTGGCCAGCTCCCCCTCCCCTCTGTCAGTGCTGGATCATCTTGTAAGTTACCTTGCAAGTTAGTTTCTCCTTCTGATGTCATGTCCTGCTATCTGTGTATTTTTTATGTGCAGTGGAGGAAGACATTTAGCTTTGCATGTGTTTTTCAGGGGATTTTAGTGTTCAAAGTAATGTGGGGTTGGAAGCTCGGTTTAATTGCTGTAAACCAGCTCCCTAGTTAACCCCATCATGTCTGGCTGCAGTTTCCTTATTTCTCAAACTAGGTAGTAAGTGTTAACCACTACATCACTTTAATAATTTGTAATTGTGTGTGATATTTTTACCTTCAGAAAAAGTGTGTAGTGTGAATGTTATAGAGTAACATATATTAGTATCTATGTGTTATAGTGTGTGTGTGTATAGTATGTGTAATTGTGTCAGTGTATGGTGAGTGATTGTGTGTATGTGTTAGTGTGTGATCATATGTGTTTGTGTCAATGTATAAGTGTAATGGGGAGATAGCTGGAGGGGGGGGGTCTCTCACAGACACACTCTCTCACACACTCACTTACACACACTCTCACACAAACTCACTTACACACACTCTCACACTCACTTACACACACTCACACAAACACACACACACTTTCTTTCGCACTCTCACACACACACACACTCGCTCTCCACAGATCGCAGCAGTTTTTTCTCCACGCATTGCGGTGATCAGATTCATATTCCGAACTTCTGGTTCTGGCCGTCCCCAGACTTCAGGCCCCTTTTTTCACACACTCTCACACACACACTCTCACACACAGTCTCTCTCTCACACACACACACAGACTCTCTCACACACACACTCACATACACACTCTTACGGATTATAGTTTTGGGGGTGGACATGCCCTTTAAAAAAAACTCTTGTAGCAGACTTTTCCAGAAAGGAACAGAACTTATCATTAAATACCTGGTTACATATGCATGTAATAAACTGGGGGAAATAGTAGTTGGGGTTGCGGGCAGATAACTGACATGTCACCAGTTTTTTGTTTTTAATGCCCTTTAAGATAAAAGATAGTGTTGATGCCAGACATGTTTGTTGTATGTACAATTTCCGTTTATATAATTTTTAGTCTGAGCATTATTTTAATGTATTTTATAACCAAGTTGTTGTTCTTTTTTCAGTATGCCTTTTATTCTGGTGTGATATTAATTTGGTTTGGTTTACATATTAATGTAATAATATACTCCTTTGTATAAATGCGTTGGTATTGGATCTGTACATACAAGAACAAAAAAAAATTGGCTATAAGGGGGCTGGTTCACAAAGGGAAGTGGTTTCTCTGATTCTGTCTATTGAGCATCACAGGAAAGATTTTAGGTAATTTGATTCATGAATTAGCTACTGACTGTCATGTGCTTTATTGCTTGGGGGGGAACTGGTCACATTTAGGTGACTTTCCCATGGTTTTTAATTGCCACAGAAAATTTTGCTACTGAAGCAGGATTACAGAAAGGATTTATCTATTTTCATTGGTCTGTATTTTTGTTTTGCTTTAGTTGTTTGCAGCTGTCAGTCTGTTGGCCAGTATGTTTTATCCATCTAGCAGTACATTAGGAAATATCCAGAGAAAAGCTGCTCCACTTCAATCTTGCTCCTTTCCTATCCTAAGGCCAAGGTTCAGCTTAAGCATGGAAGCACAATGCATTTCTCTAGGCCTAACATTTTTGTTTCCGATTACACAACGCAAACATATATGTGGAGCCGGAACGATAGCATTAACAATATAAAGTCAGTGTTTGGTGTCCAGGCCTTCAGCACGTGTTCCTGTCGCTATACCTTATTAAACATGAAATCTACAACAGAAATGGTGAATGTGAACACTTAATTCATACTTCCCAAGTCGGCAATTTCAATTTAATAGAATTTCTACTGAGTAAGGATCTTTGATGACAGCACAGTGGCTTTTGTGGGAGGAAGCCCTATTGCTCTAGGAAATTAACAATCTAATAAAACCAAACTTCTAGGTTAGGTACCGATGTCCATTGAAGTTACTCATAATTTCACGAAAGTACAACTGCTGCTAGAAATACCCCCTTTCCTCCCCCAGGAGGAGCAAGTATTCCTTCTTCCTATTTTCAGACTCACAGCCTGGCTCGTAGATAAATGTATTTACTCTTTAATAACCAAAAAATGTTATGTGGGAAAACTTGCTACTGCCATCCATAAAATTCTAAACTAGGGGGCCGGGAGTTTTGTTGCATGGCATCTGAGAATGGTTGGGGGTGCAATAAATGCACATTGCACTAGTTTTGTATCTGTACCGGAGTAGTATTTTTATTTGACTTAAAGGACATGTAAACTGAGGCAAATAATTTTTTAACTAATCACACAGTAATTAGAATTAATTACCACCAATCTTAAATCTGCTTTTTATTTTCTTCTTTGACCTTCCTATCCCTTGTTTTTTCTAGCTCTAGGAGTTTTACTTTTTGAAGAGGGCGGGACACAGCTAGTCAGTAAAGAACTCTCAATCGCCCAGCCCCTCCCCCTGGCACACTACATGTAGAAACTATCCATTCTATAAAAGTAAAGCTTATTTCTCTGTCACTGTATGGTTAATTGATTCAGAATTAAGATCAGGAAAGAGAATAAGTATTATCTGTTTCTCTCTACTCTTTCTTTGCAGATAACACCTAATCCTGCAGTTAGCTGCTGTCTGTGATGAGCTTGGTACACGCAGTAACGATAAAGCCCCGATACCGTCGAATCCGGTAAATCTAGGCTTTATCGTTACTGTGTGTACCTTTGTTTCCCGAATGAGCGCGCGACCGCTGAACAATCGGGTCGGCCGAACGCTCATTTGGGAAAGACTGAAAATTTCCATCGGCCGCGCTAGACTCCCTATAGAGGAGTCTAGTGCGGCCGATGGAAACACACAGTCCCGAGCATTCTCCCTATGATGTTCATAGGGAGAACGCTCGGGACTGTGTGTATGCAGATGTTGCAGATCCTGTCTGTCATCTTTCACTGATCTGTACTGTGTATACCCAGCTTTAGTTAAGTCACAATGTAGCACTGTAGCTAAACGAAAATCTTACTTGATTCAAGCAGTAATTACATCTCCCAGTGCTGCTTATCTTCCTAATGCAAAGCAGTTTTACTTTCACTATAACACAATTACTGGGGATATGCTATTGGCTATAGTGAGGCATTGAGCATCTTCACTGCACATGCTCCACAGTCTATCTGTGCCTCAGTTTCGGAAGGGGGTGGATACATAGAGAGGAGACATGCATACTAACTAGGAGTGAACATGAGGATATCTAGTAACAGGGAGCACTGACAGCAAAAAGGGATAAAGTTCCTGGCAGCACTAAAAATAAAGAAAAGGATAAAGGAAAGTCATTTTTTTCAGTTTCTTTAAACTTCTTTTTCTTCCTTTAAAGGCCGATAAAGGGCTGATCCCGAGGGTCTCGTTCAAAACTGCCAAAAAATTTCCCTCGGCTGCAGTTGTCTCCTTTTACAAAAAGTCTAGGTAGTCAGTCACGGCTAAAGGAAATGTGCAGTCCTGAGAGTTCACTTTATGCTTTACACAGGGAGAACGCTAAGGACTCTATATAGTGTGACCTTTAAAAAAATGATATGGACTGTATGTACCCATCTTTATCGCGTGATGTTGGTCTGTGCTATTAATCTGCAATAACTAATTAGATGCTATCTACATGCAGCAACACAGTAAAAAGCCAACGTCTGACTGGTTGTTGCAAATTAATAGCACAGGGAAACATTTATTTCACCCAACCCTTGGCATTTCGTGTGAGAGGCTTAATGGTAAAAATATGTAAAACATGTTCTAGATGTTCCATGTGGCCTACACAAAGTGTTGCTTTGTTTTGCTGTCATCCAGTAAGTTGAACATTAACATGATCTTTTTGCTTCTTGTTATTTTTTAAGGAAATGGCTCTTGTGGCTCCTGAATCTCCTTCTGAAAAAGCCAGGAGAGTATTTCAAACATATGATCCAGAAGGTGCGTGTTACTGAATGAAATTGAAAGGATTTTAGTAGTAATTCAGTGTTACTCTTTCTTTGTATAAGCTTTTAATATCTATTAATGTAAAAGTTTACAGATTTCCCTACACTGTGACCTCGCACTTTACTTTTGTTTCTTTTGTGTCCATCCAGGTTTTTATTTTACTGTATGTACTACTGAAAGGCAAGACAAAATACCTTACAGGGAAACTATATTTGTGCCTTAACTGAAGGCTTTCTGGCGCCTTCCCTTCATTATCAATTTATCCCCTTAGTCAGAGATATGAGGAGTGTCAGAGGCACTGACTGTGGGAGTAGCCAGGGAACATTCTGTTACTGCTTGAGTATAGTGTTTGATATTAAGAAAGGGGAAACCTTGCACTAATATGTTCAGTTTGTAGAAATGCATTGTATATTACATGTGTGTTTGCAATGAGATTTAGTAACCTACAATAGAATATAAAAAGTATTCTCACCCCCTCACTTTAAAACTACCCCGGGGTAAGAACCTAAACCCATAGGTCTGGGTAATAGCTGTCGAAATTTAATTAACAGTTTTGAATACATGTCTGTTATGGCTCCACCCACACCTCAGTCCGCTACCTGTCCAATGGGACAGAGTGCATCTTGCAATGGATTAGGCACTGGGCTGACTGTACCAGTGATCAGAACTTTAAATTTAAGATTGACAGCAATTAGAGGTGAACACAAAGTTAAAGACTTGGTGACAACCCTTTGTCATCATTTAAGTATCATACAATTAAAGCATGACAAACCATAGCAATATATAATTCTATGGTTGTTTAGCATGACCAATATGTTTCTCTTCTACCTAAAATGCATGACATGTATCTCTCTTTATAGACACTATAGACTCCTCTGAGCAATGGGGTTATGTTAAATATAATAAAGTTACATTTTGGTCTCATCGCAAATTATTTTGTTCTAGTTTTGAGGTGTTCTGCATATTGTATGCAGACTGTTATGTAGCCCATTCCTTTGTATTGTTGAAACAGTTGTACAATTTTTTCAGAATAGTCATTTTTTTCAGTAGAAGTTTCTTTTTGGCTTATCTTGACCTGCGTCAACTTGAGCGCATATTATCAACCCTGGATTTTTTGTGTAACATAATAGTATAACCATTAACAAATAGCTAATACAATTATTTAATACCATTTGCAAATATTGGTACTGTTGTTTTATACTTCTATGTGAAATAAAAATCAGGTGTGTTTGCATTAAATGGTAACATGCTGACACAGCAGGAATTTGTCTGTAGATCTTGATAGCAGAATTAAATCACATTCTTTGTAGATACCTTAAAGGGGAACTGTGGTCTCCAAACAAGTTGAGTTTACATGAAAGTCCAGTTTCCTGCCTTTAAAACGAGCCATCAACCACCTCTCTACGTGCTCCACAGCCCAAGATATAAAGAAATGACTGACCAGAAAGTTAATGCGTGGGAGGCTGACATGTGACATTCCTAAGGCTGCTCCTCCACCTCGCCGCCGGTGGTGGGGCTAAGACACTCACGAGTGGGCGGGGCCACATGGGGCTGTAAGGGAAGGGTCCAAGGGCGACCTGCAAATGGTGGGGCCATAGGGTCCATGAGTGGGAGGGGCCGAGGGGCTTGCAAAAGGAGGTGGGGGGCTGCAAGGGGAGGAGGAGACACGGGGCAGATTGACTGTCATCCACTGACATGGTTTCAGAGCAGGAAGTGCAGGGGACCTGGTGATGCTGCTGACATCACACACAAAAAATGTAAATATCTTCAAAACGTGGCAAATAAACAATGACAATAAATTGCAAAAATTCTCAGGAGAGCAATTCCTATCAATTTACTTAAAGTAATTTTTGGACCACAGTTCCCCTTTAAGGTAGGCATGCACGGGTCTTTTTTTTTTTTTAAATTGGTTGCATTGAGACAGTCAAAAGGTCTATAGACTGCCTAGCACAATCAGGCAGTCTATGGAGTAGTAGCTTATAGGACCAGTTGGAAATTGTCTGACAATCCCATCAGTGGCTGCAGTAGATGATGCAAAGTGGTGAAATTTCGTCATAACTTCCCAATCTAGTTTCTGCCCCATCCTGCTTTGGCTGCCTTAAGGGTACGGCCACACCGCAACACAAACGCAATCGCACACGGAATCGCATGCGATTTCATGTGCGATTTTGTTGCGTTTGCATATGCGTTTTCTTCATTAGGTATAGGAAAACACATGCGATTAAAAATGCAGAGCGCAAATCGCAATGCACCTGAAAACGCGCATTTTCGGTGCGTTGCCGCGTTTTCAATGATTTGAAAAACCTGCAAGCGCAGAAAAAACGCAGCAGTGTGGCCCCAACCCTAAGTGTTGATTTTTTTGCCTTCTATCTGTTGCCTAAAGTAGACACTTGTTAAAAGACAAGATTAGGTGGCTGTGTATGACATTTGACTTTTTACCTCTCCCATAATAAAGCAGTAACAGGGAGATTCATTAAAAGTTCTTATCTAATATCTGATTGGTTGGGGCAAAATTAGCACCATTTTAAACGATAAGAACTTTTATTGAATAACCCTGTAAGAGTTTTTTTTTAAATAACATGAGAATAATTTACTCCGGTGCAACAACCCACAGGAAATAATCATTCATGTTTGATCTGTCTTTTACATTTACAGGAATAAACAAATGTTACTATGGTTTACAGGTGTGAAAAATTAAAACTCTACAGTGAATTGTCTATGATGGATATGTCTCACAACAATGCGGAATGCTTCTGAATTATGACTTATATTGCTGTGGGATTTGGCAACAGAAAATAAATCCCCCTTTGATCACTGAGTCCATACAAGTTATTTTTAGATTTAAATGTCAGATTTCGAATCCCACCATTCTCTGAGTTTCATACACTCACTGGAACCCTAAGGAGACAGATTCTATCAAAGTTGCTAGGAGAGACATGAATATGTGTATATAAAACACAGCTGGTGTCTGAATTAAAGAGAGAAACATGACCTAGAAGTAGTACAATGATCTTTCTATATCCAATTGTTTTTATTAAGGTTTCAAAGTATAAACTGAATGTTCAGTTTTGTGGTAAAACATCCTCAAAAACAGCTCATTTGTGATCTGGAAACTTTTTATGGAGCATTCATTTTAACTCCTGTTGCACCAATCAAATACATGCAATTTCAATGTTTTCATGTCTGTGCTGTTAATCACATGCTTGGGCATCAGGAGTTGAGGTGTCTATCGAGCATGTGTATAGACCCTAAAGATTCCCATACATTAGAACTTACCTCCTGACCAACCCCTCAACATTCAGTCAATTCTCAGGAACTGCCTTTCCCGTTCTTTTTCGTGAGTGACAAACGATTGCGACGGTCCCGTCTGGCTCATTCATTTTGCGATCTTATGTCTGTCGTGAAAAAAAAATTGATTGAATATTGGGGCATTGGTTAGGAGGGGAGTTCTAATGTATGGGCACCTTAAGAATCCAGGTTACAAATAGAGGTAGGATTTTGTGCAATACAGTAGGGAATCGGAGAATACTGACCCATAAATCAGGGGAAGGTCAACTACAGCTCTCTGAAATTTTATGTCTTACAACTCTTGGCACACTCAATGTTAGGAGGTAATAACAGTTGTAGCAATACAGTATGAAAATTCCGTAACCGCTTTTCACTATGAGGAAGATCTATGGTAAGATCTTCTAATTTGTTAGCTACAACATGCAAATCTGGCACAACTGGATATATGCAAAGCTGGCACATCTTCTAGATATATGCAATTTAGCACATTAACAAAGTATTAAGATAAGATAAAATATGTCTCCCACCCATGTGATTGGTGCTAACGGAGAGCATCTTTTGGTTCCTTGCTATACTATAGTAGTGTCTTTCCGTATGTACCAAGCATTGAGATATGGTTATAAATCTGTCTGCTTTGCTGTTCTATAATATTAAGTAAAGATTATTTGGCCAATAATTACAGGTGCATAAAATCAGAAAACAGTCCTACGATCTCTTTAGGATGTTACTAAATAATGGTGGATGCTTTCATTTTTAATAGACTGACAGACAAATGTCATTGTTACTTTTTCATTTACCACAAACAGATTACTATTCAGTTTATTGATCAGTAGGTCTGCGGTGAATATCATGTCCTGTGTGTTGGACACAAAAACTTATAGGACCGGTACACTAAGTAAGTTATAGTTTGAATTTTATAAAATAAAATGGTCTAAATAGAGCATTTTAGAAGATTGGAAATTGGGACATTGTACAATTTGTATATTTGTAGCATTTAAGGTTACCAAACACTTGCTTCTGGCTTTTCTGCTACATTCTGGAAAATAACTGGGCCAATTAATTTGCAACCATTTGTAAACATCACTGGGGACATCTACCCAGTGCCGCAGCCGTTTTGGGTAAATCTCCTCTAAAAGATTCACCTGCCACTAGTGTCTTTTGCAGACACTGTTAATTGGTTAGCGTATTTTAACCCCAGATCCCTGCGTATAGCCTTTGGGTGAATCAGGGTAAATATTCAGACTACCAAATAATTATCAGAACCCTATCCGTCTTCCAAGGAAGTATATCTTAAATTCAATTTTTAAGAAAAATATTTTTGATTCAGTTTTTTTATATTTGTCAATATATAGTGAGTAATGCACCCCCTATTTTGAAACATCAAATTATTTCATATCACCAAGGGGTTTCATGACCATATGAAAGCATCTTAATGTAGAACAGACACTTTGTATGTGGTGGCTATGCTCGTTTTTATCATGGTGTATTAAGCTGCACAATTTTGTAGTATTGTTTTCCATGCCCAGTTTGCACAGTTACCCCTGTTAATCATTTTCGGTAAATCTTCACATTCCCTATTTGCTATATGTAATAAAGCACTGGTTAGTTTTTAAACTAAATGACTTTATAAAGTAGAACCTCTCTTATAACATCTTTAAAGTAATCGTATTCTGTTGGAAGCAATTCTTTAACCATTCATTTGCTTTAAATTTCCCAGAAAATTTTATTTGGAACAATGTACTGTATTTTATGTGTTGCTGTGTTAAGCTGCGATGGACTGAATACTATTCATTATTAAGCTTAATGTTTCAGCGATATGTTAATATCGATGGAAATTATTATCCAAAACATTCTTGGCATCACCCTGGCATTTTATTAGATGATTACTAAATTTTACTGCAAACTTTTAGTAAGCATTGTATGTTTTTGTAGTCCAAGTTATTGTGTACTTTGACCTGCTTCTTATAAAAAGTGTGCACCCTTGGTAATGCAACAAAATACATAGTACCCTGGCTAATGTGTGAAGAATCTAAACCTTCAAAAAACACACTAACGGTAGTTTTGATAGAATAAATTAATTAATTAATTTTGCCGTTTTGGGCTGTCTATTCATCAAACACTGATCAGACCAGACAGAAAATGTTCCAACAAACCCATTAGCTCAAGATAGAGGGTATAAGGGCTAGGCCACACTAGCGTACGCGATTGCGCATCCGTTCGCTTTGTGGCAACGCATGCGTTTACCATTTTTGCTGCGTTAACGCATGCATTTTCATAACGGAAACCGTTAAAATCGCATGCGCAAAATGCATACGCAAATGCACGAGAATCATGCACACAATTACATGTGATAACATGTGTGGCCTCAGAGAAGCATAGGGCAGGTTTGTGATGGAGTGTATGTTACACCAAAATTCCTGTACTATGCTAACTCCAGGGAAGTATGGTAGTTGGAAAAGAAAATAGATTTTGTTTCCAGCCTTAACAAAAGCTGGTATATGGGTCCCTGGAGTGAATGGAGGAGAGTAAGGTGGGTCCCCCATTCCTATGCCCTTCCAGGCCTTTTATCTTTCCACTTCTGAGGCTAATTAAGCTACACCTGTAGGGTTCGTTAAACTCTTTCTCTCTCACTGTCCGGGAAAGTAAGCAGGTGCTGGGACTGACTGAGAGAGCCTGTTTCATTTCTGTGAGTGCAAGGTTTGTTTTTGTAGGGGCCGGGTATTAGCCCACAACCCCAATAGAGAGGGTAATTCTCTTTTGTATTAGTTAGAGCAGGAGTGGCTTAGGTTTATTGTTTTATTACTTTGCCTTTATTATTTGAAAATAAACCCTGATTGCTGCCAGACATACTGTTTATCAGCCTTTTGAGTGTCTCACCTAAATTGTGCCACGGCCTATCCCAGAAGGCCGCTTTTCTTGCTACCAATAATCCTTACATGGCATATGGTGCAGTTTGATCAGTACTTTCTAGCTACACTGTCTAGTTGCCATCTCCCGGTGTATGTGCTGCTTAGGGTTCTTCCATTATGACGGCATACATCTGTTTGGAATCAAAATCTTTTTTGAAAAAAACAATTTTTGTGATCTTACAAACATTTATTAGGGAATCTAGTAGTTTTGTTTAGCACATAATTGTAAAAGGACTAATATTCTTCAGGGGTTTTACATTAATGTCAGTTTAATGCAAATAATGGCTTATAGTGTATTCCAAAAACATCTGGCAATGGTCAATACATAACCACATTTGGGACAGTAAGGTTCTCTATTGATGCTCTGCCATTTCACTGTGGACTAGATTTTTGCATTTCGTTTAAACTAAACATACCAATAAATAAACCCAAATATATTCTCGTGTTCAGTAACAAAAGGTCCCAATGCACTTGGTTATAATTCAAGAAAAATAGCTTTGAGTAATCTAGATTGTAAATCAAAAACTATCAGAAACAAATGTTCCACCGCACTTTCTCATATAATTAATCTGCATTTTTAATATTTACCAGTTTGTCATTTAGCAAGAATTCTTTCATATGCATTTCGTTTATGGTCCAGTAGAAATGTATGTAAGAAGCACTAAACATTCTTCTAGATATTTACTTTATAACAAATATAAATTTCGACAAGCAAATGATAAATGAAAAATTATCCTGCTACCTCCTTTGGTTGGTAAGCAACTCAATGAAACGTTTAAGAAATTGGTCATGTGGCAGGGCAGGGAAAAGCAAATGCCCCTTCCCTTTGTCCATTCCAGAGACCAATAGAAGAAGAAGAGAATGACAAAAAGGTACATTTAGTTAATAATTCTATAGTTATTTTATAGTTTTCACTTATCTGACAGCAAAAATTATATTAAAGGACCTGTAAACGCCAACTGGCTTAAAAATAACTAAGTGCCATTCGTTTCTATTATTCACAGGAGGTGAGAATGCTTATTCTCACCTCCCTGTGAATAATAGGAGGCTCGGGGGACCAGGAACTACCTTACCACCCGCCGTCCACTCGCAGCCGCTCAGTCTCTGACAGCCGCTCTGCCCGACACGCGCCCTATCTTTGGCGCATGCGCGCCAATTCAAAAGATAGGGCGCGCGATCGGGACAGAACAGCTGTTCAGAGAACTGAGCGGCTGCGAGAGGAGCGGCGGGTAAGGTAAGTTCCTGGTCCCCCGAGCGTCCTATATTCACAGGGAGGTGAGAATAGCGTTCTCACCTCCCTGTGAATAATAGAAACGAATGGCACTTAGTCAATTTTATGGGTTTAGTGTTCCTTTAAATTATCATGTATCAAAAAGGGTAAGGACATACACTTTTTTATCATTGTTATTGTCATGTGCTTTATTTGAATGCACTTTTGGGCTAATCACTTTAATTAGCATTTCTAGCACATAGAGAGTATATGATCTGCTAGGAAAATGTTTCCTCATTGCAGTACTTGTTTAACTATTATTATCTGTGTTTAGACAATGGATTTATTCCTGATGCCTTATTAGAAGATGTCATGAAAGCTTTGGATCTTGTCTCGGAAACCGAATAGTAAGTATATTTAATAAATAGCCAACTTTTAAAGGGTAACTGATCTCCATACAAGTGTCCTCTATTATACATTTCAAACAAGCCTAGAATGATGTCTCTAGCTTCTCTTTGTTATAGGCTTGTAAAGTTACACTCACTGTCAGGATAAACAATGAAGTGTGTGATAGTCACATGATGTGCTGTGTAAGGAGCCCAACCCCCTCCCTAAAAAAAAGATATTTTCTGATAAAGAAAGGACGGTTACAGCAGTAGGATACAACTCGGCATGCTCAGTGCCTGTGGCAGGGGGGGCAGAGCAATAGTGCAGGTGATGTCACAACTCACAGTGCTAGCTGGAAACACCACTCTTTATACATCTATATGTTTGCATATATTGCAGCTAGAGGCATGATCCTGGAGTTGTTTTAAAGGTAATAATGTACTCTTTTTAATAAAGGCCACTTGTAGGAGACCACTAGTACCCTGTAAGGGGAGCCATACCTGGGTGGGCTTGTTTGATACACTTTACATCATTTAAAATTTGTATCCATCACAGAACCACACATGGGAATTGATGTTCGATTCATCATTAACCAACAAGTGAGCATGCCTATTAATGCACATCGATCATGGTTGGTTAATTAAAAGCTAAAAAGGATTTCTTTTAAAGCAGTGGATTCAAAGAATTGCATTTGTGCATGGCTAGTTAAAGAAATCTATAAAAAAGTCACAGATGTACTGTTTGTTAAAGCTGACCTTAGAGTAATTAGATGTTCAGCCGATTTAGATGTTGTTCTGATTAACATCTAAATGGCTATAACATCTAACTGTCCAGCAGTTCTTACCTGCAATGTTCCTCGGCTGGAATACATTTTATGAACAACGTTACAGCTGTGGATCAGGAAATGCACTTCGGGGAACCTTAAAGCAATTTTGGGTCCTTTGGATAGCTCAGTAAAACTGACTTCTTAAACCCAGCCCACAAAAATATGCGACTGTCATACCATTGAAGTATTCGGTAGTTTCACTAATGTATCTGTCTTTCTAAATCATTCAATTTGTAACCTTGTCTCAGGCCATCTGACATATATGCAACAATACATAAGCAATTTTCCATCAAAAATCATGTTATAGAATGTTCTTAAAACTATTACCATGTCGTTAGTCATCCAAGGAAACTGAATGTTTTCCAGAATACACAATGTACTATGTCTCTCATTCTTACATGGATTCAAACTACCAAACGAGTTTACGAGCTGACGCTCACCACTGGCTGTTCAGCATTTTCCTTCATTGTAAATACTCTGCTACCCATTCCATATACCAGTCTTAGGTTTGCTTATGCTTTGTTGAGTTTCTTCCTTGTTTTTATTTAGTGTTGGAAAGACAATTTGTGTTAAAAGAGAACTAAACCCCAAAATATTAACTTTTGGTAATGGTAAGGCAATAATTAGGGGTCATTGCCCTAAACTTTTAAAAAGCTTACATCTTTGCAGTTAAATGCCTTTATTGTTAAATTGAAATAACAATGTCCTTTATTCCTCTGGATAGTGATGGACAATCCACACAGCTTCTCCTTCCTTCATCTGGGTAGGGCCTAGTGCTGGAGATGCAAGTTAATATTTTTGCTTTTGTTTTTATAGAAACCAGTTTTGGATTCTTAAGACAGTCCGATTTACCCTGAGCCATAATCACTCCGGGTAAACCTTCAGTCTCGAATTCAATATTGTTTTTTGCAGCTGTGGGTAAATCTTATAGCTGTCGTTAAAAAGTCACACTAAATCTAGCACAAAATGATCTGGAAATCGGTGTGCCACCTGCGTGGGTGTCTTTTACAATATCACCATCCTGAAAAATACACCCACACACAGTGGCCAATAGAAAGCAAGCTGTCCTGGAGACACTGATCTCTCCGTGTCCTGCTGCAACACAATCTCTCTCTTTGTGACCCATCATCAAACAGTGAAATCTATCAAGAAGTGGGGTCAAGTGCAGCCTAATCTGTGCAGTCAAAGCTACCTCTCTCCCCCTGCTAATGTTCTTATCTCTGTTTGTTACGGAGGAGGGAGGGACTTGAGCAGGGAAGTGGGTCACGTCACTGGGTTTTGACAGTACAAGTAAAGGAATACAATCACGTCTTCTAATTTTGTGTATCTCAGGACAGAGAGGGAAACTAAAGAAAGAAAAGACACTCTGGGGGTTGGGGGAATAATAAAACAGGAAAGAAAAAAAAGTTAATTTTCCCACTTTAAATGCCCTTTAAATGAAAGAAAAACAATTAAACCGGCCCCTTCGTTCCATAATTTTTCTCGTGCCTGGAAACTTCCATAAATAGGAAAACTACACATTTCTATACTAAAGTATCTTTATATGTGGTACTAGTGATGGATTCTCTAGCAATACAGGTGAGCTTGGAATGTGTCAGTATTTTAAGGCTTATCCCGAGCACTAAACGGATACTAAATAAATAACAGATATTCTTTGGAAATTCATGCACATTAACTTTATCAATATGGAAATAAGCAGATTTCCTATGTACTTTTACTTAAAGGGCAAGTCCAACCCCAAAATGAAAACTTACATACAGGTAAATCACTCCCAAAACCCTAAATGGTAATAGTTTGAAATGTGAAATATATTAGTCTAACCAGAAATCCTGCACAATGTCCTGTTCCCCTGTTTCTGCTTCCTGGTTCTTCCAGTTAGCAACTGTCAGTTATGGATTTGACAGTTGACATCACAGCCAATGACTGAATGTTAATCCCACTTCTGAGCATGCCCAGGCTCAGTACAGGTTTCTAAATTGCTTAGTTCCTATGAGGCATCCATAAGCATAGCAGGCATACAGTAATGAATTCATAGGACAAACTATGATATATCAACATATTTTAAAGAGGCCAATCTTTCTAAAAGATGTTCTTATGAGGGTGGAGTTGTCCTTTAATGGTTACACACAAAACTGCTTATTCTGAACACTTTTGTGTGAATTGTATCTGTGTGATATATCTTTTCTACACACGGGTCTGTTATCTGTATTTCAACTTCTCTTGGTTAAAGTGTTTATTTCTACTGTGCTAGTTCTGACAAATAACATGAATCTGTCAACTTCAACATGAAATGATCAATGCTTTTTCTGTGCAATATCTACTGATTAATTAAGGCCAACACTGACATTCCATAAATAAGTGATTAAAGAATGTTATCTAAAACACTTTAATGTGTGCTGTGTTTAATTGCTAGAACTTCCTATAGATGTCAGCATTATAAATTTCACAACACAAGTGGCCAATGAAATAAAAGGGGCAAAAGTTTTCCCTTGCTATAAAATTAAATCATCCAATCAGACTAAATCCGATTGGTTGCTGCACCTTATAAGCAAACTTTCACCTCGAGAATTCCTAATTATTCACTGTGTAGCAGCATTGTTATTTTTAATGACGACAGACATGTTAATCACTAGGGAAAATAGCTGAAACATCATAAATGTTATTAAAACTCAAATTGCTTGTCTTATATAGTCTGAAAACGTTTTCCTAATAAGGTACTGTCTCAAAGTTATCATCGATGTTTGGAAATTTAATCATAATATGATGTTGTCTTAAAATAACTGCTTGGCAAACTAGATGGTATTCTGATGAGTATGCTGTGAAAACTTTAAATAGAACTGCATTTGTTTTCTTGGCAGAAACACATTGTGTAATCCCATCGTTTAGGAACGCGTAAAGTCAAATATTCACTGCTTATTGTTTTTTTTCCAATGTTTTCTAGTGTAAACCTCATGAAGACTAAATTAGACCCAGAAGGACTAGGTATTATATTACTGGGGCCTTTTCTTCAGGAATTTTTCCCTGAGCAGGTATGAAGCATCCCTTTACCCTTTGCTGTGCATTAATGGATAGTTCTGTTATTTCTTGATTGTTACTCTACAATCTTCTACTTCTGATTTTTATTTGCAAGGTACGAGGTTCATTTGAAAAAGAAAACAGACTAAACATTCTGACAGGTTCACAAGGCATGTGTTTATAGTGTTATAAACATCAGAGGTGCCGGATTGTCAGCACTACGACATTAATGAAAGTGGTTTTGCCAAAAAATGCTACAGTGATAATGACCAGACTGGACATAATAGTAAAGTGCTGATATAATGGCATCAGATACATTTGCATCTAAAGATGACCCAAGCTTCTTTTGTTGTGCCAGTATCTGATGATTTAATATGCATTTGATTTATTCTTCATAAATTCCTAATAAAACAAGGTTCATGTAGTCCGTCTTTGTGAAGGCTCCCTGTTTTTCTGCTAGGATGTCTTTTTTTTCTTTCTGCATTGCATGGCTTTCCACTGTACACTTCCGCTTCCCTAGCCAGAGCTCTGTTTCACTGTGGCACACAGAAAAGGAATTCAAATCAAGAACGATCTCCCATCTTTTCTTAATAAAAAGATTTAGAATAATTACAAGTGGGAATTACCATGTGGTTTGCTTTTGCGAAGACATCCACAAGATAAAATAAAGAGCCAAAAGAATCCTTTATTACTGCTGCGAGTGCAGTGGGGAATGGCTCTAATAGGATTGAAATATAGTAGCATAATTGAAACAAGATAAAAATGTTCAGAGTGCACAGTTACACGTTGCTTTTTATTAGATAAACTAAATACAACAAACCTGGTTTGTCAGGAATCGTCCGTGTGTATGCGTTCGGTCGGGGGTCGTCCGTCGATCTGCTGGGTGTTGCGTGTAATCGTCCGTGTCGGGGGTCGTTGGTCAGGACACGCATTGTGCATGTGTACGAGCCTTTATTCTCACATATTCATAGATGTTATTCATGCACTTTGTTATAATGTACAAATAGACTTAAGGATGGCCATACATTGTAGATCTTCTTTAATTCTGACATGTTGTTAAATTGCATAAAAAAATCTATTTTTCTTGTACCTCCTACTAAAAATGAGTGCAGTGGCATTGTTTTACCAGTCGCTTCAACAATGTCTTCTCTACTGACTGTACTTTCTAAACTAACCAGTCCTAAAACTGAGGGAGGAGGTGATTTGATAGTGTCACAACCACTCATTTGGTATGAATAATTGACCTGTTATTGAGGGAATTTCCTCCTTCTGTGGGTTTTTTGATGGTGACTAAATTCATATATAAGCTAAAAGTTAAATGGGTCTGAATAATTCTAGCAGTAGCAGATACATATGTGACTCTCTCTCCTAAGTTTGTTTATAATTCTGAAGGTTTCCTGACTAGAGTCTTGATTGTAGGAAGGTCATAGTAAAAAGGTCATAGTCATGTCAAGTTGTAAAGAAGAGGGACTAGAGAATTCTAGTCGTCTCCTGTAAAAGTATAGTCCTATATATTTGGGGCTGTGACCCACTCTGGGAAAGCTAAAAATCTGCAGAATTAAAGGGTATGTCCACCCCTAAATGAAAATTTAGAATCCGCTAGCAAAAGGTTGTAAACCTAGACCTCGCACGGTTTATAGCTTCCAAAGATGCCCCCAAATCTACTTAGCACAAAAAGAAAAGATCAGGGCACTGAATCTAGTAATAACTAAAAAAGTTTAGTGCAGGTGCAAGTCTAATAGAAAATACACAATATAAACAAAAAAGAGAAGCAAAGTAGACTGCAACACTGTCTAGAAAAATATATAAACCGTCCTTTATTTAAATATAGTAATGGGGACACTGGTTAAAAGCAATTAAAAACAGCATATCTCACCCTCATATAATGTACATACTGAATATTGAGTAAATAGTGGTGTGACAAGAAAAGCAGTAAGTCAACTGATCAGTAAAAAATACATATAGAGCAAAGGTATACTATTACCAGTGAAGAGGGAGAGGTAATGCACGCTAGGGCGTTACACCGAACGCGTTTCGCTCCGACGCCGGTACCGGGAGCTTCTTCAGCGTGGTTTACCTGACTACACCCGTCGCTTTAAAAACCCTATTACGCCCCTCCCCTATTCGCGCGCCTTGATGACGTCATCTATGGACTACAAACACACTGCTGTAAGATTGTACAGCATGCGTCATAGTCTCGCGAGAGTTCGAGTCTCTGAGGGGGCATGTCAGCAATAAAAATCCTAATAGTCGCATCCCCGTGCAGCAAGCAGAATTAACACCTTAAGTGCCGAATATCAAAAAGTGCAGAAATGCTCATAAGTACAAGAAGGGGACTCAATCAAGTATCACCTTAGTTAGGAGACAAGTAAGAGCAATAAATTTAACAATATAATCATAAATTAACCCTTATATCACTTAGTATAATCTTCTATGAAACAGTCCTAGTGGTGTTCTAAACCCCACTAAGGGTTATATACAAGATATATGTACCAATCATAAGTCCATCCAAAGAACAGATACTGTCGCAAAAGTCTATTATCCAGTAAAAAACAGTCCAGGAGGGATCCTAAAGTCTTATTATATCCAAAAGTCTGTGATCGCTGTAGGAATCTATCCAATCCAAAATAGGGAACTAGAAGTTAGTTCCATCCTGTGTATACGTAGGTACGTGAATCCACTTTGTTGATAATATCCATGTTTTGATAATCATAGAGGCAGACGTTTCACCAACTATACCGATATACATATTTTGTTCCAGTTAGTCCGTATTAGTGGATAAGTATTCCCGTCAGTGGCAAGAAGAACTAGCTAAATATTGCATAGTCAGTTTCTTAATCCAATTGTATCCTGTTAGGTACCGATCCAGCATAGAGAGCCAGTCATCTGCAACTGTCCTGAACATCCTGAAGTCTATAGATGCATAAATATTAAAGAAAAACATTTAAATCAAGTGCTTCATTAATTCCCCGCGGAGCACAGGTATTGAGAAGGAATATCCACCGAGCTTCTCTTTGTAGAAGCCGTTTATGCATATTACCTCTCCTCATGTTTTGTTTTAATTGCTCCAGACCGATGCATTTCAGACCATCAGTTGACCCACTATGTACAGTAAGAAATGGTGGCTACTGTAGTAAGGGTTTTTCCCTCTTGTTGGTCTTTCTGGCTAGTCTAATATGAGACAAATGTCTCGCTAGTCTTTGTTTTAATTCTGGCCAGTCCTTCCACATATAACATATTGCAAGGACATTTTAGCAATAGATCACATTATGGGATTTACAATTGATATACTGTTTTATCTGGAATTTTCTCGTCTTATAGTGTCCCATATGTGATCTGTTTTGTCCATAAAAGTACAAAAATTACACTCACCACAAGTATAGGTGCCTTTCAATCTCTGTCCTGTCCTAAGCGTATGGTTTGTCTCTCAAAATGGCTATGCATAAGTCGATTTCCAATATTTTGCAGGTCTTGCAGTCAATTGCGGTTTTTCATGGATAAATAGGGAAAGAGAGGGATCTGCTGTCAATATATGCCAGTTTTTTTCAAAAGCCTGCCTTATCCCTGACCAGTTATCATTATAATTAGTTAGTATCGTACCTTGTTGTTTTCTATACGTCTCTTAGGGATAAGTAATTCTTGTTGGGAGGATTTGGCTGCTATCCTATTGGATTTTTTAAGTAGATGTTGAGGGTTCCCTCTTACGAAACCTTTCCTCCAGAGCCGATGCTTCAGCTCTATAGTCGGTTATCTGTGTGCAGTTCCTACGAATTCTGAAGAATTGGCCCTTGGTATGCTCTAAGTATTGATTCAGGGTGTGCGCTCTGAAAGTGTAAGAGGGAATTGGTAGCTGTGATTTTCTAAATAGTGTAGTCACTACCACCCCTCTCCCTTACGTTGTACTGTGACATCAAGGAAATTAACCTTATTCTCTGAAATTTCTTTAGTGAGAAATATATTAAGTTCATTTTGATTCAGAATTGAGAGGAATTCCTCCAAAGATCTATAGCAGCCTTTGTTCTCCCAACGCCTTGTGCTTAACTCCGTGCCTTTTCTGAGCATGGAAGACAAGCAGGAAGGGCTGACTGGTTCCACTCTTGCCTACGTCCGCGGCTCTGACAGCATGGGGTGCGCTGTAGTGCATGTGCATGGACATCCCTGGTTTACCAACTCAGAGAGTGATAATAAAAACAGGGCAGTTTTTATAGATTTTATAGAACTCACAGCTGTGTTTATTGATCATTTTTGTCTGGAACTCTATACCGCAGGAAGGACACTGTTAAGCTAGGTACAGCTGTGCAATCGTGGCTGTCGAATTCCAGACCAAATTTATCAATAAACAGACTTAAATAGGACACATTACTTAACATTACTTTATTTGTTTAAAGGCTATGTCCACCCTAAAATGGAAAAATTTATATTGTTTCCCCCTCGTCCCCCAGCCCCAACCGCATAATTTTTTATTTCAGAAAGCCCCCCAAACTCACTTACCTCCCCTCTTTCCTTCGTGCGCTCCCGGCCCTCTGCTTGCGAGGAAATGCAAGCAGAGGGGCGCGACCGGCAGCCGCGTCTGTGATTGGCTGAGCGGCAGCCAATCACGAGCGGCTGCCGGCAGCTCACTTCCGCGTAGGAAAGCGGAGAGGTAAGTAAAACATTGGGGAGCTTTCTAAAAATAAAAAGTATGCGGTTGGGGCTGGGGGACATGGGGGAAGGCTGTGTTAAAGGGGATAAACGCTAGGGGGAGGGTAGCAGAACGGGAGGGAGAGGGAGGGGGGGAGAAGAGCTGCATACGCATGGCAGTGATCTCCGGGAGGCCAGGTAGCAGGCAGTGTCCTATATGGACCTGCTAGCCTCCTGGTGGTCAGTTTGGGACTTTGGGGGGGACTACAGGAGAACCCATGGAGCTGGGATGTGAGGTAAGGATTAAATTACACTACATGGTGGGGCCAGTGTTGGGGGGATTATAGTTTTGGGGGTGGACATGCCCTTTAATAGATTAACCCAACATATATTTTATACCTTGCTAAAATGGCTCGTTTAAATGCTTCAGAAGAGCAGTTCATCTTTGCTGTCCTAAAATAACTATCCTTTAAAGGAGAACTAAACCCAATTTTTTATACTCCAGAATCTGAAAACAACCCCCTAAAAACACCAATAAGCTATAAAATCCCACTTCAGTAAATTGTATAAAAGTAAATGTAAGCATGGTAAGACTGGATGAAGTATCAATGTGTATGTGCAGTGTCAGACCACACCTCCTGACCTCAGTACACATTCCTGCTTTATCTGTCCTGTAAAAGGATTGGCTAGAGATTATTATTGGGTGTGACCAACTGTAACAGTTTCTGCCATAGCTAAGGACTGAGCAGTGCAGAACATAATGGTCGTTGACCAAACTGCGTGATACTAGAATGCTGTGAAGTGAAGCACAAACCATATGTTATTTAGGTAAATTTCCCAGTACCGTATCAAAATGAGAGGTAAGACAAAGATTACTGGTTTTATATCAAGGTGTCTGCCTTCTGGGTTCAGTGTTATTCTGTGGCTTTAGTTGCCCTTTAAGATTTCCCATAATTTTATTTTCAAAGATACATCAAATAATATTTCATTTATTTAGAGTTTCAAAGTCCCTGAATCCTTCAGCGTGTTCCATTACAATGGTTTGAGGCAGTCTAACCATAAGGAGAAGGTACGTCTCATTTTGTAAATACTTGGCTGATTGAGTCTCACTTTTTCCTTACACACTTGCATTCCAATGTTCAACAGTAATTTTCAAATATGTTTGTTCTTGGGTTTCCTGCAATTAGCCAAAATATAGCATCTTCTAATATGGGGGTATTGATATATTTACATTAAAGGTTTTTGTTTTTAATTTATAGAATAAATGTATTTTAACAGATTGCACAAGCTGTTGTAATAAATCTTTAGCATTGGTTAACAAAAAAAAACAGTTCCGTGCTATATTTATTTTATTTTTTAACCACTAAATTCTAGTAGACTATGGTGCAGCTCCTAATGATTTCTTGGAATAGATGGTTTTAGTGAGGAGGCTCAATAGTGGGCTCACTAACCACTTGCTGGTTGCTGTAGTGTTCATTTAAAAAAATTTAGCTATTCCTCAACAAATAAAATTGTTATTACAGCCAATTAGCTGCTGTTTTTGGAAAATCATTTGTTAAGTTTTAGTGAATCATAAGTAGGGATGGACCAAAACTTAAACTCAAATCGAGTTTTAGACGGATTTTATGAGTACTCTATGGACTTTGAGTACTCTCCGAACTACAAACTTTTGCGTTTTCTGAACTTGTGGACATATTTTCAACAATTATTGAAAATACGAGGATTCTCAAATTTTCTAATTGATAACCCTCAACTTTACCACCTAACCCTAGAACGCGGCATTCGGTACATTAGAGGGTTATTGCCGAATTCGAGGGTTAGTGAACTCTACATTTGAGGGTTAGTGAACAGCGTTAACCCTCGAATGTAACATTTGCTAACCATTGAATTCGGCCGTAAACCTTGATTTCTGCCATAACCCTCAAATGCAGCCTTCGGTAACCCTCGAATTAGTCAATAACCCTCAAATATACAGTTCGCTAACCCTCGAATTCGGCCATGACCCTAAAGTTCACCCATAACCCTCAAATGTGGAGTTCGCTAACCCTCGAATTCGGCAATAACTCATTTGCCGATCAATTTCAGTCACCCTAGAAAATTTAATGCAGAAGCCCGACATATGCCAATCATGAGGAAAGGTGCATGGCGATTTACACCGTAGCACTGAGCAGGTATTTGAAGTCGTACTAAGCAGTTCGCTACCGCTTGGCGCAAGTTTAACTCCATATTAGTGCCGGATGCATGGGTTACGTAAAAGACACCTGCGCATCCAAATAAATTTTGCGCATAAATTTAACGCCGGCTAATATTGAATCACTTTTGCAAGATTTACCTAGAGCAATAGCTGCTCTGGGTAAATCAAGCTGCTGGTGTTTAAACAAGGTTTGGTGATATTTTACATGTTCCCAAGACCATTTCCCAGGTCCCAGAGACGTGTAAGTTACCGTTGCTTTTTTAACTTTTTTACTAAAGTTCTATAGTTTGAACTTTAGGAAGTTCGGTCATCTCTAATTATAATATGCAGATTTTGAGTCTGTTGTTCTTAAACTTTCAGCCTTTTTTCCTAATAGGATGTAAATGAATAAAAAACAGTAGTTAAATTAGGTTTGTACCTTGTCAGTAGTAAAATGAAATAGCAGGAACTAATGCTAAATACCGTTTCTTTTCATTCCAACCAATAGATTATAGAAGGACTGAGTGTTATTTAAAAAAAATAACTAAAATATTAATTCTCCTTGACTTCAATTTAATACCTTTTATTATGAATGATTTTTTGCTGTGACACGATGTTTTAGGGATTAGACCCCTTACCAAATGCCTTGTGCCAGAGCAATATACAATTTAAAGTTATTCTTCTTAAGTTTATGAGAATGACACTGTAGTCATTTGCATATCTCAGGTTTGCAAGGAGCCCCAGTAATTCTACCCACTTGTAGGCGGTTCCAGATAAAAAACATTGATTGTAGTAACTATCACTAATGGTAAAAACTGTTATTGTTTTATGTCATGCTATTAACTGAAAACTTAACCCAAAAACCTTTTCCCTTGTATATTTAGTCATAAATAATAAAACCAGTCACTGATAGTCACACATAGGCACTGATGTTATGCTTACCAGGACATACCAGTGTTCCCCCTAAGCTGTGCGCTCGTGCGCGCGCACACAGATTAAAGTTGTGCGCTTACAAAAATCTTCTGGAATATAAGTGCTGCGTTATTTTGTATGCACACAGAAAATATATTTCTGCACGCACAGCCAATTTGAGGTTAAAGGGAACATTGCATTAGGCCACATACATGGGTCGAATTTCTATTAGACTGACTCAATCAAATTAACAGACTACTTGGTGACATCTGACAGTTTTATGGAGCAGAAAGGCCTAACTTTTCAATGATCTAATACACATAATCTTGAGCATATTTCATGCTAAAATCAGCTTAAGATCAATGATGTAAGGTGTGTAGGTCAGTCACTGCTTCCTGACACGTAACGAGTGGGAAGTACCAATCAGCTGCAGCCATTTGGCCTCGATCTTCTGTAAATTAAATTGCCCAAAGTGGACATAAAGATTCCTGTTTAAATCCTGAAGATCAGGATGTGCTAAGTTGCTCACAAGCTCTTGATG
Organism: Hymenochirus boettgeri; assembly: GCA_019447015.1. Taxonomy (NCBI): domain Eukaryota; kingdom Metazoa; phylum Chordata; class Amphibia; order Anura; family Pipidae; genus Hymenochirus; species Hymenochirus boettgeri. Next base: position 50,201,801 of record CM033474.1, on the reverse strand, counting down.
ATTATTACTCCAGCAGCAAAACATTTTTATGGAATTTTTGTAGTTCCTGTTAGACTCGTTCATTCTGTAATGGACCACCAAATGCATTACTGCAGGGGTTAGAAAGAGTGTCAGTCCCTTGTGCATAATTCATATTGCACTTTGTAACCTCCTGCTCACCAACTAAAAGTCATCTTTACTGTCCACCCTTTCTTAAAACTTTAAAGATATTTAAGCTGAAATACATTTCTCTTACCTATAACCCTGAAACTGCAGATTAAAACTAAAGCTACACCTGTATACAATAAGATTAAAATACTTCATTTCTCATGACTGGAGCATAACCCTCTTCCTGACTGAATTACATTAAGCATGTTTTACAGGGGAGTGGACATAGCTTTCTGTAGTTAAGATTTGTTTTTTATAATATTTTAATGGCAATTGCCTTTTTTTTTTTTTTAAAGAAGCATCTGCTTTAATATTGTAAAAGTACATACTGTGAATAGTGATATATACTTTTCTAAACTTCTGAAATGCTTTCTTAAGGATTGTATGAAATTCTTTACAGAATGTGTAGTATCGTCCAAAAAAAATCCCCAAATAATCTTTTTACCTATAATGCAGGTTAACCCTTAAAATTTTTATGGGTGAATCGCCCCCCAAAACTGCAATTGTTAGAAAACTAAGTTCATGTTAAGTAAGTTTATCCTGAAATACTGCCAGATGATCCGTTACCTTTTATTCTTTTTCCAATTAGCAGCTGTCAGTCATAGATGTAACCAATGACATCACAGCCAATGACTGTATACTACTCCCCTTTTTAAGTAGCTTTTACATACTCAGAGGAGGCAGCATGGGGAATAGCATTCATTGGCTGTGATATCATCTGTTATATCCATGACTGACAGCTGCTAACTGGAAGAACCAGGAAGCACAAAGAGGGGTAACAACATCGGGCAGCATTTCAGTTTAGTCTTACACCTCTGGGGTTTTGGGGGTGAGTTACCTATATACAAGTCTTAATTTGAGGGATGTACTTGTACTTAAAACCACGCAGTACTACTCAAAAGCAATATCTCAAAGGAAAGTAAACCAGGTTTACTATTTAATTCCAGGGGGAAAAAAGGTGAATATACAAGTTTCTAAAGGTTCTGTGTAGAATTGAACATATTGTGTTTCGTTAATTTTCTTTTGGTTAATATTATACTTCCAATTTTGCTTTCCCGGCAGGTCGCTTACATTGAAGGAACAGCTGTGATGGGATTTGAGGACCCAAGATTACAGACAGATGACACTCCAATTAAAAGGTGTCTGCAAACCAAATGGCCATTTGTAGAACTTCTCTGGTCCACTGACAGGCCACCTTCATTAAATTAAAAGACCAATGGTGTTATAATAAATCTAAAACTGACAAATTAACTTTACTAGTAACTGGAAATCTTTTAAGGTCATTTGGTAAAGGTTTTCAGTTGGTGCACATATATGATATAAGTATATATACATACAGCTTTTCATATTGATGTTTTTGCACTGAAATAAATATTCGTATAATATATACGTGATGGGCAACATACAAGAAAGCAACATATGTGTCACATGTTTTTATTCCGGAAGAAACTTTAGGACATATGCTTATGAAAAATTCTATATTGTCCTTTCCTAGATTTGATCAGGAACCACTTCATGCGGTGATGGTCTAGTTAATGTTTACTTTCCCAAATTACTGCTGATGTATATATTTCCTGCACATTTGTAATGCCTTTGGGGGATTGGAACCCCCCCCCAAAAATAAACATTTTCCTAAGGGGTTGGCATATTAAGTGAATCTAAATATAAAGCAGCCTTTATACCAATTGGTTGAGGGGAAAAGCATTTTTTAAATATTTTAATTACACATACCTTGGTATTCTGTACATTTTCTTCATTTTTGATAAATCAATTGATTGCATTTCCCTAAGCCACTACTGAACACTGTGGGGCATAGCAGCCATTTCAGGATCTGCAACAGTACTGCTTCCCTGTGTGCTCATCTTCTTAGAATGTTCCTAAAGATGGCCATACACATGTGAATTGTACAGCAGGTGTACCGACAGGTCACATTGGTATCTGTCGGCACACATGCTGTGGGAACTGAATACACATACCTGACAGATCCCCATACACGGTATGATTGTATCGGCTTCCTTTACTAAAGTAAAGGGAACCGACAATGGCCGACGGAAATTTTCCATCTTTCCTAACCGACCGTAGTGGCGACTACGGTCGTTTGTCAGCACTCTGGTGGGTGGGTCGGTAAAAACCCATAGACGTAAACGATAATGGGTAAATCCCGTTGTGGAACAAGGGATTTACCCATTATCGTTCATATGTATATGGAATTTTTCTAAAAACCTGCTGTTTTTCATGGGCAACTGATTTCTGATCGGATGTGCCGGAAAATCTGAATTGCTGAATGTTAAGCTCTGTCCCTCAAACAGTAATGCTTGTGAGTTCCGTGCACACGCACGTGCACGGAACTCACAGGCATTACTGTTTGAGGCTCAAGCAGGAGAAAGCAGAGGAAATCTCAGAGGGGCGGAGCTTAACATTCAGCAAACCAGTAACAAGATGTCAGCAACTTCCAAGGCACAAAGCTAGGCTCTGGAGGGACATAGGTAAAAAAAAAAAAATATGGCAACGGTATTTTTAAAGCTGCAGCTTCCAAATGAACATAACTTGATTTTACAGTGCACTCCTTTAACCTCATTGGTTGTTATGGATGAAACATGCTCAGCTCATGCTTGGGCAAGACCATAATGGGTACTGTTAGGGGTCCTGCATACAGGAAGTTAATAAACAATTTATTAATGCACAGACATATCCCAGGATAGGCAGGTTAAGGTTAGCGGAAAAAGAAAATACTACTTTGCACATTTGTGGCGAACTTTCATAAAAACCTATTTCAAATGTGACGCTGTGCGTATTTGTAGTTATTTTACAACCTTTTAAGATTAATAAAAGTCCATGTGTGTAATTTGTGGCTACCATTATTTACTAGCCTGTAGAGGATGCATTGCACAGCTGTGAAAATTTCTCAACTAAATAACTCTGTATTTACTAGGCAGTTAAAGGATAAAAACCCCCAGGCCTTTACCCTTCCCATTTATACCTAATCTGCTAGGTCCTTACTCTGGGTTTACCATTATTAGCAGTAAATCTTTAGTTTGATCGTGGCCCTCTTGTAGGCCCTGTCCCCCTTTCGCTGAAAGCTTAACTATTGAGAATACACGCTCTGCAAGATGTGTGTCTTCGCTTTGGAATAATCTTGGATGTGGTGCAGAACTTTAAACAGGCAAACGATCTGAACTTTAACTAAAGATTTACAGCTTAAAAGGTAGACCCAGGAGTGAGGAACCAGCGGTTTGATCCTCCCCCTGGCTAGTATTAATTGGAAATGGGAGAGTGGAGGTGTATTGTTTTCCTTTAAGCCATAATCCTTGACTGATAGCCCACTATTAGGTATGGACTAGAACTCGAACCCGAGTTAGAAAGGACTCTGACTTCTCGAACTATCCCAGACCCGGATTTCTCGGTCTTTTGAACGTTCGATAATTATCAAATTCGAAAATCGAACGATCTTTGAATCGTTTATGGGATAGTTATCGAATATTCAAATCTTTTATGGCATAATCATTGAATGTTCGAATCGTTTATGGGATAATCATCAATCGTTCGAATCGAAAGTACCGCGCATGAGAATAAAATGGATTTTTTGAAAGTTCTGGATATTCAAGCGTGTTCCCCCAACCATTTCCCAGGTCCCACAGCCATTTACATTAAGTTACCATTGCTATTTTAATTGTATTTCATTGACTCCCATTGACTTTAAAGGATAAGGGCACTGTAAAATCAAGTTATGTTCATTTGGAAGCTGCAGCTTTAATAATACCGTTGCCATATTTTTTTTTTTTTTTTTACCTTTGCCCCTCCACAGCCTAGCTTTGTGCCTTGGATGTCATCTTGTGCCTTGGATGTGCCTTGGCTGACATCTTATTACTAGTTTGCTGAATGTTAAGCTCCGCCCCTCTGAGATTTCCTCTGCTTTCTCCTGCTTGAGCCTCAAACAGGAATAGGTAAAAAAAATAAAAATATGCCAACAGTATTATTAAAGCTGCAGCTTCCAAATGAACATAACTTGATTTTACAGTGCACTTATCCTTTAATGGGTCAATTTTTAAACTTTCCATATAGTTTGAAAACAGACCGAACTTTCGGGAGTTCGGCCATCACTACCCACTAGCAAAAATCCTAAAGTCGCAAATTTTATATTTATCCTTTTAAAGAAAATCTTTGAAGGTGTTAGGATATGCCTCTAAATGTACAGGTATGAAAGTGTTTGGGTAATTAATTATTTGTTATGGGCCGTAGCCACCTCCCAGCAACAAATTCTGAGTTTGCAGCATCTCCGAGCAAAAGTGACTCTTAATGCAGCAGCAATATTCCTAATTTAACATACTCTATTGGGGTGCATAGTAACCCCTTAAAGACATCTTTTATATCTTAAATCCAAGTTCTTTTCACATGAGCTTAGTTATGTTTTTAACATTTATTGAAAATCCATATCCAGGAATGCCGTAAGGCAAGGTTTCTGTTTATTAACGGGAAACTTTGTTGCACTTTGAGAAGCCTGAATGCTTTATATCCATGTCTGATAGATTGCTTCAGACTTTTGACAGTATGAACATTTAAGATGGACCATGTGCAGCTTTTGCATTGCACGATTCAGCAGCAGAAGAGAAAAGCATTGTATGAATTACAATTATAAAATATTAAACATTTATTGCCATATACATTTGTTGTGGCTTTTTACTGAGCAGCGTATTAAGCTCAATCCATCTTCTCTTAATGTTTAGAACTGTTTTCAGATCATGGGAAACATCTGTGACCACATGAGTATGTTTAATTATTTATTATGAGTAAATCGCTGGCCTTTAAATAAACAAACCTTTTTTTTTTTTTTGAACTGTGACCTGTTGTATTAATCTTTCCTAAGCTCATTTCTCTTATTCTTTAAAAAATGTGTATATTTATATAAGTTAAGTAGAAAATGTGCTCAGTTTACAGCTGCAGCAAGCAACATAATATTCTGTATCACTAATATTAATCAATCTGAGCTATTTATGTCTATCAAACAAACTCTAATAACAATTGCACTCAGTCCGTTAGTGCTAAGGTCAGTAAGGCCGGTTCAAAGAACAATGAAGTGCCTTCATCTGTTTAATTATGCAATGGTAGTATGACCTGAGTACACCTTTATCTTCAATAACTTGTTTATTAATGTTTCGGTGCTGCATTGAGAATTCTGATTAAGGTTTCTGATTCTAAAAAAGGTGTGCTCAGGACAAATTCTTTATAAAGATTATATGCCTATTTTTACCAGAAAAATTAGTAAAAACTGATTGACTTGAGTATAAGCCGAGGTTAGAAATTATCACCACTACTGCCTTCTGATTCAGTATTGTTTTCTGGCTTAGTTTGCCCTTTAAATGGATGGCAGAATTCCCATAATCCAGTACCAGTAACCCCCAATTGCTTTGGAAACTACAAATCCCAGCATGCATTGGTTGCTGGGAGTTGTAGTTTCTAAACGTGGTGTGGCAAGGTTCAATAAACTTTTAATTAAGCTTACCATCATTTACAATTCTCCCGACCACCATATAGTAAAGGGCACTCTGACCAATAGTTAAAAATGTCACCTAAGAGTTGTAGTTTCAAGCTGTCATTTGCACTGAACTAGCGGCTGTTTTTTGCCCCAAACTGAGCAGACCCATCAGATTTACATATTCCAGATGAGCAGTGACAGTGCTGAGTGAGTCCAGCAGCCTGGCTGCAGGAAGGAGTGTAAAGGCAGATCAGCTCCTGTAACTTTCTATGCAGGTGAAGGAGTTTTTTTTTTTTTTTTTTTAACCTACTGGTTACTATCCGCAGCATTTGGATCTAAATTCGGGCTTAACCCGAGTATAAGCCGTTAGGTTTCCAGGCTAATTTTAAAGCCTGAAAATCTTGACTTATGCTCGAGTATATACAGTATATATAAAGATGTATTACAGGGCACTCGCCTGGATTTAAAACAAAAAAGGATTTATTGTAACACATCATGTAGATATGATTCTGTGAATTGTTGCAATAAAGCCTTTTTTGTTTTCATTTGAGTGCTCCGTAGTACATCTTCTTTATTTGTTAACATTCCTGGATTAAGCACCCTGGTAGTTGAATCGGAAGCATCAGTGGATCTAGCCAGCTTGTTTGATTGATATATATATTTAAAAAAAAACTAAAGTTTAATTATTTATTAGCCCTTTTGCATCCCGGTGGATCATCGAATGGTTACACACCTATGATTTTTTTTTCCAAAACAGCAAATTTTGTCTTTAGATTTTAGATTGACTTTAGGATTAAAATAGCCATAAATAAAAATCTTTTTTCTGACATTTTAGAAATTACCAAAAATGTATCACATTACTAACTGGAAATCTTACAGCTCTTTCTGGAATCTGACGAATGGGAAGACTCTCTTCTTGCAGATCGTGCCTCGATATTTCAGCTCGTATACCTTTAACAGTAGGGAGGTTATAGTGCATTGGTTCCTCACCTGGGTATTTTAAAGGTGGGGAAATGGGAGAGGGGTTATTTGGAATTTCCGAACACTTAACTGAAATCGTCTCGCTTGTATTGAACATATTCCACTAGACCATCTGGTTCCCTCTATAAACATTTCAGAACTATTAAGGGCACGGCCACACTGCAATGCAATCGCATGCGATTTCATGTGCGATTTTTTTGCGCTTGCAATTTCTTCAATAAGTATAGGAAAATGCATGCGATTGCGATTAAAAATGCAGAACGCAATCGCACCGAAAAACTTGCGGGTTTTTTTGCGTTGCCGCATTTTCAATGATTATTTAAAAACGCAAGCGTAAACGCAAAAAAAACGCAGCAGTGGGGCCTAGCACTAACAGTCAATTAGGTTAACAATCGGTAAAGGATCATTTGGAAACGTATCACTATTATGTGCTTAAAATACAACTTTAACTAAAGTGATTGCACTGCAACTGATAAACATTCAAAAATGGTGTTTGTAATGCTTACGTTATATACTGCACTGACATGATCATTATTAATGATTACAAAATAACATGCTGTTCAATTTAACATCTGAAAACACATGGAAATGATTCTTTGCCCAGCAATTTTCTCACCTGTCTGATATTTTCAGCAACTGATTTAAAGAAAATTTTTGCCTATGACATGGTTATTTTATCAGACAAATTAACCTTTTTATTGGTCATTGCAGAAAGTTTTGCAGATTTTCACATCCAAAATGGGTATGCTGTAATTTTCTGATCCCTCTTTGCCTTTGTAAAGCATTATAAGGAGCAAACAGTAATTGAATGGAACACCTGTGATGCACTGTTTAATTTAATTATAGGCAGCAGCAGAGCTTAATGTTAGACAATTACTCTTTTTAGTTTTCCTGGTCATCATTATTATTTGCCTAAACAGAAAATTAAAAAAATCTATTATGTCAAGAATAACAAAATCCACCAGTAATCCCTTTGAAACATGAGTTCTTTCTAAGGCTAAACTTTTTACATGAAAAATGTATTTAAACAAAAAACATTGACTTGATTGCAGATGTCTTGCATTAAAAAACAACTCCCCGAATAAATAAATATGTAGGAACAACGCGATTCATTTTATATAGGGACTGGAATGTCTATGTGCTTGCACACTCTATCTTAGCAAAGTTTTTGAACGCAGCATGCAAAACCTCAGCAGATGTCCTCTGAATTCCAAAAGAAGGAAATGAGCTCATTTTAGAGATTGAATAGATTCTTTAACTCCATATATTGGACAGTGCACTGGCAGATGATAGATCTTTACAACTTACCAGGAAGGAGGGGGTGGTTTCATGTCCAATAACCCAAGAACATATCTTGTGTTTATATCCAACAACCTAGTAAGTATTTGAATATCTGCTTTTGAGATGTTACAGACATTAAAACGGGAAGAGAATTACCATTTTGCCTTGAAGGAAACATTCACCCCTCAAATAAAAATTGTGTATAGCTTAATCACCTTCCCCCAACCCTAAAATAGCAATAGTTCTAAATCTGAGAGATGCAAGTCTAACCTGAAATGCTGCCTGATGCTCTATAACCTCTCTTTTTGCTTCCTAGTTCTTTCAGTTAGCAGCTGTCATGGATGTAAGACAAAACTATAGCCAATGTCTGAATTCTATTCCTCTAGCTACCTCATCTGAACATTTAAATGCTTGTTAATTCAAGTTTCCTATCAGATCTGACAGGATTAGCCCATTATCTGGAATGCGTGTATCCAGTTTTAATGGGTAATTGTGGTCTCCATTATAAAGAGTATAAAGTATAGGGATATCTTTAGTTATAGGCATGTAAAGTTAAAGTTCCTTGTCTGTCCTGTCTTTCTGAATCTGTGAAAAGCGATGATGTGCTGTGTAAAAATCACCACCCACAAAAAAACACTCTTTTCTAAAGCTAGTTAAACTGGCAATACACGGCCCAATGTTTTTCCGATCGGCTTTCTGATCGAGTAGAAATTCAATCAGAGGAACCGCTCAAAGCCTCCCACCTTCAGTCTCCGATCTTTTCAAGTGGAAATCTGGAGAGATGGGGATCGAAGATGGGGTCAATGGAAAATTTTCAACTTTATTCAAAAAAAGTTCAAAATTTTTTCCAATAAACCACTCAACATTATTGAGCAGTCGAACATAAAATTGGTTTCGATATTTTAAGCAATCCAAATCCCAAATTATTGGATCGCTCAAAATGTGTATCCTATGCATGCTTTATAGACCTGCAACTATTGTATGTTTTATCCTCTAACAGTGGACACCTTAGTGAGAGAAATAGAATCATTTCAGGATTATGGCTAGGTTTAGCAATGATTTAGAAGTTATGGGGCAGGGCCTATAATGCAGCTGGTGATTCTCTGTCCCAGCAGTGGGCATGCTCCAGTCTAGACTGAGACTTGGGGCAGAGCAGTGATGCTTAATGCCAGCTCACAGTACTAACAAGAAAAAACATACTTTATACTGCTGTAACTTTGGATAGACTGAAGGTAGATGCATGATCCCAAAGTAATTTTAAAGGTCAAAGTGTGCTCTTTTTAATAGAGACTATAGAGATCCCAGTTCCCCTTTCATGACTGTTTCTAGAGTTTTGTTGTAGGATGTATTAATAATGTGGATTATTCTTGGGGTTGTCAAGAAAAATTCAGTATAGACTTTAAGGCAACTACAGAACAAATGTAAAAGAATAAAACACACCTATCAATTAAATATTTATGATCCCTGTATATGTTGACTATTTTCAGTTGCGAAGAAAGGCCTTATACCAGTGTTAGTATACTTCTTATCAGACATCACTTAGCTGGATTTCTCCCTTGAGATTATCTAACCATTAGTACATAAGTCAGAAATCCTAAACATGCAGTTTAGCACTAATGTAGTAAATCATAGCAGATAATCAGCACATCTTTCATCATAGAAAGTCCTTTCACCTGGTATCCAATAAGTTGCACTAAAAGGAAGCAAAAGTCCGCCCTGTGTTTTATAATGCTGATGAGGCCCACAGAAAGTACTATTCTACTGGCTGCTTATATTTCTTGTTAATATTTACAAATGTGTCATTAGTAAATGTGGGATCTAATTTGTTATCTAGCCCAGACTAGTTTGCTTGCAATTTTCTGGCAGAGTAATCGGGCGATACACATTCCAGGCAACTGGTACAAGCCAGTACTTCCGTTCTGCCTGGTACTGCAGTTTTAAAAATACATGATATATGATAATTATATTTGAGGTATTCAGTTAGATCAACTGGACTTGAAGTTTCATTCTTAAAGGGCATGTCCACCCCGAAATTTAACTTTTGATATGTGGTAGGGCATGCTCCCCCAGCCCCAACCGCATTAATATAATTGTTAGAAAGTCCCCCGATTCTTACTTACCTGCCCTCTCTCCTCCGCTGCAGTGTTCAGGCCCTCTGCTTGCATGGAATTGAAAGCATGGGCAGACGGCAGCCGCTCCGTGATTGGCTGAGAGGCAGGGAGGGCTGCACTGAGCATGCCTCAACCTTGATGAGGTTGAGGAAGTCTCAGGCACAGCATGAGTCACACACTGCTCCTACACAGCAATTTCCTGGACTTTGGAGGGGCACAGCAGGGGAACTATTTTGAGCAGGAATGTAAGGTAAGGATTGTTTTAAACTACTTGATGTGGCCAGTAAGGGGTTAAATTTTAGTTTTGGGGGTGGACATGCCCTTTAAAGATATTTTACTAGTCATCTGGCTGAATCTCTCAATTTAAAATGATTCTGAACTGAGAAAGCCAGTCAGATGACTAGCAATACCAGTTGCTCTATACTGAATACCGCAGATTTACCATGACCTGGATGAATGAGAACCTTCATAAGCATATATGATTATCCTATGATATTATTCTGAGAGCTTTTCATATTTAAACAGACAGAGAGCCATTGGTGTTCTTAACGGCTCCATAAAATATATTTACTGAATTTACAGTTTAGCACAAATTAGTATCTGGTTCCCAATAACATCCCTTTAAAACAATAACCAGCAATTTCTTAGGCTGGGTACACACGAAGGGACTATTTGTCCCGACCGAGCGCTCGCTACGAGCAAGGGCGCAGCCAGGACAAATGTCTGTCGGTCACAGAAAACTTGACCGCGGCCGAAAATGCGAATGCTCGATCATGCGGTTCCATAGGAAACCGCACGATCAATTGGAATTTACCAATATGTCCTATCGTCCGATCCGAATGAATTAACGCTCAAAGGTTGATCGCGGCTGGCCTCGCCACACCAGCAGATATTTTGGCCGACTGACCAATTTACTGCACTTTTGGTCAGTCGGCCGAAAATATCTGCTGGTGTGTACCGAGTCTAAGAAAAGAAGGTTAATTAGTTAAATTATCCAAGAGTAGAGCAAACTAAGTAACATCAGTCAATTGGGTGAAAGGGAGGGGCAATACTGGTAAACCAATTAGAGAATAGGACATGGCGGGTTACAGTACATTGGGAGACCAATAAAGTCTACAAATAAAACTTCCTTAAGTCTTAAAATATTGAAGCTCTCGTCTTCTTTCATTATGTATTCCATACCTTGTGCATGAAGATATTGCTGTAAGTTATGTTTGACTTTAAAAGTTTGAGGTACAGTAGACCAAAAGATTCCAAAGACCTTTGCTCTGTTGTCTGAAAATGGAACAACTAGCCTTTAAAATAAAAAGGGAGAGATACAACATGTTTATGTGGCTTTTAATGTAATGACCATCTAAATTTCAATCTATTTAATGTAAAAATACAACATGGCGTGTTCTTTTCTTTCCATTAACACTGTGTCTTGTTTTTTACACCACAAGACATGGGATGGCAACACACAGTCCTGATAATCTACATACACATTGTAAAAGGAGACCATTCTGACAAGATCAGCCTTTTATCTGTACTTTGTGTACCCAGCTTTAGTCAGGAGGTATCGTCTCATGATAATATGTCACTAGCAAACATGAATTCAAGATGCACCGAGAGTCCCTTCAGGGGACAATATTATGGCTGACTTTAGTTTACCCTATATGAGTCTCCTGGGTTTGGAAAGGCGCTGTACCATTTGGATGTTATAAGGCATAAATAACATAAACAAATTTAAAGGGCATGTCCACCCCGAAATTTAACTTTTGATATGTGATAGGGCATGCTCCCCCAGCCCCAACCGCATTAATATAATTGTTAGAAAGTCCCCCGATTGTTACTTACCTGCCCTCTCTCCTCTGCTGCAGTGTTCAGGCCCTCTGCTTGCATGGAATTGAAAGCAGGGGCAAGGACCGGCACCACGTCCGTGATTGGCTGAGAGGCAGGGAGGGCTGCACTGAGCATGCCTCAACCTTGATGAGGTTGAGGAAGTCTCAGGCACAGCATGAGTCACACACTGCTCCTACACAGCAGTTTCCTGGACTTTGGAGGGGCACAGCAGGGGAACTATTTTGAGCAGGAATGTAAGGTAAGGATTGTTTTAAACTACTTGATGTGGCCAGTAAGGGGTTAAATTTTAGTTTTGGGGGTGGACATGCCCTTTAAAACAATATTCCTGTTTAATGAGAAAAACATACAGAGTATGAATTTATGACTGCACAAAAATAAATCTAGGCAGGCCATCTTTTGGCATTTGTAAAGTATGTTGCTGTGTTCAGTGAAACACATGAAGGGGTTTTTTTTTGTACCAAACCTACTTTGAAAATCCTGTGAGACCTTTTTAGAATACTCTAAGGAAATCTTGAACAGGATTTACTGTAGTTTATAATATGGGGAAGCTGTAGTCTCTTTTTAGATTACGGACTGTGGGCTCTGTTTGGATTGGGGGGCTGTGGGCCCTGTTCAGATTGGGGGGCTAAAGGCTCTGTTCAGGTTGGGGTGTTGTAGGCTCTGTTTAGATTAAGGGCTGTGGGCCCTGTTTGGATTAGGGTCTGTGGGCCCTGTTTGGATTGGGGGCTGTAGGCTCTGTTCAGATTGGGGGGCAGTAGACTCTGTTTAGATTGGGGCTGTGGGCTCTGTTCAGATTGGGGGGGGGATTAGAATGACAAAAGTTGTTATGATTTTCCAACTTAAAACACTGGAAAATAAAAATAAATTTATCAGTCTACATGGAAGCTGTTCTGTTAAGGGCCCCAGTGACTTGCTATTACTTGGAGAACAAATCTCATCAATGTGTTATTGAACCCCCGACATTCTGTCACCAAGTTAATGTCTAATCCTGCTATTACTTTTTCCAAATCCTTAATTAACTGGGCCTTAGATCCATTATACGTTACAGTATATAATATAGTGCAATTGCAGTAACTGGAGAACAGTAAAGTATACAGAATATTCATGTGAACTAGAGAGAGAGATACAAACACCCTCATAAACACATAATCTGGTGGATAGTCTGATAGAAACCATCTGTCCTACTTAGAAGATACATTTCCTATACTATGAAACTAAGGCTTCCTTTTTTAAAGGGGAACTAAATTTCCAGATAGCCCCCATCCTATGTTGTACCCAGGATGAAAACATTAGATCCTTACCCCTGATAATACAATAGTTCAGGAATTACGTTTACCTGAGCACCTGCCCCACTGTCCACTTCAATCTAGCCATGTGAGTCTTCTTACAATGCACACATTCACTTTGGTTTGCTCACCTGCCCATTAAATAGGTCAGACCAGGGGGGGCAGGAGTTCAGAGGTTGAAGGAGAGTTCAGAGGTTCTGAAGGAGAACTAATATTTTCTACCATATTATTGTTTCCTTGTTTACCATCCACTTGGGACTGTAAGTGGTCAAAAATTAATGACACAAACATACAATACTGTGAAGACACATGCGCAACACCCTATTTTTTTTTAAAGATCCTGCTCCTTTGCTTCCACCTGAAAGCAGAGGCCTGCAGAGCTCACAGATATTAAGTTGGGTATGGGTGAAGCTAGTGTAATTACAGTGGGCATGGGTGGCGCTGGTGTAATTATGGTGGGTATGGGTGGAGCTAATGTAATTATGGTGGGTATGAGTGGAGCTCAGGGGAGGACTGGCCCATTAGGCTGAGGGGCTGATCTCCAATTAAAAATGTGGACTGCCACAGAAGCTATTAGTAAGTTGCGTGCTTAACGACACATTGTGCGCCTCTAGCTCTAACATGGGCCATTCATTAGCCAGTGATATCAGCCCTCCAGGTCATTACCCAGTATTGTCAGCCCTCCAAATCATTATCCAGTGTTATCAGCCCTCCAGATCATTACCCAGTCTTGTTATCCCTCCAGATCATTACCCAGTGTTATCGACCCTCCAGATAATTACTCAGTGTTATTATTCCTCCAGATCATTACCCAGTGTAATCAGCCCTCCAGATCATTACCCAGTGTTATCAGCCCTCCAGATCATTACCCAGTGTTACCAGACCTCCAGATCATCACCCAGTGTTATCAGCCCTCCACATAATTACCCAGTGTTTTCAACCCTCCAGATCATTACCCGGTGTTTTCAGCCTTCCAGATCATAACCCAGTATTTTCAGACCTGCAGATCACTACCCAGTGTAGTCAGCCCACTAGATCATTACCCAGTGTAGTCAGCCCTCCAGATCATTACCCAGTGTAGTCAGCCCTCCAGATCATTACCCAATGTTATTGGCCCTTCAGATCATTACCCAGTGTTATTATCCCTCTAAATCATTACCCAGTGTTATCAGCCCACTAGATCATTACCCAGTGTTATCAGCCCTCCACATAATTACCCAGTGTTTTCATCCCTTCAGATCATTTACCAGTGTTATCAGACCTCCAGATCTTTAGCCAGTGTTGAGTCAGCTCTCCGTTTATTAGTCTGTTATCTTAACCACATCATACAATTGTTGCAGGCAACCATGTAAAATGGTAAAAGTGGGAAGGCATGGTAAAAAATTGGGCGATCTACCGTGAAAGGGCCACTTGGTTGTATTTGTTTAGTTTTGCATGTTTTTACTACAGTACAGTTAGGGTTCAGTTATGGTTTCTATAGGTTAGGGTTCCTATGTAACATTTAATTGAGACAAGGGGGACATTTCACTATTATTTGCAAATAAGAATAATTTTGCCTACTATTTAAAAGGCATGTCCACCCTCAAAGTGAAAACGTATCACATGATCTACTGCAGACTGTGACTGTCACCCAACTGTTTCCTTTTCCAAAACAATATCAGTAGCCGGTGCCATCTCAGCTAAGTGACCACTATCCACTCTGAAGGTTGACGCCTCACAACATAAAAACAATGCCATTTGTTCTTGCACCTGTTACTGATTATTAGGGAGCTAAATCTAAAATGTAAATGCCCCTGTATTAAGTCCCTAATCCGACAGCCCTATCTTTCACCGTATAAATAAATAAAGGCAAAGTGGTTTATTTGCAAATTAAACCACTATCCCTAGGTTTTTACATCTGTGGGAAATGTTTTCCTTTCGCTGGAAATTGGTCCCAATGATATGAAAACCACAAACACTGCAGATTACAAATTGAACATGTTTGTTTGGATTTTGGTTTATCCGTATGCTGCTTAATATTTCCACCCCGTTATCATAACTAAGAGAATGGTATAGTCCGAATCTGTTGTGAAAATTCTCATCAGCATCTGTTGTCCAGACAGAAGGTCCAACGTGCTGCTCTTTGATGTCTGTTTGTAGACTTCTGATTTGTCAAAACGATTTAATCTTGGCATTAGTTCTACTTGTCCTGCACTCCTCCTCCCCTGACACAGCCACAGCCAGGGATGTTTGAAGAACCTTCACTCCTGAATGAAATTATTTACCTGAGTTTTTATCCTCAATACTAGATAAGCCCCTATTTCTACACAGCAATTTAACTGCAAAATAATTATAAGCATTTCAAAAAAATCATTTAAATAAACAATGTCTATAGCAAAAAAGTTATAAGCAAGAAATTAAGACCTTGCTTTTAAAAACATTAAAGGGGATGTCCTTCCCCTAAACAAATGTGTATTTAGCCTTATTTCCGCCAAAACCTCAACGATGCTGAAATGTGCTTCTAAATCTAATTATCAGCCCTCGTTCCTCGGGTGGCTTCTTCCTGGCTTCCATGCTTTTTCTGTGCAAGGAAGCTGCAGAAGGGGCCAAACTGACAGCACCATCTGTGATTGACAGACACCGAGTCTCAGCCAATCTCAGACTCCACTGCCTCTTTAGCAGAGGATTTTTAAAAATGAAATGTACCTGAGGTAGGATTGATTATTACTACCTCCCAATATAATTTGTTTGAGGATTTACAGCACATACAGTTTTCATCTGCCAGGTTAGTGTCCTGGGCTCTAGTGTATTGAAGATAGTGCTGAAGCAGTTTTCTTCATGTTGGTGCATTAGGAGGTAGTACTTGCTCCCTGTTCCGGTACCCTTTATTTTAACTGTTTTTTTTTAATAACTTTAAATGCACTATAGTTCTCTCCTAAAAAAAGAGAAAAAATAAACTTTCCTATTGCCTTTGGGGTGAGGCCACACTACAATGCGCACTATCGCAACAGGAAACGCACACGCGTGTGAACATTTGCAGCAGCAAGGTTTACTGAGACATAAACACTATGGAAAAGTGTTTTGCAAAAGCAGATCTTCATTGCTCCTGCATGTAGAAAGGTCACCAAAGGATTGATTTAAGACAAAGGACTTTTATATAAAAGGCTTTTATGTTTACGTCACTGTTTCCCTTTATTTACAAGATCAAATAGTTGCATTAATAATGTTTAGCCTTATTATTAGAGAAAAATATTTAGCAATGTAATACATGTACGGGTTTAAAAATAAAAATTACAACTTAAAGGAGAACCAAAACTTAAAGACAGGAGGAAGAACTGTAAACTGCTCTGCATGTGTTTAGCAGTGATTGTGCTAAGACTTTGACAAGGTTTAACTTGGGTTCCACAGTACCTGCAATAAGGCGAGATAAAATGTGATACTTTAGTGCACAAGCAATGTAATAAGGTTTAAGGGTAAGGCCACACTGCAACTCAAAGGAATCACGCCTGCGTTTCCAGGGTGCGATTGTGATGCGATCCTACAATCTTGCATTATCAGAGAGCAAGTGATTACGCAAAAAAATTGGTGATCGCATGTGCTCCGGTGACACTTTTAAAGGTGGCCGTACACATGGGATTGCCAACCCAACGACCTAACCAACCTCCCATAAGCTGTAAGTGGATCGGTTGGCCCAATGCCCATACACACTCCCTCTACTGATGGAAATTTTGCTAACGGCGGTCGTTCTTCTGCATTGTGGTCAGTCATGTTTGCCCTCACACCTTGCTGATATATCATATAACTCTATTGAGTTACTACATTGCTAGTTTGGGGACAATTAAAAGCAATGGCGGCTTGTGGTCCACTCATAAACTATACAGCAGCAAACTAGTACCCTGAATCACTGCCTTGTTCTTCTCAACAGTCAAAGCTGTTGGCAAATAAAGAGCTTTGAAAGGATATACAATAGGGAACCAACTTTAATCACTAGGATAAATGTATAATTATATATATATATATAAAACAAAGATCAATAGAAAGTAAACCAACATTGGAATCATCATTTCTATCTCGATTTATTTGCAATATATACATTTTACCTTATCTGCATAATGCCCCTTTGAATACAGGGACCTGTTTAATACCTCTGTGGTTTAACAGAATAAACTTGCTTTACCCAGCAATAAGTGAAATTATTTAAAACTATTATTGGTTTTGTATATCATATCTGCTTCTCTAAATGGATTACTCTTTGAAAGCCTTTGGTGCATGTTTAAGTGTCCTAACAGCAGAAGGCAAATATATGTTGCAGAGTGCAGACCACAAGTCATATCTTGCTCTGTGTTTCTATTGGTCCTTTGTATAACTATTTTCTGATCTACTGTTACACATAGGGTTTATTTTGTAATCTTTCTGTCTTCACCAACAAAGACTTCAATGTGAATAAACACAATGTGTAAAAGGATCTAGCGTTCCCTGTCAGGCTACTGAAAATCCCTTGGACGCTTGTTTCCTTGCTATACACCTACATGCATCACATCAGTAATACCAGGACCCAGCTTAATGCTATTGTTAGTAATCAGCTTTTTCTACATCCTGCTCCTGTCATGCACCTTCGGTTATTTTCGCTGGTTCCCAGAACGTTTGTCTGCAGCGTTCAGAGGTTTCCAGCATCTGGCCCTTGTAATCTCCTTTGCTTGTAAATGCAGCCACCTAGGTGAAGGAGAGACAATTAAATTCAAATATACTTTGCAAACCTATCGGTCTCTCTTTTGGATCTCACGTTTCATTGGTCGTTTTTCCCTATATTAGCCGTCTTGCCCTATTGGTCCCTGGCTGTAGATTTATTGCTTATGGTTCTGGTTTGTCTTGACCACGATTCACTGCTGCCTGTTCCGACCTCTGTCTGATTTTTCAACTAATCTTTTTCAACTAGTCTCCACTCTTATCTCCATTATCATGTTTAGTCTTAAGGTTCGTACACACGTGCAATTGTGGGTCCCGACCCGCGACGCACGATGTGTATGAATGTACGTTTCAGCCCATAATCATCCCGTGTATGGGCCTTTTATCGGCCGAAACGGCCGTTCGGACGGGGATCGTTGCCCGACCGGATCTCCAAACGACCGGCCGTTTTGGCCGATAAAGGGCCCATACACGGGACGATTATGGGCTGAAACGTACGTTCATACACATCGTGCATCGCGGGTCGGGACCCACAATTGCACTTGTGTACGAACCTTTACTGACCCCGTGTATTACTTCCATTCCTGTCTTATCCCTTTGTACAACTCAGTACAAAATTCTCTGTATGGCGTGTCTTGTGCCCAGTTCAGTTAGTCTCGCTCTGTGCTTCGAGTATCCTTGGCCTTGGAACAGATACCTTGCACTCTAGATCCTGGGGGCCACCGTGCCCGGTGACCCTGTGTAGCATTCCAGTAAATGGGGGGTTGACTATAGGTTAAGATTGTGGCATCTGTGCAGAAGGGATACTTGAGGATTAATGGAGCGTTACAGTTATATGATCAATGGGAAAACCTTACTGGTGAGGAATGGCTTCAAGGTGCAAAATAGTAAGAATTAACCTGATGACTCCCTTATAGGAAAATGGTAATTTGATTTTTATTCATTAGATCTGGACATATATTATAGTTAACTACAACACAATTCACTCTTATTGAAGTTTGTATATATACTGTACAAATAAGCATGTACTTTGTTTTGCTGGACATGAGTATTACTTATTCTTAATGGAGAATAAAAGTTTAATAATTAGCTAAAATAGCTAAATGCTATAGATTTATACTTAGAAATGCAATCAGTTATTTAGAAATTGATGCATTTGTGGCTGCTCCTCCTCTTCTTCCCAACATCCTCTACTTCTAGTTAAACCTCTTTGTAATACAAATATTTATTTGGCACCTGCCCCATAGACTTGAAAGGGGCTTAAATCACTAGCTGAAAAGGACTACAGCAAATAGCAAGAAAAGGAGGAACAATGGTTGGAATTGTTTTAAGGTATTTGCTTTAAAAAATTATGTTACAGTGGGATCACCTTAAGCGATCGTAAGTGCATGAGTAACGTATGCCAGGCTAACCCAATGTGGGTGGCCCTACTGTGTGTGCTGTGATCTGTTTTTGTACATGCAATCACATTTTTTTGTAAATCATATGAACTTTGGCAGAATCCCAGCACACACACACCGTAGCATGGTGTGTTTGCGAATAATGCGCAGTACTGTGCATTGTAGTGTGGCCGCGGACTTAATGAACTTTCTAAAAATGCAAATACACAAGTACCTTTTTTGGTTACTGGTTCCATTACAATTATCTACATATACACTGTGATGAGAATCCTACAGAATCAGTACTATGGTATCAGAGTATTAGAATTCTCCTATTTAACGAAGAGTTAATAGATGATCAGTGATAAGAGGTCAACAAAAGACCCCACCAGTCAACCAGTTGTGTGAGTTCATTAAGGGAAGTCAAAGGTAATCATTCCAGCATTCATCTCCCCTCAACTAAAGACATAGTAGCAAGACACAGGATTGATGGGTGGAGGTAGAGTTGCGTAGAAGCCAGAAAGTCACAATCTTCTAGCCAGGATCCAGTTATGTCAGTGGGGAATAGGAAAGGACATTAGTGGGAAATCTGTGTCAGCAAATAGTGATTGGGAACATCTGGTCAATACGTATAAATGTTTAAACTGACCCCAGCTGAAATGTAAAATGTCATGGTGCATACCCATGGCTCTCAATGAACACATGATAAATGAATCAATCTAACACGACACATTAATAGATTTCCATAAAAAACATAATTAATCTAAGTCCTGGTGATCATTTTTAGCCATTTGAATCCCTAAGGTTATAGGAGTTTTTTTTAAAAAATCAAGTTTAACAGCTTGTGATTTCATTATTACCTTTTGCACAGGAAGAGACTGGCAGAGAGATACTGTTTACTTATTGTGCATGGAACTCATTTTAAAATGGAAGTGGTTTAATCTATAAGAATTCGAAAGAAATCTGATTCACACCCATGGAAGACGGTTATGGGGATATTGGACGACTAGAGATTGAATGTGCTTCTCACATTGTCACCCCTAGATATGTTTCTCTGTAAGGGCCCATCTATAAAATAAGCAGTATTTTATTTACTGAATGTACTACTACAATAAGGTACATCTCTATGAAGAAAGTGTCTCCTATTAGAAACACTTACTATGCTGTCCACATCATCTGTTGTCTAATATTTCCCCCGAATTCTTCCATAATGTCCTTCTTGTTGTTGACATTGTAATTAGAGAAGTTTAAGCATACAGATCACAGCTGCCTATTCCCAAACTTTATATCCCTACAAGGATAAATTGCTTATTCTGCTGACCCACTCAGTGAGGATTAATGAGGCCTTGCGATGCACAGATAACAAAATGAAGCATATAGTCCCAGGAAAAATAGGAGGCGTGTATCCTATGTTCTTACTTTCTAGAACATACTAGTGCAAAGCATCAATGAAATGATGAACGCTCACTTCAAAAAGGCAACGCGTTTTATGAAAAAACAGACATCAACACACAAGTGTTTCATTGACACTTAGCGATGCACAGCCTTTATTCCAATGGCAAAAGTGTAAAATAGAATTGTAAAGGGCAATTCAGAACAATTTGTTTTGTGTCTTAAATGCAGGTGCGGGGATTTTATGTTATACAACACTGTGCCCCCAGGTGGTGCTATGCATTACAGTGCATATGTTGGCACAATTATTTGTTAGACTCAATTAGTACATCCTGCCATTGCATTGTATATTTTTGCTGACAGAACAACAAATTAAAATGGTTGCAGATCAAGGGAGAGATCCAACAAATTTCCCTATCGCAACTGACCTGCGCTACATCCCGCAATGTAGTAACCACTTCGCGACTGTTTTTGCACTGTTTGAATATGAGCAGTAAATTGAGATCTTTTGCACGGCTTTAAAGCTACAAGTGAGAAAGCTTTCATTTTGTTGCAAAAAACGTGGCAATAATCTCGTTAAGTTAAATACATTGCTTGCACTGTGCTATTGTCAAAAGTAATGTAAAAGGTGCAAGCAATGCAAAATGAGCACAAAACCCTTTCTAGTTTTGCACTTATTTTTCCCCTTAGCACAGAACATTGCATCTCCCTGCAAGTACTCATAGTCAGTGCTGGAGCCAAGCCCGATCCTACAACTGATAGGTAACTTGTAGTTTAAATGTTCGTAGTAGCTCCATGAAACGGAACAAAACAGCATTGAAAAAAACGATAGGGTAGATTTTAGCACAAGACTGGTAGTTTTTGGGTTGCTGATCACAGTAATGTGCAGTCACCTGATCAAATGATCCCATACAGAGAATGAGCAAGTTGATTGGAGGAGTGTAAATCATCTGAAAAAAACAACAGATTATAAGTAAAAGTGATGTAAGTTTCAACAAAACTCTATGGCCAGTGTAAGCTTGAGATGCCAATGTGTGAGTCATTTCATGGTAAGGAGAATGCTGAGATGTTTGTGGCCAATAAAAGGAAATTAAGGTTATTTGACAATAGTCCATAATTAGCACATTGGTGCTCTTTGATCTGATCCTGCAGTGAACAAATGGTTTGACAATTAGATGTCCTTGGAAACGCCCGTGACTAATGGTTCTCACCCTTTTTCATAAAAGTTCTTTGAACCAGATTTTTCCTTTCAAGGATCTTCTTCCTTATGCCAAATGCTAGAAAACAAGGGCTAGATAATTCTTACAATGACATGTGGCCTGCTACTTCTGGATTGTTCACTGAACCCACTAACATGCCAGCCTGTGCTACCGGTCATCCTGATCCTCTCTTTTCATAAACTCCATGCACAAGATTTAGCTGGTTAAATTTGTTGTGTGTAGCCAGAATATCAGACCAGACCTTTATGTGTTGTTGATGAGAATGATCTTCTGACACACACCAAGAGTTATCAACTTGCTGCCACATATAGGCAATGAGATCAAAGTAGTCCCTCAGAGACACTTTACCGATAGATTGAATTATTATACCAGGTATATGAATTTGTTGCTGGTTGATCAATATACATACAGTTGTCCAAGCTTGTCTAAACGGGGCTTCACCCGCAAGGAGTTTGTAGGTTCTCCCCAGGCTTGTGTGGGCTTTTACCAGGAACTTTCCAACCATTCCATTGGGGAATTTCAGGGAGAGTGTTTGCCATTTACCAGAAAAGGGTTATTGCTATTGAACTTTATTTCTTCACATACCAGTCAAAGGTGTTATCAGGATCCACTGAATCATTCCAGCTGTGTGTCTAAGGGACTGCTAGATAAAGGGAAATGTACATAGGCAGATTAAGTAACAGACACGGGGAACAAACATTTGTAATTTATGTTATCTCCAGCATGTGTGTGTTAAGGTGGAACACACAAAGAGACTTGTCCCGATTGAGTGTTCGCACGATCGCCCGTAATGTACCAACAGGCCCAACCACCTGTTTGTCCAACATTGATCGCGGCCAAAACCATATTTTTCACAGAAGTATTGGTCAATTGGCCTGAAAAATCTGCCGGTGTACCCAGCCTTATACCATCAGGATATTTGGTCACCAGACCAGATAAAGGTGACCTAATCAGACAGAAACAGAAAATGACATACTATTTATGTATTTAAAGGGCATGTCCACCCCCAAAACTATAATCCCCCCAACTACTGGCC
Organism: Hymenochirus boettgeri; assembly: GCA_019447015.1. Taxonomy (NCBI): domain Eukaryota; kingdom Metazoa; phylum Chordata; class Amphibia; order Anura; family Pipidae; genus Hymenochirus; species Hymenochirus boettgeri. Next base: position 50,178,988 of record CM033474.1, on the reverse strand, counting down.
CCATCATGTAGTGTAGTTTAATCCTTACCTCACATCCCAGCTCCATATGGTTCTCCTGTAGTCCCCCCCCCAAAGTCCCAAAAACTGCCCACCAGGAGGATAGCAGAGTCCATAAAGGACTCTGCCGCCTACCTGGCCTCCGGGAGAAGTTTGGCATGCGTACTGCAGCCCTTCTCCCCCTTCCTCCCCCTCCCTCTCCCTCCCTCTCAGGATTCCCTCCCCCTAGTGTCAAACCCTTAATATATAGGATTCCCCCTGTCCCCCCAGCCCCAACCGCTATATTTATATCGTTAGAAAGCTCCTGAAACTTAACTTGCCGCTAAGCCAATCACAGACGCGACTGCCGGTCCCGCCCCACTGCTTGCATTTTCTTGCAAGCAGAGGGCCGGCAACGCGGCGGAGGAAAGAGGGGAGGTAAGTAGAGTTTGGGGCACTTTCTAAAAATATAAATATAGCGGTTGGGGCTGGGGGGACAGGGGGAATCTTATATTAAAAAATCCTTTTTAGGGTGGACATACCCTTTAAAACCAGCGTCGGACTGCTTGGGAATCTGTGTCCCACCAAGTACTGTAGGGGACCACTAAACATCCCTTTATATACCCAACAATTCCCTCATTGGAACACTTTGCTCTCTTCTCCTTACTATGGTTTATTTACTTGTTTTAAAAATCTAAATTTGTTGCTCTAAATGCATTTTCATTGGGTAAAAAATCTATTGTAAAAATAGTGAATAGTAGATGTTAATTTTCCTCAACCAATCAAATGTTACCTTTTTAATAGTCTACATTTGAAAAACATTTGATGACATCTGATTGGTTGTTACAGATTAGGAACACGGGCAAAATATCGCACCCCTTTTTGAATCAGCCCCTAAAATAATACATCCCACTGCACAATGGATCATGTTATTTAGGGAATAATGTACCCAGTACAATAAAATAGAAGGATTTTAGAAGTCACCAAGGAGTTTCATTATCATATTGTATGACAAGTGCTTTTATACATACTATAAACATAAGAGAATATAGCCTTGTACACATTAGATGTTGCTGGACATAGGGACTAACAAGCATACAAGCACTTTGGCCAACAATTTACTATTTGGTCTTTGCACAGTCATCAGTCACCCCATCCAACAATGTACAGAATTATAAAAGGCTACAGAATTATAAAATAAATTATAGAATTGTTAACATTTATTAGAGGTAATGCCATATAGCTGCATAACTGCAGGGGCCTGGGCCCTCCTGTGATTGGAGGCACACACACCTCTCCTCCCTGAGGTTCTACGATCAGCTGTTTTTAAACTGCATATGCAGTAAATTTCAGCTGTTTAAAAGACAAGAACCAAACTGGAACTTCTGCCTGTGCAGTTCTGGTCTTTTAAGCAGCTTATCGCGCAAATCTTTACTGCATATGCAGTTTAAGAATAGCTGATTGCGCCCGTGGTGTAGCTAGATATCACAGGGCCCCATAGTAAGATTTCACATGGCCCCCCATATTAAACCAATTTGATGCAGTTCAACCTAACCTGGCAAAACTGCAGCGAGATTTTTTAAAGGGCATGTCCTCCCTCCTAAGTAAAGGTTTTACCTCGCGTAGTTTAGCCCCACAAACCCCGTTTTTTTATTAAACCTGGGAGCATCTTTGAAAGGTCTAGAGAAAACAAAAATGGGGTCCCCCCCATACAGGGGACCTGGATGGGGCCCTTTTGGCTCCAGGCCCCATAGCAACTGCTATGGTTGCTATAGTGATTTCTACGCCCATGGAACGTGGAGCGTTTGGAAAGGGGATCGCAGGCCCTCTTTCCCCTCTGGGTCCCCCTGCTGTTGCAGGCCCTGCGGGTACTATTGTTATGCCACTGGTTCCATATAATTCTTGCTATTTAGGGGCAAATGAACATCTGTAATATATATATACAGTATATATAATTTTAATCTTTGTTGACAGTAAATAATTTGAATAAGAAACAGAATATCACCAGACCCAGACACTGTCGTGTCTGTTAATCTGTATAAACAAAGCTTGTGTTCTAAACATCTGGAAAAAAAACATCTTAATGAACATTTTGAATTGAGAGCAGTCCTTAACATACAAAGCTAGGATAGCTAGTAAAGTTTGTTGCTTTATGACGATACATTTAAAACATAGATATTCCAAGTTGTTTCTTGGAATATATATATAATATATATAATATATATATATATATATATATATATATTCCATAATTGTATTAAAGGGTATGTCCACCCCAAAAATCATTTTTTCACAGAGTGTAGTAATGTGGTGCACTAGCTGAAACGCCATGTCCGTTTTTCAAAAAAGCTTTTTAGAAAAAGTTCTTACTTGTGTAAACTCGGCATCCTAAGGCCGTCTCTAAGCCCAACCAGCTATCAATCACATGACGTAATCACGCTTTGCGCGATGATAATCTCGCGCTTCTACCCGGCCGGCACTCGGACTGCAATGTTTAGCTCCGCCCACATGGATACGTCACCTCAGATGTGTACTCCTTCACTGCCGAAATCAAAATAGTGTGTTGAAGTAGGATCGTGTTTGCAGGCGCGTTATTGGCTGTCCTGTACCACATGGTAACAATACGTTCCTGATTGGTGGAAGGCATGACAGCTGATTCTCTTACTGCCATTGGCTGATATATTCCTGGTCCGCGATTGGTCAATTCGCGGCCAGCATGACAGCTCAAACTCTCGTTGATTTTTTTCTCTGAGACGCGTCACTGGAAGGGAGGGGGGAGCGGATGCTTCCGGGTTCGGCGAGGTGCACTCTTCTGCGCAGGACTAAATTCTCCAGGAGGCTTAGGAGGGGGAAGATATTAAAAAGGCTATCTAAGCCTCCTAGTGTTCACTGAAGACATCCTAAGCAACCAGACTGAATTAGGAGACAAGGTAGGACTCTCTGTAAACAGTACAATGTGGTCAATTAATGGTTAATTTATAGTTTTTGGGGTGGACATGCCCTTTAAAAAAGGGGGGGGGCTTATTTAATAACAGGTGAATTGTGCCAGTGCTGTTAAGCTAGGTACACACCTAGCGATTTTTCCTCCTGACCGACCGTTCGATACTTTCGACCGGTCGGCCAGGAGGAAGGACTGTCGGTCGCGGCAAAAGCAGCCGCGTCCGATAGTCACCGCAACCAATCATGCGGTCCATAGAGGACTGCACGATCGGACGAGGTTTTCCACCCTGTCCAATCGTCCTTTCGTCCGAACGGTCAGACATGGGCACATTCGGATGCGATAATTTCGGTCCGATTGACCGATACACTTAACTATCGGTCGATCGGACCGAAATATCTCATTGTGTGTACCCAGCTTAAATTTGCAGCGACCAATTAGATCTTACATTTTTATTGCAGTCAGGGCTAGGCCACATTAGCGATCCGAATTTCTTTGTACAATCGCATGTGCTCAGATTTCCTATTAGCATTTCAAGTCTGTGATGCATTTAAAATTAAGTCCCTCATAATGGCTTTTTCTAGGGTACTTTTAGCTGCTGGCCAATGCCATTGTGTGGGGTGGGGTAGACCACAATCCAACACTTTATGAGTTCCACTTACTGACATAGTTACAACAACATGGTTCATAGCTACAGAGGGAGGATTGCGAAGTGAACCTGATCTTAGCACAGCTCTGTGCAATGCATTTCTCAGTAGTGTACCTACTGAATGTTGGAGGGTAGGTGATTTCTTTCTATGTTCTGTTTGCAAATTATACTACAAATACTACATTGTCTCTAGCTGCCATTCAGCCTTTAGAATAAGGACCTATTCATAGTTGTATCTTAATTGGCTGGGGATTACTTAGCTCCATGGCCTTCTCTCTAGAGCTAAACATGGGGATAAAAACCTGTCCTTGTGAATTGTCTGGGGTTAAAGGGCTAGGTCCCACTGCTGTGATTCAGTCAGCGTATTGCAATCGAATAGCGATTACCGTAGCCCATTCCATGCCAATGGGGATCAATATAGCAGTCCCCACTGGCTGCGTTATGCTCCTGTGCGTCATTGAAACACATGCAAACATCACCTTGCTGTGGTTCTGGTGTATTTTGATTTAGGACTATTGTAGTCCTAAATACTTGTTTATTCCTATTATTTAAGTCCCTATGGCCAAAGCACTTGTACAAAGGCATAGAGCTATCAGGCTCTGACAGTGCCACTAAGAGACATACAATATTGCAATATTACTGTGTCCATATGCTTTCTAATGTCTTTCCATGATTGCTGGTGTGAATTGCCATATGGTCTTATAAAGGGATCTTTTCCTAATGCATACAATGATATTAAGAGATTTGGACTATACAAATAAATAAAGGATAAAATGAGGAGATGGTTGTAATGCTCCTGAGGCTGGGGATCCAATCCAATATGTGGTCTTATTATAGAAATAAAAAAATCTGTCCTGTTTCTTGTAAGGCACCAATATTCCAGGCACTATAGTCTCATTCATGAGAAAATAGGCTTCTAGTGTACATCTGCTTGTTAGTGGTAAACAAATCTTGGTGCACTGTATCAGGGATTTTGTGCCAAGAAACATTCCATTTTAAAAGTTACATCATGCTGTTTGCTGTAACTCTCACTACATTCATAGCATCTGGACTTCACGTGCACTGTGCAGTAATAGTTGCAATTACTATGATATTTTCCTGTACAGTTTTGTAAACCAACATGCTATAGTACACTGTCAAACTATGATCGGCAGAATTTCTATGTGGGAGAAACAGGACAAACACTGCGTAAACGAATAGATTCAACATCATGCACGGATTAACAGATGCCCCCGTGACTGACCACTTTTGTGAAAGAGACCACAGTATGAAAGACCTCAAGATCCCCTTTCTATTGGCAATTTTCACAATCAAAAACAGCATAAGGAATGGGAATACAAATTCATTCAGAAATGTAATTCGCTGAACGGCAGACTAAATAGGGACATGAGTTTTATGGCCAAATATAAACTTCTACATCACCATCCAGACTAAACCCACTCACCAGGATACTGTCTTGTACTGTTTGATACATTTAAAAAGACACTTTCCATTTCAAAGGACACTGTTCTCATATTATTTCAGTTATCTACTTGTGCCCATTTCACATCTCCACTACTGTTTTTCCCCCTCCCTCCCCTAGTCTGTATCTGTACCTGGTCATCTGTTCAATTTGTTTGATGTTTACTGTCCCAATGAGTATATAAGTTTGTGATTTCTCCCTTTCTTTTGTAATATCCAGCCTGATGAAGGGGGCTTAGGACTCCCAAAAGCTTGCTTACCGTATATACTCGAGTATAAACCGAGGTTTTCAGGCTTTAAAAAAAGCCTGAAAATCTTACCTCGGTTTATACTCGAGTCAGCCTATCTCCTACCTTGTCCGCCGCCGCGCGATCCGCATCCTCTGCTCCACAGCTTCTGCGCATCCATGATTCACTACCGCGCGCCGCAAAGTGAGAGGCGCCGGGTAGTGACATCATCCGGAGCGCAGAGTCTGTGTAGAAGGAATGCGGATCGCGCGGCCGGCGACAGGTAGGAGATAGGCTGCTTTTTGCTTCACAGGGAATTGGCAAATACTTACAAAGAAGAGTAAAACCTTCTTTATTTGTGCATACTGTATGCACAAATATAGGAGGATTTACCCCTATTTGCAAGTATTTGCCATTTAAGATGTTTGATAACTACAACTCCCAGCATGCTTTATTGGTGGAAGTTGTAGTTTTCAAACATCTTAAGTGGCAAATACTTGCAAATAGGGGTAAATCCTCCTATATTTTTGCATACAGTATGCACAAATAAAGAAGGTTTTACTCTTATTTGTAAGTATTTGCAACTTAAGATGTTTGAAAACTACAACTCCCAGCAATAAAGCATGCTGGGAGTTGTAGTTTCCAAACATCTTTAGTGGCAAATACTACCCCCTCGGTTTATACTCGGGTCAGTGTGTTTCCTACTTTTTTTCCCTAAAACTAGGTACCTCGGTTTATACTCGGGACGGTTTATACTCGAGTATATACGGTAATTTTTTTTTATCTAGTTAGCCAATAAAAGGTATCACAGCTCTATTTCTCTTCTCTTACTTATGGCTAACAGGTTACAAACCTCAGTTATTGATTTTAAAAGTCCATATTTGTGAGACAAACACACTAGCGGATGCAGATATAGGTACCATTGCAATATTATACAAGATAAAAGATCATTCTTCATTTCTGACATTTATCAGTAGCTACTAAACTGCTTATGGATCACAGACCTGTTAGGCTGTGTACACAGGAATAACACGAATGTCCTTATGAACACAAAACGGTGTGGATGCTGGCTCCATAAAGTGCTTCCCACTTCCAAGGGAAGTAAAGGGATCTGTATTAACTTATAGATGAAGTCACACTGCAAAGATGAAATAAATATTGTTTCACTTTGGACTGCGACTTCATCTACAAATTACCACAGATAAGCTGTGTACCAACCATACACCGATCAAATGATAATTCAGTGTATTGGTCAATTGGCCCAAAAAAATAGCATGGTTTTTCGGCTGTCTCATCGCCCATTCAAATCAGACGAATGGGCGATGAGACATGTTGGAAAAGCATGAACGATCGCGCTTCCCCCTATGGACCTTGGTCGTGGCGAACTGTCCTCCATTTTCCTCTTGGACGGGACGAAGGGTCCTATGGTGTGTACCAATCCATCATGGCAGACCAACTTCTGGCAGACCCAGAAAGAAAGGCCATGAAATCATTGATAAGCAACACACTGTTCATTAATAGTAGTAAGTAGAGCACCATACATTGACCGCACTAAATAGTGAGCTATCAGCTAGTAAGATCATAAGACCTTGTGTGGTGTGATGGCAGATCTGCTTTTTATGGGACATTGCATTGGACTTGTGCTAATCCATCCTGATCACATGGTTGGTCTGGAATTAGTGGGGCTTATGCATATCCCCTAACCATCCCTGCGGCCGTGACAGCTCAATTTTACTGGTACAGTCCTGTTTTGAGGGGCATGTACTAATTCCCCTATCCCATTGTGGATGTGTCTCGTTTAGTCTTTGAAGTTTGCCTGGGCAGCTTGTGAGCATGGCTGGGTGGTCCAGGCATGGGCTGAGCAGGGTGTGAATAAAGGCCACATGTAGTTGAGAGATATGGAGGTGGCACTATTCAAATTGCTATAAATAGGGCGCGCTCAACCAGGAATCCACAGAACAGACAAGACTGCTTCAGTTCCAGCAGGTAAGTAAAATCACAATTTTATTAGGTTACATATAAAACAGCATCAAAACCATAAGGAACCTGACGCGTTTCATGCTATTCAAGCACTTCCTCATAGGTATTCCTTAACTCACATAGATATAGGCATGGACAAACTCCTTCCCACATCCACAGGTAACTCATTGAATTAAAATATCCAAACACATATAAAATATATATAAAATCATGATACAAAAACTTAGTACACAATATGAAGATTGCACAAACTGTCTATATGTAACAATCTAAACTAGAGACACACTCTAATGGGAACATCCAATAAACCTTCATAAGAAAATCTCACAGGAGAAAGAGGCTCCCAAGCAAGAAATGGATCTATAAAGATAATATATTTATTAATTTAAATATTAAAATATTCAACATTCAATATTCCATATGTAAACATCCATATGCTATAAAGGGGGGGGGGGAATTAAAGTGAAAGATTTAAAGGGGGAGATTCCTCAAGCTAACACTGTATCTTCTTTTTTTGTTTTTTATAACATTTTTATTTAAATTTTTACATAAAGTATACATAACAATATAAATTGAAATTGATATACGGTGTTTAAAAATAAATGTTCTCCATATAGTTCACAATACATTTAGGTGATAGTAATTCAGCATTATTTGTTTATTGTATAGAAATGGCAAACATAATTAAGAACAAATTAAAAATAAAAAGAAAGAAAAATAGAGAAAGTTTTTTACATTTGTACTACTGTTTAATTTAGTATTATCAACAACTTTAGTATAGGTCTGAGGAAAGTATTGCTTCTCTCTCCTGTTATCTCCCAAATATTTATTAGAGTAAAGCTGTTATCAATATACCAATTTACACATTTTCTGTGGAAACTTGGGAATTTTTGTTGGGATATTGCATAGGCTTTCTCGTAATTTCTAGTTTTAATCCCTTGTACCCTTAAAGGGCATGTCTACCCCCAAAACTATAATCCCCCCACTAATGGCCCCACCATGTAGTGTAATAAAATCCTTACCTCACATCCCAGCTCCATATGGTTCTCCTGTAGTCCCCCCCCCCCAAAGTCCCCAAAACTGCCCACCAGGAGGATAGCAGAGTCCATATAGGACTCTGCCTCCTGTCTCGCCTCCGGGAGAAGTTTGGCATGCACACTGCAGCACTTCTCCCCCTCCTGTTTCGCGATCCCTCCCCCTACCATAGAAACACTTGGCCATGTATTAGGGTTCCTTTCCCCAGCCCCAACCACTAATTTTAAGAAAGTCCCCCGAACTCTACTTACCATTCCTCCCTCCCCCGGCATTCTGAGAAGCCGACAGCCGCGTCTGTGATTGGCTGCCTCTCAGCCAATCACGGACGCAGCTGCCAGTCCCGCCCCCTGCTTGCAGTTTATTGCAGAAGTCCGGGCTGTGCATCGGAGGAGAGAGGGAAGGTAAGTAAAGATCGGGGCACTTTCTTAAAATTATTTTATAGCGGTTGGGGCTGGGGGAAGGCATACTATGTTATGGGAAAAGTTTATTATAAGGGTGGACATGCCCTTTAAATTACGGCGATCCCCCATTACATACAGAAAAATGTCTACCTACTGGACTTTTAGGGTTTGCTTTACTTATATCCCTAACATGTTCTCGGATCCTATTTTTCAAGCATCTTGTGGTACATCCTACATATTGAATCATTAAACATTTAACACATGTCAAAAGGTACACCACATATCTAGTATTGCAGTTAATATATTCAGACATGGTGAAAGTCTTCCCTGATTGAGTACTTGTCAGGACCTCTCCTTACCTGCACCGGGTCCCACGGCGGCCAGGAAACTCCTGAAGACGCACGGGCACACGCCTGGGGGACGTTGCGTGCGCACGGGTCTTCACGCGAATGGCTGTGCGCTGACGGGTGCATACGGATCTGTGTGCAGATGGGCTTTCTGATCTTCCCTGTGCCTCATTCCAGTCCTTGTTCCTGTGCCTCGCTCCAGTCCTTGTTCCTGTGCCTTGCTCCAGTCCTCATTCCTGTGCCTCAGCTCCGGTATCTCGACACTGTGTCTCGGCTCTTCAGACTTGTCACTCGCAGGTACTGGGGGCCGCAACCTGGTGTGGTTCAGCAGCGCAACATCCCCACCATCAGGGGCTCTGGAGAAGTCCTGGCCATACTTAGATTCTGCGCCTCAGTGCTTGTGGGTACTCTTCGGCCTCAGTTAATCCTGACAGTACTCTTAAATTTATCTCCCTGAACAATGTGTGTACATGTAACATAGCGTCTAGCTTCACATTTGAAGGATCCTTTATGTCGTAGCCAGTTCACTCCTGCTGATGTTCACTGCCTGCTGATTGTTCACTACCACCTTTGAACAGGTGTCCTGGCTCCAGCACCTTTTCTAAACTTGGATCATTAAACAACACTGGTAGATACTTGTTAAGGATCCCTTTAATTCTATTAAACTGTCTGCTATACACTGTAGAAAAAACAATGGGACCTTTCCTCTCACCCTTTCCCTTCCGTTGGACCCTAGTGTAAGTAGATTTTCCCTTATGATATAGGCTTTATTGAAAGAGCTATGTATATTTTTTGGTCTATAACCCCTTATAATAAGTCCTCTCGCCTGTAACTAAAAATTATAATCCATGGTGCAGTTCCTGCGCAAACGCAGGAGGTGGCACTATCCTGCATAGACTTGGGGGTAAAGTTTTGCCAGAGTTAAATTTCACCTTGCACAGCCCTTTCTAATGCAGCCCTTGTTTGATTCGTTTGGCATACCTGATCTAAACTGTAAATGTGTAAACCTTTTCCAGCCCTTAAGTGACATTTTGCCTTTCTGTGCAGTCCCACATGGCAGTGTGTTAGCTGGATTGAGTGACTACATGTGATGTTCATGCAAAGCAATCGGAACTGAAATTTAAATGGAAAATGTCTGCTTTAATCCAATCTAACCGGTGAAGTGGAAATCAATTCACATGCAGCTTCCATGAGGCATGATGTAGATGAATTCATATGACATTATCGTGTAACTGGGCAGATCAGACTTCATAGGACATTGCACATCACCACAACATCCACTCGTGTACACAGGAACACATTGCCAGGGGAATATGGGACATATTGGAGTCATACAATAACAGTCAAAGTACTGGAGACCTTATGGTATTTAAAACAGGGATATTCTTACCGTATATACTCGAGTATAAGTCGAATTTTTCAGGCTTTAAAATTAGCCTGAAAACCTAACCTCGACTTATACTCGAGTCAAGTCCTAATTTAGATGCAAATTCTGCAATTACAGATAGTAACCAGTAGGTGGCGCTGTGTTAACCTGCATAGAAAGTTACAGGAGCTGATCTGCCTTTACACTTCCTGCTTCCTGTATTCTGGCTGCTGGACTCACTCAGAACTGTCACTGGAATCTGTAAATCTGAAGGGTCTCCTCAGTTTGGGGCAACAAACAGCTGGAACTACAACTCTCAGGTGACATTTTTAAACTATGAGTCCTTTACTATATGGGGGTCAGAGTTCCCTTTACTATATGGGGATCAGAGTTCCCTTTACTATATGGGGGTCAGAGGGCCCTTTACTATATGGGGGTTCAGGAGAATTGTAGATGATGGTAAGCTTAATTGAAAGTTTACTGAACCTTGCCACTCCACATGCTTAGAAACTGAAACTCGCAACAACAAAGCATGCTGGGAGTTGTAGTTTCCAAACATGTGGAGTGCCAATGAATTGGAGGTTACTGGTACTGGATTTGGCTATTACTGTATGGGATTCATGTATGGGAATTCAGCTGTCCATTTAAAGGGCAACTAAAGCCTAAAAACAACACAGAATCAGAAGGCAGTAGTGGTGATAATTTCTACCCTCGACTTATACTCGAGTCAATCAGATTTTACAAGTTTTTCAGGTAAAATAGGTACCTCGACTTATACTCGGATCGACTTATACTCGAGTATATACGGTAATTTTTGAAGGCTGTTGAATGATGCCTTATGTAGTACAGCCAATTACTGCTGATTAGAAAGGTTTTATTGCAACCCAAGTGACACATCAGCCACACATCATCTGTATAATAAAAACTACAGTCTACAAGGTTCAGCGATTATGGAATGTAGAATTTCTAAATTGCATCACGGGTGAATCTTTTTTGGCAGAGCTAGGCTGAGACTAAGACACTTAGATAAATTATTTTAGACATTGCATTAGGACAGTGCGGTAAGGATTGTGTATTGCTCACCGCACTTCCTGCCATTAAAATTCCAAATATGCAAAGAAAAAAAAATCAATACGGCCTAATGTTAAGCTCCTAATGGCCACAACTGACTAATGTTTCTCTGTGTGATATATTTACTTTTAACAAGTGGAACAGGGGAAATGAGGATCAAATTGTAACTCAATTTTGACTTGACATTTCTTTATTCCACAAACCACACTGAGCACTTTTACTGTTGGATCCCCCTTTAAGAATTTTAGGAAGGAGGGTATAGAGCTTCTACTACAAGTATATGAAATATGCTGGGAATCGGCAACACAAAAAATAGTTTTACAGACTTCTAATATTCTTAATTAATAGTAGGGGATACATCATCCCTTATAAATCATGAGTGGTACTCAGAGTTTACTTTCCTGTATAACCCAGTTTGTGTCTATAGATGGACCGGATCGCGGATTCAAACCCAGTTCCAAAGGCAGATTTCTAAGATCCGTTCATCGCTTATTTTTCAGAATTACGCTTTCCAGATTTTTTCAAATGTCCCTAATTAAAGGGGAAGTTCAGTTCAAATACATATGCTTTTTAGAAAAAAGAGCAGTATTTTTTCATCCCAAAGACCTTAATCTTCCCATTCAGCATTGTGTCTGTGTATAAATAAATGCAACTGAAATACTGGCTTCCTGTTTGCAGGAACCAGCGCCTGGGTTGGTTCAGTTGCTCAGTAGAGATCTGAGCATCTTTGACCCATCCAACAGCCAATCAGTAGAAATTACTGTTAGGAACATTCCAAGGATGTGGTGCATCCTGGGAAGAAGAAGGACCGTTAGAACCTGAAATGTCAGCTCACTAATGTCAACAGCAGGGAACAGCAAATGGTATAAAATCAACTGATTTTTCAAAATTGGAGAAAATATGTAGAATAACTGAGAAGGCATTACACAAACTAACAATTTAACAAATATTGATAAATTCCACCAAACTGTCCCTTTAAGCAATGGCAGCGATTTTTATTAGTGCCAACCCCCTGGGTATAAAAGGCACCTCAACAGGTGCCAATTTGTCAGTGTGTTGGAGAGAGTTTAGTGGAGACCTGACAGTGTAGGAGTTGGAGTGTTTTTTGTGCTTTTCCATTTAAGTGTAAAAATAACTTTTTAATGATTGATCAAGATTTTAGTTTTGACTTTAGTTGCCTTTTAAATAGGGCTGCCTTGTAAATAGAAGGGTGGGTTGGTATGTGTGTTTACCTGTGTCTGTGTGGGTATCATTATGTATATAAAGGTGTAAAAATAATGCTGCTGAGTGTATGTAATCAGCATTACGGTCAGTCGTGAAAGACTGTAAATCACTCCGTGTATGGTCGCACGCCCGACAGATCCCCATACGATGGATGGGCGATTGGTCAGGTCTGTGTGTCACCCCCACCGCATGTGTGCCGACAGATACCAAAGGGAAATGTACCATGCCTGATACATGTAATTAACAATGCATGTTAATGACAGAAAGGTTCAGAGAGAAACACCATGAGGAGGATAGTATTAAAAAGGCTTTGAGTGAAACATACAAGGAAAAGGAAATAGCTACTAGTACCTAAAACAAAGTACAGAAGAAAATAAAACCTGTAGCACACTACATAAATACATTAAAATCTCTTTATTAGGCACAGCATGGCAAAAAGACAACACATGCTAGTGCAGTGGAAACGCACAGATAATTGCATGCGCGTTTCTGGTTTGCTGAGATTTGGCAATGTTTCACAATTGGAGCACACGCAATTACCCCAAAAATATGCTGATCGCATGTGCCCTGAAAAGCAGATTGGAGTGCAACAGACAGCAGCGCACCTAGTGTGGCAGGACCAATTGGCCAATACTAGTGTGAGCTTTTAACATGCAATCAGAACGTGTGGTGTGGCCTAGTCCAAAAACATTTTTAAAAAGGTGATACCTATCTATCCATAGCTTGTATAGCTTAGGTTAGATATGTACAGTATCCTCTGTTCACTTGTTTTATATGCACTTTGTTTATGGAGGTTTCAGAAACCCTGTCTACATATGGTTACTAGAGATGGCCAAACTCACTGTAATCCGTTCAACAACAGAAAATTCGAAAGTCTGCAAGTGGACCCATTGAAGTCAATGGGAGATAGAAAAAAATCTGAAAGTTCTGCCAAAATTAAATGTATAAATAGCAATAGCAATGTTTCAGGGGGAATAACGTGCCCCCTTCCTCACCTGAGAAAGTTTATTTGGAGTGCGACCCTCGATTCTGTTGAGACCTGAGAAACATGTATCAATGGCCAAAATGTTTTTTTAAAAAAACCTCTATTTACCAGTCTGGGCAGGACATGAAGCATCTATTTACCAGTCTGGGCATGGGACACCTATTTACCAAGCTGGGTATGGAACACCTATTTACCAGTCTGGGCAGGACATGAAGCATCTATTTACCAGTCTGGGCATGGGACACCTATTACCAGTCGGGCAGGACATGAAAGCATCTATTTACCAGTCTGGGCATGGGACACCTATTTACTAGTCTGGGCTGGGCATGGGGCACCAATTTACCAGTCTGGGCTGGGCAAGGGGCATCTATTTACCAGTCTGGGCAGGACATGGGGCACCTATTTAATAGTCAGGGCTGGGCATGGAGCCTATATTTACCTTTCTGGGCTGGGCATGGGATTCTATTTACCCAGCTGGGCATTTGGCACCTATTTACCAGTCTGGGATGGGCATTGGGGCACATATTTACCAGTCTTGGCTGGGCATGGGGCACCAATTTACCAGTCTGGACTGGGCATGGGGCATCTATTTACCAGTCTGGGCAGGACACGGGCACCTATTTAATAGTCTGGGCTGGGCATGGAGCCTATATTTACCTGTCTGGGCTGGGCATGGGATTCTATTTACCCAGCTGGGCATTTGGTACCTATTTACCAGTCTGGGGTGGGCATGGGGCACATATTTACCAGTCTTGGCTGGGCATGGGGAGCCTATTTACCAGTCTGGGCTGGGCATGGGACATCTATTTACCAGTCTGGGCTGGCCATGGGGCACATATTTATCACTCTGGGATGGGCATGGGGCATCTATTTACCAGTCTGGGCTGGGCATGGTGGCATCTATTTTCCTGTCTGAACTGGGCATTGGGCATCTATTTACCATGATGGACACAGGGCTTCTATTTACCAGTCTGTACTGGGCATGGGGGCGGGCATCTATTTTCCAGACTGGACATGGGGCATCTTCTATTTACAAGTCTGGGCTGGGCATGAGGCATCTTGTATTTACACGTCTGTACTTGGCATAAGGGAAACTTATATTTACCAGTCTGGGCATCTTATATTTACCAATCTGTGTGAGGTGGGCATGAGGGCATCTAATATGTACAAGTCTGTGTGGACTGGGCAGGAGGGCATCTTATATTTACTAGCCTGGACTAGACATGAGGGCATCTTTTATTTACCAGACTGGGCATTAGGGCATTTTATATTTATAAGTCTGTGAAGGCTTCTTATATGTGCAAGTCTGTGTGGAATGGGCATAAGGGTATCTAATACTTACCAGTCACTGTGTGCATTAAATTTTTAGCAGTCTTTGTTGATGCCACTTCTATTTTCCAGTCTTTATACTGGGCACTCAGCACACTTCACAGGCCATTGAAAAGTCAGCCTTTCCGTTTATCAGCCAGTGTAAAGTCCACCTTCCAGTCCACCAGCCAGTTTTAAATTAACCCTCCAGTAATTCAGCCATTATAATGTCAGCCCTCTAGTTCAACTACCAGTGTTAGGTCAGTCCTCCAGTTCACCAGTTGGTGTTAGTCAACCCTTCAGTTCACCAGTTAGTATTAAGTCAGCCCTCCAGTTCACAAGTTAAGTCAGCCCTCATGTTCACCAGTCAGGGTTAAGTCAGCCCTTCAGTTCACCAGTCAGTGTTAGGTCAGCCCTCTGGTCCACCAGCTAGTTTTAAATCAGCCCACCAGTTTACCATCCAGTGTTAGTCAACCTAGTGTTACTTTTTGTAAGTTGTAAGTTTTTCAAGGCAGGGATTTCATTCCTAATGTGTCAGGGCACACCGCACTTATTATATTATATATATAAAGTTTCCAAACTATTTGCAGCAGCAAGCTGGTTTTAAAGTGATAGTTCAGGTGCATATCTCCAAAGTGACCCATTAATCCCCCAATTTACGCAATTGTTACAAAGGAGACGCACTCTGTCAATATATAAGGCAATTAATGAGTTAATTCCATGCTGACCAATGCCAAATGATTCAGGAGATGAATTCCATTTATGTAAGAATCTTATGTAATTTTAATTTATTTGTATACTCTGTATTTTATATTGTAAAGCACTGCGTACACTAGTGGCGCTTTTTAAATAAAAGTATACATACATACAACCCACCTCCACAAGCAATGGCCATCTCCACAAGTCGCCACAGAAAGATACTATGGTGGCTTTATATACGTATTTCAGGTGACAAAAGATATAGGAACATTTGAGACTGTGAGTGAAAAGCACATAAGTAAGGTGTTAAGCTAGGTACACACCTAGCGATTTTTCCTCCTGACCGACCGTTCGATACTTTCGACCGGTCGGGCCAGGAGGAAGGACGCGTCCAATAGTCACCGCGACCGATCGTGCGGTCCATAGAGGACCGCACGATCGGACGAGGTTTTCCACCCTGTCCGATCGTCCTTTCGTCCGATTCGGACGAACGGTCATTCGGACATGGGCACATTCGGATGCGATAATTTCGATCCGATCGACCGATATACTGAACTATCGGTCGATCGGACCGAAATATCTCATCGTGTGTACCCAGCTTAAAATGTTGGTTACTAAACTAAATATTAATTAATCGTGTGTGCTTATTATTGATTTGATTTCCTAAACCCTGATTTATTAATTCACAACTTCAGTTACCTTATTATTATACTTTATACTATTATAATGATTATTAGCTAAGAGATAAGTACTGTAGGATAAGGTGATAACTTTTTATTATGGACTAACAGTTAATTTTTACAGACAAGCTTTCGAGAGATACACTTTTCTCGAGCAGTACAAGCAGTACTAAGAAACACAGGGTGCATCACATCTTAAAAGTGGACAGAGTTACAACCCTTTTTTTTGGAAATCCTATTATGTCAGAAATGTAAAACAAGGATAAGCATATAGGGTAAACTATAAGCAGTAAAGCAATAAAAACAACAACAAAGTAAACATTAGGGAACTGTAAAGAGGACATAATTAGTGAAAGTAATTAGTTGGATACAGACAAGGTACAAGCAGACATGGAAGTGGAAATGGATCAAACATATTCTTGATAGTGGCTGAGGAATCCTATGTCCCTATTTAAACCAGTTTGTTTAGTGTTAAATAAGAGGATCATTCGAAGTTCAAAGGTTTTCCTTTCCTGGGTGTTTTTAAATTGTCCTTTAAGTATCAATATTGAGATGTCCATGTCATAATGATTAGGAAGTGTGAAATGGTGTCTGGTCCCTGCAGGAGCAAAGGGCTGTAAGTACAGTTCTAAACTTTTTTTTAAGAAAAAACATGGGGGTTGGGGGTGGGCAGGGGGTATCTACCATATATTAAAAAATGATTTTTAAGGTGGACATTCCCTTTAACACATGTGCAATAGGGAGAGAGGATTGTTAGTGCTTGTACTGGGAAACAAATTAAATGGGTTAATCATTTAAGAAAGGCCTGTAAGTATATTGAATGGTATAAAGGACCACTTGGTTGTATTTGCCCCCCTGGCCAAAAGGTCCCAGTCCTCCCCTGATCTAATGGGTGGTAGGAGTCAATCATCAAATACTGGTCTGTGTGGGTTGGTTTTCTGTAAACCTCTACTTCCAGTTTACCATTCTCACTGACTTCTACCAAACAGTCCAAGAAAGCCAGTGTGTTGTTTTTTGCCTCTTCCCACAGCATTAATGTGTTCTGTGAAGGCTTGTACTTCCTTCTGATGGATTTTAACCCGGGTGTCATGTTGATCCCTGCAACAGAGTGGAGAACATCCCCACTAGCACAGAGGTGAAGGCTAAATAAATTAAACATCTCAGGGGAGCCCTTTAAACTTTAAATTGGAACACCAATACCAACAGTGAAGGAGGAAAGCAAGATAGGAGAAAGAACATGGTCATCCTGTATGTAGTAGGGTTCTCCAAGAAATTAAGAAGAATTTTCAGTAAACACAGAAAGACCCAATACCGAAACAAAAGAAGAGCAACATCTTAGCAAAGGAACAGGACTGATTGGTCAAAAAAAATTATTAACTGCCATTTTTTGGGGGGCTGCCACATGAATGAACGGGATTGTTACGATTACTTAATTAATGCATTTTATTCATCTATATGTTGTTAAAAGGCATGGCAACCCCCAACTAAAATTTCCCCACTGTTAGCCACACTGTGTAGTGTTAAAAGATCTTTTTCCTTTTTGCTCCTTATGTTGTCCCGCAAGGCATGATGAAAGTAAAAAAAAACGAAGAGTAGGAGCCTCTCTGTGTGTAATCCATCCCTGCCACTTCCTGCTTCTCTGTCATGCGCAGTGGAGCTCTCCCCCCTCCCTCCCCCCTCCATCTGGATCCCTCTGTAGCTGCATCCAGAAAAAACATCATATAAGGTAAGGCAACCCCCCCCCACACACACACACACACCTTTAAAGGGCATGTATGTCCACCCTTCTAATAAACTTTTTATATAATGTACTGCTCCTTCCCCCAGCCCCAACCGCATTACTATTATTCACAGAAAGTCCCCCAATCTTTACTTACCATGCCTCTATCCTTCGCCGCACTGCCCCCGCCCTCTGCTTGCATGGAAATGCAAGCAGGGGGCGGGACCGGCAGCTGCGTCCGTGAATTGGCTGAGAGGCAGCCAATCACGGACGCGGCTGCTGGGAGTTCAGACTGGCGAAGGAGAGAGGCATGGTAAGTAAAGATTGGGGCACTTTCTGTGAATAATAGTAATGCGGTTGGGGCTGGGAGCAGTGCATTATATAAAAAGGGTTTTATGGTAGGGGAAGGGAGACAAAATTCGGAGGGAGATTGAGGGGGAGAATGGTTGCAGTGCGCATGCCAAACTTCTCCCGGAGGAGAGACAGAGTCCTATATGGACTCTGCTATCCTCTTTCTGGCCATATTTTGGGGCTTTGGGGGGGGGACTACAGGAGAACCATATGGAGCTGGGATGTGAGGTAAGGATTTTTACACACTACACAGTGGGGCCAGTGGTGGGTTAAATTATAGTTTGGGGGGTGGACATGCCCTTTAATGCTAGGCTTAAACATCTAAATCAGACCCTCAATGTACGTACCAGACCCTGTTCCCTTGGCTCCCTCTACTGGCCGGCAGTCACATCAGTAATGGGGGGGGGGTGTAATGGGGGGGGTGGTGTATGTCAAACAATTCACCCTAACATTAGAAAAATATTTATAGCATTATTATGTATGTTATTATGTACAGTATATATTATGTAATCACAACCATATAATTGTCCACACTGCACTACATTCATCCTGTCACACTGTGGGCTGATATTCCATTTACCCAAAAAAACAGCCAATGTGTTTGCCTTGAGGCCAAACATTTGTAATTGATTTCATAAGAGGTGCAGCCACTTCTTAATTACAAATATAGGGCTCACTATGGCTGGGTATTCACTTGTACCTGATTGACCTTGATATCACAATTTGAGCTCTCCCCCCTCCCTCCCCCCTCCATCTGGATCCCTCTGTAGCTGCATCCAGAAAAAACATCATATAAGGTAAGGCAACCCCCCCCCCACACACACACACCTTTAAAGGGCATGTCCACCCTTCTAATAAACTTTTTATATAATGTACTGCTCCTTCCCTCAGCCCCAACCGCATTACTAATATTCACAGAAAGTGAGTCTGAGCACCTGCCGGTCTTCACCAGAGCCTCTAATGGTGAGGATGTTTCGCGGCAAGCAGGCACCAGGTCACGGCTCCAGAGGAGGGAACCACAAAGGTCAATCCCACAATGTAAAAAAGCAATCGAGATAAAGATCGGAGTAAACAGGAGGTAGGAGCTGAAGGGAGATAAGGACACCAGAGGTACCTGGAGGTAGGAGCTGTAGTAGATATGGAGACAGCAGGTAACTGGAGGTAGGAGCTGTAGTAGATATGGAAACTGGAGGTACCTGGAGGTAGGAGCTGTAGTAGATCTGGAGACCCGAGGTAACTGGGGGTAGGAGCTGTAGTAGATCTGGAGACCGGAGGAAACTGGGAGTAGGAGCTGTAGTAGATATGGAGACCGGAGGTAACTGGAGGTAGGAGCTGTAGTAGATATGGAGACCGGAGGTAACTGGAGGTAGAGCGTAGTAGATTGGAGACAGGAGGTAACTGGAGGTAGGAGCTGTAGTAGATATGGAGACCGGAGGTAAGTGGAGGTAGGAGCTGTAGTAGATATGGAGACTGTAGGAGCTGTAGTTATCCTAGGACTTAGATAAACTAGAAAAAGGGAGCTAGGGTTCAGAGTCCAAACACACTTTGAACTGGCAGCAAGATGCCAGCTGCCAGGAGGGGCCTAAATAGGCCCTGAGGACGTCATCACCGATGGACGCGCGTCCCCGCGTGCGCGCGCTGGGGCACGTACGCGCCGGAAGATTGCCTCAGGGGTGCCGCCCACGTCCCTGCGTCATAGAAGACGCGTGGATGCACGGACAGGCGGTCCGAGTAAGAAGCGCGCTCCTGCGGAGGTAAGTATCTTACATTGCCCCCCCCCACGGGCAACCTCTGGGTGCCTTTGGACTTAGGTTTGTCAGGATGTCTGGAGTGAAAGGTCTTGACCAGACGAGGAGCATGAATCTGTTCTGCCGGTTCCCAGGAGTTTTCTTCGGGACCGAATCCCTTCCATTTGATCAGATACCTTAGCTTTCCAGCAGATATCTTGGCATCTAAAATAGTCTCCACCTCGTACTCATCAGCCCCATCAACCAGAACAGGCAGCGGAGGAGGATCCAGCGCCGAATTGGTAACATATCTTTTAAAACAGGATACATGAAAAACTGGATGTATTTTTAATGAACTAGGAAGCTGCAGTTCAAAAGCGACCGTATTGATGGTTTTCTTAATAAGAAATGGTTTGATGAACCGAGGACCTAACTTAGCAGAGGGAACTCTAAGCTTCAAATTACGGGTAGACAACCAGACAAAATCGCCAACCTTAAATAACAAAGAATCCTTTCTTAACATGTTGGCTGATTTACAGGCTTGCTCTTGGGCTTCAGAGATGAAGGCCTTTAGCTCTAGAGTATTTTCTTTCATGAGATGTATTCTGGTTTAAAGATCAGGAATAGTGAACATGGAAGGAACACCGGTAAGAAGTTGGATTAAAACCATAATTTGCATAAAAAGGAGAACATTTGATGGAAGAATGAACAGCATTGTTGTAGGCAAACTCAGCAAGTGGTAACAGAGAAGACCAATCATCTTGTGAGGCGGTGGAGTAACAACAAAGATACTGCTCAAGTGTCTGGTTTGTCCTTTCCGTCTGTCCGTTAGATTGTGGATGATATCCAGGAGAAAAAGAATTATGGATATGCAAAGACTTACACAACTCCTTCCAAAATTTTGATGTGAATTGTACCCCTCTATCTGATACAATATCATCGGGAACTCCATGAAGACGGACAACCTCTTTAATGAATACATCCGCTGTAATGGCAGATGAGGGAATTCCCTTTAATGGAATAAAGTGAGCCATTTTAGTTAACCGATCAACAACCATAAAGAATGTATTAAAGCCCCTGGAACGAGGTAACTCCACAATGAAGTCCACGGTAATCATGCCCCAAGGGCGATCAGGGACAGGCAGAGGACACAGCAACCCATATGGTCTCTGTCTTGACATCTTGAATCTTGCACAAGTAACACAAGAAGCCACAAAACATTTACAATCCTTAGACATATTTGGCCAGGAAAAAATTCTATTAACTAGATCAAAAGTTTTGTGAAAACCAAAATGACCGACCAACGCATGAGAATGGCAACACTGAAGTACAGCAGATCTGGCAGAGTCCGGAACAAATATTTTATTATTTTGGTAGATAAATCCATCTTGGGAAAGAGAGGAAGACTGGAGAGATGCCTCTTTAATTGTTTTGGCTATATTAGTATGCAACAGCAAAAAATTTGATTTTGAAAGAACCATATTAGGTTTGTCTGACTTATTGATTTTAGAAAATTGTCTGGAATGGGCGTCGGCCTTGCCGTTCTTTGATCCTGGACGAAAAGTTGTATGTAAGTTAAATCTTGTAAAGAAAAGAGCCCATCTAGCTTGACGATGTTTTAATCTTTTAGCAGTCTGTAAGTATTCCAGGTTTTTATGATCCGTGAAGATGATAATGGGATGATTGGCACCCTCGAGTAGATACCGCCACTCCTCGAGGGCCGATAATTTGCGGTCTCCTACATCATAATTCTTCTCAGAGTCAGAAAGTTTTCTCGAAAAAAAAGCAACTGGATGTAGTAAAGCCTTGGGACCATTACGTTGAGAGAGTATGGCTCCTAGAGCAACTTCAGATGCATCAACCTCTAATATAAAAGTAACAGCTGGATCTGAGTGAATTAGGACGGAGGCTGATATAAAAGCAGACTTCAGACGCTCAAAGGCCGTTTGAGCGGAATCCGTCCAACAGAATGGAACATGAGTTCTGGTCAGAAGAGTTAACGGCAGAATAATAGTAGAAAAATTCTTAATGAACCTGCGGTAGAAGTTAGGAAATCCGATGAATTTTTGAACTTGCTTACGGGTAGATGGAGTAGGCCAATCCTGAATAGCGGACACCTTTTGAGGATCCATGATTAGTCCTTGTGATGAGATGATAAACCCCAAGAATGGTATAGAAGACTTTTCAAATTCACATTTCTCCAGTTTAGCGTATAACCCATGAACTCTAAGATGAGATAGGACTTTCTTGACTTGGGTACGATGTTCCTCCAGGTTAGAAGAAAAGATCAGTATATCATCCAGATAAACGGCCAAGAAGTCATCCACAAAGTCACAGAAAATGTTGTTGACAAAATGTTGGAACGTGGCAGGGGCGTTACACAGACCGAAAGGCATAACTAAATATTCAAAATGACCGTATCTGGAGCGGAAAGCCGTTTTCCATTCATCCCCTTCTTTTATTCTGATCAGGTTATAGGCTCCTCGAAGATCCAACTTGGTAAAAACCTTAGCCGTTCTCAACCGTTGGAATAATTCAGGAAATAATGGAAGAGGATATCTATTCTTAACCGTGACATTATTGAGAGCACGGTAATCAACACAGGGCCGAAGAGAGTCGTCCTTTTTCTCAACGAAAAATATACCGGCTCCCGCCGGAGATGTGGAATGACGTATGAAGCCCTTCTGTAGATTTTCCTCTATATATTCCTTAAGAACCTTTTGTTCTGGCTCTGACAAAGGATGCACATGACCAAAAGGAATCTTCGCACCAGGTAGCAGCTCAACTGGACAATCATAAATGTGATGTGGTGGTAGACTATTGGCAGCTTTCTTGTCAAAGACGTCTGCAAAGT
This sequence comes from Hymenochirus boettgeri, assembly GCA_019447015.1. Classification (NCBI taxonomy): domain Eukaryota; kingdom Metazoa; phylum Chordata; class Amphibia; order Anura; family Pipidae; genus Hymenochirus; species Hymenochirus boettgeri. The sequence continues at coordinate 50,155,989 of CM033474.1, read as the reverse complement.
TATGATAAATGTTGGGTAGAAGGGTTTTAGTTTGAGATTGATTAATGCTCATCAGTGAAGAAGAAGAAAAACATGACAGTTGACAATGCGATGAAAGGAAAGAAATCTCTCCAGGATTATGTGTCTTCAACCATGGCATGCCTAAAATAAGAGGAAATAAAGAAAAAGGCAGTACATCAAAACAAATAAGTTCAGAATGATGATTGTTTCTGATTTCCCATAGAACAGGACCAGACGAGATCTTAGACCCATCTGCCAGATGAATGAATAGAGGAGAAGATTTGGGACGAGTAGGAATCTTCCAATCCTGGGTTAGGGACTCCAAAATAAAGCAGCTACAGGCCCCAGAATCAATGACGGCTTGGGCGGTAAACATTGGGCCTGTTCCCTGTAACAAAACATCAATAGAGAGGTAAGGCACTGGAGTCGGATACAGAGGAGCAGAAGGCAACGAAGGAACCTTACTCGTAGGTCTGATTGGGCAGTTATGAAGCAAATGACCAGACTCCCCGCAGTAGAGACACAGATTTAAACGGCGTCTTCGGGTTCGTTCCTCAGGGGAAAGAGAAGGGGCGAGTCAGACCCAATTGCATAGGAACAGGTTCCAGGAGGCCTGAAGTGGAAGAGGTAGAAAATACATCACAAGAAGGACGAGAAGCACCCATTCTTTCTAACCTCCTTTCCCTTAGCCGCCGATCAATTTGGACCGACAGATCAATAAGATCTTTCAGCTTTTCCGGCACTCCGGTGCGTGCTAATTCATCTTTTAGGATTTCCGACAGTCCAATTCTGAACTGATGTATAAGAGCCGCTTCATTCCATTGGGTCTCAACACTGACCCTACGGAAATCGGCCACATAATCTTCCACCTGTCTTCGTCCTTGGGACAGATTACGAAGCGTAGCCTCAGCTGAAACAGCTCTTTGTGGATCATCATAAATCTCTCCCAGAGCTGAAAAAAAAGAGTCTACGGAGGCTACTGTAGGACTGCTTTGATCCAACAGACGAAGGGCCCAAGCCTGGGGCTCATCCTGAAGAAGTGAAATGATGAAACCTACTTTTACTCTTTCTTCAGTAAAGCTTTTCGGGCGTAGGGAGAAGTACAAATTACAGGAACTTTTAAACTGGCCAAATTTGGAGCGGTCTCCGGAAAACCGGTCAGGAAGCAGTATCTTAGGCTCAACAACGGATGGATTATAGAGAGTTCCAGTTTAACCTAGTATCCCTGTCTAGCCTCTTGAAGGGCTCCCCGAAGTTTGGCGATTTGCCGATATAGGTCCTCAGCTGGAATGACGTCTCCAGTGGGATTCATCTGGCTGCCAGTTACTGTTATAATTTCTTCAGGAGAAGGCCTCTATGAGACCCCCTCTGGATGCGGAGTCTAAGCACCTGCCGGTCTTCACCAGAGCCTCTAATGCAGGCACCAGGTCGCGACTCCTGAGGAGGGAGCCACAAAGGTCAATCCCACAATGTGGAGAAGCAATCGAGATAAAGATCGGAGTAAACAGGAGGTAGGAGCTGAAGGGAGATAACTACACCAGAGGTACCTGGAGGTAGGAGCTGTAGTAGATATGGAGACAGGAGGTAACTGGAGGTAGGAGCTGTAGTAGATATGGAAACCGGAGGTACCTGGAGGTAGGAGCTGTAGTAGATTTGGAGGCCGGAGGTAACTGGAGGTAGGAGCTGTAGTAGATCTGGAGACCGGAAGTAACTGGAGGTAGGAGCTGTACTAGATATGGAGACCGGAGGTAACTGGAGGTGGGAGCTGTAGTTATACTAGGACTTAGATAAACTAGAAAAAGGGAGCTAGGGTTCAGAGTCCAAACACACTCTGAACTGGCAGCAAGATGCCGGCTGCTAGGAGGGGCCTAAATAGGCCCAGAGGACGTCATCACCGATGGACGCGCGTCCCCGCGTGCGCCGGAAATATTGCCTCAGGGGGTGCCGCCCACGTCCCTGCGTCATAAAAGACGCGTGGACGCACGGACGGGCGGTCCGAGTAAGAAGCGCGCTCCTGCGTGTCCCCGCGCTTTTCAGTCAGCTCATATTTCAGTGTGTTGGAGTGTGGGGCGCACCATGTACAGGTATTCCACTCCTCCTGCGACTGGCGGGATCTGCTGCAAAACCATCCCCAACTCCCGCAACCGAAAGAACTCTCAATCATACTCCATCCCCACCTCCATCCAACCCTAGACCACTAACTCTGCCTCCATCCACCCTCAAGGTGATGTCACATCCCCTCGCCACGCCCCTTCCACTACCCTGCCCGGAAACCTCAAATGGCAGGGTGGGATGTCCGCATGTATCACATTTACCATTTTGCCTTCTTCTCTGATGGGAGCCAAAACTAGAGGTAGGTGCAAATTCACATACCTCCCTAAAACATTTTTCATTTTAAAGGGTTGTCTAGGCACTGTATTTGCTCTTTATCACATTCCTCCGCAGGAAAGAGAAGACTGCAAAAGGGATAGGCCCCACTATACACAAATTGTGCGCAATGCAATACGTTTTTTGGAGCCCATTCACTTCATGTGGTGTCCATGATTCACTATGTGCATTGTGCTGCAATCCATTTTCCCAGCATGTGATCATTATTTTTGGTGTGCAGCACCAAACACACAACACCAAAATTTTAAATTCCACCATTTATTGTAAAATCAGCAAGTTAAAATTTACATTTTATGGACTGAAAGTGTAGGTATATAGATAGATAGACAGACAGACAGGGTGATTCCTCCAGTCTAAAAGATAAGAACTGTAATTCAGAAATCACTCATCTGGCTTTTTGAGGAATGTTTTTTTTTATTAACACTCAGTTAATGCTATGACAGACGTGTTTCGGCCATTTTGTTATAGGCCATAATCAGGATTCCTGATGACGGCCTAAAATGAATTGCCAAAACGTGTTAATATTCACATGTATGTGGGTCAAATATAATATTTGAAAATAATGCCCAATGGGTATTCTAAATACATCATCACAAAACAAATAGTTGCTATGGTAACCAGTGAATACAGTGATGTCACAGAGCAGATGATGTCACAGCTGAAGATTGTACTAATCTGCATGTTAGTGAATATAGTGATGTCACAGCTGAGGATTGTACTCACTAGTTCATACACATTCATACCAGGCAATGAAATGGAAGGGTACACTCTAGTGATGAAGTGGAAAAGTTTCCTAGTTTCCATGCTATTGTTTGGAGGTAATAGGCTATAGTGTGAAACAGATGCCCAGAGATATATATGTGTAATAAAGCTGCAGCAGAAGTATATCATTTTAACAAATCATCATCATTTATCAAAAATGTAAAATATGGTGCACACTTCACTGCATAATAAAGAAGATAATAAATCAACCTTAACAGTTTTTATGAGATCTATCTGCCTTTTCTCCTCAGAAATCGCCCATAGATTATTTACCATTGGATTCCCATCATAGCGGAATAGTTACACTACAAACTCCTTTGTGGATCATTGACCCTTCATTAATCCCCAGACATTTGTAAAAATACATCAAATCAATTTTTTTTAATAATATGGTTTCTCAATAAAATTAATTTTGATTTTTGCATTTTGTTATTCCTTTTTCAATTTCTACTTCTCTGCTCAATTAGAGATGTTTGTGCAAACAAATGATAACAATATTGATAATAATCAGGGGAAAATAAATATTAAATAATAAATCGAGACAGGCATGAGGCACACATGTGCGGGAAGGGGAGAAGCCAGGAGACTTGATGTCAAAAGCTGATTGCGCTATTTCTACTGAAGAACCGGAGTTAGAAATCCAAACTGCAGTTATAAAATAAAGCTACAAAGTTTTTTTTAAAAATTGCAATTTGGCAGTATAATTCACCTTTAAAAGCTAATTTAAGACTGCAGTGCAACTGACCCACAGGCTTTTCTTGTCATGTGAGCAATAGTACAATTAGGAACTATGAAATATAAGGATATTGTAAACCAACATACCTATATACTCGAGTATAAACCGAGTTTTTCAGGCTGAAAATCAGCCTGAAAACTCGGACTCGGTTTATACTCGAGTCAACCGCTTACCTGGTCATTCCGCAGCCGCGCGATCTTTTTCTGCACTGGCGCGCAGGCCTGACTCACTGCCCGGCGCCAAGCCTGGCGCCGGGCATGGACGTCACCGGCGCGCCGGTACAGGAATGGGCGCGCGGCTGCCGGAATGCCGATACCGTACCTGCCAGGAAGCCCTTGGATGGAGGAAGAGCCCACAGGGAGAAGAGTCTCCACAGGAAGAAGAGTCCACAGGGAGAAGAGTCCACAGGGAGAAGAGTCCACAGGGAGAGAGTCCACAGGTACAAACTGAACTGAGGGGGAGGGGCATTCAAGATGTTTGGAACTACAACTCCCACATGCTTTATTAGCTGGGAGTTGTAGTTTCCAAACATCTTGAATGCCACCTCACTTGGCATTCAAGATGTTTGGAAACTACAACTCCCAGCATGCTTTATTAGCTGGGAGTTGTAGTTTCCAAACATCTTGAATGCCAAGTTTCTACCCTCGGTTTATACTCGGGTCAATAACTTTATTAGGATTTTTAGCTGAAATTGGGTACCCTCGTTTATACTCGGGTCGGTTTATACTCGATATATGCTGTAATATGATCCTTGAGAAAGGCCAATTGGGGTATTGAAAGAGCTATTCTAATTGAATTTTGGATTAAAATATAGGAGAGATGGGCATTGCAAGGAATAAGTAGAGCAGTATTAATTCTGTTACCCTGTTCGGGGTAAGGGAAACACACAAAGACTGAGAAGGATTTAACATACGGGCACCATAAGTATAAATAACAACCAGACCAATCACACCGGGTACAATATATCAGTTGGTCAGAATAACATCAAAAAATTTTGCATTGACATTTTTTTGGAAGATTTATCAAATTTGGACAAGTCAGTAAATTTCTAACAATCTTGTGGTCTTTAAAAGTAGACACCAATGGACGGTAATGCACGTGATTGTAGTGTGGCTTCAGCTTTACTATTCTACTACACTGAGTTACTGCTGGAAAACTATTGTGTGTATAAAGTTTATTTAAATAACAGTTAAACTGAAAAGTACTTGGGACAGGGATATAAGACTGGTAATTCTACCTTCCAATATTGTTTCTGTGAGGAGCACTAGCCCAAAGAAAACTGATTCTGCCAATCTTCTTCCTGGCTTCAAACAAATATAGGGGAAAGGCTTCCTCATAAAAAGACCAACCCTAACCGGACTGAGGTGTTCCACAAGGCTGGTCCATGAGCTGTGCATCTATCCTACATTGTAGTAATTCTTCCTGGCTTCAGCACTATCTTTAATACAGGAATAGTCCAGGACTAACCTGGCAAATTAAAACTGTACGTGCTGTAGCTCCTTAACCAAATCATATTGTGAGGTAGTAATAATCAATCCAACCTCCCTGCCCCAGGTACTTTCCATTTATAAACAGTTAATTTTAATATAGATATCCTTTAACACAGAAAATCTTTGCTCTATTTATTCCTTGCAGAGCCCATCTCTCAATGAAAAATATTGAGTGGCTGACTGACAGAATTAATGCATTTTATTCATCTATATGTTGTTAAATTGCACAATATGCAATTGCTTGTTCAACTGACCAATCAGATTTTTTCTTTTGTGTTAGATGCAATTGGTCAAACAATTCATCCTAACACTATAGAAATAACGGATACCATTTATTATGTATATTACCGTATGAAACCACAACTATTTGATTGTCCACACCGCACTACATTCATCCTGTCACACTGTGGGCTGATATCCCATTTACCCATTAAACCAGCCCATGTGTTTGCCAGGAGGCCAAACATTTGTAATTGATTTCACAAGAGGAGCAGCCATTCTAAATTACATACAGTATACAGGGCTCACTATGGCTGGGTGTTCACAGGCCAGTTATTTGTACCTGATTGATCCCAGGTCTGACCATTTGCTCTCACTGCCTAGGAGTTGAACGGTAAAATACCATCTGAACAATTGTTCCAGGATGATTTGATGTGCTTATCTGGATTGTTTTTTCATACTTCTATGTATCAAACGTTAGTTGGGTCAAACATCAGCTGATTTCCCCTGTACTTCACAATGCCAGAATTTATTGGTACGTCAGTTTGGAAAAAAGGAAAAGCTATGATCCTGTGTTCATCTTAGTTTTTAATAAATCTGAACTGCTTATACAGTGACAAATCTACTACAAACTGGGAAATGGAAAGAAAGAAAGGGGCATTTAAAATCTATAAATCAGAGGGAACAGAACAATCATTTATAATTTACAAAAACTAATAAGGATTGCAAGAAAGCAATTAAACTAGCTAAAATAGAATATGGATAGCAGAACAAAACAAGACCAATCAAAATGTTTTTTTAGGTATATCAATAGAAAAAAGTTGCGGAAGGAGAATGTGGGACCATTAAATAATAGGAATAAGATGGTTATAGAGGTCGCAAAGAAGTCAAATGCGCAAATATTTTCACCCTCTACAAACTATAGAGAAACATCAACAGGTTCAGAATGAAGAGTGTACAGTCCTCAGGATTGCAGCTTACACTACATGTTTAAGGTATATATACCCTATGTCAAGTGTAACAAACCCACAAGTGACCACACAATTTATATGTACAACCAGGATGAACAGAAAATGACAGCCTGAATAGGCTGGAAGAATTCTTTGGCCACTGGAACAATAGGGGGCTTGGCTGATCATAATGATACAAAGTTGTATGATTTATAATTGTTTATTGGATAAAAGGGAGAGGAAGGTGGGGACAATACTGATAAAAGGGACAATGCTGAAACAATGTATCATTAATTTATTTGAGGCCAGATAGGCAAGAATTGTCCCTCCCTCCCTCCCTCAGGTTATGGCTAAAAGAGCCGTTTTGTATTGTCACAGCGTGGTTTTTAGGCGCATTTGCCAGTGCAGTTAAGAAATTAAATTGTAATGTGGTGAGTTAAGCTGGTGGGAAGGGGTGCGGCCTGTGGCTGACAGTGCAGGTCGGCCTTGCTACACCAGCAGGAGACTCCTGGGACTCTATGGTTTTATTCGTGCCGGTTGCCAAGCAACCGCTGGCACATTTGTTACAACTGCAATGTTTAAAAAAATTTATAAAAATTGCTTAATAAAAACTATAATTCCCCCCACTACTGGCCCCACTCTGTAGTGCATAAAAATCCTTACCTCACTTCCCAGCTCCATATGGTTCTCCTGTAATCCCCCCCCCCCCAAATTCCCGAAAACTGCCCAGCAGGAGGATAGCAGAGTCAATATAGGACTCTGCCTCCTGTCTCTCCTCCGGGAGCAGTTTGGCATGCGCATTGCAGCCATTCTCCCCCTCCCGTTTTGGACTCCCTCCCCCTAGCTCAAAATCCCTTAAATATCATGTTCTGCTTCGTCCCCCAGTCCCCACCGCAATCTTTTTATTGCCAGAAACTTTCCCAATCTTTACTTACCTTCGTCCGTTCAGAACTACCGGCAGCCGCGTACGTGATTGGCTGCCTCTCAGCCAATCACAGACGTGGCTGACGGTCCCGCCCCTCTGCTTGCAGTTTCGCGCAAGCAGAGGGCCGGGCAGTGCGGCGGAGGAAAGAGGGAAGGTATGTTTGGGGAAGTTCCTGGCAATAAAAATATTGTGGTTGGGGCTTGGGGATAAAGCAGAACATTATATTAAAAGTTGTTAAGAAGGGTGGACATACCCTTTAAAGGGTCTATAAAAAACATGTGAGTAAGAGTATAAAGTGCAAGTAGTGGCCAAAGCATCTTGGCTAATTTACAAAATAGGAACAGCACAGAACTAAATGTCATAATAACAATAAATATAAAGTTCATATAAATAGTAATTCAAAGCCTTGATGGCAAAACAGTACAAAGTTGCAATATAAATAGGCATAATAAGTATATAGTCACATATGTATAAAAAGCATAGATACATATATAGTCATGTATGTATATAAATCTATTGTAAATGATGTACATACAAAATAAAACTCACACAGTAGTACATAATAAGACAATTCAGCTAATAAAGCTGAGAAACACATAGCTTACATGGAGTGCACTCTCCATGGGGGCGACTTCAATATCTATAAGAGAGGGAAGAGTACAAGGCAAGTATGTAACAAGTATTATTTAAAACAACTATTAGTCCTTATAGCAGTGACTTAAATTATGAAGGGTATAAAAGAAGAATATTCACTTTGGCTGAAAGTAGAGAAACAGTTAGACAATATTAATATTAATAAAGCCCCAGGACCTGATGAATCACATAAATAAATACATGTAAGTAGCACCTACTTTGAGGTGTGTGTTTTGTTGCATGTCTTCAATAAAATACTTGTTTTGCTCAGGCTCTTACCACTGACCTGACTATTTTCCCACATAACAACTGTCAAAACTGCATACAGTATACAGCACACCAACTGTCAAACCATTAAAGCTACAGAAAAGCTGCTTACAGAAATGCTAAAATGTATGATGTTTCAGATTGGATATCTAATGAAATAGGAGCAGATCAACAAAAAAAATGGTACAGTGATAGTTGGGATGAATTATAGTTTCCACTAATGGGCAATTTAAAAAAAACAAATTTTACAGTGTACATACCCTTTAAGAAAGCTCAGTTTTATCTAGACCACTGTTCCTTATATTTTCAGATTCACTTTTGATCTTATAATTAGTAATCAGCATTCATGAGAAATTGAGCTTGTTAACGCATGTGATCACCATTTGGTGTGCATCATGTGTACACATCAGGAGCCTGTAGGCCAAAAGAGCATGGCGCCCTTAGCCCTACCCCAACCCACACCCATTTTCTCTTTTTTGAGGAATAAAACAGACTATAAATGGGTTGGATTGGTGGGAGGAGATTGACAGCTGCCCCTCCAACCTCAGGCGCCCCTAGGCACGTGCCTACTGTGCCTTATGGTAAAGCCCTGGTTATATCACTTTTCCCCCTTAAACCATTAACTGTCTCTTCTTATATTGACGTCTCTTTTTACAGCATTCACTGTCTCTTCTTATATCACTGTCTCTTACATCACTGTCTCTTTTTATATCATTAACTGTCTCCACTATGACTGTCTTCCCTTATGTCTTATCAGTGTCTCCTTACTTCACTAGGATAGTACAATACCTCCATGGTAACTGCTCTCCCCCCGGTAACCATCTGGGCACTGCCTGGAACTCTCACTGTCCCTAAAAAGTGAATGAAATTCTCCCGCCTAACTACAGGGCAGTGAGGACCAGGTGACAGGCTCCACCCCTGGCTGTATAGCAACTTTAATGCAATTCCCTGTGCACGCCCACAACTCATTACTATGCTTTATGACCCTCCCCGTTGTCCCAGTGCTGTTCGGAGTGAAGGATTCTCAGTTCCCCAGTCCGGACTCTCCTCCCTCAGTAAGAAAGATGCTCAGACAGCGGCTCCCCTGGACTCCCCTCCCCGGGTACCTGTCTATGGCAATGCTCGTTATAACCACTGGAATCCCTGGGTGCAGAGCCTTTAACTTGGATGTCCAGGCGGTGACTGTGTACAGCGGACCTCCGGGCAGTTACTTTGGATATTCCGTGGATTTCTACCTGCCGGACCCCAGGACGTGAGTGAACCTTAGAGCGGTCCCAGCAGGGCTAGTTCACTATATGGACTGGTCACTATGGATCATATGGCAGCCCTATAGGAAATGGACCATAGTCACTATAGATCATATGGCCAGTCACTACGGATCATATGACAGCCCTATAGGAAATGGTCCGGTCACTACGGATCATATGGCAGCCCTATAGGAAATGGACCATAGTCACTATAGATCATATGGCAGCCCTATAGGAAATGGACCATAGTCACTATGGATTATATGGCAGTCCTATAGGAAATGGACCGGTCATTATGATCATTATGGCAGCCCTATAGGAAAATTACCATAGTCACTACGGATCTATGGCAGCCCTATAGGAAATAGCCATAGTACTATATGGATCATATGGCAGCCCTATAGGGATGGATCATGGTCACTATAGATCATATGGCAGCCTTATAGGAAATGGACCATAGTCACTATGGATCATATGGCAGCCCTATAGTAAATGGACCATAGTCGCTATGGATCATATGGCAGCCCTATAGGAAATGGACCGTAGTCACTATGGATCATATGGCAGCCCTATAGGAAATGGACCATAGTCACTATAGATCATATGGCAGCCCTATAGAAAATGGGCCATAGTCACTATAGCTCATATGGCAGCCCTATAGGAAATGGACCATAGTCACTATGGATCAGTATGGCAGCCCTATAGGAAATGGACCATAGTCACTACGGATCATATGGCAGCCCTAGAGGAAATGGACCATATAACTATGGATCAGTATGGCAGCCCTATAGTAATGACCATAGTCACTATGAATCAGTATGGCAGCCCTATAGGAAAATTACCATAGTCCTATGGACATATTGCAGCCCTATAGGAATGGGCCATAGTCACTATGGATCATATGGCAGCCCTATAGATATGGGCCATAGTCACTATGGATCAGTATGGCAGCCCAATAGGAAATGGATCATAGTTCTAGGGATCAGTATAGCAGCCCAATAGGAAATGGACCGGTCACTATGAATCAGTATGGCAGCCCTATAGGAAAATTACCATAGTCACTGTGGATCAGTATGCCAGCCCTATAGGAAAGTTACCATAGTCACTATGGATCAGTATGGCAGCCCTATAGAAAAATACCATAGCCATTATGGATCTATGCAGCCCTATAGGAAATGGACCGTAGTCACTATGAATCAGTATGGCAGCCCAATAGGAAATGGGACACAGTCAGTATGGATCTATGGCAGCCCTATAGGAAATGGGCCATAGTCACTATGGATCTATGGAAGCCCTATAGGAAATGGGCCATTCACATGGATCATATGGCAGCCCTATAGGAAATGGACCATAGTCACTATGGATCTATGGCGCCCTATAGGAAATGGACCATAGTCACTATGGATCAGTATGGCAGCCCTATAGTAAATGGACCATTGTCACTATGGATCATTATGGCAGCCCTATGGAAATGGACCATAGTCACTATGGATCATTATGGCAGCCCTATAGGAAATGGACCATAGTCACTATGGATCAGTAGGCAGCCCATAGTAAATGGACCATTGTCACTAGGATCATTTGGCAGCCCTATAGGAAATGGACCATAGTCACTATGGATCAGTATGGCAGCCTTTAGTAATGGACCATAGTCACTATGGATCATTATGGCAGCCCTATAGTAAATGATCATATTCACTATGGTCAGTATGTCAGCTCTATAGTAAAATGACTGTAGTCATTGTGAATCAGAATGGCATTCCTATAGTAAAATGACCGTAGTTACTATGGATCAGTATTGCAGCCCTCTCTTCATTTCTGATGCTTGGGGTCCCTGTTCTTTACATCTTGTAATTAAAGGAGAACTATGGTCAAAAACATGGTGCTTCTCAAACCTTTCAGGTTGTGACATTCTAAAGCTTCTTTCACACAGGCCAGTATTCCGACCAACCAATATTTCGGTCGGTAGGGTAAAAAATATTTCCGAAATTGAGGTTGAAAATGGATTGGACATTTTTGCCCAGTCTTATAAGTCACGGAATTGGTTTTAATAGTGGTGCTGCTTTAATTCCCATCAACAGACTGCCAATCAGGTTTATCAATCTGTCCCCTGGGACAGGGAATACTGGGAAGTTGCTGTGAAGGGCAAGCAATGCACATTTCTGTCCCATTATTGTAAATGCCAGACTCTTGTCTAGTCACCTGCATTTTATGCTGTGTATTTTGTACATAATTGCCTCACATTGAGTGTATCAAAATCAGTTGGCACCCAGCTTGGCACCTTAGATAGACTTTTGTTTATTCAGTAAAATCTTTATTTCCTCACCACCCTTCTCCTAGTGGACACCATACTTAGTAGATTTTTTCAACCGTGGGTTCTCCTTTAATTCCTTACCCCCTCATAGCTTAATTTTTCTATTTATCTGTGCCCTTTAAGTTTCCAGCTGTCAGAAATCTCAATAGTGAATTACAATGTGTCATGTAGGTACTACTATACCAAAAGGCGGTCACTGTACCTCTGGTTACTAAGGTGGAGCTACTGTACCTTTCATAGGCATAGGGAGAATGGTGTAAGGGGGCTGCATTATAAAATTCCTGTTAGTTAAGGACCTGCTGCTGTTTAATCAGTTCCTCTGTGTGTGTATAGGGTCTAGGTTGCAGGTAATTGGTTAATGGAAAGACCCACATGGTAACAATGTTGCATCTTTTGCATTTTTGTTACTGGTTAATTTCAAATCAATAAGCAGCTTAAAGGACCACATGCTAATTGTTTGTTAATGTTTTAAGGGAAAGCCTATTATTTGTAGGAGCTGCCACATTGTCTTTTCTGCAAAGGAAGAATGAAAACTCTTCTATTCCATAAGCTACTGTATCTGTCTGTTCTATTCCACAACCTATTGTTTAGCATGTCTGCCAGAAGCTATAGCAATTTGCCTTAAGTGAAGGAAAGTCTACAATTGGATTTCTGTGTCTTTTTCTTCCTGCTATTAATAAGTTTAAATCTATGGCAAAAAGAGAATTGTGTCCGTGTTTTAGGATATGATGGTTAGAAAAAGGAGATTTCCTGATTAAATAAAGTAGGAAGGCTGTGCTAGGGTTGGATACATTTGCCCTGCAAACTGTTAATCAGATGCTGGAAAATGGTAGTTCTGTAACACCTGTCAGGATAAAAATGCATAACTGCTGCATATCACAGTTTTTTTGAATGTAAACAACATACCAACAGGTTGCAGGAATTCTGGGAGCTGAGTTAAGTTCCACATTTCTGGTGTAAAACATAATCAGGGATAACAAACTTGCGGTCCTCAGGTTTCCTAGGGATTTTGACACCTGAAACAACTTTTAAATGCCCCTATCAGCAGGCAGGGGGGGGGGGCACATGAAGCGGGCATGGCTTCATCAGGGAACATAGGCGTGGCTTGTGGAGGTGGGTATGGAAGACTGACTACACTTACTGGAGAACTGGAGGGCTGACTTAACATTGATTGGTGGAATGGAGGGCTGACTTAACACCGATTGGTGGACTGTCTGTTGGTAGGTTATTAATTATTTATAAAAAACTTTCTATTAACACATTCTGGGTAATAAGTGATATTTGAGTTGTGGTTTGGGACATTTTCAAGGTCTTGATTACAGGTAATTATGAAACGTTTTGTGGAAAAGACCTTAACACTGGACTTATTCATTTTTATTTCTAAATAGAATTCAGGATTCCATTGTGTTCTCATTCACAAACACATAAAAAAATAAAGAAGTAGGACCATTTTTTCTTTATTTAGTCATGTGGTAATATTTACCATGCAGTGCTTCCTAACGCTAAACAGACCCCATAGGTAACATGCGAACAGGCTTTGAACTGAGCAGTTGATGGACAGGGGTTAGCATTCCATAATAGAGCATGCTGCGCTTAATTAAAAGATATGTAGGCAGAATACTCACTGTAACATAATGCAAGTGTTGGTGCTAGCATGGGTTATAATGGAAATGAAATTCAGTAACCTATTATACACAGCACTTAAAAAGCAGTTGTCACAGTTCTTGTGAGTGAGAAACAGAGTGATGTTCTACTTGACTTACCAACCCCCCTTCCCCGTTCCTCTTCCTAAAACTTTGGATAAAACTTCACCCAAAGGCTAAAACGCCATCAAGTATGAATGGGATGTCTTATTGTCTGTAATCCTGCGTGTGTGCAATGACACTGATTGTTTTTTTATTATCATTCTCTATATTACAGATCTAGCGTCCTCATTGGAGCTCCAAAAGCCAATACTTCTCAGCCAGAGATAGTGGAGGAGGAGCGGTATACTACTGCCCCTTTCCTGCAACACGACAGCTGGATGCAAGAGCAATTCCTTTTGATACTACCAGTAAGAGCATTGGTTATTTAAATATCTTGCATAAATATTCATTAATTTCTGGACTGAACATTCCCAGAGACAAAAAGATTATTATTACATGGCGAATTTGTTACAGTATTGAATGGCACCAGTGATCCATTTTATTAAACCAGAATCATTCCTGAGGGGAATATTTAAAGGACAACGTCACTGTAAAAATATTTTTTTTGCAAAAAATGGAAAGTACCTGGGGCAGTGAGTTAGAATTGATTATTCCTACCTCCATATCATTTTGCACGTACTTGAACGTACAGTTTGCCTGGTGCTTGACTTTCCTATATAATAGTGGTGAAAGCCAGGAGGAAGCCTGGAGAACTGGCGCTCTCTATAGAAATCATATTAGAAGGTAGGAATTACCAGTCCTACCTCTGCCCCAGGTACTTTTCATTTTACTGCTAGGCCACACTAGTGCATTTCCCACACACTTTCAATCATGTCTCGCAATCCGTTCGTACGATCCGTGCAGGAAAACCACGCCAGGCTAAAACAATGTAGGGGGCCACACAGTGCGCTCTGCTCTGTTCTGTTTTTGTAGTGCATTGATCACCACTCCCTCCGATACACCTCCGATACCTGAGTTATCGCATGTTGTAGTGTAGCCACAGCCTGTTTTTTTTTTTTTTTTTTTAATAAACTGTGTATGTCCTATAGATTTTCTTTAAAACTCCCTTGAGATACAGCTGATACATATGTTCCAAATGGTGGACAGAATAAATTACAATAAACATGTTATATTATTTTACATTTTTATTGTTATTTGAAACAGAGAGATTTTTATATACTATTAAAAAATGTTTAAGCAGCCTCCAGTTGTACTTGTACCATGTAAGAAGAGAGAATTATGGGTAATTATTAAGCTTTACCAAGAGATCTTCCTGTGCTGTATAGGGAAGAACGTTGGGTGGAAACATGACGATCACTATCAGCTTCCTATACTCGTACATAGGGAGCCAATAGCGACCAGTGGAAATATGAAGTCAAACTTCATACTTCAAAAGAAGTACTCTTTGCTGCAAGATCATACTTATTTTTTTACCACATGCATGGCAGATAACAAGCAAATCCCCTCAGATAGGGAGAATACAGAACGTCTAACTTATTAGGATGTTCAACCTGTCTCATTGAATTCCCCTATATTTTGCTCTTAACGGACAACCTGTGAATTCCTGGATGTTGTTTTAATGCATCTGGACAGCTGCAGAATGTGTGCTGTATGGTGCACACAAGATTGCATTCTGCACCTACACGGAGAATATCTGAGCCTACAGCAGATATACAGGATATTGTATAAGGAACATCATATAATGTTGTCTGACTTCTTCCTGTAACAAAATCATCCTTAAGCAGTTACTGCAGCTAGGAATTTCCAACTCTCACTTTATAGACTTCAGTCTGACTTCCTGTTTCTGTTCTGTAGCTGTATATGATATAAGGATATTGTATTATTATTTATTTTAATATTTGGTAATAACTAATGCTAGATGCGTATAGTTACCGTATGCTTCCTTAGTCTATATTATGCGTTAGAATACATTGATGAGGGGTAATTTTGAGATGTGACACTAAGATGAAGTGATTCCATCTTGTGGGGGAAGCTTTTAGTGAAAGTTGGAGCGTTATGGAGGGCTTATCTAGCTTTGGATCCTCTCTCTTCTACCATGTTGAATACTCTTACAATGTGTCTTTCTTTTACTGCTTGAGAGCCAGATAAGTATTGCTGTAGCAACTCTACTTTGTCTGCTTATTACGGTTGGGCTCAGGGTTTGCTGTTTACTTACTATGTAAATTACACATTATGTGAATAGGTATATGCTATCTGCCCTCATTAAGTTTTTAAGGTTTTTGAATGGTTTTTAATGTGTGTTCCACGTCTAATTACCTTAATCTAATTATTATGATATAATAAAGATGATTTTTTGATATTCTGTTTAAGACTGTGAGCCTATTGGTACTTTTTTTCTTCTTTAGTATTGTGATCTGCGTGACATTTTAATTATAATGTAAATGGCAGAAGTAAGGGTCCCACTGTATACCCGGCAATCTTTTCAATTTATGCCGCCATGTGATCAGATATTATTTAACATTTGAAAGCTAACATCTGATTGGTTGGGGCAAAATTAGCACCATTTTTACTATAGAACTTTTAATGTATAACCCTGATTGTTTTAAGTGTGCCTAAGTGGGGCCTCGCCCTTATAGGAACTCATGGTAATGCAGAGTGATTTTTATATACCGTATATCTCGAGTATAAGTCGAATTTTTCAGGCTTTTAAAATTAGCCTGAAAACCTAACTCGACTTATACTCGAGTCAAGTCCTAATTTAGATGCAAATTCTGCAATTACAGATAGTAACCAGTAGGTGGCGCTGTGTTACCTGCATAGAAAGTTACAGGAGCTGATCTGCCTTTACACTTCCTGCTTCCTGTATTCTGGCTGCTGGACTCACTCAGAACTGTCACTGGAATCTGTAAATCTGAAGGGTCTCCTCAGTTTGGGGCAAACAAACAGCTGCTAGTACAGTGTAAAGGACAGCTTGAAACTACAACTCTCAGGTGACATTTTTAAACTATGAGTCCTTTACTATATGGGGGTCAGAGTTCCCTTTACTATATGGGGATCAGAGTTCCTTTACTATGGGGGTCAGAGGGCCCTTTACTATATGGGGGTTCAGGAGAATTGTAGATGTGGTAAGCTTAATTGAAAGTTTACTGAACCTTGCCACTCCACATGCTTAGAAACTATGAACTCGCAACAACAAAGCATGCTGGGAGTTGTAGTTTCCAAACATGTGGAGTGCCAATGAATTGGAGGTTACTGGTACTGGATTTGGCTATTACTGTATGGGATTCATGTATGGGAATTCAGCTGTCCATTTAAAGGGCAACTAAAGCCTAAAAACAACACAGAATCAGAAGGCAGTAGTGGTGATAATTTCTACCCTCATCTATACTGACTATCAGTCAATCAGATTTTACAAGTTTTTCAGGTAAAATAGGTACCTCGACTTATCTCGGATCGACTTATACTCGAGTATATACGGTATATTTTGTGATCACAGTGGAGGACAAATCTGTCATTTTAATTCTGCTGTCAAAACATTTTGTATGGTTAAAAGATAAGCATTAGAGATCAGAGATCATCTTAATCACTTTTAAACCTTATAAATCTGTTTTTCATGTACGTGATGTTTTTGTTTGTTCTGTCTCATTTAAGTTTTTTAATTCATTTGGGATTCTGTTAATGCTTTAGCAGCAGTAGATGCTTTTATCAGAGCTTTAGATTTGTATTCTCTGAATGTGAACCTCTTTAATGTACTGTACACCTGATAACAATACATTTGCTTAAAGAATTTGTCATTTTGACATTAGTTTTAAAGGAATTGTATGCTGAAAAAATTACCGGTACTTTCCCAATTTCTAATAATCTATTAAAGGATAACTGATTGCCTCAATGCATTTTTTTATAATTGCTTTAAAAACAGTAAAGGTATGCAGCCCTCTCCATATATTTATTTCCTGATTTCAAGCCTCTCTCTGCCTCCAATTAGCCCTGCTGTGAAGGGGTCGTAACAATTCTGCCTGCCACTAACTGTCACTCAGAGCTAGCATGCAAGAAAACCCTCCTCCACCCACCATTGATCAGCTGTTTATGTAGGATGTATCCTAGACAACACATTTCAAGTTTGTTAAACTGGCAGAGGAGGAGGAGAGTTTTTAACAGACATTCCCACCAGCCAATGACAAGTGTTATGTTAATCAAGGCCCTGGGCCTCTAGGAGGCGGGATTTTAGCACTCATATTTGCTGTGTGACTCTAAGGGAGGGCAGCACAGCTAAAGTGAGTAAGTGATTTCAGCTGCTGGAAGTGTGTACATGTAATGGGGGTGATATTGTTTTTTTATATTGTTGTCCTTTAATGAATAGTAAGTAGCAATTATTCTAATTTGTGTGGTGCTGCTGCATGACTTCAATCCATATCTTGTTTTGCTAAAGCTCAGTCCCTAAGTTCCCAGCCCTATCTGACTCCTGTGAGGGCAAGCATGCTCTGTAATCCCTATGAGGCAGCATTGAGAGACTGAATTTCCCACCATGCAGTTCACATACCAACTTTCATCCATCCAGCAAGAACAAAATATACTTACAGAAGCATTTATGATACAAGGCACTTGATGTCTAAAGAAATAGGGATCAGATCAACAAAAAATGGTACAGTAATAGAAAGAACAGAACTAGAAAGGGCAAGTTAAAGTATAAACATTGTATTTGGCATGAAAGGCTGCATTTTGGAAGGGAATGTGTGTGTTTGTGTGGCAGATTTTAAAACTCAACAATGCCAATCATCAGGACATGGTTGTTTTTTACCATTAAATATGTCTGTCACTGAATTAAAGGTAGGTCAGTTGGTTTGGTGTACTCATGTCAGATTTGGGGATAAAAGAGTTTTTGATGATTTTTTGATGATTGGTCAAAATGTGTTTTTTTTTATTATACTTACCCTTTAAATGTGGTTGCCACATGAATGAATGGGTAGCGCAGTTGGTGTGTGTACCTGTGTCAGGTTGGAAGTTAAAAAACAAACTTTTTTGATGATTGGTCAAAAAAAGTTTTTGACTTAAGTATGGCTGCCACAGTAATGGAGGGGTAGGTCAGTAGGTGTGTGCACCTGTACCATGTTGGGGTTTAAAAAAAAAAACTTTGTTGATTTTAGTCAAAATAGTTTTTTGACTATAGTTTCCCTTTAAATATTGCTGCCATGTCAGCAGGTGTGTCTACCTGGATCAGGTTGGAAGGTAAAAAAACTAACTCTTTTGATTGATGATCAATTTTAAAAAACAAACTTTTGATTATTGCAAATTAGTTTTTTTTTTCTATAGTTACCCTTTGTGTGCTGCCACGGAAATGGAAGTGTAGGTCAGTAGTTGTGTGTACCTGGGTCAGGTTGGGGTTTAAAAAAAACTTTGTTGATGATTAGTCAAATAGTTTGTTTGACTATATTTTCCCTTTAAATATTGCTGTCATGTCAATGAAAGGGTAGGTCAGTAGGTGTGTGTACCTGGAACAGGTTGGAAGGTAAAAAAAACAAACTCTTTTGATTGTTGATCAATTTTTTTAAAACTTTAGTTACCCTTTAGGTATGTCTGCCACAGAATGGATCAGTAGATCAGAAGGCGTGTGTACCTGTGTCGGGTTGGGGGTTAAAAAAATGTTTTTTTGATTATTGGTCAAAATTAGTTTTTTAAAAGTATGGCTGCAACAGTAATGGAGGGGTAGGTCAGTAGGTGTGTTGGGGGTTTAAAAAAACAAAACTTTGTTGATGATTTAAAAGGATATGTCTTTTTTTGTGTTTACAACCATAAAACTATCTTTTATTGAGGATATAGCAAAATTATTTTTTTTAACTTTATTTACCCTGTGAGATTGGGGGTATGTGTATTGCATGTGTGACCATATAACTAACTTTTATTGAGGATATATCAGAATTGTCTTTCTGACTTTATTACCCTTCAAGTATGGCTGCAACAGGAATGGATCGACAGGGTAGATCAGTAGGTGTGTGTTCCTGTGTGAGGTTGGGGTAGGTTTTTGCATGTATAACCATAAAACTAACTTTTATTGATGATTGATCAAATTTAGTTTTTTGACTATAGTTCTAAGTATGGCTTCCATGGAAATGGAAAGGTAGGTTAGTAGGTGGGTGTACCTGTTGTGTGTGTGTATCAGCATTTGTGTTTATTACCAAGAACAAACTGTTTTAAATATACACATTTGAGGATTGTTACCATCATAGTGTATGGGAAAAATGTCCCGTAATTCGCTGATAAGCTGCAACGCTTCTGCGGATTCCTTAGCTAGGTAATAGCACACTTCTCCTATATGCCCCGCATGTCTGTACCGAATTCATGTCTCTAGCTCAAAAACCGTTGTAAGGAGATACAGTCCAAATAAGTTGAAGAATAAAACGAAGAAGAAGAAGAAGAAATAGAAAGAACAGTATTTTGGCTCTTCAAGTCAATAAAATATAGCTTCCAGTAATAGGCAATTAAAAAAATGAATTTCCCTGTGTACACATATATAATCTGTAGGTGCTCTTTAAAAAACCCTCTAATCATCACCATTTGAGTGTAAGATTCTAAATAACTTATTTTGTTATGTAGATCTAATAAACATAGATACTAGTAAAACTCACTTTTCATAAACCTGGTCCGGTGCCTCAAGCCCCGACCCGTCGCAATAGAAACTTAAGATCCACACGTGCAAACTGTTCCGAATAATCATTCAAAATGCTGCAACACTCACCAACATCTATAAGTGGCCCGGTACAGATTGCCCCAGGCCCGTCGCTGGGCTCAATGTCTGGTACTCAACACACTATCAGTAATCGCACAAACCGGGACAAGCACTGGAGTCAAAGTCTGCTTCGAAAGCTTTAATACAAAACAAACTGCTTAATGCGTTTCGGACCGTCAGGCCCTTATTCATAAGCAGAGTTTGAATGTAACACACCACCTATTTAAAAGTAGTGCAGTGATGACATGCAGATCCTACACCATGTACACACACACCCTTTTTCCGGTAAGTCAAAACCAACATTTAACCCTATAAGTAATACACTGAGTGTGCATATATGTGAGTGCTGACCATAAACAAGAAAGCATAAAACAGTACCTGATACACAGTAACTTGAATAGACATAGATTGTGTCTAGAAAATTAGTATATCTTACAAAATATAATAAAAAAATGAATAAAAACCAATTACAAAACATACAAAACTCTGAATATACGCTCTCTGTATGGGTAAATCTTTATGATTTAAAACCTTTTGGGTTAAGCCCTGTAAAACAGTGGAATAATACCTCTTGGAAACCTATCTAAATAAAATATCCTGCATAGTAACAATTTAGCCAGTCTATCATTTTCCTAGGATCACATATATTCTTTCAATTCCTGAACTGATAAACTATAGATTGCCACCATTGCATGATGGCAATCTTTATTTCCCTGTGTACCCTTTAATTATAATCGCTGCTATCATAAAGTAATACATTTTTATTGGTATAGATTTCTATGAAAGAAAACCGCGTGCTGCCTTCCTTTCTGCCTTTTGTTAAATGAAATACCGTATATTTACTGGTGAGAGAGGAAGTTTATTGAGAGTCCCCAGCGTGAACTCTTATAGATAAAGACTTTGTGTAGATTTCTTAGCATCAGCTAGAATTGGTATGTAAACTGTGACTTGGACTTTGTAATTCATCCCAGGAACGTTTTATTACACTCCCTTATTTTCTTAATGTGCTGCTCATCCTGAAGATTACCCCAATATACTATGGAGTGAGGAATGTTCTGTATATTTAGTGTCAGATGAAGTTACTTCTGCCATCACCCAGATTGGGCCCCCACAACTCCTGAGTGGGCCATTCCGTCACGGGAATAGATTTTCAGTGAATTCCTGTTGGGTGTCCAAAATTTTGCCCTTGTTCTTAATCTATAGCAACCAGTCAGATGTTATCAAATGTAGTTAACCAGTAAAAATGCTTGTGAAGGTTCTCATTCATCCAGGTCATGGTATATCTGTTGTATTCAAGTAGATCAACTGGATTTGAAATTAGTTCTTGAAGACGTTTCGCTAGTCATCCGACTGGCTTTCTCAATTCAGAATGACTTGTACAAGAATCTGTGGCAATTATGTACCCTGGAAATCCCAATTAGCATATCACAGCCAAATTTTAAGGGTGTGATTGGATAGTGGCTAAGAGGTGTTATAGGAACGCCCAGAGTAAGGTGTCAAAACAGCATTGTAACATGACAGACAATTGGTGTCGAACCCCCCCCACCTCTATTTAGGCTTGTTTTCTTTATTTTCACATAAATGGCCTCCTTAACACCTCTCTTGAACCAGTCACATTCTTTGCCAATATGTTAACATTACAATCTTCTAAGTTATGTCCTTTATCCTTAAGATGCAGGTACACGGCTGAGTCCTGACCCGGAATTGGCTCTTCTGTGCTGGGCCATACGTTGATGCAGTTGCTGTTTGGTCTCCCCCACATACAAATCAGAGCATTCTTCACTGCACTGCGTATATGATGTCGCTTTTCTTGTGTTTGGGTATTGGGTCTTCAGATGTACCAATTGCTTGTCTCCGGTGTTGTTCAGTTTAAAGCAGACAAGGATACAGTGTTTTTGAAAATTCTTCTTAATCTCTCGGAGACCCCTGCTACATATGGGATGACCATGTTCTTTCTCCTGTCTTGCTTTTCCTCTTCACTGTTGGTATTCGTGTTCTTTCTTTCCTTCTACTTCTTTTGACAAAGGCCCAGTCTGGATATCCACAAGTTTTAAAGGCTCCTCTGAGATGTTTCATTCTTTCCCCTCTGGTGCTAGTAGGGATGTTCTCAGCTCTGTGTTGCAGGGTTCTGATGACACCCAGCTTGTGATCTAAAGGGTGGTGGAAGTCAAACATCAAATACTGATCTGTGAGTGTTGGTTTTCTGTAAACCTCCACTTCCAGTTTACCATTTTCCTTAACTCTCACCAAGCAGTCCAAGAAAGCCAGTTTTGTTGTTTTGTACCTCTTACCTTGTAAATGATGTTTTTCTACCGCATTAATGTGTTCTGTGAAAGCTTGTACTTCCTTCTGGTGGATTTTAACCAAGGTGTCATCCACATATCTGAACCAGTGGCTGGGTGCTTATGCCTTAAAGGTATTAAGCGCCTGTTTTTCTACCTCCTCCATGTAAAGGTTGGCCACAAGGGTTGAAACGGGAGATCCATAGCACATCCGTGTTTTTGCTTATAGAACTTTCCCCTATATTTGAAATAGGTGGTATTCAGGCACAAGTCCAGTAAGGAACACACCTGTTCTGGTTGAGATCAGTTCTGTTGGTAAGAGTGCTGTCTGCCTAGTCGTTTCTCACCATGTCAACCTCCTCCTTGGTGGGTATACAGGAGAAGAGAGATGTCACATCATAGGACACCAAGTTTCTTCTGCACCGAGTACTATATCTTCAATCTTGTTGGTGAAATCCTGAGAGTTCTGGATGTGATGCTTAGAACTTCCCACCAATAGTCCTAAGATGTTGATCTGCTGCTGACTATGGTCTTAGTGGGGCCCCTTCCTTAGTATCTTGGGGGAGTCCATATATGAATGGATGTGCCTCACCAGGGTAGAGGCGATGATACATTGCTCGATCAATGGCTTTATCCTTTTGAACTGTTGTAGTAAGTCTTGACCCTTTTCTTATACCAGCTGGTGGGATCTCTTGTAAGCCTCATATTGTTGTTATCGGCCAGGAGCATGGTCACCTTATCATGGTAGTCTGAGTGTTGAGCACCACTGTGCATCTTCCCTTGTCTGCCGGATATTGGTGATACTGGAATGTTTTTGAGGGATGTTAAGGCTGTTCTTTCCGTGTGGTCAGGTAGATGAAGGAGTTTATCTTGGCTGTGATATGCTAATTGGGATTTTCCAGGGTACATAATTGCCACAGATTCTTGTCAAGTCATTCTGAATTAAGAAAGCCAGTCGGATGACTAGCGAAACGTCTTCAAGAACTAAACTTCAAGTCACCAGTTGAGCTATTGAATACAACAGACATTAACCAGTAAAAAGCTATCATCTGATTGGCTGATCAGATTAACAGCTCAAGCTAAAGTTTGATAAATAAGCTGATAGTTTTGTCATTGCAACGGTGAGTCTACCATACAACCTCTATCCCTTGATAGTAGCTCTCACCATTAAGTATATTCTGAATGGAATGGATTAACTACTGTATCATTATTAGTAATGTAATGTGGGGGATGCTTTTAAAGGTTTGGGAGTAATATCTGATGCACTCAATCAGCTGTTTTACAGAGTCCGGCCAATACAATTCTTCTGTAAATTTGTCTGTGATCGTTCACATTTATTACTTTTTCCACCTATATTGTAGTATTAGTTCAGTGAGCAGTCCCTTGTGGTGTGTCAGCTGCAGCTGAATTGGGACATTTAAAGGGACACTATAACTGAAAAAATGACTTTGCCTCATCTTAATATAATTTATATTTCTTAATCTATAATTGAATACATGTAAATAGCACTTACTCTGATTTGCGTGTGTTTGCTGCATGACTTCAATCCAGCACACATTTTGTTTAGGAACAGTATCCTCCTCCCTCTTTTAACCATTCCCACTTCCATCTGAATGACTTTTTGCCCCCCACAAACCAACTACCAAGGCTGCACACAGCACAGCATTCCAACTGTCAAACTCTGTCACCATTCCAGCTACTGTAAAACTACTCACAGAAGAATAGTTTTTGAGAGCAAGGAACTTGATTGACAGTTTTAGATTGATATCTAAAGAAATAGGGGGCAGATCAACAAAAAAATGATACAGTGGTGTTGGGATGAATTGTAGTTTCCAGTTATGGTCAATTTTAAAATAACCTTATAGATGCCCTTTACAATTACCAGTTGGACTGAGGGATACAACTGTATGAGCCTCCTCCACAATCAGTTCATATACTGGGTCATACATGTCCCATTGTTCTCCATATAAGAGTAAACGACTTGTACGTTTACATGAGATTGTGACAGTTGTGATAGAATTTGTTTATGTAAAGACCAACACATTTTAGAATGTTACATTTGAAGGGTCTTGTGATATATTTTAATTGAAAACAATTCCCTTCAGTGTTTTGTTGGGAAATTCGCTGAGCGCAGTGAGTCATAGCTGAAAGGTTTTCTGGGCTAGCGCTTTCTGTTCCTTATAAGGATCACGTGTAGCAGATGTCTGGGCATTTATGTTATATATACACCATGTTCATAAGAACATGTACTGTAGAGATATGTGAAGGTTTTGCATTCCTAGTAATAAATGACGGTATGACATTATAAGTTAAGATTGGATGGGCAGATTGTACAGATCCTTTCAGTTATTTAGTTGGGCCCATTTCCATCCACTAAGCAATGACTTCATATACATGCAGATGTGAGGAGCCATCTGGGAGTTTGTGTTTTTTGCTGGTCAAAGTTGGTGTGAGCTTGGTTGGACAAATTTAACTAACTGATGCTCATGCAGCTATGATAGAGTTTAATTTGCAGCGCATGCAAGATTTGCAATGTGTGTGGATCATGTGATCCGTGCAAAAAACCTTGCACGCAAGTGTTCTAATAACAGATTGGAGCGCAGCATACATAGCGTGACCACTCCAATTGCATTGGCAGCGCTAGTAGACCGGCCCTAAGATTACTAAACTATTGCCCAACAATCTGTCACTAGTAACGACTGCTCTGCTAATGAGCTGAGCAGTCTGTTCTGTTCCATAGCAATGGAAAGGCGGATCATTAAATGACAAAGATAGGAGCCACCATACGTGTTGTATGATTGTCGGCCAAGCAGGTGGTTGTTGAATGTTTGCTGACCAGTTCGACTGGCGATTATCTAGAGAGAGTAAGGGCTTATAGATTAAAGAGTCTATTTGGCCAGAATTGACTGAATCTTAGAAAATATTTTGGTGGGAATAAGAAGAAACTAATAGAGCACCATTTAAAAAACCAAAATAAATTGCTAGGCTGTTAGGCTAGGCTCAACACAAATGCTTATTTTTGCCGCTAGACAAAATGCTGCATTCAATGTTTTCCTTGTGGTTAAGAGTCTGGAAATGCCAGTAAAATGCTGGAATAAAGACCACAAACTTGTGTGATTCTAGCCAAGAATGAATGCAGTTTAAATGCAATCAGATTCCTTCAATTTCCATTTTTGTAGTCACGTCATTAAATGATCAGCCTGACCGGAAAGACAGTCACATGTTTCCCTGACAGTTCCTATTTGAAACAAATAAGCAATACTGTAATTGCGACTGGATATTTTCATTATCGCTTTAAGCAAAATCAATGAAATGAATAGGACATATGCAGCCTTTAGTCTCCATTAATCTGCTGTCTCATAATATCTTTTTAATTGAAAAGATTGATGAAAGGTGAAAATAATGCATGACAAGTTAATATATAACAATACATTTGCATGAGAGTTTATTAATCCTTCTACAGTATCCATTGCCTTGTAGGAAATCCTCACAAGCAGTGTAGCATTAAATACTGGATGTGATCCAGATGTAAAATATATGAAACACTTATAGCATGCATATATGTAGAATAAAGCAGCCATTGCCTACGAACTGTTGTGAAAATCTATATGATCCACCTGTACTCCAGAGGGGCGCCAACAGATCTCTTATCTTTCCATCATCTGTACCAGTTTCCTGCTTTGGCTGTCATTTTTAGTTACGATTGGTTAAAATAAAGTTATGTATCGTCTCTTTAACATAATCCTCATAAGCTCCACTATGATAGACAACATGAGTGAAAAGCGTGCTGCCCATCAGCAAATGGAGCACACGCGATCTCAAAAAAATGGTGATCACACGCACTCTGAAAAAGTTTGTAGCGCATCACATTTATGTGGCCACACACATTGACTGCTCCGTGCTGCGATTCTCATGGAGTGGGTTATCATGGAGAAATCACGCTGGTGTGGCCTAGCCCTTTCTTGTGGTTATTATCACCAATTAATGATTGTGATGATTCTTTATTTTTTTTATCCACAAACACCATGTAATACGTGTCAAGTGAATCAAAAATGTTTCCTTTAAGATTATGGCTGTCTTGGTTTCTAGAGAAAGTGATTCAGTCGTCTAAAAATCACATGAACATCACTTGATTTTAACAACCATGTGTTTGTCCACACCAAATCTGCTTTTATTTCTGTAACAACCTTTAAGGTCAGTATCATTCTTGCAGCACAAACAAAGCCAGCACATGGTCTAAGAAATTGTACATGGTTTTCCTTTTAAAACTTTAGCATTATTTAATAATAAATAGGGATAAAAAAGACATTGATTGGTTTCCTATACATGTGGGTTTGGTTAGTTTGTACCGTTGTGATACCTTCTATTCGGTAACTAGACAACAATACACAGAAGCTTTTGGGAAATCCTAAGCCCCTTCATCAGGCTGGATGTATGGGTATGGAACAATCCAATTGAGTCCAATTGACTCGGTCTGAGGAAGAACCACACTTGGTTCCGAAACGTCACAATAAAGTTGATTCACTTAAGACTGGTGTGCCCAGCTACGTTCATTACTTGAATATATAGATGTTGGCTTCAGCGCTGGAGCACCCAGATTTCAGCTGTTGACAATGTGTTTAGGTGTCCATGATCGTAATCTACCATTTCCATTCACCTAGGTATAGTCCTGGACAGTCCTAAGGCGGGTACACAACCACAAATATTTCGGGCCGATTCACGGTCCCTGCTGGTGTGGGGTGGCTCTCGCGCCTCACCAATCTTCCGTTCGTCCGATCCGGACGTGTCGGTAAATCCTGATCGACAAATTGTCAGTAAATTCTGATCGGTTGCCGAATTTGCCTCAGCCAACGGACATTTGTCCTGGCCGAACACTCACTCGTAGCAGCGCTCGGCCGGGACCAATAGTGTACCCAACCTAAGAACCTGTTTGTGTCTGATATTTACAAGATGTTCATCTTGTTATTCTTTAATCTCTCTATGCCTCAGGCAGCCAGATGATTGTAAGTTCTCTGGGTCATTGATGCACAATACGGCAATTACAAATACTTTGTGTGGAATGTTGGTATTATTAGAAATGCGGTGCAAGAAGGAAGATAATATTAGCATGTGTATTTTACTAGTTCACTCTTTAATGTGGGCCATATATCCTGCAATTTGCCAGCTTCCCTAATGACCACTGATTAGGTTTATTCCAGTTCCTGTATCTCATCTCACGGAGTGGAGCCCATTATTACATTTTTGCTCTTGCCACCAAACGGGATAATGAACTCCACATGTTTGTTATATGTTATATACCAGCTAAAGCACTTTCCCTATTGTTAGTTTATGTACACGCTGCTTACTAATTTCACATAGAACTTTTATTGTCTTTATTATGCAGGGATAATTATATCCCAGATTACTTAATATGTGTTATTTTATGGCTTTAGAAACTCCTGTTTGCCTTTGGATAAATCCTCTTAAGAACTTAAACTTTCTTTCTTTTTTTTCCATGACAAGTTGCACTTATTTATTTTTTTCTTCATATCTGTTCAGTTGGATCATTACTTTCCAGCAAAGACATCTATATTTTGAAGAAGCTTGACCATACTGGCCATACTGGTCCCGGTACTGGGATATATTGTTCTTGGCTGCAGCCACATTTAGGGGCTAAGCCACACTGGCGCAATCCTCACACGCTTCTGATTACATTTTTCAAACCATTAGCAGGTAAGATTTGCATGCCATGCATTTCAATGTGGAGGCACCTGTATGTGCTGCGGTCAGTTCCGTTATCGGAGCACTTACGATCACCACCATTTTTTTATGTGGATCATATAGCTCTGATAAAATATTGGGAAAATTGCAATGCAAATGCCACAGTAGGTTCGTTTATCGGATCTGCACAAAAAATAGTGATTTTTTGTGCATTAAATGCACAAAGTAGTGATACATTGAAATGCACTGGCCTGCGTTTCTCACGGATTGCATAACGTGATGCAAAGCTTGTGAGAATCGCACAAATGTGGACCAGCCCTAATAATGCGTGGGAGGATTAGTGCTGGACATACACAATTTACCTCTTTGTCTGCACTGCATAAGTAAATGCAATAGTGATAGTGCTTGGGGGGAAATTACTATAAGGAAAAATGGAACCTGTTTTTGGTAATACACTTCTTTTCCATTTATTCCCTGTAAGCAGACTGTACGAAATGATTTGAACATTCCATGCTATAATGGCCCATTATTCATTTAAATAGCATTTGCCATATTGGTTTGTCTTTGCTTTGGCATTAATGTAAACAACAATATTATAGCAGCCTTCCTCTAAGGTACCTTCGTTAGGTATTAACAGGGACACTTACATGGGGAAAAGTCATCTGCTGGGCAAAGATTTCCATCTAGCAAAAACACGGGAAACAACAATTACACTGTACTCCTGCAGCAGCAAGCTTTATATGGCAGAGAGTTTTTTGTATAAACCTGTAGCTATTTACTGAGCATGTAATCTGCCACATACTACACACAATTAATTACCCACTTAACTAGAAGAGACAGTGGGGTCCTATACAATACATGGAAATGCTGGAGTTTTCGATGTTGAGTTCCCTTTGTGCTCCTCAGCCATTCTGATTCTTGGCAGTAAAGCTAAACACAAGATACGCTTACAAGGACACTAATAAGGCTCATTTAGACTTGACACAGGCCAGGATTATACCCATTAGAGCACACACCTAAGACTGGATACCCACGGGAGGACTATTGTCCCACTGAGCTTTGCTACTAGCGATTGCTTGGTCGGACAAATACTGTCGTGATTAGTGGTTGGGCTGCCAGTTCGCTCTACCAATCGCCATGATTTACCAACAGGCCAGATGGACTAATGGGCGACCAAGCTGGTCGCGGGGCGGCGCCGTACACACACCTTGCGATATTTCTGACCGACGTACGGTCGGTCGGTCAACCGGAAAGAAATATCTTATTGTGTGTACCCAGCCTAAGAGCCCTATGGTTGGACACAATCAGTAGTTATCTGCCCTTTCAAACTGCAAACAGATCACAGTATCTAAAGGATCCATTGGCAGAGCCAATTTATCCCGTGGACACACAATTTTTCTTCGCTGACATCTCATTAGCTAAAAAGGGACCGAAAATGAGGCTGCTTATTATCTACTCACGGGGAATACCTGAATCCCTATATATCACTGCACAATCTTCTGTTACGAATTTGATGTAAATTTAGAAATCACCAAATCAAGTGGCAACTGGCAGAGGTAAATCTTTGTACACTTTGGCACTTTATTACTCCTTTAGGATAAGTTGCGCTTATATGAAACACACCATCCATTTGTGCGATGTTTATAAAGTAAGTCTGAGCTGGTATTTTAAGTGGTGGGTTGGAAAATAACTGCATTAGTGACATATATTATGTGATCTCAATGAATTCATTTCATCATTTATGTTGATTAGGCTATACTTTAAGTTAGTGGTCGGTAAGGCCAGACATAACAAGTTCCCTTTACTTGCTAGCTTATGCAAAAAGGAAGTTGGGTGTTTGGGGTTTCAGAAATGCTCCACAATGTCTCAGTGTTGTGACTGAGACATCCTCAAAGTGATATATGAAGGGAACCAAAGGCAGAAGAGACAAATAGAGCAGTTTAAATAAATAATAAGAAGCTGATAGGAAATAAAGTGACACATAAATAGTAAATGGAAATGCAAATGGACCAATGATTTCATTCTCTATTTGATTTGGGTACTCCCTGCCAATCTCAACGGGAGGGTGATCTATCTATAACAGCTGAAATGTTGCATTAAACTTATAGCTGTGTGTGTGTGAGTGATAGTAATGTACAAACAATAATCTATTTATTAGATGTAAATCTAGAGCCACAATCTGAGAGCACCAGGAAATGTCAGTAGACTAATGCCTTGTGGGCTTGTGGCTTAAATTCCAGGAACCAGATGTGTACATTATGTTGGGCTTCTATTCAGCACAGTGCTAGCTAGACACTAAGCGTCTTCTGTTCCAAACACACATGGGTTTTGCTTTCTAGCGCGTCTTGCCTTTTCTTTATCCAATCAACACATAAGAGGAAACCTTCTATGGATTGGTGCTTTATGTTTATGCATTGCAAACTACCTCTTAAAAGCATGCTAACCCTTGGTACATCAGGCATTGGACTTTGGTAATGGGCCCGATAACAAGCTCTGGTGCTTACCTTAAAGGGCATGTCCACCCCACCCCAAAAAAGTAAACCCACTTACTACGGCCCCACAGTATAGTTTAAAAAAATCCTTACTTACATTCCTGCTCCTGATGTTCTCCCTGTAGCCCAATGTCCAAGTTCAGGAACTGAAAACTGTCTTCCGGTCCAAGCAGCTCTGCCTCCGTGTTTGCCTTCCGGGAGGGATGGAACATGCCGCATAGGAGCCCTCCCTCCCTCCCAATCCCCTTCTTGCCTTTTCCCCCAAAACCAGCGTAAAATCCCTGAATATGTATGTAAGACTACCTCCCCCCCCAACCATGAGTTAAAAGTTAAAAATCTGTTCCAAACGTACTTGACACTCTCCTGATCTTCCAGCGTTTTATCCATTGCTGGCAGCCGCAGCTTGATTGGCTGCTCTCAGCCAATCACAGCGCGGCTGACTGTTCCAGCCCCTGCTTATATTTCTGACAGGCGCGGGAAGCCGGACAGAGCGAAGCTGGACACCAGTACTGTTTGGGAGACATTTTCTAACTTTTAAAATAGCGGTTGGCGGGTGGGGGGTATGCTCTATATATGAAAAAGGTTGTTCTGAAGGGAAGAATGCCCTGTAAATGCATTAGCAATGGTTTCTTATTGTGATGGACACTTTTACAATTTATCAAAATATTGGAATTTTTGGCCGATTATGGGTCTTTCACAAGTACCACAGAAATGGTTCCTGTTTGAAATATTGGCATTAACTGTAACGGAATATCCACACCTCCCCAATCAAAATTTGCCCTCTGTTTGGGCCCACGTGTAGTTTTAAAAGATCCCTACCTTATCGTCTGCTCGATGAGGTCAGGAAACCAAAGAGTATTTCATCTGTCTGTGTGTAATATTTGTATCTGCTTCTTCCTGCCCTCTGAGAGGAGTCTGGCAAGCACAGTGGAGCTCTTCCTCCCACTCTTTCCTCTGGTCCTTTGGCGTCATGAAGAAAATAAAAACTGTGGATAAGGTAAGGGGAATCCTCTGCACAACGTTAACACTAATCAGACACCTAAATCTTACTTCAGCCCTCATTCCCTCGGCTCCCTCTGCTGACTTCTGCACGAAAGACAGAGTGATTGCGGACTGGTCTCACGAGAGAGCAAAAGAGGTCTGTGAACGAGGGGAACAAAGTATGGGGGCTGGTAGAAAGTTCACATCGCAGCCGAATGGCATTATTCTTCGCCAGCAGTCTTTGTTTGTTGCCCACACACGCTCTAAATAAAAGCCATCTTGATCTACTCTAAGCGTAATTGCCTTTATTGCTACTGTGTTTAACTGAGCTTAAAATTGCTAATGATAATTGCTTATCCAACAGCCTAAAAGGTGTGCATTCCAGTTTCTATGTAATTATTAATGTTTTATTTTTAATTAACTTTGAATAAACTGGTGAAGATTGGTTGATATTTATGATTTATAGTTTTTATTAGCATGAGAATTCTTTTATAGAAGACTCAGAAAAATCTAACCCAGATTGTGGTATATGTGGCTATGAACACACCATGTATGTGCCAGCACTGCCAATCGCATGCATCTCTACAATTCTATTTATCCAGTTATTCTTTTCATCTTTCAGAAAAGTTCTGACTTCTACTTTTCTAGACAGATAATCGATTATAAATGTACAAGTATTCTAAAGCTATAGTCCATTCAAAAGTAGGTGATAAATATTGCAATTACTCCCACACCAACAAAAAATGAGTATTAAGGCATTCCATGAACGTTCCGTGCCAATTGAAAGCCCATGAGTTCTGCGGCATCTGTCCGGATACGGAAAAGAGAGCCACCAATAGATGCGTTAAAGTCACGCTGCGGTAGAATATGAAATTTATGGCAACCACAAATGCGATTATGCCGGTATGTAGTACCCCTCTTCCTCAGGAGAAGCACTTATTACTACAACACGTTGGTTGTTTTGAGTTTGGTCACTTACGGTAAATAAAAGCTAAATCGATTTTGGGACTGCGACCCTCAAATTGCTTTTAATACTGTGAGCTTTTATCACTGGAGGGTTGAGATACCCAAGGAGTGGAGCACCCACAGGTTGGATGAGAGTGCCATTGGGCCCGTTTTTTTCTACTGTGTATTTAGAGAATGTCCGAACCTCGCAAAATCCGGGTCCGCTCGAGGACCGCGAATTTAGAAAAAATTCGAAATTCTAAATCTGTTGAGCGGGACCCATTAAAATGAAAAAAAAAAATATCCCGAAAATACAAGAAATCCTTGTATTTCGAAAATTTCCGAGAAATCCGTATTTTGAAATACGGAAACCTCGTAATTTCGAAATTTTCGAAAATAACGAGGAGTAAAATCCTCGTAATTCGAAAATGTTTTCGAAAAATACGAGAAATCCGCGTTCGGAGAGGCGGAAATCCGGAAAAGTCTGCCCGTTCTGCGAACGTATAAATCCGCGGCGGAGACTATTCGGAATCGCGAACCGGCCATCCCGTTGGCTTGTGTATACCTCTAAGGGTAGGCCACACTGCAAAGCCAGAATCGCGCACACAATCGCGAGACGTTATCGCACGCATTGTGGTGCCGCATTTTCCTTGCTTTTGCCTTTTTCAACGTAGTGGACACGCATCGTTAACGCACCAAAAGGTGAACGCATGCGTTACGAAAACACGCAACGGCCGCGCAACCAATGCCTCGGAAAACGCGGGAATTTTTGCGTTCCCGCGATTTTCCATTTTAGCGAAATCGCGGCCGCAAACGCGAGCGCGAACCGCGTGAAAAAACGCGCTAGTGTGGCCTAGCCCTAAAGAGTTCCCTGCTTGGCAACCGAAGATCATTGTGGCTACTACTCCTGGTATCATGTCGACGATTATTATAAATTGCAGCATATGAACACAACAGGTTTATAATATAAATTCTGCGAGTAAACCATACATGGTAGCTGTCCGAGACAGTCACTAGCCTAAATTAATAAATACATTTATTTTGGACATATTTTGTTGTTGCTTTTGGTTTATACGATGTTTGCATTTTTTATGTATTTTTCTTACCTGATGTTTCCTGCAAAGGGGGTAATAAGCTAAAATGTAAAAAGTTCTGAAGTGGATTGGGTAATTTCTAAATGGCAGATACATACATAGTCCCTTTGTACACATAATCTATCAGTGATAATCTATCGTGAACGTACAGTGTTAATAACGCATCATTCCAAAGAATCAAAAGCAAGTGGTATATAGTCCTCCACACAATGCAACAATGGGCCAGGGAATTCAAGAATGATGGTGTGCATGTAGCGACTCTTGCCCCTGGACGTGCCCATCAAGGCCACACACTGACCGCTAAACCCAACCCCGCATCAATGCAGGCCAATCCTGAGAGTTTCCAGGACAACGGCCAGGCAAACCGGGTTTTTTTTGTTTTTTTTCTATTGGTAGGTGGCATGTAAATGTATGTAGTATAATGTAAGCGAAACAAACAGATTGATGAGTTGTTGATCACCCCTCACAATTTTACATTTTATATACATACAGGTTAAGCAGAAGCTTAATCACCAATTTTCTTAATTACTGTATTCAAAGATCTCCTATGAAAGGACTAAGTGTGAAGGTACGATACATCAAGTTATACGAACTGGAAAGGTAAAGTGCAAGAAGTGGTAGTAATTGACGTGCCAGGCTGCGATGCCCTTAAAACACCGATCTCTCGCCAGAACTTCTTTTTCTGTCCTGCTTTATAATATTAGCTATCATAGTCAAAGCATGGGTGAATGATTCATAGCCACTAGGATGAAGGCGGTTACCGAAGGCATGCCTAAGCAAAATGCAGGAGCCCAGGCCCACCCTGCAGTTTCCTGGCCAGGTCCCTTGTCCCCTCCCCAACGCAGGACTTGGAAACTGCGCGTCTGCTGGTTTTAAAGGGATTGTGTTATGTAATTCTGTCAGGGAGTGGTAGGAATAGGAAGTGTATAAAAAGAAAATGGGTGTTTGGCGAGGTGCTAAACCTGAGTTCAATATATAATTTGAGCGGTGGGCATACTCTGAAGGAAAAGAAGAAAAAGTATTTGTTTATGGACTGCTGTCAATATAAGCAATTGGGGTGGGCGTTTATGTTGTTATATCTGACACATACCACCCCGAACTTTACCTTTAAATAGGTACAAAAAAATAGATGGTGGTAGAATAGTCGTGGTCACAGGTGCTGTCATACAGGCTCGTTGATTTGAGGAATATTGGCGTACAGTATGACTGATTTGGCCTGATTTACCTGGACTATGCAGGCGTGCTACGTGGAGGCTCTGGTGCTAGATCATAGTGATCGAAGGGACACTTTAATAATTGGTGATTAGCAGGGCGCACTGATTGCAAACAGCTGACAATTAAAACAAAATTAATCCAACTAGCTACCTGCATGGTTTTTAATAGGTGGTCATATCTGTTCACTATACTGGCAACCCTACATGGACGTCAAACATCTCCCTTATAGGTTGAATGATAACCCTAGAGATGACTCATTGTAAGGATGCTGATCATCAGTATTTGTGCTTGCTGATCCTATGTTCCTTGGTGAATGGTCACATCGTTATTAGAAGGGATTTTTATTGCTTTACCTTGATGAAAGCATCCAATGTACGGTTAACCTGATATAAACTGTATTTCTGAGACTTTGCATGATTCTGAAAACACCCCGGGCCTGCAGGATGTTTTGATAGGTTTTGCCAAACTTGAAAAAACTAGACCTATATTCCTGCCAAGAAAAGATAATATGGCAGTATTTCTTGGAAAGAAACATAACCCTTCCTTGGAAAAAAGAAACGCTTTCAGGAGGTGGCAAATTGTGTCATAATTGGTGTGTATGGTGTTTTATACCTGGTAGGCACCGGTTACCAACCCCCAGTCCTGGTCAGCCCATATGTGATTAGCATAAAGGTGAGAAAGTCATTTTGTTCATTAAGCTTTCACGACAGGCATTGATCCTTTCTGTCCTTGACTCAGAACTTAGTATGTAATACAAGCTTCTTGTGATACATTGCCTACCCTCCAACATTCCCCTTAAATAGGAGCTATTGATAACATGGCATTCCACAAAGCTGTCAGGGTTAGTTTACGTTCACACTAGGGGCCTGAAACACGTGTCAATTCACATTTGTGTGATGTTCCCCTGTGTTATCCGCATTTTGGTGTCTATTGATTTCAAATGTACCGCCATGCGATAACACAAGCAAATGAAGTGTACATGCAACAGCACCAAATCACGCTCATAGGGTGAACGGTTCCTTTAGGTGAGATTTCAACACTGACCTTGCACCAATTCAATCCCCCTATTGTGAACATAGCCGGTCTTTTTATTCCCCCTGCAGCTCTGCTCTATGTTGTTTCTATAGGCTGGGGTACACACGGGCCAAGATTATCCACCTCGGGAAAAGTAGCCCTGGGCCTGCAGTTCGCCATGACGGATTGTGCGGCCCCATAGGGAACTGCACAATTGGCCATGATTTACCACATAAACTGATCATAACGATCTGGACGAACAGGACGACCCACAATGACATCATCACAATATTTCCCACCTATATGCACTGTGAAGTGTGGGTCAAGCTAATTATACTTATGTACAGGGAATGTTGGAGGCTTATTATATTGGTTGGTTTAGTTTTTGGTTGGTTTTATTTAAGGCAATAATTTCCTCAATTACTTACTGTTTTGCTGATTCTATTCTACTAAATGTGTATGACTGTATGGTGTTATTACCAGTAAATATGTCAATATCTTAGAACTTGTTCTCCTTTCTTTATATAAACTGTTTTTTTAATTTTTTGTTTAGTAATAAAGAAGTTTTTTTTCTACAACATCCTATCGATTTTTTGATTTTAAAATAATGACAATAGCATGTGAACACTTCTTACCTGGAGAATGTACTTAATCCCTCCCGTAAGTCAAATTGAACTTCCCCACAGAAGCCAAAAGATCTGAACGTGCTTAAGATCATGTTGACACTTCTGAAGAACGTTTTGGCAACCTTATGCAGTTTAGGGTCGCCATACATTTACCAACGGGATACCTATTATCCGCTCAAATGTGTAAGGGATACTCCCGACCACTCAGACCGTAGTCGGCACTCTGAGCGATAGCGAATGATGGGAAATTTCTGTCGGCCCGTCTCCCCTTACCTAAGTATAGCGATACCGATGGGCGTTGTATGGCCTCATGGCGCCGATCCCATACCGTGTGCTGTTCCCACAGCATGCATTTCCGACAATACCAGTGATCCGTCAGCACACATGCTGTGGGATCGCATTTGTATGGCTAGCTTTAGTTGTTTTATTAATTTCTCTGTAAGTTTGCCTATTCTTTATGGGTACTACTAGGGTTCAGCTCCCTATCCACCTTAGCTGGACCACTTGGGATTTAAATCCGTGACCGCAATGGTCTCTGTGTTTCCTAAAACCAGCACTTTTCTATTTTATGTGGCTGTCTTCAGTAATGCATTAGCTAAAATTTTAAACTCAACCTGTTTCACAAGGAATGGAGATGATTGTATCCCTATACCCTAGTAGGGCATCTTAATATTTCAGTCCTCTTGGCCTATGGCTAAAATTTCCGGTAAATGGTCTTGGTCATTCCACCTTTTCCACCAACCCTCACGGAAATGATGAGTGGGTACAGTTCCACAACTGTAAGGCGGACCTTCCGGAGTCTTACTCTTATTGCTGTATTCTATACACTGTAATGGCTGGTTCTGTTTTTTTTAATCTATTTCGAAATAAAACAGCATTGAAGATTTTACTGTTACTGGGCCTCGTTGCCAGCCTCCCTGGATCCTTTCCGCAGGCCCAATGTGTGGTTGGATTTAGAATTAACCGATCGTCGAAATGGAAATTTCGAGGTGTGTGTGCACCAACCGAATCGGGAACAGTAGAGCTCCAGAACAAAAAACAAAAAAGGGGTGTATTATGTAACACCAGCATACAAAATCACTGAACTTTAATTCAATTTCAGGGACAAATAAACAAAAAGAAAGCCTCTGCATTGTCATAGGGTTATCTGAACACCTCCTACCCCCCTTTTAAGGTTTCTATACTAAGCCAACTTAAAAATTGAGAAAGTCTAAATCAGCTGTGTTGAAGCGGGGCCCTTTTTCCTTATAAAGTATCTAACATTGGCGCATGAGGTTTGAACAGTAAGCCGGTTTTTTCTTTAGTTTATTAATGAAACAAAACTAGGCTACTGTAACAAAGGGGATGTGATATTATAATAATGTTTCCATTTCTTCAAACAAGTGGTCTTAGACTGTGTTCGATTTTCTTTGCCTGGGGTGCTGGATACTTATGAAATGACATCAGGTTGGGATAAACAATCTAATTCTTTAGAATCTCTAAGGAGACTTTAAGATTGAACTCTCTTCAGAACTAAGGTAACAATCCAGCACCTTGTTCTCTTCCTTTCAGAGTTTTCATATTTTCAGACAGATAGCGGCATGAAAGGGCTATGGTCCTGGATGCTGGGCACACCCGTCCCAGGGATAATCAGCAGTAGCTTTTTACTGTAAAAAAAAAAGTTTGAGAATAATACACTAGTCATTCCGGGTGGCAATTATTTTCATTTGACTTGTGCGCTTCATAGGAAAACAATAAATAAATGGAATGAAATAACGTAATATTTTGGCAGCTTGTTATTTTGGAAACAACTTGTTTTATGAATGCATGAATGTGTCTGGTTTAGACCTCTTGGATTGCAGTGTTGAGGTCTTCCAGACTATAGTCTTATGCTGCCAGCAATATGTGGGTAACCACAGCTTGCTGTTGGGAGAGAGAAGCTGAGGTGGTAAACCAATAGAAATGTGAGTAAGTTCTATTCTAATTAAGTTATCCGTACCTTGTAGAAGGGAGTTAGTGTGTCTTTTGCTATTTTAAAGCTTATTTATGTGTTGTGGACAGCAAACCATAATCAGATGAACCTTGGTTTTGATCCCATAACCATGGGAGATATTTGTTCTTTTTCTTCCCTTGTGTCAGGCACACAATCTGGGGTTTGGTGAACTGCTCTGGTGAATCAGAAATTTAGAGGAAGACGGCCATTGATCTATTTAAGCCCAGTGGAGCCCTCGTGGTTTAGATTCTTCATCATAGGTACTTAGTTGGGAGGGGGGTGGCGGGAATGATAGTTTCCCTTTAAAATACAAGTGGGTAGTTTATCGAACATTTGAGGGCCACAAGCTGACATTCCTGACCTAAACAAAAAACCCAAACCGTGTGTCAATAATGAAATGATTTAAAAAACATAAGAGAAAAGAACCCCTGCCCCTTCTCTTTATCTCTTTCTTCCTTTTAGTTTAATCTTTCTTCAATATTAGTGAAAAAACATCCAACTTGGTCCATTTCTAACTCTGTTTTGGAGTTTTACCCTAATTCTGAATACTCGCTGATCTTTATAGAGGATTTGCAGAAAGCAATCTTTCTCTCCTGGTTATAGTTTTTAATATTTCACCTTACAACGCACCTGCTTAGTGGCTTTGTAGTCCTAAGCATGTCATCAGCAGACGATACACAAGACCACATTTGCTATTTATGTTTTCCTTGAGAAGTCACATTAGCTGTGACTTGCAAGAGCAGACGTCCATTGGCTGAACTATGTGGGAAGCACTTCACAGAACTTAGGTAAAAAAATAGAACTCTGCTTTTTATTACTCCTGCAATTTTAATTGGACGACTGAACATGAACCATATGGGTTGGTCTTATAGCTGACATCTGCAGATTGCATACCATAAGTGTTTAAAGATTGTCTCGCTCTTACAGCATCCTTAACTCCCATACTCTATCCAGTGTTTATGGCTGCCAGACCATTTGCGCTTACAAAGGTTTTAAAATTCTCACAGGGTCCCGACTGAAGTAAATCTAAAGATCTCTTTGGAGTGATTTCTACAATTTTGTGCTGCTAAACATGCGACTGTCGCTCGTGTTTTTGTTGGCCTAATGCCAATTGCTTTTAAAAGTTGTAACATTTGCTGGTTCACCTAATGCCTGTTACCTCTGGGCATACATGCAGGATCAAAGCTTATAATCCAGGATTTTCATTTAAAAAGTATATATAAACAAAAAAAAATCCCAGGTAAAGTCATTGGGTGAGCTCGAGGAATATAGTGGAATAATGTATTCCCTTCTGTAAATGATACAATGGACAATGCCTTCTTTTTGTAATTTATAAGTATATTAGAGGTCACAGAAGAGTTTCCTTGAAACACATGCAAGTACAAGCCCCACACCTATAGGAAATGGACCATAGTCACTATGGATCAGTATGGCAGCCCTTTAGTAAATGGACCATAGTCACTATGGATCATTATGGCAGCCCTATAGTAAAATGATCATATTCACTATGGCTCAGTATGTCAGCTCTATAGTAAAATGACTGTAGTCATTGTGAATCAGAATGGCATTCCTATAGTAAAATGACCGTAGTTACTATGGATCAGTATTGCAGCCCTCTCTCTCATTTCTGATGCTTGGGGTCCCTGTTCTTTACATCTTGTAATTAAAGGAGAACTATGGTCAAAAACATGTGCTTCTCAAACCTTTTCAGGTTGTGACATTCTAAAGCTTCTTTCACACAGGCCAGTATTCCGACCAACCAATATTTCGGTCGGTAGGGTAAAAAATATTTTCCGAAATTGAGGTTGAAAATGGATTGGACATTTTTGCCCAGTCTTATAAGTCACGGAATTGGTTTTAATAGTGTGCTGCTTTAATTCCCATCAGACAGACTGCCAATCAGGTTTATCAATCTGTCCCCTGGGACAGGGAATACTGGGAAGTTGCTGTGAAGGGCAAGCAATGCACATTTCTGTCCCATTATTGTAAATGCCAGACTCTTGTCTAGTCACCTGCATTTTATGCTGTGTATTTTGTACATAATTGCCTCACATTGAGTGTATTCAAAATCAGTTGGCACCCAGCTTGGCACCTTAAGATAGACTTTTGTTTATTCAGTAAAATCTTTATTTCCTCACCACCCTTCTCCTAGTGGGACACACATACTTAGTTAGATTTTTTCAACCGTGGGTCTCTCCTTTAATTCCTTACCCCCTCATAGCTTAATTTTTCTATTTATCTGTGCCCTTTAAGTTTCCAGCTGTCAGAAATCTCAATAGTGAATTACAATGTGTCATGTAGGTACTACTATACCAAAAGGCGGTCACTGTACCTCTGGTTACTAAGGTGGAGCTACTGTACCTTTCATAGGCATAGGGAGAATGGTGTAAGGGGGGCTGCATTATAAAATTCCTGTTAGTTAAGGACCTGCTGCTGTTTAATCAGTTCCTCTGTGTGTGTATAGGGTTCTAGGTTGCAGGTAACTTGGTTAATGGAAAGACCCACATGGTAACAATGTTGCATCTTTTGCATTTTGTTTAACATGGTTAATTTCAAATCAATAAGCAGCTTAGAAGGACCACATGCTAATTGTTTGTTAATGTTTTAAGGGAAAGCCTATTATTTGTAGGAGCTGCCACATTGTCTTTTCTGCAAAGGAAGAATGAAAACTCTTCTATTCCATAAGCTACTGTATCTGTCTGTTCTATTCCACAACCCTATTGTTTAGCATGTCTGCCAGAAGCTATAGCAAATTTGCCTTAAGTGAAGGAAAGTCTACAATTGGATTTCTGTGTCTTTTTCTTTCCTGCTATTAATAAGTTTAAATCTATGGCAAAAAAGAGAATTGTGTCCGTGTTTTAGGATATGATGGTTAGAAAAAGGAGATTTCCTGATTAAATATAAGTAGGAAGGCTGTGTGCTAGGGTTGGATACATTTGCCCTGCAAACTGTTAATCAGATGCTGGAAAATGGTAGTTCTGTAACACCTGTCAGGATAAAAATGCATAACTGCTGCATATCACAGTTTTTTTGAATGTAAACAACATACCAACAGGTGTGCAGGAATTCTGGGAGCTGAGTTAAGTTCCACATTTCTGGTGTAAAACATATATCAGGGATAACAAACTTGCGGTCCTCAGGGGTGTTCCTAGGGATTTTGACACCTGAAACAACTTTTAAATGCCGCCTATCAGCAGGCAGGGGGGGGGCACATGAAGCGGGCATGGCTTCATCAGGGAACATAGGCGTGGCTTGTGGAGGTGGGTATGGAAGACTGACTAACACTTACTGGAGAACTGGAGGGCTGACTTAACATTGATTGGTGGAATGGAGGGCTGACTTAACACCGATTGGTGGACTGTCTGTTGGTAGGTTATTAATTATTTATAAAAAACTTTCTATTAACACATTCTGGGTAATAAGTGATATTTGAGTTGTGGTTTGGGACATTTTTCAAGGTCTTGATTACAGGTAATTAATGAAACGTTTTGTGGAAAAGACCTTAACACTGGACATTATTCATTTTTATTTCTAAATAGAATATCAGGGATTCCATTGTGTTCTCATTCACAAACACATAAAAAAATAAAGAAGTAGGACCATTTTTCTTTATTTAGTCATGTGGTAAATATTTACCATGCAGTGCTTCCTAACGCTAAACAGACCCCATAGGTAACATGCGAACAGGCTTTGAACTGAGCAGTTGATGGACAGGGGTTAGCATTCCATAAATAGAGCATGCTGCGCTTAATTAAAAGAGTATGTAGGCAGAATACTCACTGTAACATAATGCAAGTGTTGGTGCTAGCATGGGTTATAATGGAAATGAAATTCAGTAACCTATTATACACAGCACTTAAAAAGCAGTTGTCACAGTTCTTGTGAGTGAGAAACAGAGTGATGTCTACCTTGTGACTTACCAACCCCCCTTCCCCGTTTCCTCTTCCTAAAACTTTGGATAAAACTTCACCCAAAGGCTAAAACGCCATCAAGTATGAATGGGATGTCTTATTGTCTGTAATCCTGCGTGTGTGCAATGACACTGATTGTTTTTTTATTATCATTCTCTATATTACAGATCTAGCGTCCTCATTGGAGCTCCAAAAGCCAATACTTCTCAGCCAGAGATAGTGGAAGGAGGAGCGGTATACTACTGCCCCTTTCCTGCAACACAGACAGCTGGATGCAAGCAGATTCCTTTTGATACTACCAGTAAGAGCATCTGGTTATTTAAATATCTTTGCATAAATATTCATTAATTTCTGGAACTGAACATTCCCAGAGACAAAATAGATTATTATTACATGGCGAATTTGTTTACAGTATTGAATGGCACCAGTGATCCATTTTTATTAAACCAGATCATTCCTGAGGGGAATATATTAAAGGACAACGTCACTGTAAAAATATTTTTTTTGCAAAAAATGGAAAGTACCTGGGGCAGTGAGTTAGAATTGATTATTCCTACCTCCCAATATCATTTTGCACGTACTTGAACGTACAGTTTGCCTGGTGCTTGACTTTCCTGTATAAATATAGTGGTGAAGCCAGGAGGAAGCCTGGCAGAAGCTGGCGCTCTCTATAGAAATCATATTAGAAGGTAGGAATTACCAGTCCTACCTCCCTGCCCCAGGTACTTTTCATTTTACTGCTAGGCCACACTAGTGCATTTCCCACACACTTTCAATCATGTCTCGCAATCCGTTCGTACGATCCGTGCAGGAAAAACGCACGCCAGGCTAAAACAATGTAGGGGGCCACACAGTGCGCTCTGCTCTGTTCTGTTTTTGTAGTGCATTGATCACCACTCCCTCCGATACACCCTCCGATACCTGAGTTATCGCATGTTGTAGTGTAGCCACAGCCTGTTTTTTTTTTTTTTTTTTTTAATAAACTGTGTATGTCCTATAGATTTTCTTTAAAACTCCCTTGAGATACAGCTGATACATATGTTCCAAATGGTGGACAGAATAAATTACAATGAAACATGTTATATTATTTTACATTTTTATTGTTATTTGAAACAGAGAGATTTTTATATACTTATTAAAAAAATGTTTAAGCAGCCTGCCAGTTGTACTTGTACCATGTAAGAAGAGAGAATTATGGGTAATTATTAAGCTTTACCAAGAGATCTTCCTGTGCTTTGTATAGGGAAGAACGTTGGGTGGAAACATGACGATCACTATCAGCTTCCTATACTCGTACATAGGGAGCCAATAGCGACCAGTGGAAATATGAAGTCAAACTTCATACTTCAAAAGAAGTACTCTTTGGCTGCAAGATCATACTTATTTTTTTACCACATGCATGGCAGATAACAAGCAAATCCCCTCAGATAGGGAGAATACAGAACGTCTAACATTATTAGGATGTTCAACCTGTGCTCATTGAATTCCCCTATATATTTGCTCTTAACAGGACAACCTGTGAATTCCTGGATGTTGTTTTAATGCATCTGACAGGCTGCAGAATGTGTGCTGTATGGTGCACACAAGATTGCATTCTGCACCTACACGGAGAATATCTGAGCCTACAGCAGATATACAGGATATTGTATAAGGAACATCATATAATGTTGTCTGACTTCTTCCTGTAACAAAATCATCCTTTAAGCAGTTACTGCAGCTAGGAATTTCCAACTCTCCACTTTATAA
Source organism: Hymenochirus boettgeri (assembly GCA_019447015.1). Classification (NCBI taxonomy): domain Eukaryota; kingdom Metazoa; phylum Chordata; class Amphibia; order Anura; family Pipidae; genus Hymenochirus; species Hymenochirus boettgeri. The sequence goes on along the minus strand of CM033474.1, from coordinate 50,111,710 downwards.
AGACTTCAGTCTGACTTCCTGTTTCTGTTCTGTAGCTGTATATGATATAAGGATATTGTATTATTATTTATTTTAATATTTGGTAATAACTAATGCTAGATGCGTATAGTTACCGGTATGCTTCCTTAGTCTATATTATGCGTTAGAATACATTGATGAGGGTAATTTTGAGATGTGACACTAAGATGAAGTGATTCCATCTTGTGGGGGGAAGCTTTTAGTGAAAGTTGGAGCGTTATGGAGGGCTTATCTAGCTTTGGATCCTCTCTCTTCTACCATGTGTGAATACTCTTACAATGTGTCTTTCTTTTACTGCTTGTAGAGCCAGATAAGTATTGCTGTAGCAACTCTACTTTGTCTGCTTATTACGGTTGGGCTCAGGGTTTGCTGTTTACTTACTATGTAAATACTTACACATTATGTGAATATGGTATATGCTATCTGCCCTTCATTAAGTTTTTAAGGTTTTTGAATGGTTTTTAATGTGTGTTCCACGTCTAATTACCTTAATCTAATTATTATGATTAAATAAAGATGATTTTTTGATATTCTGTTTAAGACTGTGAGCCTATTGGTACTTTTTTCTTCTTTTAGTATTTGTGATCTGCGTGACATTTTAATTATAATGTAAATGGCAAGAAGTAGGTCCCACTGTATACCCGGCAATTCTTTTCAATTTTATGCCGCCATGTGATCAGATATTATTTAACATTTGAAAGCTAACATCTGATTGGTTGGGGCAAAATTAGCACCATTTTTAACTATAAGAACTTTTAATGTATAACCCTGATTGTTTTTAAGTGTGCCTAAGTGGGGCCTCGCCCTTATAGGAACTCATGGTAATGCAGAGTGATATTTTATATACCGTATATACTCGAGTATAAGTCGAATTTTTCAGGCTTTAAAATTAGCCTGAAAACCTAACCTCGACTTATACTCGAGTCAAGTCCTAATTTAGATGCAAATTCTGCAATTACAGATAGTAACCAGTAGGTGGCGCTGTGTTAACCTGCATAGAAAGTTACAGGAGCTGATCTGCCTTTACACTTCCTGCTTCCTGTATTCTGGCTGCTGGACTCACTCAGAACTGTCACTGGAATCTGTAAATCTGAAGGGTCTCCTCAGTTTGGGGCAACAAACAGCTGCTAGTACAGTGTAAAGGACAGCTTGAAACTACAACTCTCAGGTGACATTTTTAAACTATGAGTCCTTTACTATATGGGGGTCAGAGTTCCCTTTACTATATGGGGATCAGAGTTCCCTTTACTATATGGGGGTCAGAGGGCCCTTTACTATATGGGGGTTCAGGAGAATTGTAGATGATGGTAAGCTTAATTGAAAGTTTACTGAACCTTGCCACTCCACATGCTTAGAAACTGAAACTCGCAACAACAAAGCATGCTGGGAGTTGTAGTTTCCAAACATGTGGAGTGCCAATGAATTGGAGGTTACTGGTACTGGATTTGGCTATTACTGTATGGGATTCATGTATGGGAATTCAGCTGTCCATTTAAAGGGCAACTAAAGCCTAAAAACAACACAGAATCAGAAGGCAGTAGTGGTGATAATTTCTACCCTCGACTTATACTCGAGTCAATCAGATTTTACAAGTTTTTCAGGTAAAATAGGTACCTCGACTTATACTCGGATCGACTTATACTCGAGTATATACGGTATATTTTGTGATCACAGTGGAGAGACAAATCTGTCATTTTAATTCTGCTGTCAAAACTATTTTTGTATGGTTAAAAGATAAGCATTAGAGATCAGAGATCATCTTAATCACTTTTAAACCTTATAAATCTGTTTTTCATGTACGTGATGTTTTTGTTTGTTCTTGTCTCATTTAAGTTTTTTAATTCATTTGGGATTCTGTTAATGCTTTAGCAGCATAGTAGATGCTTTTATCAGAGCTTTAGATTTGTATTCTCTGAATGTGAACCTCTTTAATGTACTGTACACCTGATAACAATACATTTGCTTAAAGAATTTGTCATTTTGACATTAGTTTTAAAGGAATTGTATGCTGAAAAAATTACCGGTACTTTCCCTAATTTCTAATAATCTATTAAAGGATAACTGTATTGCCTCAATGCATTTTTTTATAATTGCTTTAAAAACAGTAAAGGTATGCAGCCCTCTCCATATATTTATTTCCTGATTTCAAGCCTCTCTCTGCCTCCAATTAGCCCTGCTGTGAAGGGGTCGTAACAATTCTGCCTGCCACTAACTGTCACTCAGAGCTAGCATGCAAGAAAACACTCCTCCACCCACCATTGATCAGCTTGTTTATGTAGGATGTATCCTAGCAACAGGACATTTCAAGTTTGTTAAACTGGCAGAGGAGGAGGAGAGAGTTTTTAACAGACATTCCCACCAGCCAATGACAAGTGTTATGTTAATCAAGGCCCTGGGCCGTCTAGGAGGCGGGATTTTAGCACTCATATTTGCTGTGTGACATCTAAGGGAGGGCAGCACAGCTGTAAATGTGAGTAAGTGATTTCAGCTGCTGGAAGTGTGTACATGTAATGGGGGTGATATTGTTTTTTTTATATTGTTGTCCTTTAATGAATAGTAAGTAGCAATTATTCTAATTTGTGTGTGCTGCTGCATGACTTCAATCCAGTACTTGTTTTGCTAAAGCTCAGTCCCTAAGTTCCCCAGCCCTATCTGACTCTCTGTGAGGGCAAGCATGCTCTGTAATCCCTATGAGGCAGCATTGAGAGACTGAATTTCCCACCATGCAGTTCACATACCAACTTTCACCATTCCAGCAAGAACAAAAATATACGTTACAGAAGCATTTATGATACTAAGGCACTTGATGTCTAAAGAAATAGGGATCAGATCAACAAAAAATGGTACAGTAATAGAAAGAACTAGAACTAGAAAGGGCAAGTTAAAGTATAAACATTGTATTTGGCATGAAAGGCTGCATTTTGGAAGGGAATGTGTGTGTTTGTGTGGCAGATTTTAAAACTCAACAATGCCAATCATCAGGACATTGTTGTTTTTTTACCATTAAATATGTCTGTCACATGAATTAAAGGTAGGTCAGTTGGTTTGTGTACTCATGTCAGATTTGGGGATAAAAGAGTTTTTTGATGATTTTTTGATGATTGGTCAAAATGTGTTTTTTTTTATTATACTTACCCTTTAAATGTGGTTGCCACATGAATGAATGGGTAGCGCAGTTGGTGTGTGTACCTGTGTCAGGTTGGAAGTTAAAAAAACAAACTTTTTTGATGATTGGTCAAAAAAAGTTTTTGACTTAAGTATGGCTGCCACAGTAATGGAGGGGTAGGTCAGTAGGTGTGTGCACCTGTACCATGTTGGGGTTTAAAAAAAAAAACTTTGTTGATTATTAGTCAAAATAGTTTTTTTGACTATAGTTTCCCTTTAAATATTGCTGCCATGTCAGCAGGTGTGTCTACCTGGATCAGGTTGGAAGGTAAAAAAACTAACTCTTTTGATTGATGATCAATTTTAAAAAAACAAACTTTTGATTATTGGTCAAAATTAGTTTTTTTTTTACTATAGTTACCCTTTAAGTGTGCTGCCACGGAAATGGAAGTGTAGGTCAGTAGTTGTGTGTACCTGGGTCAGGTTGGGGGTTTAAAAAAAACTTTGTTGATGATTAGTCAAAATAGTTTGTTTGACTATATTTTCCCTTTAAATATTGCTGTCATGTCAATGAAAGGGTAGGTCAGTAGGTGTGTGTACCTGGAACAGGTTGGAAGGTAAAAAAAACAAACTCTTTTGATTGTTGATCAATTTTTTTAAAACTTTAGTTACCCTTTAGGTATGTCTGCCACAGTAATGGATCAGTAGATCAGAAGGCGTGTGTACCTGTGTCGGGTTGGGGGTTAAAAAAATGTTTTTTTGATTATTGGTCAAAATTAGTTTTTTAAAAGTATGGCTGCAACAGTAATGGAGGGGTAGGTCAGTAGGTGTGTTGGGGGTTTAAAAAAACAAACTTTGTTGATGATTTAAAAAGGATATGTCTTTTTTTGTGTTTACAACCATAAAACTATCTTTTATTGAGGATATAGCAAAATTATTTTTTTTAACTTTATTTACCCTGTGAGATTGGGGGTATGTGTTATTGCATGTGTGACCATATAACTAACTTTTATTGAGGATATATCAGAATTAGTCTTTCTGACTTTATTTACCCTTCAAGTATGGCTGCAACAGGAATGGATCGACAGGGTAGATCAGTAGGTGTGTGTTCCTGTGTGAGGTTGGGGGTATGTGTTTTTGCATGTATAACCATAAAACTAACTTTTATTGATGATTGATCAAATTTAGTTTTTTGACTATAGTTACTAAGTATGGCTTCCATGGAAATGGAAAGGTAGGTTAGTAGGTGGGTGTACCTGTGTGTGTGTGTATCAGCATTTGTGTTTATTACCAAGAAACAAACTGTTTTAAAATATACACATTTGAGGATTGTTACCATCATAGTGTATGGGAAAAAATGTCCCGTAATTCGCTGATAAAGCTGCAACGCTTCTGCGGATTCCTTAGCTAGGTAATAGCACACTTCTCCTATATGCCCCGCATGTCTGTACCGAATTTCATGTCTCTAGCTCAAAAACCGTGTAAGGAGATACAGTCCAAATAAGTTGAAGAATAAAACGGAAGAAGAAGAAGAAGAAATAGAAAGAACAGTAATTTGGCTCTTCAAGTCAAATAAAATATAGCTTCCAGTAATAGGCAATTAAAAAAATGAATTTCCCTGTGTACACATATATAATCTGTAGGTGCTCTTTAAAAAACCCTCTAATCATCACCAATTTGAGTGTAAGATTCTAAATAACTTATTTTGTTATGTAGATCTAATAAACATAGATACTAGTAAAACTCACTTATTCATAAACCTGGTCCGGGTGCCTCAAAGCCCCGACCCGTCGCAATAGAAACTTAAAGATCCACACGTGCAAACTGTTCCGAATAATCATTCAAAATGCTGCAACACTCACCAACATCTATAAGTGGCCCGGGTACAGATTGCCCCAGGCCCGTCGCTGGGCTCAATGTCTGGTAACTCAACACACTATCAGTAATCGCACAAACCGGGACAGCAAGCTGGAGTCAAAGTCTGCTTCGAAAGCTTTAATACAAAACAAACTGCTTAATGCGTTTCGGACCGTCAGGGCCCTTATTCATAAGCAGAGTTTGAATGTAACACACCCCTATTTAACAAAGTAGTGCAGTGATGACATGCAGATCCTACACTCATGTACACACACACCCCTTTTTCCGGTAAGTCAAAACCAACATTTTAACCCTATAAGTAATACACCTGAGTGTGCATATATGTGAGTGCTGATCCATAAACAAGAAAGCATAAAACAGTACCTGATACACAGTAACTTTGAATAGACATAGATTGTGTCTAGAAAATTAGTATATCTTACAAAAATATAATAAAAAAATGAATAAACCAATTACAAAACATACAAAAACTCTGAATATACGCTCTCTGTATGGGTAAATCTTTATGATTTAAAACCTTTTGGGGTTAAGCCCTGTAAAACAGTGGAATTAATACCTCTTGGAAACCTATCTAAATAAAATATCCTCGCATAGTAACAATTTAGCCAGTCTATCATTTTCCTAGGATCACAATATATTCTTTCAATTTCCTGAACTGATAAACTATTAAGATTGCCACCATTGCATGATGGCAATCTTTATTTCCCTGTGTACCCTTTAATTATAATCGCTGCTATCATAAAGTAATACATTTTTATTGGTATAGATTTCTATGAAAGAAAACCGCGTGCTGCCTTCCTTTCTGCCTTTTGTTAAATGAAATACCGGTATATTTACTGGTGAGAGAGGAAGTTTATTGAGAGTCCCCAGCGTGAACTCTTATAGATAAAGACTTTGTGTAGATTTCTTAGCATCAGCTAGAATTGGTATGTAAACTGTGACTTGGACTTTGTAATTCATCCCAGGAACGTTTTATTTACACTCCCTTATTTTCTTAATGTGCTGCTCATCCTGAAGATTACCCCAATATACTATGGAGTGAGGAATGTTACTGTATATTTTAGTGTCAGATGAAGTTACTTCTGCCATCACCCAGATTGGGCCCCCACAACTCCATGAGTGGCCATTCCGTCACTGGAATAGATTTTCAGTGAATTCCTGTTGGGTGTCCAAAATTTTGCCCTTGTTCTTAATCTATAGCAACCAGTCAGATGTTATCAAATGTAGTTAACCAGTAAAAATGCTTGTGAAGGTTCTCATTCATCCAGGTCATGGTATATCTGTTGTATTCAAGTAGATCAACTGGATTTGAAATGTAGTTCTTGAAGACGTTTCGCTAGTCATCCGACTGGCTTTCTCAATTCAGAATGACTTGTACAAGAATCTGTGGCAATTATGTACCCTGGAAAATCCCAATTAGCATATCACAGCCAAATGTTAAGGGTGTGATTGGATAGTGGCTAAGAGGTGTTATAGGAACGCCCAGAGTAAGGTGTCAAAACAGCATTGTACATGACAGACAATTGGTGTCGAACCCCCCCCACCTCTATTTAGGCTTGTTTTCTTTATTTTCACATAAATGGCCTCCTTAACACCTCTCTTGAACCAGTCACATTCCTTTGCCAATATGTTAACATTACAATCTTCTAAGTTATGTCCTTTATCCTTAAGATGCAGGTACACGGCTGAGTCCTGACCCGAGGAATTGGCTCTTCTGTGCTGGGCCATACGTTGATGCAGTTGCTGTTTGGTCTCCCCCACATACAAATCAGAGCATTCTTCACTGCACTGCGTATATGATGTCGCTTTTCTTGTGTTTGGGTATTGGGTCTTTCAGATGTACCAATTGCTGTCTCCGTGTGTTGTTCAGTTTAAAGCAGACAAGGATACAGTGTTTTTTGAAAATTCTTCTTAATCTCTCGGAGACCCCTGCTACATATGGGATGACCATGTTCTTTCTCCTGTCTTGCTTTTCCTCTTCACTGTTGGTATTCGTGTTCTTTTCTTTCCTTCTACTTCTTTTGACAAAGGCCCAGTCTGGATATCCACAAGTTTTAAAGGCTCCTCTGAGATGTTTCATTCTTTCCCCTCTGGTGCTAGTAGGGATGTTCTCAGCTCTGTGTTGCAGGGTTCTGATGACACCCAGCTTGTGATCTAAAGGGTGGTGGAAGTCAAACATCAAATACTGATCTGTGAGTGTTGGTTTTCTGTAAACCTCCACTTCCAGTTTACCATTTTCCTTAACTTCTACCAAGCAGTCCAAGAAAGCCAGTTTGTTGTTTTGTACCTCTTACCTTGTAAATTTGATGTTTTGGTCTACCGCATTAATGTGTTCTGTGAAAGCTTGTACTTCCTTCTGGTGGATTTTAACCAAGGTGTCATCCACATATCTGAACCAGTGGCTGGGTGCTATGCCCTTAAAGGTATTAAGCGCCTGTTTTTCTACCTCCTCCATGTAAAGGTTGGCCACAAAGGGTGAAACTGGAGATCCCATAGCACATCCGTGTTTTTGCTTATAGAACTTTCCCCTATATTTGAAATAGGTGGTATTCAGGCACAAGTCCAGTAAGGAACACACCTGTTCTGGGTTGAGATCAGTTCTGTTGGTAAGAGTGCTGTCTTGGCCTAGTCGTTTTCTCACCATGTCAACCTCCTCCTTGGTGGGTATACAGGAGAAGAGAGATGTCACATCATAGGACACCATAGTTTCTTCTGCACCGAGTACTATATCTTCAATCTTGTTGGTGAAATCCTGAGAGTTCTGGATGTGATGCTTAGAACTTCCCACCAATAGTCCTAAGATGTTGATGCTGCTGACTATAGGTCTTAGTGGGGCCCCTTCCTTATGTATCTTTGGGAGTCCATATATGAATGGATGTGCCTCACCAGGGTAGAGGCGATGATACATTGCTCGATCAATGGCTTTATCCTTTTGAACCTGTTGTAGTAAGTCTATGACCCTTTTCTTATACCAGCTGGTGGGATCTCTTGTTAAAGCCTCATATGTGTTGTTATCGGCCAGGAGCATGGTCACCTTATCATGGTAGTCTGAGGTGTTGAGCACCACTGTGCATCTTCCCTTGTCTGCCGGTATATTGGTGATACTGGAATGTTTCTTGAGGGATGTTAAGGCTGTTCTTTCCTGTGTGGTCAGGTTAGATGAAGGAGTTTATCTTGGCTGTGATATGCTAATTGGGATTTTCCAGGGTACATAATTGCCACAGATTCTTGTACAAGTCATTCTGAATTAAGAAAGCCAGTCGGATGACTAGCGAAACGTCTTCAAGAACTAAACTTCAAGTCCAGTTGAGCTAATTGAATACAACAGACATTAACCAGTAAAAAGCTATCATCTGATTGGCTGATACAGATTAACAGCTCAAGCTAAATGTTTGATTAAATAAGCCTGATAGTTTTGTCATTGCAACGGTGAGTCTACCATACAACCTCTTATCCCTTGATAGTAGCTCTCACCATTAAGTATATTCTGAATGGAATGGATTAACTACTGTATCATTATTTAGTAATGTAATGTGGGGGATGCTTTTAAAGGTTTGGGAGTAATATCTGATGCACTCAATCAGCTGTTTTACAGAGTCCAGGCCAATACAATTCTTCTGTAAATTTGTCTGTGATCGTTCACATTTTATTACTTTTCCACCTATATTGTAGTATTAGTTCAGTGAGCAGTCCCTTGTGGTGTGTCAGCTGCAGCTGAATTGGGACATTTAAAGGGACACTATACTGAAAAAATGACTTTGCCTCATCTTAATATATAATTTATATTCTTAATCTATAATTGAATACATGTAAATAGCACTTACTCTGATTTGCGTGTGTTGCTGCATGACTTCAATCCAGCACACATTTTGTTTAGGAACAGTATCCTCCTTCCCTCTTTTAACCATTCCCACTTCCATCTGAACTGACTTTTTGCCCCCCACAAACCAACTACCAAGGCTGCACACAGCATACAGCATTCCAACTGTCAAAACTCTGTCACCATTCCAGCTACTGTAAAACTACTCACAGAAGAATAGTTTTTGAGAGCAAGGAACTTGATTGACAGTTTTAGATTGATATCTAAAGAAATAGGGGGCAGATCAACAAAAAAATGATACAGTGGTGGTTGGGATGAATTGTAGTTTCCAGTTATGGTCAATTTTAAAATAACCTTATAGATGCCCTTTACAATTACCAGTTGGACTGAGGGATACAACTGTATGAGCCTCCTCCACAATCAGTTCATATAGCTGGGTCATACATGTCCCATTGTTCTCCATATAAGAGTAAACGACTTGTACGTTTACATGAGATTGTGACAGTTGTGATAGAATTTGTTTATGTAAAGACCAGGACACATTTTTAGAATGTTACATTTGAAGGGTCTTGTGATATTATTTATAATTGAAAACATTTCCCTTCAGTGTTTTGTTGGAAATTCGCTGAGCGCAGTGAGTCATAGCTGAAAGGTATTTCTGGGCTAGCGCTTTCTGTTCCTTATAAGGATCACGTGTAGCAGATGTCTGGGGCATTTATGTTATATATACACCATGTTCATAAGAAACATGTACTGTAGAGATATGTGAAAGGTTTTGCATTCCTAGTAATAAATGACAGGTATGACATTATAAGTTAAAGATTGGATGGGCAGATTGTACAGATCCTTTCAGTTATTTAGTTGGGCCCCATTTCATCCAGACTAAGCAATGACTTCATATACATGCAGATGTGAGGAGCCATCTGGGAGTTTTGTGTTTTTTGCTGGTCAAAGTTGGTGTGAGCTTGGTTGGACAAATTTAACATAACTGATGCTCATGCAGCTATGATAGAGTTTAATTTGCAGCGCATGCAAGATTTGCAATGTGTTGGGATGCATGTGATCCGTGCAAAAAACCTTGCACGCAAGTGTTCTAATAACAGATTGGAGCGCAGCATACATAGCGTGACCACTCCAATTGCATTGGCAGCGCTAGTAGGACCGAGCCCTAAGATTACTAAACTATTGGCCCAACAATCTGTCACTAGTAACAGACTGCTCTGCTAATGAGCTGAGCAGTCTGTTCTGTTCCATAGCAATGGAAAGGCGGATCATTAAATGACAAAGATAGGAGCCACCATACGTGTTGTATGATTGTCGGCCGAAGCAGGTGGTTGTTGAATGTTTGCTGACCAGTTCGACTGGCGATTATCTAGAGAGAGTAAGGGGCTTTATAGATTAAAGAGTCTATTTGGCCAGAATTGACTGAATCTTAGAAAATATTTGGTGGGAATAAGAAGAAACTAATAGAGCACCTATTTAAACCAAAATAAATTGCTAGGCTGTTAGGCTAGGCTCACACGAAATGCTTATTTTTGCCGCTAGACAAAATGCTGCATTCAATGTTTTCCTTGTGGTTAAGAGTCTGGAAATGCCAGTAAAATGCTGGAATAAAGACCACAAAACTTGTGTGATTCTAGCCCAAGAATGAATGCAGTTTAAATGCAATCAGATTCCATTCAATTTCCATTTTTGTAGTCACGTCATTAAATGATCAGCCTGACCGGAAAGACAGTCACATGTTTCCCTGACAGTTCCTATTTGAAAACAAATAAGCAATACCTGTAATTGCCTGACTGGATATTTTCATTATCGCTTTAAGCAAAATCAATGAAATGAATAGGACATATGCAGCCTTTAGTTCTCCATTAATCTGCTGTCTCATTAATATCTTTTTAATTGAAAAGATTGATGAAAGGTAGAAAATAAATGCATGACAAGTTAATATATAACAATACATTTGCATGAGAGTTTATATAATCCTTCTACAGTATCCATTGCCTTGTAGGAAATCCTCACAAGCAGTGTAGCATTAAATACTGGATGTGATCCAGATGTAAAATATATGAAACACTTATAGCATGCATATATGTAAGAAATAAAGCAGCCAATTGCCTACGAACTGTTGTGAAAATCTATATGATCCACCTGTACTCCAGAGGGGCGCCAACAGATCTCTTAATCTTTCCATCATCTGTACCAGTTTCCTGCTTTGGCTGTCATTTTTCTTAGTTACGATTGGTTAAAATAAAGTTATGTATCGTCTCTTTAACATAATCCTCATGAAGGCTCCACTATGATGGAGAACAACATGAGTGAAAAGCGTGCGGCCATCAGCAAATGGAGCACACGCGATCTGCAAAAAAATGGTGATCACACGCACTCTGAAAAAGTTTTGTAGCGCATCACATTTAATGTGGCCACACACATTGACATGCTCCGTGCTGCGATTCTCATGGAGTGGGTTATCATGTGAGAAATCACGCTGGTGTGGCCTAGCCCTTTCTTGTGGTTATTATCACCAATTAATGATTGTGATGATTTCTTTATTTTTTTTATCCACAAACACCATGTAATACGTGTCAAGTGTAATCAAAAATGTTTCCTTTAAGATTATGGCTTGCTTGGTTTTCTAGAGAAAGTGATTCAGTGCTAAAAATCACATGAAACATCACTTGATTTTAACAACCATGTGTTTGTTCCCAACCAAATCTGCTTTTATTTCATGTAACAACCATTTAAGGTACAGTATCATTCATTGCAGCACAAACAAAGCCAGCACATGGTCTAAGAAATTGTACATGGTTTTCCTTTTAAAACTTTAGCATTATTTAATAAGTAGAATAGGGATAAAAAAGGACATTGATATTGGTTTCCTATACATGGTGGTTTGGTTAGTTTGTACCGTTGTGATACCTTCTATTCGGTAACTAGACAACAATACAGCAAGCTTTTGGGAATCCTAAGCCCCCTTCATCAGGCTGGATGTATTGGAGTATTGGAACAATCCAATTGAGTCCAATTGACTCGGTCTGAGGAAGGAACCACACTGGTTCCGAAACGTCACAATAAAAGTTGATTCACTTAAGACTGGTGTGCCCAGCTACGTTCATTACTTGAATATATAGATTGTTGGCTTCAGCGCTGGAGCACCCAGCATTTCAGCTTGTTGACAATGTGGTTTAGGTGTCCATGATCGTAATCTACCATTTCCATTCACCTAGGTATAGTCCTGGACAGTCCTAAGGCTGGGTACACACCAGCAAATATTTTCGGGCCGATTCACGGTCCCTGCTGGTGTGGGGTGGCTCTCCGCGACCAACCTCAATCTTCCGTTCGTCCGATCCGGACGTGTCGGTAAATCCTGATCGACAAATTGTCAGTAAATTCTGATCGGTTGCCGAATTTGCCTCAGCCAACGGACATTTGTCCTGGCCGAACACTCACTCGTAGCAAGCGCTCGGCCGGGACCAATAGTGTACCCAACCTAAGAACCTGTTATGTGTCTGATATTTACAAGATGTTACCATCTTGTTATTCTTTAATCTCTCTATGCCTCAGGCAGCCAATGATATTGTAAGTTCTCTGGGTCATTGATGCACAATACGGCAATTACAAAATACTTTGTGTGGAATGTTGCGTATTATTAGAAATGCTGTGCAAGAAGGAAGATAATAATTAGCATGTGTATTTACTAGTTCACTCTTTAATGTGGGCCCATATATCCTGCAAATTTGCCAGCTTCCCTAATGACCACTGATTAGGTTTATTCCAGTTCCTGTATCTCATCTCACTGGAGTGGAGCCCATTATTACATTTTTGCTCTTGCACCAAACGGGGATAATGAACTCCACATGTTTGTTATATGTTATATACCAGCTAAAGCAACTTTCCCTATTGTTAGTTTTATGTACACGCTGCTTACTAATTTCACATAGAACTTTTATTGTCTTTATTATGCAGGGATAATTATTCCCAGATTACTTAATATGTGTTATTTATGGCTTTAGAAACGTCCTGTTTGCCTTTGGATAAATCCTCTTAAGAACTTAAACTTTCTTTCTTTTTTTTCCATGACAAGTTGCACTTATTTATGTTTTTCTTCATATTCTGTTCAGTTGGATCATTACTTTCCAGCAAAGACATCTATTATTTTGAAGAAGCTTTGACCATACTGGCCATACTGGTCCCAGGTACTGGGATATATTGTTCTTGGCTGCAGCCACATGTTAGGGCTAAGCCACACTGGCGCAATCCTCACACGCTTCTGATTACATTTTTCAAACCATTAGCAGGTAAGATTTGCATGCCAGTGCATTTCAATGTGGCAGGCCACCCTGTATGTGCTGCGGTCAGTTCCGTTATCGGAGCACTTACGATCACCACCATTTTTTTATGTGGATCATATATGCTCTGATAAAATATTGGGAAAATTGCAATGCAAATGCACAGTAAGGTTCGTTTATCGGATCTGCACAAAAAATAGTGATTTTTGTGCATTGAAATGCACAAAGTAGTGATACATTGAAATGCACTGGCCTGCGTTTCTCACGGATTGCATAACGTGATGCAAAGCTTGTGAGAATCGCACAAATGTGGACCAGCCCTAATAATGCAGATGGGAGGATTAGTGCTGGACATACACAATTTACCTCTTTGTCTGCACCTGCATAAGTAAATGCAATAGTGATAGTCTTGGGGGGAAATTACTGGAAAAATTGGAACCTGTTTTGTAAATACACATTCTTTTCCATTTATTTCCCTGTAAGCAGACTGTACAGAATGATTGGAACATTCCATTGCTATAATATGCCCATTATTCATTTAAATAGCATTTGCCATATTGTTTGTCTTTGCTTTGGCATTAATGTAAACAACAATAATTATAGCAGCCTTCCTCTAAGGCTACCTTCGTTAGTTTATTACAAGGGACACTTACATGGGGAAAAGTCATCTGCTGGGCAAAGATTTCATCTAGCAAACACAGGGAAACAATTACACTGTACTCCTGCAAGCAAGCTTTTATATGGCAGAGATGTTTTGTATATAACCTTGAGCTATTTACTGAGCATGTAATCTGCACTATACTACACACAATTAATTACCCACTTAACTAGAAGAGACAGTGGGGCTCCTATACAAATACATTGGAAAATGCTGGAGTTTTTCGATGTTGAGTTCCCTTTGTGCTCCTCAGCCATTCTGATTCTTGGCAGTAAAGCTAAACAAAGACTACGCTTACAAGGACACTAATAAGGCTCATTTAGACTTAGACACAGGCCAGGATTTACCATTAGGCACACACCTAAGACTGGATACCCACGGGAGGACTATTTGTCCCGACTGAGCTTTGCTACTAGCGAGTGCTTGGTCGGGACAAATGACTGTCGTGGTATTAGTGGTTGGGCTGCCAGTTCGCTCTACCAATCGCCCATGATTTACCAACAGGCCAGACTGGACTAATGGGCGACCAAGCTTGGTCGCGGGCGCCGTACACACACCTTGCGATATTTCTGACCGACGTCACGGTCGGTCGGTCAACCGGAAGAAATATCTTATTGTGTGTACCCAGCCTAAGAGCCCCTATGGTTGGACACAATCAGTAGTATCTGCCCTTTCAAACTGCAAACAGATCACAGATCTAAAGGCATCCATTGGCAGAGCCAATTTATCCCGTGGACACACAATTTTTCTTTCTGCTGACATCTCATTAGCTAAAAAGGGACTGAAAACTGAGGCTGCTTATTATCTACTCACGGGGAATACCTGGAATCCCTATTATATCACTGCACAATCTTCTGTTACTGAATCTTGATGTAATATTTAGAAATCACCAAATCAAGTGGCAAACTGGCAGAGGTATAATCTTTGTACACTTTGGCACTTTATTACTCCTTTAGGATAAGTTGCGCTTATATGAAACAACATCCCATTTGTGCGATGTTCATAAAGTAAGTCTGAGCTGGTATTTTAAGTGGTGGGTGGAAAATAACTGCATTAGTGACATATAATTATGTGATCTCAATGAATTCATTTCATCATTTATGTTGATTAGGCTATACTTTAAGTTTAGTGGTCGGTAAGGCCAGACAATAACAAGTTCCTCTTACTTGCTAGCTTAATGCAAAAGGAAGTTTGGGTGTTTGGAGTTTCAGAAAATGCTCCAACATGTCTCAGTGTTGTGACTGAGACATCCTCAAAGTGATATATGAAGGGCAACCAAAAGGCAGAAGAGACAAATAGAGCAAGTTTAAATAAATAAATAAGAAGCTGATAGGAAATAAAGTGACACATAAATAGTAAAAAATGGAAATGCAAAATGGACCAATGATTTCATTCTATATTTGGATTTGGGTACTCCTGCCAATCTCACCGGGAGGGTGACTTATCTATAACAGCTGAAATGTTGCATTAAAACTTATAGCTGTGTGTGTGTGAGTGATAGTAATGTACAAACTAATAATCTATTTATTAGATGTAAATCTAGAGCCACAATCTGAGAGCACCAGGAAATGTCAGATAGACTAATGCCTTGTGGGCTTGTGGGCTTAAATTCCAGGAACCAGATGTGTACATTATGTTGGGCTTCTATTCAGCACAGTGCTAGCTAGACACTAACGTCTTCTGTTCCAAACACACTGGGCTTTTGCTTCTAGCGTCTTGCCTTTTCTTTATCCAATCAAACATAAGAGGAAACCTTCTATGGATGTGGTGCTTTATTTGCATTGCAAACTCCTTCTTAAAAGCATGCTAACCCTTGGTACATCAGGCATTGTGACTTTGGGTAATGGCCATAACAGCTCTGGATGCATTACCTTAAAGGGCATGTCCACCCCAAAAAATTAACCCACTACTGGCCCCACAGTATAGTTTAAAAAAATCCTTACCTTACATTCCTGCTCCTTATGGTTCCCCTGTAGCCCATGTCCAAAGTTCAGGAAACTGAAGAACTGTCTTCCGGTCCAAGCAGCTCTGCCTCCTGTGTTGCCTCCGGGAGGGATGGAGACATGCGCATAGGAGCCCTCCCTCCCTCCCAATCCCCTTCTTGCCTCTTTCCCCCCAGCGTTAAATCCTTAATATGTATTGTAAGACATACCCTCCCACCCCCAACCAATGAGTTAAAAGTTAGAAAATCTGTTCCAAACAGTACTTACATCTCCTGCTTCCAGCGTTTAATCCATTGCTGGCAGCCGCAGCTGTGATTGGCTGCCTCTCAGCCAATCACAGCTGCGGCTGCTGGTCCAGCCCCCTGCTTATATTTCTGACAGGCAGGGGAGCCGGACCAGAGCGAAGCTGGAACCAGTACTGTTTGGGAGACATTTTCTAACTTTTAACATAGCGGTTGGGGGTGGGAGGGTATGCTCTATAATATGAAAAAAGGTTGTTCTGAAGGGAAGAGATGCCCTTTAAATGCATTAGCATGGTTTCTTTATTGTGATGGACACTTTTACAATTATCAAAAATATTGGTAATTTTTGGCCGATTATGTGGTTTTCAAAAGTCCACAGAAATGGTCCTGTTGAAATATTGGCAGTAAACTGTAAACGGAATATCCACCTCCCCCAACTAAAATTTGCCCTCTGTTGGGCCCACTGTGTAGTGTTAAAAGATCCCTACCTTTCTCGTCTGCTCCTGATGAAGGTCCAGGAAACCAAAGAGTTTCCTGTCTGTGTGTAATTTGTATCTGCTTCTTCCTGCTCCTCTGAGAGGATTCTGGCATGCACAGTGGAGCTCTTCCTCCCCTCTTCCTCTGGATCCCTTTGGCTGTCAATGAAGAAAATAAAAACTTTGGATAAGGTAAGGGAATCCTCTGCAACTGTTAACACCTAAATCAGACCCTAAATCTACTTACCAGCCCTCATTCCCTCGGCTCCCTCTGCTGCACTTCTGCACGAAAGCAGTGATTGACTGGGTCTCACGGAAGCAGCAAAAGAGGCTGTGAACGAGTGAACAAAGTATGGGGGCTGGTAGAAATGTTCACTCGCAGCCGATGGCATTAATTCTTCGACCACGCAGTCTTTGTTTTGTTGCCCACACACGCCTAATAAAATGCCAATCTTGATCTACCTAGCGGAATTGGCCCTTTATTGATACTGTGTTAACTGAGCTTAAAAATTGCTAATGATAATTCTATCCAACAGACTAAAAGGCTGTGCATGCAGTTTCCTATGTAATGTATTAAAATGTTTTATTTTTAATTCACTTTGAATAAACTGTGAAGATTGGTGTATTTTATGGATTTATAGTTTTTATTAGCTATGAGAATTCTTTTTATAGAAGACTCAGAATAAAATCTAACCAGATGTTGGGTATATGGGCTATTAACACATCCATGTATGTGCCAGCCTGCCAATCGCATGCATCTCTACTATTATTATATTCCAGTTATTCCTTTCATCTTTCAGAAAAGTCTGACTCTTACTTTCTATGACAGGATAATCGATTATAAATGTACAGTATTCTAAAGCTATATCCATTCAAAAGTAGGTGATAAATATTGCAATTACTCCCACCCTAAAAAATGTATTAAGGCATCCATGACGTTCCGTGCCAATGAAAGCCATAGTTCTGCAGGCATCTGTCCGACAGGAAAAGAGAGCCACCAAATAGATGCTGTTAAAGTCACGCTGCTGGGTAGAATATGAAATTTAATGGCAACCACAAATGCGATTCATGCCGGTATTAAGTACCCTCTTCCTCAGGAGAGCACTTATTACTAACAAACGTTGTGTGTTTTGATGTTGGTCACTTACGGTAATAAAAGACTTAAATCGATTTTGGACTGCGACCCTCAAATTGCTTTTTATACTGTGAGCTTTTATCAATGGAGGGTTGGATACCAGAGGAGTGAGCACCCACAGGTTGGACTAGCGTGCATTGGGCCTGTTTTCTACTTGTATTTAGAGATGTCCGAACCTCGCAAAATCCGGTCCGCTCGAGGATCCGCGAATTTTAGAAAAAATTCGAAAATTCTAAAATCTGTGAGCGGACCCATTAAAATGAAAAATATCCCGAAAATACAAGAAATCCTTGTAATTTCGAAAATTTCCGAAAATCCGTATTTTTGAAAATACGAGAAACCCTCGTAATTTCGAAAATTTTCGAAAATACGAGGAGTAATCCTCGTAATTTCGAAAATTTTCGAAAATACGAGAAATCCGCGGTTCGGAAGGCGGAAAATCCGGAAAAATCTGCCGTTCGCGAACGGGATAAATCCGCGGCGGATCCGTATTCGGATCCGCGAACCGGCCATCCCTGCTTGTATTACTCTCTAAGGGTGAGGCCACACTGCAACGCACAGGAATCGCGCACACAATCGCGAGCGTTATCGCACGCAATTGTGTGCGCATTTTGCGCTTGCGTTTTCGCCTTTTTCACGTTATGGACACGCATGCGTTAACGCACCAAAAATGGTGAACGCATGCGTTACCAAAACACGAACGGCCGCGCAATCGCATGCGCATCGGAAATCGCGGGAATTTTTGCGTTCCCGCGATTTCCATTTTAGCGAAAATCGCGGGCGCAAACGCGAGCGCGAACCGCGTGAAAAACGCGCTAGTGTGGCCTAGCCCTAAATGAGTCCCTGCTTGGAAACCAGAATATCAGTGTGGCTACTCCGGTATCATAGTCGACTATTATAAATATGCAGCTATAGGAACACACAGGTTTATAATATAAATTAGTGCTAGTAACCATACAATGGATAGCTGTCTGAGACAGTCACTAGCCTAAATTAATAAATACATTTATTTTGGACATATTTTGTGTTGCTTTGTGTTTATAGATGTTTTGCATTTTTTTTATTTTTTCTTACCTGATGTATTCCTGCAAAGGGGAACTAAAGCTAAAATGTAAAAAAGTCTGAATGGATTGGGTAATTTCTAAATGGCAGATACATACATAGTCCTTTTACACATAATCTATCAGTGATAATCTATCAGTGAACGTACAGTGTTAATAAACGCATCATTCCAAAGCAACTCAAAAGCAAGTGTATATATTCCTCCCCACAATGCAACAATGGGACCAGGGAGTTCTAAGCAGTGATGTGGTGCATTTAAGCTCTTCCCCTGGACTGCCCAATCAAGCCACAACACTGGAACGCCTAAACCCCGCATCATGCAGGACAATCCTGAGAGTTCCAGGACACCGGCCAGGCAAACCGGGACTATTGGTAGGTAGGCATGTAAATGTATGTAGTATAATGTAAGAAAACAGATTGATGAGTTGCTTGATCACCCTCACAATTTACATTTTATATACAGTACAGGTTAAGCAGCACTTAATCACAATTTTCTTAATTACTTATTCCAAAGATTCTTCTGAAAGGACTAAGTGTGAGGTCACGATACATCATGTAGTAGCGAACTGGAAAAGTGCAAGCAAGTGCGACCGTTAATGTGCA
The DNA here is from genome assembly GCA_019447015.1 of Hymenochirus boettgeri. NCBI lineage: Eukaryota > Metazoa > Chordata > Amphibia > Anura > Pipidae > Hymenochirus > Hymenochirus boettgeri. The sequence goes on along the minus strand of CM033474.1, from coordinate 50,092,484 downwards.
CGTTGCCATGTGCTGCGATTGCCCTAAAACAACCTGATCTCTCGCCAGAACTTCTTTTTCTGTCCTGCTTTCAAATATTAGCCTTCAGTCAAAGCCATGGTGATGATGTCATAGCCAATGGATGAAGGCTGTTACCGAAGCATGCTAGCAAAACTGCAGAGGCCCAGGCCCCCCTGCAAGTTTCCTGCCAGGCCCTTGTCCCCTCCCCAACGGCAGGCTTGACACTGCGATCTGCTGTTTTTAAAAAGGGATTGTGTTATGTAAGTCCTTTCAGGAGTGTAGAATAGGAAGGTATAAAAAGAAATTGGGTGTTTGGGAGGTGCTTAACCTGTATTTCAATATTAATTTGAGGGTGGGCATACCTCTGAAGGAAACATAAGAAAAGTATCTGGTGTAATGCTGTCAATAGTTAAGCAATTGGGGTGGGCAGTGTATGTTTGTTATATCTGACATACACCCCGACGTTTACCTTTAAATAAGGATACTAATAAAATATGAATTGTGGAGACATCAGGTTCTGTTCATCAGCCTCTGTCTGCAGGACTTTGAATGGGAATATTGGGAGGTACAGTATGACTGATTGGCCTAATTTGACCTTGGACTGATTGCTAGGCTGGCTACGTGGAGGCTCTGGGTTGCTAGATCATCTGATCTGATAGGGACACATTTAATAATTGTGATTAGCAGGGCTGCACTGATTGCAAACAGATTGCAATAAAACAAAATTAATTCCAACTCAGCTACTCTGCATGTGTTTTTAATAGGTGTCCATATCATTTTCACTGATCTGGCAACCCTACATGGACGTACAACCATCTCTCTTTCAGGTTGACTGATAACCCTAGAGATGACTCATTGTAAGGCTGCTGATCATCAGGATTTTGTGCTTTGCCTGATCAGCTATGTTCCTTGGTTGAATGGTCACATCAGTTATTAGAAGGGTATTTTTTATTCTGTTACCTGTTGATTGAAAGCATCCATATGTATGGTTACCTGATATAACTGTTATTTCTGAGACTTGCATGATTGCTGAAAATCACCCCCGGGCTGCAGTGTAATTTTAGGTTTTGCCAAACTTGAAAATAACTAGACCTATATTCCTGCCAAGAAAAGGATAATATGGCAGTATTTCATTGGAAAGAAACAATAACCCTTCCTATTGGAAAAAATGAAACGCTCAGGATGTGTGGCCAAATTGTGGTCATAATTGGTGTGATGGTGTTATTACCTGGTTAGGCACCCGGTTACAGACCCCACAGTCTGTCAGCCCAGATGTGATTAGCATAAAGGTGAGAAAGTCATTTGTTCATTAGCTTTCACTGACAGGCATTGATCCTTTCTGTCCTTGGAATCAGAACTATAGTAATGTAATAAAAGCTTCTGTGATACATTGCCTACCCTCCAACATTCCCCTTAAATAGGGATACTATTGAGAAATGCATTGCCACAAAGCTGTCAGGGTTAGTTTACGTTCACACTAGGGTCCTGAAACACTGTGGCAAATATCACATTTGTGTGATGTTCCCCTGTGTTATCGCATTTTGGTGTCTATTGATTTCAATTGTACCGCTATGCGATAACACAGCAAATGAAGTGTACATGCAAAGCACCAAATCACAGCTCATAGGTGTGAACGGTTCCTTTGGTGAGATTTCAACACTTGACATTGCACCAATTCATCCCCTATTGTGAACATAGCCTTTCTTTTTATTCCCCCTGCAGCTCTGCTCTATGTTGTTTCTATAAGGCTGGGTACACACGGGCCAAGATTTATCACCGTCGGGAAAAGTAGCCCTGGGCCTGCAGTTCGCCATGAAGGATTGTGCGGCCCCATAGGGAACTGCACAATTGGCCATGATTTACCAACATAACTGATCATACGATCTGGACGAACAGACGACCCACAATGACATCATACAATATTTCCAACCTATATGCACTGTGAGTGTGGTCACAGGCTAAGTATACCTATTAAAGGGGGAATGTTGGAGGCTATGATATTGGTTGGTTTAGTTTTGGTTGGTTTTATTTAAGCAATAATTTGCTCAATTATTACTGTTTGGCTGATTCTATAAATGTGTATTGACTGTATGGTGTTATTACCAGTAAATATGTCAATATCTTAGAACTTTTTCTCCTTTTCTTGTATATAAACTGTTTTTTTAATTTTTTGTTTAGTAATAAAGAAGTTTTTTTTCTACAACATCCTTCGATTTTTTGATTTAAAATAATGAACAATTAGCATGTGGACACTTCTTACCTGGAGAATGTACTTAATCCTCCAAGTAAGTCAAATGTGACTTCCCCCACAGAATCCAAAAGATCTGAACTTGCTTAGATCATGTTGACACTTCCTGAAGAACAGTTTGCAACCTTTATGCAGTTAGGGTAGCCATACATATGAACAACGGGATTAACCTATTATCGCTCATGTGTAGGGGATACTCCCGACCAATCAGACCGTAGTCGGCACTCTGATCGATAGCGAATGATGGGAAATTTCTGTCGGCCGGCTCCCTTTACCTTAAGTAGAGCCGATACCGATTGTGCGTTGTATGGCCGCATGGCCGACCGATCCCCATACCGTGTGCTGTTCCCACAGCATGCATTCCGACATATACCAATGTGATCCGTCAGCACACATGCTGTGGGATCGCATGTGTATGGCTAGCTTTAGTTGTTTTATTAATTCTCTGTAATGGTTTTCCTATGCTTTATGGGTACTAGGGTTCAGCTCCCTTAATCCACCTTAGCTGGACACACTTGGGATTTAAATCAGTGACCCAATGGTCTCTGTGTTTCTAAAACCAGCACTTTTCTAGTTTTATGTGGGCTGTATTCAGTATGCAGTTAGCTAAAAATGTTTTAACTCAACCTGTTCACAAGGAATGGAGATGATTGTAATCCCTATACCCTAGTAGGGCAGCTTAATATTTAGTCCTCTTGGCCTATGAGCTAAAATTCGGTAAATGGTCTTGGTCATTTCCAAACCGTTTCACCCTCACAGGAAATGATGAAGTGGTAAAGTTCCACGAAACGTGTAGGGCGGACCTTCCGTGAGTCTTACTCTTAGTGCTGTATTCTATACACTGTAATGGCTGAGTTCTGTTTTTTTTAATCTATTTCGAAATAAAGCATTGAAGATTTTACTGTTACTGTGGCCTCTGGTTGCCAGCCTCCTGGATCCTTTCCGCAGGACCCAAAGTGTGTGTTGGATTTAGAAGTACCGATCGGGAAATGGAAATTTCGAGGTGTGTGTGCACCAACCGAATACGGGAACAAGTAGAGCTCCCAGAACACAGGTGTATTATGTAAAACCAGCATACAAAATCACTGAACTTTATTCAATTCAGGGTAAAAAATAAACAAAAAAGAAAGCCTCTGCATTGTCATAGGGTTACTGACACACCTCCTAGCCCCTTTTAAAGGTTCTATACTAAGCCAACTTAAAAATTGAGAAAGTCTAAAATCAAAGCTGTTTGAAGCTGGGCCTTTTTTCCTTATAAAGTATCTAAACATTGGCTGCATGAGGTTGAACAGTAAGCAGGTTTTTCTTTAGTTTATTAGAGGAAACAAAACATAAGCTACTGTAACAAATGGGGATGTGATATTTATAATAATGGTTTCCATGTCTTCAAACAAGATGGTACTTAGACTGTTTTCTATTTTCTTGCCTGGGGTGCTGGATTATCTTATGAAATGACATCAGGTTGGGATAAAACAATATTAATTCTTAGATCTCGAAGGAGAATTTAAGATTGAAACTATCTCAGAACATAAGGTAACAATCCAGCACCTTGTTCTCTTCCTTTCAGAGTTTTATATTTTCAGAGATAGGCAGGCATGAAAGGGCTGATGGTCCTGGCATGCTGGCAGCACCCAGTCCAGGGATAATCAGCAGTAGCTTTTACTGTAAAAAAAAAAGTTTGAGAATAATAAAATAGTCATTCAGGGTGGAAATTATTTTCATTTGAACTTGTGAGCTATCAGAAGGGAAAACAATAAATAAATGAATGAAATAACGTAATATTTTGGCAGCATTGTTATTTTGAAGAAACTTGTTTTATGAATGAATGAATGTTAGTCTGGTTATGACCTATTGGATTTAGCAGTGTTGAGGTCTTCCAGGACTGATAGTCTTTGCTGCCAGCAATATGTGGTTAACCAAGCTTTGCTGTTGGGAAGAGAGAAAAGCTGGAGGTGGTAAAACCAATAGAAATGTGAGTAAGTTCTATTTCTAATTAAGTTATCCTTATCCTTGTAGAAAGTTGAGTTGTCTTTGCTAATTTTTAAAGCTTATTATGTGTTTGTGTACAGCAAACCATAATCAGATGAAACTTGGTTTTGATCCCATAACCAATGGGAAGATATTTGTTCTTTTCTTCCAATTGGTCAGGCACACAATCTGGGGTGGGGTGAACTGCTCTGGTGATCAGAAATTTAGAGGAAGACTGCCAGTGATCTAATTTAAGCCCAAGTAGGAGCACCTAGTGGTTTAGATCTTCATCATAGGTACTTAGTTGGGAGGGGGTGGGCGGGAATAGTATAGTTTCCCTTTAAATACAAGTGGTAGTTATCGAACATCTGGAGGGCCACAAGCTTGACATTCCTGACCTAAACAAAACCCAAACCGTGTGTCAGATAATGAAATGATTTAAACATAAGAGAAAAGAACCCCTGCCCTTCTCTTTCCTTTCCTTTTAGTTTTATCTTTCTTCAAAATATTTAGTGAAAAAAACATCCAACTTGGTCACATTTCTAAACCTCTGTTTTGGAGTTTTACCCTAAATATCTGAATACTCGCTGATCTTTAATAGAGGGATTTGCAGGAAAGCAATCTTTCTCCTTGGGTTATAGTGTTATATTTCACCTTACAGCACATGCTTAGGGGCTTTGTAGTCTAAAGAATGTCACAGCAGACAGATAAACAAGACCACATTTGCTATTTATGTTTTCCTTGAGAAGTTCATTAGCTGTGACTTGCAAGAGCAGGAACGTACCATTGGCTGGAACATGTGGGAAGTCACTTCACAGAACTTAGGGTGAAAAAAATAGACCGTCTGCTTTTTATTAACTCCTGCAATTTAATTGGACTGAACCATGAACCATATGGTTTGTCTTATAGCTGACATCTGCAGATTGCATACAATATAGTGTTAAAGAGTTGTCTCTTACAGCATACTTTAACTCCATACTCTATCCAGTGTTTATGGCTGCCGACCATTTGCGCTTAAAAGGTTTAAAATTTCTCACAGGGTCCCGACTGAAGTAAATCTAAATATCTCTTTGGAGGTGATTTTCTACAAATTTTGTGCTGCTAACATCGACTGTCGCTCGTGTTTTGTGGCCTAATGCCAAAATTGCTTTTAAAAGTTGTAACATGTTGCTGGGTTCACCTAATGCCTGTTACCTCTGCATACAATGCAGGATCAAAAGCTTATAAATAAACAGGATTTCATTTTAAAAAGTATATAATAAACAAAAAAAATCCCAGGTAAAGTCATTGGGTGAGCTCGAGGAATATAGTGGAATAATGTATTCCCTTCTGTAAATGATACAATGGACAATGCACTTTTGTAATTTATAAGTATATTAGAGGTCACAGAAGAGTTCCTTGAACACATGCAAGTACAAGCCCACAGGCTGAACTATCTATCTAATACCTCTAGTTATATCAATGGTGGTACATAAGAATATGTTTTATTAGGAAGTACCAATAACATTTGGAATGGTGATTAAAGGGCATGCCCACCCTTAAAACAAAACTGGTGATGTTTCAGTTATCCGCCCACAATCCCAACTGCTATTTTTACCAGTTTATTACATGTATTTGTAACCAGATATTCAATGATATGTTCTGTTCCATTCTGGTAAAAGGTATCTGCCTCCTTCTGCTGCTCAATGAGCTTTTAATTTAGCCTAAGCATGTGCATGGAGGAAGCAGGGGAAACAGCAGTCAATCATTGGTTGTGATGTCAGCAGTCACAGCCTTGATTAACTGCTAAGGGAGGAGCCAGTTTCCTCTGACTGAATTGGGGTAATAATTGTCCTTAAATATCTGGTTAGTACATCTTATAATGTACAGAATATATTGTTTGGAATTGTGTACAGGTAATAGTAATGTGGCCAGCTTTTTGTTGTAAGGGAGACATGCCCTTTAAATAGGCATGCGATTTGTACAGCATGTGTACCGACAGATCACATTGGTATCTGTCGGTACACCTGCTGTGGGAATCGCATACACATACCCGACCGGTTGTGTGGCCATACACGGTACGATCATATCGGCTCCCTTTACTAAAGTAAAGGGAGACAATAATGTCTGATGGAAATTTCCCCTCTTTCCTGACCGACCGTAATGGTGACTATGGTAGTTCGACAGTACTCCATCGGTCGGGAAAAACCCCTACACAGGAATGATAATGGGATTTACCCATTATTGTTCATATGCATGAACAATTGATTGAATTCAATGAACAGTTGATTTCTGAGCATATGGAGATTCTAATTTTAGAGTAGTTGGCCTTTTCTGAGCTCTGTTATTCTTTATTGTGATGGCTCAATTGCTGATATTAAAGAGACAGTTTCTCCATAAATACAGTTTAATGTATATGCAGCGGTCAACGAACTGAGAGTCAAGTTGCAGCTTTATTTGTAAATTTCACTAGGGGGGCAATATTTCTTTAATTACTGATGAATTAAAATAAATAATACCCTGATGTAAAAGATTATCTAATGTAAAGATAATATTTAGCTGTAATACGGTGCCTGTAAAAAGTTATTGTACCCTTTTAAAATAGGAATTTTACCATACAGCCTGAAATTAAAACTCAAATTAATATACAAATGAAAAATAAAACTGTCCCTTGATTTAAAGGACAAGTATACATAAAAAACAACCCTCAGCTGTTCATCTTTATAATTTTAATCTGGATTCCCATTTTTTCCCCCACAATCCTCCACTGACTGACCTCATTGAGCCTTAAGGAGTTTTTAGATTTGGTAATGTTTGCCCAATCTTCCTAGCAGAGTTGTTCAGTCATGTTTTGTGGTGTGCTCTTTTAAATCCATATATATATTGTATTCGATTTGTCTGGGACATTACAGGACATTCATTACCTTATTTCTCTCTGCAAGGCTGTCTAGTAGGTGTGGGTTTTCTTGGGAGCATCCATTTTTTTTTCAATTCTGACCAATCACACAGTCCCAGCTGTAGAAAAGCATCCCCACTACGTAATGCTGGCATCCGGTGATTGCGTGTTATATTTACATTTCTATTGATATCTAATGGCTAAAAATGTATGGTACATTGGCTAGTATAAAAAATAATCACATCCTTACTAATGTTAAATCCATATTCTGGAATTATAGTCCCTACCAACCTCCCCTCCTTTTTATACCTGTGAATAAGCAGCCATTTAGGTTCTCACCCCTGAGCTGAGGCTGTACTATCTGCCTAAAGTTCTGACTGATGAGCTGGCCTACTTCTGTCCCATGCCTGAGTCTGGGAACTGACCAATCGTAAGAAGTGTGTATTCCCATTGGCCAGGCCCTGGACTGAGTGAAAGGGTGCAGCTAGACCTGATTATCCTGCGCTCTTTACTTAGACGTATGGTGCTGACCATTCATAGAGGAGATGTAATATGCACAATTTTTATTATTTAGGTATACCCTTTAATTCTCCCTTAATATATAAATATTACCAGCAAGTGCATACTGTGATCCCTTCCAGAATACAAAAGCAATACTGATACTGAATAATGCCCAAAACATTCTGTTTTAATGCCTTGTCATTTGGGATTGCAAGTGCAATTTGCAGCTAGAGGGCCTGAGATGGCACAAACACCATTTTCATGCTTCTAACTGCAGATCATCTCCTTAAGAAATAATTATATGGGAAGCATCTTGGCTTTACCTAAATAGTTTGTCACCTTCTTCCTCCTCCTGCTGCTCCTTTTGAAGCAGAATCCCATTCTGAAAATGGATTTCAATTATTTCATCCAGTTATTTCATTATTTTCCCTGTGTATTTCATTTTAGATGTTAAGCCTGCAAACAAAATAGAATACTAGTGCATAATGCTTGTGAAGGTTCTCATTCATCCAGGTTATGGTATATCTGTTGTATTCAATTAGATCAACTGGACTTGAAGTTAAGTTCTCTAGTATTTTCACATAAATGGCCTCCTTAAAGGGCATGTCCACCCCCAAAACTATAATCCCCCCAACTACTGGCCCCACCATGTAGTGTAGTTTAATCCTTACCTCACATCCCAGCTCCATAGGGTTCTCCTGTAAACCCCCCCCAAAGTCCCAAAACTAACCACCAGGAGGATAGCCGGTAGATATTTGCCATGCGCACTGCAGCCCTTCTCCCTCCCCCTCCCTCTCCCTCTCCCTCCCGTTCTTCTATCCCTCCCCCTAGCGTAAATCCCCCTTAATATGCTGCTCCCCCATGTCTGGCAGCCCCAACCGCAAACTCCAAAGCCCCAAACTCTTACTTACCTCTCCGCTTTCCTCCGCTGCACTGAATGACCGGCAGCCGCGTCCGTGATTGGCTGCCGCTCAGCCAATCACAGACGCGACTGCCGGTCGCGCCCCTCTGCTTGCATTCTCGCAAGCAGAGGGCCGGCAGTGCGGCGGAGGAACGAGGGGAGGTAAGTAAGAGTTTGGGGGGCTTTCTGAAAACAATATTTATGCGGTTGGGGCTGGGGGACATGGGGGAGCAGCATATTAAAAATAAGTTTTACGGGTGGACATACCCTTTAACACCTCTCTTGAACCAATTTTCCAATATGTTAACATTACAATCTTCAAAGGTATGTCCTTTATCCTTACACACTCACTACAACCCAGCCAGCCACGGCAGGGTAGTATTCTGCATAGCACTGAAATTCTGAATGGCAACATAGCAGGTTCCAACAGCGTCCTTCTCTGGGTAATTTTAACACTTCTCCATGATAACAGGGGAGCACAAGCCTGTCCAAAAAAACAACATACATGCCCTGCATCAATGTATTACATTTAACAAACAGATCATTGTACTGTCAGTTTACAGGAAAACCATCCTGCAGAGCTTGCAGTTCAAAGAAAAATACCTTGGCACAGCAACAGGACTATTGCAGGGAGGCGAAACAAGTTACAAAATGTTAAAAGATAGCAGCCAATCAGATTTGTTTTTGTTTTTTTTTTCTTACTAAAGAGAACAGGTACAGTAAGCCTTTTACATGTTTTACAAAATACATTTTCAGAGACTTTGGTGTGTCCTGACCTATATAGGCTGGATTTCCTATTGTAGATGTAGAATCTTCGAGTCTATCTGACTCGTATCAAACAGAGCTGCTTTAAAAACAAACAATCCCATGTAAAAACAGGGAGATGTATTTCACATTATAGAAATATCAGAGCAGTGTGTATATGAATTTGGGAAAGGGGCCCTTAGAGCTGCAGTCTAACTCCTTATAAGCCATGGATATCCCTGGATAGGGAAGACCACTGCCTTATATTCATTGAGGTTACAACCTATATCATGCCCTGGAGGAAACCAGCAGTATTAGGAGACCTCCCATCCACACATAAATATTGGATTTCTGTAATCTGCAGTTGCAACTGTATTATTGTCACTCATTGTATTGGTCCAGTTACATAGGGGGCAGGATCAGATTTTACATAGCCGGCATCTTACCTGTACTGTAAAAATTTCTATAGTATTACCAAGACATTCTAGCCATGTATTGCTAGTTAAAATGTCCTGAGCCTGTCAGTGCTTGTAATACACTGTACTGTCTGTTTTCCTCTCATATTGGAAATTGCACATTAGTTTGTGTTCCACTAAAATGGCGGACCACTGACAACTACAGACCCAGCAGTCTTTGACTGCCATGCAAACCTGACAGTATTTCCCCAACCAACCATTGTACTTGTGTGTATATGTTGTATTACAAGTTAATTTTAACTTGTCCAGGTCAGACAGTTTACCACACTTTCTTCTTTTAGGGCTGAAGATCAGTCAAATGTCCAACTAAGTTTGTATAAGCCCAACTGAATATGTCCAGAATCTTTCTATCTTGTGGACCAGTTCAATGGTTCTTAGAGTGAACAATTCACTGGTGTGACTATGTTAAAAGAATTTCTTCTCTATGCAGATAACTAAAAGAAATTGGTTAGTTAGGCTTTAGTGGCCCTTTTATGGGAAACTGAACCGTATTTTCAAACAAAGTGTGCTGGGGAAAAATTGGTAGTAGAGCATATTCCTACCTACCACGATTGTGCTCTTGCTCTTCTGACAGCTGAACTGCCAACAGACCAGACATCCCTCCTATACTTAATATATTTCAGACAAGAGGTTGATCTGGGAGGGCTTCTAAGAAAGAGTGAGAGCACTGCACTCAGCAGTAAGTTTACTGCTGTGCTGCCCGCAGGGAGGAAAGGTATGCTATCCCACCTTCCTGTAAATTATATTTTTTTTAAATTTGCAGGTCTTCAGCCATTTAGAGTGGGTCACGACCAGATATAAAGTTGCACGTGCTCAGTGCATACTCATTTTAGGAGTCAATTTGTGTAGATTCCTAATAACACAACAATGACAGAACATTATGTATTTAAAATAATGCAACATTTAAACAGTGCTTACCACAACTTTTTCCTTGTGAGCCCGTACTGTGGCACCAAACCACTGTTTCGACTGAATTCGACAGCCTCCTTAGTCCCATTAACCCTGATGTTTCTGTTGTCTGACAAAAGGATGAATAATTTCAATAAGTGTTACACCTAAATACACAGTTACATGGTGTTACACACGTAAATGGTTTCCTATAAATTTGTCACTTGGATTTGTTACAGTCTAGCTCCACATTAAAGGAGAACTAAAGTGTTAAATGATCCCCTTCCCTTTTGATGTACCCAGAGTGACCAGTTTTCACCCCTAGGAGTAAAGACTGGGAAGAACTCTGGTGTGTGTCGAACCTTTGGGAATATGCGCATCTTTCCATATGACCTGGGTACAGGTAAATGGTAAATGCAGGGGTTGTTATTTCATATATTGTTCTCATATCATGTATGCAAATTAGAAAAAAAATTCAGAATTGAATGAGATGCACTAGTATTTTTTTTTATTGGACTGGATGTGCATTATGCACTCGTATATCTGTTGTATTCAATTAGATCAACTGGACTTGAAGTTTAGTTTTCTTGAAGACGTTTCACTAGTCATCCAACTGGCTTTCTCAATTCAGAATGACTTGTACAAGAATCTTTGGCAATTATGTCCCTGGAAAATCCCAATTAGCATATCACAGCCAAGTGTTAAGGGCATGATTAGATAGTGGCTAAGAGGTGTTTAGGAACGCCCAGAGTAAGGTGTCAAAACAGCATTGTACATGGCAGGCAGTTGGTGGTCGAACCCCCCCACCTCTATTTAGGCTTGGTTTTTTCCTT